>OX589592.1:20637617-21246783 GCA_951329385.1 Polia nebulosa | reverse complement strand
TAACAAGTAGTAATCCAGAAATAGCTGCAATTTGGGCCGTAGGCCAAAAGCTGTGGAAGAAAGACCTCCCTGGAACTTACCATGCCTTAGCTGCATTCAATTGGACTGAACCTGTTGCTAACATCATCCGTGCATTGGAGGGTAAGATATAATATTCATCCGTCAGGCCCCGGAATAACAAACACAATTAAAAACCTATTGCAGTGTTCCCGAAAGGGGATGTACGGGGCCTTACGGGTTAATACTGTCCATTTAATATGATGGTTAACACCTTTTAAGTTGGTTGTTATACAGAAAAATTGATTATCATAATCAAGCTACCTCCACTGAGAGGTACAAGTAAGGTACAAGTAAATATGGGTTTGGTGAGAGAAATTAGCATGGATGAAGTAAGAAAGCCAGTTCAATGTATGAAAAATGGGAAGGCCATGGGCCCTGATGACATACCAGTAGAAGTATGGAAGTGTTTAAAAGAGGATGGATGTATGAGGCTGACTTTGTTCTTCAATAAGTTGTTGTATGAAGAAGTGATCCCACAAGAATGGTGCAATAGTTTGTTAGTGCCCATCTTCAAGAATAAAGTACATCCCGTACAGGACTGCAACAACTATCGAGGGATGAAGCTCATGTCACATACTATGAAAGTATGGGAGAAAGTGATAGAGATAAGATTGCGAGAGGAGAGTGAGATTACCCCGAACCAGTTTGGGTTTATGCCAGGTCGAGGGACAATGGACGCCACCTTCGCTCTCTGTCAATTGTGCGAGAAGTACAGACGTGTGCACAAGAACTTGCACATGGTGTTAATCGATCTTGAGAAAGCGTATGATAGGGTACCTCGGGATGTGTTGTGGTGGGCCTTGAAAGAGAAAGGTTTGCCTGGGAAGTATGTTGAGTTGATTCGTGCTATGTACAGACAATCTAGTACCTACGTCCGGTCGGCTGCTGGCAACACCGATGAGTTCAGTGTGGCTGTAGGCTTACATCAAGGGTCGGCTTTTAAGTCCTTACCTCTTCCTGTTGATTATGGACGCTCTTACATCGGAAATACAGGAGGAGGCACCCTGGTGCATGCTGTTTGCCGATGACATTTTTCTGGTCGGTGAAGATGGACCTGAGATCCAGAGCAGATTGGAGAAATGGCAACCAACACCAGCACTGTACCAATACTTATTGCAAATAAATGATTATGATTATGAACAGAAGCTGGAGAAAGTTGGCTTGAAAATCAGCAGAACCAAAACTGAATACATGTTCTGCGATTTCGGCGGTCTCTCCAGTTCTGAAGCTATAGTGCTAGATGGCGCGCTTCTCCCAGAACTTTTTTTCGTTTTCTTACGTTTTTTACAAAGCGATGGCGAAATAGATCGGACTGTTAAGCACAGAATTAACACTGGATTGATGAAATGGCGGCAGGTCACCGGGACTATCTGCGACTCCCGCATTTCCCTTAAACTTAAGGGGAAGATTTATAAAACAATGGTCAGACAGACCTGCTGTCTTGTATGGTTCAGAATATTGGGCCACAAAAGGGATGAATGAAAAGCAATTGCATGCGGCTGAGATGAGAATGCTAAGAGCGATGTGTGGTGTTACGCGCATAGATAGAATTAGGAATGAGTATATAAGAGGAAGTCTGAAAGTGGCACCGCTGACTGAAAAGTTGTGTGGAAATCGGTTGTCATGGTAATGAGCATGTGATGCGGAAGAATGAAGAAAATGTCGTGAGGATAGTCTTGTGTATGGATGTGGATAAGAGTAGGGAAAGGCCAAAAAAACGATGGTTGGACTGTGTAAAAGAGGATATGGGTAAAAAGGGGGTGACTACAGAGATTAGACGACTAATAGAGGAGCATGGAAGAAAAAACATGTTGCGCCGACCCCAAATAAATTGGCATAAGGGCAGGAGAATGATGAATCAAGCTACCTCCACTATGTACAATTTGCAAAGAATTTTATTTATTTCTTCTTACAGCAATCTGTCCCTAGTTAGAGATGATCAGTTGTATTTTAATATGTTAGGCTGGTTTTCCTCTCACGCTGACAGCTCGGCGCATAACTCGTCAATGATCACCACGACGAGCGAGCTGACAGATACGTGTAATTCTGAAATGCTCCTAGGGCAATCATCTATATTGGGCCGTCAGTGCCGATGGTCAGCATGAGAGGAAAACGAGCCTTAGTCAATTAGGATTGGGTAAGCATCCAGTTACATAACCCTTTTCAGTATCAACTATTTCTTAATATGATATCCTGAGGTTTCCTTACTTATCTATTAATTCACAATAAAGTTAAGTTACTTTTTGGGGCCTTTGGAGCCATCAAAATTGAAATCACTATCCTACACACAACACAAATGAGAAGTAAACAAAAGGATTCTACTCTAGTGAGTACAACAGTGTAGTCACTGTATCATACCATGACCATGCTAGGAATGTATCAAGCATGGAAATAAAGCATTGTTATTTGACATGATCAACTATGCTCACCAGAACTTGTTCACAGTGTATCATCCTGCATAGCATCCACGTGTCATACCCGTACGGTTCTCGATCTCTCGATTGTAGCAGTTCACCTGTGTTTTCACGTCAGGAAGATCAAGTGAATATTTTTGTTGAAAATATTATTTCCTATACATAACAATGCCTTTTAGAAAATTTTCCATCAGCGAGTTCGAATTGAACTGACGATAAAACAGAGGTAATACAAGTGGCAAGACATTTGTGAAGGGCATACATGGTTACAACCCATATGTCTTATCTTTTTTTTATCTGACACATTCCTAGCATGGTCATGGTATGGTACGGGGTACTGGGCAGATGCCTTAACCAAGTAGTTCTTTAAGTCTGAAGTGAATATGTTACTTCTAAACGCACATCGTCGTTTTCATCATTAAGGTAAGATAGTCAAATGCGAGCCTATCAATCAATAATAATAAAAGTGATACTAATTTTCTTTCTCACATTTTCTAACTTCATTTTTATGCTTTTCCAGATAAAGTACGAGAGCGCACATTCAACTTGGTGGGTCGTTCATACAACTCAATATCACTAGACACTGTAGTCTCAATGACTGGCTTGAGCAAGGACGCAGTTTTGCATGTCTGCAGAGACCGTAAGTGGGCTCTGAATGAAGACGGAGTCACTGTGAGCCCTTCACCACCTACCCAGCCTGCACCACTGCACACTTCAAGTGAAGATCAATTGTTCAAACTCACTGAATTCGTGTCTTTCTTAGAAAATTAAGTAAGTCGTATTTATGTCTTTAATTCCGTTGTATCTACTGTTTATATCCAGAGATTAGTACATTTTCTCTTCCTAAATTACGCAATGTATTCTATAAGTCCTTTTGTAATTAACTAAATTGAAAACTTTTTCTTTCTTTTTTTTTTAAACTAGGTAAAAACAAAGTTAAAAACACAGTTAATTTAATCTCATTTATTACATACAACACTAATTCGAAGTCTATATTCATAAGAACTAAAATAAAAATCTTTCAAACAAAGATATTATTTTAATAGGTATAAAAAGATCAATAAATGTAAAGTTTAAGTGGCAGTGTAAATTCGTATGTTTTATCTTACAATAAAGCTGTAAATTGTCCAATGTTGGTATTTAATGACCGCACTTTCTGCTGTCACAAACCTTAAAAAAAAGTATATATCACAAGCAATACATTACTCACACAAACATTTGCTGAGTTTTTCATTGTAAAAATACTACAGTCTATATTTCTAATATCTACATTTGTTTAACCTAGGCACTTTTTTGTAGTTTGGCAACTCTTGATTAAAATCTACCCTGGAAGGAAACTTGGTTTTGTCTGGGCTGTAATCTTATTGAGTTGTTGTCGTCTTCGTCGCCCAGCGTAGTCTCGTAGCCCCGGTTGACTTGGCCTCCGTTCGGTTCACCGAAGACGTCTTTCACTGATATGTTGGCATTCGATGTTCTGTGCCGAGGCACAACACCCAGGTTATTATTGAGCTGTGAACACAGTTACACAAATATTAGATCCAATTAAATTAAAATTTTAAGGGCTTTCTGGTTTCATCCAGTAAAAGTCCGTGAGCTTTCAGCAAAATTGCTGTCTGATGTCCGGACGGCACCTGCATTTCAACAGTAAGTAGCAGATAAGTAATAACTTTGTCTATAACAACGAGTGTAAGCAGCTCAATATAATAAGACTTTTTTTTAATTTTACCACTCCAGTCACTCCATATTCGTTATTGGCACCAAGTGTCTGCATGTGTGATTTCCTTCTTTCCGCCATCACGGAATTTCTTCTCGTCTCCAAGGCCTTCAATGTTTCCCGACGCAACGTCATCTTGCGATTTAGCACTGGTGTACCTAAGTAACAATAAGATTTATGTTTTCATTATAAGTGCGTTACAGATTTTTAGTTCTGTGATAAAATATTTTTTCATCAATCTATACCTGGTCCATCATTCGCGTTCATGTTAAAGAACCTCTTCTTGAAAGCCACATCTAGTGTTCCTATATTCCTCTTCTTCTGTCTGGCCTTCTCCAAATTATGAATAGTCTTTCTTCTGCCGACGTTGTGTGGACCCGAGCCTGAATCGTTGTCATAGTCATCGTCCAAACCATTCAATTTCTGCAAGTCTTTCACTATTGCTATTGCATTCTTATCTAGCAGAGCGTCTTGAGATAAGTCATCGGACTAGAAACAGATAAAAGCACATTTTATAACAACAATGCCAAGTCTTAATTGATTAGTTTTTCTAAGGTTGATGTTTACCTTCTTAGAACAGAACCAATTCAGTTCTGTAGACGCTAATATGTGCGAGAGGGTTCCAAATCGATGGAACAACATAGCGGAGAACTGTATCACCAAAATCAAGGCGAAGAAGAATACAAACACTAGACCAATAGGCTCCAATTGCAAGTATTCTTTTGAAATTAAAACCTGAAAATGTTAAGGTTGTTTTAGAATTGTCTTTTTGTGTAAAATATGCTCAAATTACACAGTTTTAAATTAGTTAAGTCAGGCATGAGCTCTTGGGCGGCTTCTGATTTTTTTTTAATTTTTAGGTAAGTAACTACCAAAATATTTCGTAAATTAACATTAGATCAGTAAGTCTTAAAAGCACACCTCTGATTAGGAAACATTAAAAACAAAAATATTCGTGAAAATTAATTATGAAGAATTTTCGTTTTGTTATATACAAGTGCATTATTTTAAGTGTTGACGTTATGTGAAACATTTAAATGATTTTTTTGGATGCTTCCGATCCACATGAACATTGTAATAGTGAAACACAGGGTTTACACAAACAGTCCGATGCAAAATTAAGTCTCGTGGTAGGTGTATTTCCCGTAACATCCTGAGAACTATAAAACGTGTTAAGCAAATCACCACACCCTTTGAGGTGTACAATTACGTATGTACAAAGGAAACCAGAGTCCCTGAGTTACTAGTGTTTTATTAAAAGAAACTCCGCCACCTTAATAGACAGAACAGAAACATTAAGTTACTTCTCGGTGAATTGGATTGGAAAGTGTGCACTTATTGGGAAAGTGAATGGTCATCACATCTAAAATCTCCATGGTTTGGGATTTGGGTTCGGATTCGACTATGGCGAATGAAAAAGAAATGATTTTATCTGTATTTTAAAGCTAGGGTCATGTTTTCGGAACTGGATTGGAAAATAGGAGGTTGCTGGATTGGTCTGTGTGTCCAGTTTAAAGGCTATTTGGGAACGGATGTCCTAGCTAGTGGATTTAGGAATTCAACAACAAAGTTTGTAATTTCAGCTCTGTTGGCATAACACCGTAGTCGAATTTTCATGTGTTATTACGGATAAACACAGGGTTTCCATAAAACCAAAAAAAGGACACCGGGTTTGGATATTGATTAGACGTAAAACCATCAGAGTTGTTAAGTCTTCAGTGTCGCCGGGACTCCATGCTGGTGTGCCCTCCCAGACAGACCGGTTAGAAGAAGTCGTTAGGATTGTGTAGTGACACACTTGAGTGGTAATATTTGGCTATACCTCGCCTGTATCCTCGATGTACGTAATATTTGTCTTAACTCCCAAAGGCCAAATCACGTGGAGTTGATCTTTGTTCAGTTGTAATAAAAATACTATCAATATGAATAAAGCATTGAACATAACAAATGCGAAAACCGACTTATTGCGAAGTTCAATCAAGTCTCCTGCAATGCGAGCCTGTAAAATTTCATAAAACAAATATGTTTAAATAATTCGAATCAACTTTCAAGGGTGACTGGGGTCATGGCCAAGGTAAGTAGTACTTTCAAGTGTCGTTTGTGTAACGCAGTCCCGAGTCATCGTTGAATGCTGATCGTGGTGTAGTGGACTCTCACGTTACCTCTTGAGTAACCTCATCGTACGTTATGTTAGTTTTAACTCCGAAGGGCCACTTAAAGTGAAGGTTGTCCTTGTTCAGTTGTAGCAAGAATACAATCAATACAAAGAGGGCATTGACCATTAAGAAAGAAAAAACAGACGAATCTCTCAATTCTTTCAGATCCCTCGAGATACGGGCCTAAAATTAGGGGAAGATTATCATCATGAATATTTAGTATGACATTGTGATAGATATGATTGTGAGATCAAATTAATAATCTGAAATAAAAGCTTATTAAAATGCACATAGTATAAAATATAACTGTTTCCAGTAATTGCATTCCATTTTTTTCAAGGTGGTATGAATTGGCGAGTAGCTTATATCATGATATTTTTATTGAACTAAGACAAACAACGATCATATTATTAAAGAGTCTCTCGATTCTTCGTTATTTAAAAAAAAATAATTACTACAAAATATTTTACACTAGAAACCGTATGGCATGACTCATACGTAAAAAATATTTAAGCAGATTTAAGCCATGATTTTGTACTTATTAAGTGATATTCCGGTGTCAGCAATAAACAGTTTAATTGACACCAGTCTTCAAGTATTCCTCTTTACCTGTTCTTCCTTGTTAGCATCAATGGGGTACAAATATTTGTCCATAAGGTCTTTCCAGAAGGATAATTCGGCAGGACTCAAAAAGTCTACTTCACCCTTTTTCAATTCGGGATCCTCCATCCAATATGGGTTTATGAGATCGTCTCTCTTTTCCTGCGAAAAAAATTGCAATTTTTTTTTTTAAATACGGATAAATTATACCTATACTGTTTCATCATTTTAAATGTTTTCTTACTCTGGGTGAAGTGGAAAGGGTATCAGTTTCGGAATCGGAGTCGTTATCTTCTTCTGGTCCTTCGGCTAAAGCATCCAACCCATGGTCTCCACTGGTGCTACCTCTCGGTCCAACCGATAGTTTACGTCCTCTACTTATGCCATGTGGATCAACAGCCCTAAAACATTAAATTGAGACGTGAGGAAAGTGATACGTTTCGTATAATAAAATTAATTGGTCTGTGAAAACTTACCTCTCAACAGTATCCAATTTCTTTTCCAATTTCTCGAGAGTAGACGCAATGTGCAAGAGCTGCACTTTCTCTTCATTCCCTTTGGGATGCGTACATAACAGACATTTGAATAAGCCAGCAAACGAGAATTCGATAGAACCTTCTTCTTCATTGCTATTCACTCCTTGAAGGAAACCTAACAGCGACTTCTGTTTTGCAGATTTCTTAGCTTCTTCGGCTGCTTTTTTGTCTGCTTCGATTTCCTAAAACCGTAGCAAAGTGAAAGTATTTTTTTATTGAGGAATAAAAGGTACTTAAATCGTTGAAGTTGTATACCAACCTTCTTCGTTTTCTTGACCTGCACTTCTCGAGTACCCCAAGATACTACGTTCAGATTTATAATAGAATACAAAATCAAAAGCAAGTACATAGAGGGTATAGACAAGAGGTAAATGATGCCGGGTACGATACACCAGAACTCTTGCGGATGCAAGCAAGCGGCTATGAAGAACGAGCTGGAGAGCGATATTAAGAAGATAGCCGATGGAGATCCTATGCCGTCCTCGCCTAACTGGAGAGCCGTACCGACGATTACTGCCATCATTATCATGGCATATGCCGTCGATAGTATCTGAGCCACCAGTAACTGAAAAGAGATAGCGCAAACATTATAAGGGCCATAATTTTTAACCGACTTCAAAAAAGAAGGAGGTTCTCAATTCGTCGGAATCTTTTTTATTTTCTATGTATGTTCCCCGGTTACTCGGAAGACGCCTGAACCGATTTGGAAAATTATTTTTTAATTTGGTGAAGATCTAATGAAGAACTTCGAAGATAGACAATGGAACTCTTCAATAAATGATAGCAAACCTTCTGGAATTGCTGCAATCGCATGTCTGTTTATTGTTTAAACCACTTCATAACTTAACATCACACTGATACGCTTTGCGCTCTCTCATCTCTCTCTCTTGTACTCTGAAAACAGCTGTGCTGTGATCCAGTTTATATAAAGAAGGTATTAGGTACTCACTTGAATTTCCGATTTCATCGTAAAGCAGACTAACATGAAGATCGCGATGGGATACAAGTTATATTCGAAGGAAGTCCAGTTGTCAATTCGGAAAGCGGCCACGAAGGCACCCACCAACATAAGAAATATAGTTCCGGGACCCAAGATCGTACCGCCCATCAACATCATCTGAAATAATAAAAAAAACATGTTTAAGGTAAAGGTAGGTAGTTAAAAAAAGACAAAGCTTTTTTCTCCCAGCATGAAAAAAAAAACTTTATATTTTTTTTACCAATTTTTTTTTTTTTATGTGTGTTATAATAAAAAGAAAAGCTTACCTGGTATGCGATGTAGGGACTCGAAATGTTGTCGTTAATCTTGATAGTGTGTTTACAGTCAGCGAGCAAGTCCATAATGTTGGCGATGGTGGAAGGCACCCAGCGACGACGTTGGTTGTAGAACTCGTTGAAACCTTCGGGTGCGTGCGTGTAGGCGTCGGAGGCAGCTGAATATTCTACTCGGTAACCACGTTGAAGTAACAGCGTACATAACCAACGATCTTCCCCTGTAACCAAAGAATATTCCACTTAGATTCGGTTCCAATTTTTTTTTTCCAAAATCTGATTTGCATTCAGCACTTTGCCCACCTTGATCGTACTGCACGTAATGCCGAGCTTCGTCAGACCGCAAAGTGTATTTCTTCATGACGTTGTCGTCCATCAAAGCCTTTCCTCTGAAGAGGGAGAAGCATCCGGGACTACAGAGTACGCAGCCGATCATGTGCTCAGTCGCCTTTTGCAGCCAATGACCAATAGCGTACTCGAACATTTGATACCACACCATGGGTCCTGAAAATATGCGAAAATTGGGGTTTAGACCACTTTATAACCGTTGATTTTGCCCCACAAAAAATACGACGCCGCAGATAAGTTTATAGTAGAAAAAACTTTATTGTACACCAAAACAGTCACACAATTGTTTTACACGAGCTTAAATCTATGGGTACAACGGCGGTCTTTTCGCTGAACAGCGAAGGACTTAAAATCTAAAAGGGGGCAGTCTGCGGTGTACTGCAATGAAAAAAGGATGTCAAAATTTTACATTTAAAAATACATATTATCAAATGTTACATAATTTCGTAGGAAGTGAGAAAAAAAGAAGAAAAAAGAATAAAAGGAGGGCTAATTATGAGAGATGAGTATATATATAAACAGAAACGCATTAGAGAGAAGGGAAATGGTTTTTTACTAGATTTTTAAAAGAAGCGAGTGACTGGGCTTGTCTAACTGGTATCGGCAACGCATTCCACTATCGCACAGCTTGAACTGCAAATGATTTGTCATAAAATTTAGTGGAATGCGAGGGCATCAAAAGTATCAAGTTCTACGATGATCTCAAGTGTCTAGAATGTGTGTCATGAAGGAACTTAAAAAGTTCTTTGAGATAAGAAGGGGTTGTAGGAATAAACAGAACACTAGAGTAATGATAAAACATGGACATTCCGGCGAAGGCGGATTGGCAGACACTTGAGCTTAATACGAAATTCAGAAACGTTGTCATATTTGCGTAAACCAAATATGAATCTAATGCAAAACTTTTGAAGTAATAACTAACATCGGCATAATCAAGGATTGGGAGAAGGAGGGATTGAGCGAGCGCAGTTTTGGTGGCACTTGGAATAAAGTTGCGCAGTCTTCGTAAAGACCCCGCAGACGCCAACAACTTGCGGCTAACTTCTTGCAATTAAGGACCCCATGAAAAATCTTTGTCTATGAAAATACCCAGGTCTTTCACTGAGGCGCTGTATGGAATAATTGAGCCATCAAAAACAATCCGGGGGAGCTGAGTCCAGTCTATTCTTGAGCGCAACCTAGGGCTATACCGACAACAATGACCTGAGTCTTGATTAACCTTCAGACCATAAGCCAAACTCCACTCAGAGATACGAGCTAAATCTGTATTGACCATAATAACAACCTCGGACAGTTTATGTAACGGAGCTTTTTTTTTTGGCTGGGTGGAAAATCATCCAATGACATCTCCCGCTCTGGGCGGAGCGGACTCTTACTGACTTAAACCCACCCTGTTCCTTCCCTGCCTGAGTGCCCAGGATGCGGTAACTCTGTTAAGAATTTATGCGAATATATTTGCAGATCGTCAGCGTAAAGGTGGTAGGATGACAAAAGTTCATTGGAAATTGAATGAAAAGAAGAGGAGATAGAACGCCTCCCTGTGGTACGCCGGCAGAGGTATTACACCATGATGAGGATGTACACGCATACACACACACCCAAACACACACAACGCGTGCACTCACACATTTTTGTATTGGACTTTTATTATTATTATTTTTCTTCTTTATTTCTAAATTTTGTTAATAACTATGTAACAGTCTAAATAATACTCTTGTCCCATTTTCGGGAAATGAGGGCTGATTGTCATTACAGGCTACTAAGTAACCTAGCAAGGACATCAGATCCTTGAATTATATTGTTACCTACTTATCCCAGATGTTAACAAATTTTTAAATTGTCATCCTACTTTGTAACAGACTGTACCACTTTATGAAATAAATTATTATTATTATTAGGATGAACCATCGATACGTTGCCGGCGACCACACAGGTAACTGTGAAACCAATCAATTACCATTGGAGATATGTTAAGGGAGCTGAGTATGCCGAGTAGGATATCAAAATCGACGGTGTTAAAAGCATTGCTGAAGTCTAATAAGGATACGACCGTCAAATTACCATTTTCCATCCCAAGTCTAATATCGTCCGCAATGCTAACGATAGCTGTTGTGGTACTGTGACCTGGACGAAAAGCGGATTGGAAAAAAAAAGGAAGCGGTTTTTGCGCAGGAAAGCACTAAGTTGGCTATGGATAAGGGGTTCCAGGACTTTGGAAAGAAACGGTAATAAGGAGATAGAACGGAATTCAGAGAAGGCTACAGGATTACACCTTTTTGGAAGTGGAGTAATTTGGGCATCTTTCCAAGAAGAGGGAAAAACACCACAGGATACGGAATGATTAAGGATATGACAGGAAGGATTTCGTCGAGGATAGGGAGTATCATCTTGCGACTAATACAGTCACTACCAACAGCATTAGATGAGATTGATTCTATACTCTTCTTAACATCACAATCGGAGAATTGATTAAAGAAAAATGGTGAATAATCGGGAGTGGAAGAGCAGAAAGATCATTTAAAGCTTTTGCTTTGATAGCACCATTGAAGTAGAAGAAGTGGAAAAAATTCTGATTAAGTATTAAGATCTATATCTTTAGGAATAGAATCTTGGCGTGACTTTCCGACTCCCACTGATCTAAGAAACTTCCACATTTTGGCTGGGTCACCGTTTTCAACGAACTTATGAATGTGGCGGCGTTGGGCATCTCTACACACCAAGTTGCTGCGATTGCAGATTGCAACATATTTTTATCGACTCAAGGCATTTGGTCTGCTTTTGAATCTTGATTTAACCGCTGCTTTCCTCCGTAACATATCTTTTAGGTCGTCTGTTAGCCACTAACTTTAACACTTATTGTAGTTATTCTTATTGTTTCTCACCAGAGCCGACAGGATGAATACGGCCACAAGCAGCTCCCAGATTCTTGTTCTTCTTCATCAAATCGATAAGCAGTCGTACAGCGTGGGGTTGGAAATCAATGTCTCCATCCAGGGTCAGCAGATAGGTGTTCTCAGCCATGACTTCTTTACGATCCACGGATATAGGCAGCTCCATTAGACGGTGACCGAGGAGGTAGTACATGTACATCACCTGGGAATAATCGGATTTCATGAGTAGGTATGTTGTTGTCCCAGAACTCCTACAATAAAGGATGATTCACGTTACACCGTGTCGCCACCGGGCCGTGCCCCGTCCGTGGCACGGCCGGGGCACGGTCAAAGATTGTTGCATACATTTTGTATGAAGTGATTCATGCTAGACCGGGCCGCGGCCATGCCCCGGCCGGGGCACGGCCGAGGCACGGACGGGGCACGGCCAGGGCTCGGCCCGGTGGCAACACGGTGTAACATGAACGTGTGCACCGGGCTCGGACGTGCCACGGCCGTGCCCCGGCCGGGTAACAATTGCCGGTCAAACAATTGCACGGTCAAATATCTATAATATACTTTTTGTATGAACTGATCCATGCTTGGCCGTGCCCCGGACGTGCCCCGGCCGTGCCCCGGCCGTGCCCCGGCCGGGGCCCGGTGGCGGCACGGTGACAGCCCGGTGTAGCATGAATGACTAGCCCGGTGGACGTGCCCCGGCCGGGGCACGGCCGAGGCTCGGTGGCCGCACGGTGTAACGTGAATCATCCTTAATATGTTTTACATGAAATCTGTTTACTTAAAGGTCCTTATTTTGTAGAAAATATTTCTACCTGAGACCAACGTTTCCTGTGACGAATCTTCGCCTTGTCTTTCAAGTGACAGATCATCTTCGTCTTTCCTGGCAACACCCACGTCAATCGTCCTCCATAAGGTGCGGGTAACCTCTTCGGTGGTCGAATGCGAATGTTCGTCTGATGTACTTCGGAAGCCGCTTCGTCGATAGTGTCTACCAGGAGTTTCACGAATCGATTCACTTGGGAATCATCGTCACTGTGATCTGATATTTCGAAGGCGTCGTCTAAGAAAATGTGCGCTGAAAGTTAAAAAAAAAAACAGTTTAACGTGAATATACAAGTGTAAAATTTGACTGTAGAATGTTATGTTAGTCTAGCTACAAAATCTTACTTTCGAATTCGTAGTAGTCAGGGTCAACCACTCGTAAGTACTTCTGCGCGACTCGCCGAGCGCACTGATCTTCATCCAGTCGAAGGATAGACTTCAAGAACTCCATCATCTCGTCTTTAGTTTCGTGCCACATAGTACAGCATGCGTAAATCCTGGTGATCTGGTCTGATGATTTGATAGCCTTTGGAGAAGAACCAGTGTTATCTGTGTGAACTGATATAGTTTCATAGTATTCGTCGCCTTTTTCTTTTTCTATTTCTGCAAGGTCCTGAAAATTATAAATAATGGATCAGTATGATATGGATATGTATGGATATATTATTCCGAAGTTGCCACATGCCAACTTTATCTTTATGATTTGTGACTAACCTCCGTTTTCACATCTCTCTGGTCATTCCTCTTTCTATTGAGAGCCATACTCTGATCTATTAGTAAACCGTTGTACATCGGCATTATGAATAACTTCTCCGTGGAGGCCAAACGTTCTGCTTTAGGTGTCCAGATGTGTATGGTGATCCATGTTTGTGACAACAGCCAAAGTAACCATATCCAAGCCATTTGACGTGATATGAAGTCGCTTAGTGTGAACACTGCAGAAAGCGATAATTATAATAGTAATAATCAAGACATAATATTGATATCAATAAATGTAGTACCAAAAAGTCAAATATTGCCATTATCTTACCCTGTGGGCTCTCGAAGTAAAGATAATCCGGCACTGTTCCATGGAAATAACAATTGTCACCATTTCTAATACCACACGCAGCAATCAATAAATTGACCACCAAAGGAATGACGAGATTGATGGGGAACGCATAACTGAAGCCTTGGATGAGGATCTTGCACGCGAACTTGCCAAATATGTAGCAGATGTAGGCTGCAAATATTTGGATGAGCATCACGTAGAATGCGGATTTGTATGCAGCTGCCACTTCTACTGAATCTCCAGTGAGAGTTACGTTAGCTAAGTCAGGAATTACGGTGCCGCCTAGTTGGATTTGTACCTGAAAATATAATTGGGTGCATTATTATAAGATTCCAACCAGAGTCAAGCATAAAGTCTAACATTATTCTTTAACCAACCTCTTCAACAACGATACTGTGTGGTCCAAAACCGCTATTGAACAATTGGAAGAACATGGCGGGTTCGTCGCCCTCAAGCCATATGCTGAAGAGGATGCACATCAGGAACAACAAGATTTTCCAAACAGATATGAAACGGTAGGTGTAGTAGCGGGTGAATATCAGCTCGTCTTTCAATCTGCCCAGACTTTTGACCACACCTGTGAAGGAAAACAGAACAGTGAACAGAAATCTCAAGTCAAAGACATTGCATTTGGCGACTTCTTCTTCTTCTTACCTATGGGGCTCGACCGCGTGACATAGTTCTCCCACCATCCCAGAGATATACATAACGATGAAACTGGTATCAACCACAGGACAGGCTTGTTCTCCAACAGTGGCCACACTATGAAGCCGGTGACTTGCGCAACTATCGCTGCCATGTCCACGATCACTTTCATGAAGCGCTTCGAGTCTCGAGAGTTTCGCGAAAGCAAGCCGAGTATTGCAGGTATAATGCACATGCAGTTGGTAATCATGGCTCCTTTAACCACGTCTAGTTCTGGCAGAATCATGAAGAAGAGCAGGCCCATTCCTATCGTGTGCAGTGATTCTGCTATGAATATCTGAAACAATAATAGAAAATATTAATTAGAATATTTCTCCAAACCGATATCGAATTATTTTGGGCTAAACAATGTAAAAGAACGTGAACTTTTGCTAATAAAATAATTAGCTCTGTGATAACCGAACAGCGCGCATTCTTACACGCAATATTTATAAACATCAGCCGAAAGAAAGTAATAATGTGGTAAAATATGTGACGGTAAAACTAGCAAATACGGTCTGTAAGCTTGTAAGTGGTTCGCCGTGCTGCGAACGTGTTGCGCCGACCCCAAGTAACATGAAATAAGGGCAGGAAGATGAAGCTTGTAAGTGGTTCAAGTCTACAGAGATCGGTTAAAGTAAACGGGCGACAAGTTTTTATTATGTGTAGGTATGGTGTAATATTACTTACCACAATAAATTGTGTGCTAGTCGGCCTCCTAGAAGTTTTGAAGAAACATATCCTCATTGAACGTATGAGTGTTCCTATTTCTGGGATGGCAAATGCTGCTAAGAGGGCCCACATCCACGCAACTCGCTCTTCGTCTGGAAGACTTACTATAAATTGTTTATCCCTACCTGGAAATGTGAAAGAAGTTTAAATTAGTATTCAGCATAATATTAACGGAGACAAATAGAGTTTCAAAAAAAAAATCTGGACAATTTAATGGTCCATACATCAGAATGATTTCGAAAGATTAATAACGGACGTGAAAGTTTGGCCTCAGATAGCTTAAGAAATGGTCGAATTCAGTGTTAAAACATTACTTCAATTGCGTTTCGTTGTTAATAAAACTCTCGCAATATATATTTGTAGTTCGGAATTAAATAAATCCGATATTATTGGCAAACTAGCCACGTCTGTGCAGCAACTAGATTGTTAAGTCCAAAATGAATCTGGAACGCGCGCGGCTGCGACACACCGGATCTTGTTTAACGCGCGGGCCTCCTTAAACGATTGGCGTTTGATAGGCTTCGCACTAAAGTTAAGGCCAACATACCTAAATTCCTATTACAGTACGCAATCCGCCTGTCCTTTTTGAGCTGTGAAGTCATGAAGAGGGTGGTGCCCTTCGCGACGACTCCTGAGCCGAGGACCGCGATGAAGACGACTAGATATGCCGCCACCTTCAGCAACCGCACCGTGAATTCCAGACATTTCTGGGTCTCCATGGACCCACTGTCCTGTTTCGGCGGGAACTCCCGGAACACGTCCCATCCTTTCGTTTCTTGTACTGTCCTTTGGCTGAAATTGAATAAATAAGCAATAAGTATTATATTCAAATGTTATCGCTGCATTCTCATTTGCTATAACAATCAAAACATCAGAGTTAAAAAGTTTGTTTTAGTGGGTTATTTTAACACCAAACATCATAAATATTTTTGGCATCTCCTTTCTTTTCACATCAAGAAACATTTTTAGCAAGTCCCAGTGCGTACAATTCTACACCTGCTCGATAACGCAAACTAGAGTCAACATTGCAGCGAGAAAAACAACTTTCACACGCTATTCAGCTGAGAGAGAAATCTCGAGCAATGTTGCGTTCCGACCGGGAGACGCAGCTTCCTTCCGATCGACAATATTTCGCGATGTTGACCTTCGCGTGTGCAGCATATTAACGCGGATAGAAAACCGTTACATTACAACGTTTATTATTGCAACACACATGCACATAGTACTTGTACTGGTTGTGACGGTGGGGTTTACGTAAGATAGCCAACGAAGGTGGTAGGTGACCCAATTATTAAATGTTGCGGCCGTCTAGCTTGGCGAGTTGGCAGAACTTCGTGCAGTTATCTGACCATTGTATCAAATCAATAAGAGATATGCTGCTATATTTAAATCGGCGCATAAGTTTTAGTATCATACTTCGAAAGACCATGATTTTCTTTCCTTTTTTCGCAAGAAATTAGGAAGGTAACAATTTAACATTTTCTGCGTCAATTTTCATACATGACCAAAGAAAAGAGTTTTTTTCATTCATTGGTAAACTTGCTTTCGATGACAACAAATGATTGAGCGGATCTGTAATCCATGTAAGGCATTAGAAAGTTGTTGATTGAGCACTGTTTAATTATGCGTAACGCCGCCATTACGCACACAATCTAAGGAATACATAAGAAGTACATTTACGAGACAGCTTCATTTGTATAACTTAGGTAAATAAATTGTTATGACTCCCCTATACCTTCCTTGCTCCTAATCAGCGCTGGATGCAAAAAATTTTCCATAACCAACTACTAGTACCTAAGTCTACCTGTAGCATTCATAGTGGCTATACCTACGACCAGTTCCAATCTCTGGTATGATTCTCTGGCAACCTGTTCCCTGCATAAGTGTAACTATGCAGCTGTTTCACATCCACTTAATGTAACCCCATAGACATTGTAGTGATATTTTGTATCGTCTCATTCCTTTTCAATGATGCCGCAAGAAACTCACCCAAAGAGATGAGTTTAAACGTTATGCTCAAAATAAGATATAGTTCCACAAACTAAAAATATGGTGTCACTTGCAACAATTACCTGTATATGCTACAATAATGCAAAGTCCCATTACTATAAATCGAATTATTATTATTATTGGCGGCGTAAAGCGGTTCCTCGGCATCGTCCCTTTCGTAATGGCTTTTTCGGTCGTGGTCACTCATATTTACACACGTCACTGTGTTACCATGTTTCAAAATCACTGCACCACAGAAAGTTCTTGAAAATTAGTTTCAGAAATTATAAGAAAATTATTATCAACGGAATGTCCAGTCAGTCCGAATAGTATAGTAGAACTCATCGATTGTTATGAGGACAGCGAACGGTGCGATCGCAATACCGACTGCTTGGCCACCGCGCCGCCCTGTGATACGCTATTGTCTCGTACTGGACAAAGTATGAATATTAATTTCCTCAATATATGGGATAGGTACGTTATTACCACAAAATGGCCGGTTCGTGGTTTCGTTTGCAAATTATTTGGCAGCATAAGAATTTTCGTAGAAGATACTTTGTGGGTGGTATAGTAGGTATTCGTCAAACTTAATGGCGTGTGCGAAGTTAGCTGCGAGTGCATCTGCGCGCATATACAATCAAGTCGACAATAATTTAGTCATTTAATGATTTTTATAATTGTGTGGAAGCTGTGGGAATGTTTTTAGAGGTATATGGTTCCTACTTATTTGTCAGCTTGGAACTTTATTATATTACAAAAGAGAAATAAAGAAGACTGCTATTTTATATCAGCTTAATTAATTAGCAAATACGTGTGAGTTTTGTGTATATTATTATGTGAGTTGGTACCTATGTGTGATGTGTGTGTATGGGAAGTACGTGTGTGTGGGGTATTTATGTATGTGTGGTGTGAACGTGTACCTACATGTTGTACATGTGTGTAAGTATACGCGTGAATGAGTGAATTATGATGTGTGCTGCAGGAGGGCTTCCGTGTCCTCATATTCGAGTGCTTTTATCCATTTAGTTATTAGTTTTTTACATTAATAATATTGTTTGGTGTAAACATAATATATCTCTTCAATTTTGTTATAACACCCTTACAAACACGTCCAAGGCGATGTTATAACTTCCAATATTAAGACATTAATATTATAAGAAATAGAACAATATACCTAGTTAGCTCAAATATCGACACTAAAACTCTTCCCTGCTTTAATGGCATTGACTAAAAAGAACTTGTGCGTAACATCTTCGTTAGAAAGTCGTTGATCTCTCCCAAATTCCTATAACAGTCATATGCTTTATGTTCACCATGATACAGCACAAGTGTGCATGATTTATGTTTTCTAATTAATGTGATAGAAGGTGTAAGAAAATCTATTGAAATTGGTGACCGATTGAACATGAACTTTCTGTGATGAAACGGCTTCAATAATATTTATGTAACTACGGTACCATATACCCATATCGCCATCCCTTTTTTTGGGTTGGGAAATCATCCTATGACTTCTCCCGCTCTGGGTGGAGCGGAAGGGCGTGTCAGACTTTTACTGGCTAAAACCCACCCCTGTTCCTTCCTTGCCTGAGTGTCCAGGGGAGCGGTACTCTGTTATGAATTTAATATCCGCTACCCATAATCACCATCCCTGGCGTAGGTTATGAACGTATCAAGCACGGAAAGAAACACGACAGGGGCACTAGAACGTATCAACAGCGTATCATACCCGTGCATAACGCTCATCATAATAATTATAACCCGTATGCTCACCGTTACGCCACCTGCGTGCACCAGTTTGGCATGCATACCTACCTACATACGAGTATTTTACTGGTGCCGATACGCAACGAGCATGACACGCGTCGGTGTTGGTTGGTGTTTAGTGGGCATTGTCTCATACTTTTCAATACAAAGAATATTTTTTTGCTGGACACGTTCCTAGCACAGTCATTGTATGATACGGTGTAGTTGGCAGACTCCTTTATTGGCGACCGCGCATTTTTACAAAAAATGTCTGCGTGAAGAATAAAAGCCAAAGAACTAGTGCCTACTTTGCCGCGTGCCATAGGTTCGCCATCTCTGAGTTACGCCATTGTGCTAACAATAGTTAGATCCGAAGTCAGAATATAAAGCCTGTACTCAGGAACTCTACACGAATCTGAGAATCTAAATACAAATCCAAATTCATACTTCAACATTGAACTAGGATACAGGCCTTAGACTTTATCATTGTGTGAATAGCATAACCAAACGTTGAGCACGACCAATAAATTCTCGTTACCAAGACACTACACATATACCATGGGATACTTGATATTATTTGTAGCCGTAGTGTTTTCCTGTAGAACGTATTTGTTTTTGCAATACCATTGCGTTTGAAACACCATTTCATATCGCTAAATATAAGTTAAACAGTCAAACATTTGTGGATTTTCCTGTTCATTTGGTGGTAAATCCGAAAACGCTATAAAACAAATCGTCGGTCTAGATGTGACATCTCGTTTAAGCAAACTGATAAACTTTTCGCGAGAGACAAAAAACTGCTTTTCAAAGAAGATAATTAATGCTTAGGTACTTACACATCTTTAATTTTTTTACTGATATTAATTAAAGCGTTTTTGCTGTCAATCAAGGAGAAATAAATTTACGATATAACACTAGAATAATTATTGTTTGAAACTTTTTGCATAGAAAACCAAAAATGTAGTAACGAGTTGTCACATCTAGACTACCCTATATACCTACTGTTGTAGTCGTTGATCTAGACCGACGAAATGACAACCAAAATTAGGTACATTGTGATAATTTTCTCAAAAATCCTAACTAAAATTTTATCTAGCTTGCTCCAAGTTTTACCCAGTGTGCTGTGAGTTCTTCGTTCAGCAGTGCTGAGCACGTGAAATTATATCGTCCGCTCACTAATTGATATGATCGCATCGGCACCGCACAGCAAATGAGTGACGCCTCTATTTCAACACTTTCCAATCAGTTTACTTCAACACTACCTTATACTACCTACTTAATACTTGTTTCCAAATATCACCTATTACCTACACGTGTAATATGATTGACGTCTAATTAGATCATCTAAGACAAGCTGCTTAGATAATCATCTGGTCTGGTACATAAACAGGTATAGTGGGGAGTGTAAAATGAAACTGCCCTAGAGCCATTTCTGAAAAGTGGCCTGAAATAAGCCTGTCCTCTTTGTTCTAGTCATAATAGTGTTTAATAGACTTGCATAAACTTCAAACTTTCAGAGCAGCAACGACTGGCGACGGCTGCCCACGACGAATATTTCATATGGTTGTATTTAAACATAAAATGTTTGCAATTGATCGACAACAGACCATTGAAACCTGTCGAATTCTAGTGGATAAACAGGTCCTCGTTTGCATTAATTTTCTACCTATATGAGGAAGTGAAAAAGTTTCCATATTTATTTAAACGCTTCATTATACATCCAAATAACAATACAAAAATATACAAGGCTTAGCTCTATAAAACCTGTTCTTTAGTTTTAATATTTATGCACAAACTGCGTATTGAGAGTTAAGTTACGCACTAAGAGCTTGTTTTGGAATATTTAATTAATCTGACTCACCGAAAAAGCCAGTACCAATACCTGGGTATCGAACTATTCTACCGATGCCTGTGTGTTAGATGAGAAGAGTAATATTTCCAGCTGTAATACCTACTTAATACCTAATTTTATTGTTGACTGTACATAGGTACTTATTCTTAATTTATAAAAATCTTTAGATAAGTATCTGAAATATTTTATCGCACCTGTACATAGAATAAGGCTTGCTTTGGTTGCTTTTACGAGGATTATGTCATTTGATTATTATTATTCGTGTCTGAAATGACAACATGCAAAATTGTATTACCTATGTAACCTATTGCAAGTTTTATCTTCACCCTGAGCTAGCAGTCACCGTCGCTAACATTTGTACACGAGGTCGGAATTCAAATCAAACGCTCGTGTGTAGTGACCTTCCTCCACACACGATCCAGACTGTCGACAGTCATATTGGCCGCGTCTAGGTGGATTAGGTATCTGTCGGCGCGAGCGCAGCCTACGTAGCTTGCCACTCAGAACAATAGATCGCTCAATGTCGCTATACCTCACGAAAACTTACGAAAGCCTTCTCCGCCCCGCGTGCACGTGCACCGGGGCCCCGCGTTTTTGTAACATAATAGTAACCCGTAATGTCATAACAATAAAACAACTATTTCTTTGGCCAACATTATTATGTTTCACAAAGTAATAGCTACAAGTTCCAAGTAGTTAGATTAAGTGGATTGGTACAATCTGTTAAGAAACAGTTTAACAGACTTTCCGAAATTCTGTTTTGATTTTTCATTACATTCTGATTTTATTCATTTTTGATAAAATTCTGCTTGTACGTAGCAAGCACAGGTAATTATTATTAATTATATTGTTATAATAAAACCGACGACTCAATTTCACAAGTTAACGACAAATTTAATGTTCTGTAAAAATCTTTGTTTCAAATCTAATAAAATTGTTTCGTTTCTTGATAGCTAAAACCTGATCTCTATGTGTTCAGGTAGGTCAAAAAATCATAATGATCAATAAGTAAACAAAATATTCTTCACCCAATGGAAACACGTCAAACTTTCCAATTTCCTTGTGGCCATCATAAGTTAATGTTTTGTTTTATATGCGCGCCGCTACTCCCGGCTATGCCCAATGTCCACCGCAGTGGAGGTCATCGACCATGGTGCGGACGGGAGCATTATTTTGTGCACACGTCTGCTAACTTCCATGTTTGTCATAAACCTCTCTGAGCTAAGTCGCAGTTACGACTACGTTAGTTAAGACTTTCTGGTACTCATAACACGTTGTGTGAAATGTTATAGTCAAAAGTTAACTGTCGTAGATAGAATATGATGACGATAACTTGTCTTCTTTTTCTTGGAAGGATAATCAAAGTTTATTTTCAGTACTGTACAAAGTAAACCATGGTAGGACCTTAAAATAAAGTCTTATTATTTTAAAAGTGTCACCTTCGCTCTTGCATCATGCTTAAATGTACCTATTAGCAAAATTAAATCATCGCATAACATTAGCACGAAATTATCTATTATCAAGCCACTGATTTCGAAAAAGTGTTGTAATTCGGGTAAATCGATGTGGGTTTGTACAATTCTCTTTGCAGTTGTTCTGAGGCTCTGAGCCCAAAACAACCGGTAAGTATCACATTGGTCAGCCAGTCCAGTATTCTGATCACGCTCGACCCCGCTCGTCTCCACTATATGTATACCTACCTTCTACGAAAGCATTTACTGCTAGACACCGTTCAATCTAAATATAAATAGCCTTATTTATTGTATTCTTACAAGTTACAACTCCAAGATTCAACTAAATTGAGATTAAAGTTATGAATCAAAACAAAGACAGACTATAACGACACGTGATCTAACAAACCAAAGAATTGAACGATCTAGAATAGACACAATAAAAAAACTCAAAGTCTGACTGCATCTTGGAACAGTATTATTCTTTTTTTTTACAAGCAGATACCTGCTGCAAGGAATGTAGAGACTTGTGAAGTTGAAACAGGATATAAGAACTACAACATTGTCTCAAGGTTAGACCTTAATTTCTCATCTAGACTTGGAAAAGCATCATGGGGCAAGTAATCCAGCACAAAGCATCCATTATAGACCCTTCAATATGGCGCGTAGAGGCCTCTAAGAGTGAAGTGGGGCGCAAAAATGTGGCGCAGTCGATCGATCGAAAGTTGTGTCGTCAGAGTTGTCAACCTTGGCATTTGAACGGGTTCCGGGCCGCGGTGACCGATCGGCGCGAGCGACTCGACCTTTGGCTAAATAAAG
This sequence comes from Polia nebulosa, assembly GCA_951329385.1. Taxonomy (NCBI): domain Eukaryota; kingdom Metazoa; phylum Arthropoda; class Insecta; order Lepidoptera; family Noctuidae; genus Polia; species Polia nebulosa. The sequence goes on along the minus strand of OX589592.1, from coordinate 21,223,649 downwards.
CTTTATACTAAACAATGATCTTTTACATTATTACTTCTGCTTATCATAGACTTCATGCATTTTTTTGTATATCAATGAAGTTCATAAGTTGCATTTTTAACGACCACTGCAATCCACAGCATCCACAGCACTGATTCCTTAATAAAATGCCATTCAAAACTTTCCATAAAAATACAAGTAAATCTCAAAAATACTTCATCTGATCATTCTGATAATAGCGTCAACAGTCACGAATATTTGGGAATGTTTAAGTGGGACAGAACTTTTTAATACTTATCTGGATTGTTTCAAAATAAGAATGTATCATCATTGCGAATCTGACTCATCTGATTTGCTTTGAATTACCTACTCAACATAGTTATGATGAGAAAATAATGCTCGAAGACCACCACTTCGGTATGCCTAACCACATCAAAGCATAATTGCTTTGAACACCATATTATAATATCATTGTTACCACTAACGAGACCTTTAACGGCATTCTACTCTAATTGATTTTGTTTATTTTTCTAGTAACTTGCGTAACTTCATTACAAGTAGTTAAATCAATTAATCGGTGATACAATAATCTGTAATGCCAATTGAATCATTTCATACAATGCAATTAGAAAATACAATTAAGTATTTATTTTAATTTTGGTTTGAATTTAAAATGTTGCTTATAGTCACATCCAAATACGGTCTAGTATATCTTTATGATCACATTTGACCTTACTAATGCGATGTTACGAGTAGATGTCACTTCGTTAAATAGCTTTTACAAGAAATTGGTGTCATGTATCAAAGATCTTTGCGTGAATCATTTGACGACTTAACGCATTGTAATGTTACAATAATTTTCACGCTTTTATAAAAATAACGAACACAATTATGCAACTATAAAATTTTTGTGTAAGAGCTTTAAAAAAATAAAAATAAAGCGAAATGCTTTTATGACTAATGAAGAGTTTAATTCAAAATCAAAGAGTGTTATTATTTACTTAGTTACTCGGTTCCTTGGCAAAGGTGAAAGTGTACTTAGCACATACCTACATGAGAACTATCACCGAATGATTGCCTGACGATGACGTATCGCTTTGATTGGGACGAATGATATCATACGTTACGGAGGCTGTTCCGTCTTGTAACGTAACTCGCTGCCGAGCTTTTGTATTCGAGATGAAGTCGTAGGTATCTTTATGTAATAATATCCAGCTTAGGCATTTTATAGGCAGTTATTGGAGACTGCTGGTTAAAATGAGATACAGACAGACTTACCTTAGCATTTCTGGGTTCATTTGTGATGAGATAGTCTAACTCATACTGTGGTTGGCATTCATAGGGAATGATTCATCTAAATATTAATAACAAGGACAGGGTTATGAAAAGAAGACGAGCTATTGATTCATGATTGCGACTACAGATTCTCTTACGTGTCGCCTGGCACGACAGTAAATATATCAAATTAGGTGGCCCAAAACTGCACCTCTTCCACGGTGGTGTCCGTCGGTTGCAGCGCAAAGGTAGTCTGCATATTTTTTCCGCCTCGGGCAGTATAGAAGGCAGAGTACAGATTATTCGAACCAACGAAGAGCTCAGTAAATTAAACGAAATAAAATATGAATGAATGAGTTTAGTACGCACCTTCCGCCATAGATCTCGTTAGCGAGCGGTGTGAGCTCGTCGTCGGAGTTGTCGCTGGCCTCCTCGCGCCGCGGCTTCCCTCCCGACGTCGCCATTATTTACTATCTTGCTGTAAACAATAGGAAATAATAAGAGAATTGTAAACTAATAAAACCTCAAAAAGAATACGTGGTAATTTACGAGTTAAAAAATTATAAAAAATTGACACGACGATAACACAGACCCAGTTTCTTCGCTTCATAATTTATTCATAACCAATATTTTTTAAACTTTTATCAATTTCTGTAAATTAATTTTATCATTTGACCAAGAAAACCTAATTAGCAGATATGCAGTGACTTCGCGTACTTATTAGAACCGTTAACAGAGAAATTGTCGACATCACGACTTTCCATTTTGGACGGATCCAACTGTGTCCACTGTCACGCTTTTACGGACTCGTGGGTTGGACTCGTGAATCTGAATATATACCTACTGTGAATATCAACAAACTTGACTTTTGTCGAGATGGTGACTGTGCTGCAATACGTTGATATGAATCTTTGAATGTGAAACTTTTGGGGAAAAAAAATCTGTGCAAAATGTACCAAATGCGGAGTAGATATGGAATAAAATAAGCCACAATACTACTGAATGCTGTTCCGTAGAAGATAGTATATATGGTGGCACTACCTTCTGCCAGCAGCTTCGCCCGCGTGGAGTTACTTAGTACTTCCCCCATTATAAATTTCTAGATGCGCCCCGCGGTTTCACCCGCCAGGATTTAGACCAGGATAAAAAGTAGCCTATGTGTTAATCCAGGTATAAGCTATCTACATACCAAAATTCATCCAAATCAGTCCAGCCATTTGAGCGTGAAGAAGTAACAAACATACACACTCACAAACTTTCGTCTTTATCATATTAGTGTGATAGGTAAGTAGGTAATCTGGGATACTTACTGAAGGATCCATCATATCATGTGCCGCTCTAAACATCATTAAAATGCAAGATTGTATCACAGTTCAGGTATTTATGTACACTAGCCTGTTACAAAGTTAGACCATATCAAAGGCACGAAGATACTCAAAGCCTAACCTTTCAAACGATCTATAAATGATCCTAATTTATGGTGCCCTCTGAAGTGAGCGCACGGCTGACCTTTCAGTTAAAGGTTAAGTATTCAATCGCAGGTCATATTTATTTTGTATCGTATGCTATGCTAATATGCCTAGGCTTACCAACAAAGTGTTTATAATTTAAAATTCTTTGTCAAAATGTAGGAAATCCTTGTAAAACAATAAGCATTGCACGTTGATAACAATCGAGGCTGTAGCTTTTCACCTTCTTAGTCGGAATAAATTTGTTTAGCGGCCAAGGTATGAGTTCGATCATAAAACTGGCGTTGCATCAAAATATATTCGTAATAAGAATAACTGGATAGATAATTCGTTGTCTCAAGGATATGACTATCTCTTAACACTCTGAAGGTATAGAATGTCGAAGCTCTTCGGAGAACAAGAACGTATTGAGTGCGTGAATCACAGCGTGTCCATGCAGCAGAACTCTCTCGCATTCCAGCGAGAGCCCTCGACCTTGCCGGTCATTCATCCCTCGCAGACTTATGGACCTTCGCCAGTGATTCATTGCTCATTCATATTATGCATCTAACCACATATTTTGTATATCTACAAAGCTTTTCTAAAAAAGGTAGTGTCGATTGTATTTCTTTCAGATTCATGATAAAGTAGGTATCTTTCGCCAAAATTAAACAGTTCAGGTTTTCCTGTTAGGTATACTTACAAACAATTAAACACGTTTCCGTAAGGAAGATGAAGATAGGGACAACAACCTTTTAACAAGGAAACGACATGTTACTAAGGAAAGTGTTATATAATAGGTATCTTAAGTTACGCCCGTCAGCTTTTTATATATTTTGTTGCTATTGAAGTCTTAGCTAATGGTTTTTCATTTAATACCGAAACACTAAAATATAAGATTCCCTATAATTATAACATAACAATAGGCAGAACCTGGCACGCATCGGGTAGGTATGTACCTAAGTACCTAACAGATTCAATGTACCAAAACAAAGAAGTCATAAACATTGTTAGGCTGGGTTATTGCATTGAGCAGGCGATGTCCATCGTATCAGATCACGGCGCTAGTGAGACTGCGGGCAGTCTGCGCCCGCGCCGCTGTCCGCAAGGTCAGCGACTTCGGCCCCAGCTGGACAATGGACCCCACCCTTACATGCACTTTAGAGCAAATAGCAATCCTATGTAGCTCAAGACTTATTGGACTCAATAAAGATAGTGCACGCAACGGATACGATCTGAACTGAGAAAATGCAAATTTGCTATAGCTTATTTTCGTTCCATAGGAACAGACTCGTCTCTACAGGAGTAGACTAGGTATTCATACTGCCTTTGAAAAGATAACAACTTTATTAGACTATAATCATTGAGCCATACAGTGCATAAAAAAAATAACTGATTTTTAGTAGGTACCTATAACAGCTGGAGTCCTAGATTAGATATTGTCTAATCATCTTGCAGTAAACGAATGTGCTAAATGCAAGCCAAAATAGGAGGGATGCCAGCTGGCATCTTGTTTTTCGTGTGTGAAACATTATTTAACTATGTTTAAAAAAAAATACGAATGGTTGGTATTTCACAATAATGCACTTAAAACGATGTCTTAACATACGCTTTACTTAATTTAAGTTTTAACAAGTCTGACGTAATTCATAATAAGCGGAAACGATCAAATATTATGTACGAGCTAATGTAGGTAGAGGTAGAATCTACCTGGCAGAATAAGGTTAATAACCAGACTTCGTACACAAAAGGTAATAAATTAATACAAAGCTTCAGTTTTTGGGTCAATCATTTAAAACAAGTAGAAACTAGTGTCTATGTTATTTTCCGAAAGTGTGAGATAGAGTTGTGTATGGATTGGCTGAGAATCGGAATACCAATCTAAAAACGACTACGATTATCTATATAATGGGAAATACAATCAATCGATTGATTGTTACAATACAATGCACATTCAGACATTGTAAATGACATCAAAACACTAGCAATGCAATAGTAAATCATAATTTAAATCGTATTACAAGCACCAATGTGGTTGGACTGGTGGCGAGGGCCGCAGGTTTACTTTCACTGCTAGAGGCCGTCAGCTGGCCGCCCTCCCGCCGGCGCCCGCGCACCCCCCTCCGCCCTCCTCACTGCTGCGCAACACTGCCTTATATTCGTACTTTCGTAGCTTTACATAGTGTCGCTATCAAGTACATGCCTTGCACAAGATGATGAGTTAACGATCAGGAATGCTTTGCCTAACGCGGGCCTAATTCACAAGCCCAATGGGAGTGTAGATAATCTTCAGCTTTTAAGGAGTGCCGATTGATGTTAATTACGAGAGTTAGTGAAACCAGTTTCGCAGATTATTGGATGCGACGAGTGAGCTATGAATTTTAAGATTTTCTTGTTTTAGGCATGCTTAGGTACCTATCTACAATTTAACAGCATCAGCTACAAGCAAAATTAAACATTCTCCATAGTACAAGAGATTTCAAATTGGTATAGCTCGTTCATTCATTTGTTGAACTTCGACAATCGAACATTAATTAATACTTCTATTGTACCTAAATACTCAAATGGATATGTGATAATTTGTTAGTCATAAAATATACTATTAATGGAAATTGGCTGGCTCTACAACTGATATTGATTTTATTTACAAAATTATCAACAATTTGAATCAACAGGAACTTCAATCTATTAAGTTGTCGGAAAAACTTTATGATCCAAATTATTTTTAAGACATAAAATTAGCATTTAATCGTTCTAAAACCGAGTCAATAAACAAGTCGTAGCGATCTTAATGTAAGTAAGTATCACGCTGGATCACCGGAGCGTGGAGGAGTGGGGCGGAGCGACCTCGAGCAGCGCCGGAGTCAATCTACACCCAAGTGACTTGTCATCTACTGACACAAAGGAGCTATATTCCTAGAAATATATTTGCGGTTCCAACAAACCCGGATGCGACTAAAGAACAGGCTCAGTTGCAAATAACCTGTATATTTGTCAGCTTTATCAAAGAAAAATGACCACTGTCGCTTCATAGGTATTTTATTTTCTCTCTCTAAAAATACAACAGACGTAAAAAACTTCTATCTATGCAAATAAAAATAGTCACAGATCTATTACGAAATCAAGCTATAAGCGATCGATCGTTACATTATGAATCTATCTTATTTATGTCCTACTTTAGAGTAGCTACATAGCCTCGACGAGATTATCTGATGCCTATATAGATATATTAGATTTGTGTTCGTGTGTTGCTCAATCATATATCAATGAAACAATTAATTGTACCAAATTATTTTTTGTAGCAAGTAATAAATTCCTGGTCAAAGTGAAGGCTGTACACGATTTGATCCAAAAAACCATGTCAATCAAATTATTTTATTACGAAAGTAAGTTTTTAGTACGTTCATGCAACTGCAACCTGATTATTGATTGTCTAAATGGTTATCTACCCCTGATTAAAACGGAGACAACCCCAAGAGCCGCATCTCAACCGGACTACTAACAATAAGTTTACTTACCGTGGCAAAAATATGATAAGTAATATTAGGAAGCAAGCTCTGCTGGGCGGGCCATTCACACTAGAGGCGGTGCACTGATCGGTAGAAAAAGGTTGAAGCCACAGCTAACAATACATAATGTTATTGGATCACATGAGTTCTATAATACACAATGAGCGATCGTTACGTACTCACGTATTAATAAACGATGCAGATGCGAGAAATTCTCCACAAAAAAGAGAAAGTGGGTTTTATTAGCGCAATTGATATTATGTAGTTATAGTAGGCCGTGCAACTTGTCTTTTTGTTTCAGTCGCCTGCGCCTGCGCAACTTGCTTCAAATGGAGGTTAACTCTATGTAAATATTTGTGAGAGATTTCTTTGTTTTTCTCTTTGATGTGAGATTTATGATAATTTGGGAAATAATGAGAAGTACATGTAAGTAGGTGAATTGAACATGTGAATTCGTAAGTTATATCTATCTTAGTTCCTAGAAGGTTCATCAGCCTATCATACATATTTGAGAAGATCGTTTTTCTCATGGCCAATGATTACTGTAAAACATAAATAACGTTTATTCAGTCAGTCTGAGGATTGATTAAGACATTACGATCCTTTATGTCTCGAGAACACGCGGTGAACTTACTTGGTAATGACAAATAAGACCTATAAAAGAAAAATAACCATCCCTTTTCGAAAGAAGCGTATGGAAACGCTGAAGTTCCAGATTTAGATAGATATATGTATGTTTTTACATACCTACTAAAAGTTGAAGAGAACCAAACAGTGAAAATGATTAAAAAGTGATTCAACTTTTTTTTTTTTGTGGGGTGGGAAATCATCCAATGACATCGCCCGCTCTAGGGTGGAGCGGGAAATGTCAGACTCTTACTGACTAAAACCTACCCCTGTTCATTCTCTGCCCTGAGTGCCCAGGGGCGAGGTAACTCTGTTTCGAATTTATCCTCAACCCCTGGGCAGAAAGTGATTCAACTTAACATACAATCGTATGCAAATGACCTACATCCCCAAAATTATAATTATAGCCCTAACTATTACCGTAATTATAGGAAAAACATACATACTTATGAAGTTCCTATGTTATAATATCATGGTCGATATTTACCACATTCTTTTCTTATAGAGCAATAGTCAATACTGCTTGGATAAAACCCATTATTTATAGTGTGACGTCATTGAATATTTAACACTAAAAGGTGCTGTTGAACTTTTATTGTAAGACTTGAAATAAATTAAACGGTATGCAAATCTTATAAGTATATAAAACAAAGTCGGGTTAGTTACACCTATTATAACTCAAGAACGGCTGAACCGAATTTTATGATTTTTAATTTATTGGATTTGTCTCCGCCCCGATTTGAAGAATAACTATTAAAAAACCGGAAAAATAAAATAAAAAATATAAAGAAAATTCATTTTCTCATATATTTTGTATGAAACTGCTTTTTTGTTTATTGATTCTGAGGTGGTACGAAGTTCTAACTCGGCTAGTTGTTATTAAAAGAAGTAATAATGTTACTAACGAAAAATCAAATTACCAACCCTCCTTCAGGGGTAGTAAAGTTTTAAAAAACATAAGCATATGTACTCAAATAAATACCTGTAAACGCTGTACCTACTTATGTTGTGATACTGACATTTCCACTTCTAGTGCAGTGGGCGTGCGTTGATGTCTTTTGTAGAGCAACTTTGCAATAATTCCATGCTTTGCAAAATACTTGTGTTATTACTGTGTTTATTTATCATTATGACTGCTTATGGTGTTATAATTGATGGCATTTGTGTATTATCATTACAACTGGATAACATTTAATAGAATTAGTATACAGGGTGATTTTCTTGCAGGGCGAAAAGGGAAAAACTGACCGCACTTGACCAGTTTTTCTCGGACTTCGCACATTTAGGGTTCCGTACCAAATATTGGTATTTTTTAGTAAAGTAAACGTACCTAATTAATAATAAACATTATCGTCAAATTTCAAGTTCATAGGTCAATGGGAAGTTAAAAAATTCTTCGGAACAAATTTTTGTGACAGACGACGGACACGTGAGTGACATCAATAGGGCTCCGATTGGACCCTTCTGGTACGGAACCCTAAAAACGAACCTTGAGCTCTATTTTTGAGAAAACTCATGCTGTATCTTTTGTTTTTTGACAAAATAGTTAAGCCAAAAGGCCAATTCTCGCAGTTAAAAAGCGTTTAAATTCAAGTCGCAATATCATCTTTATAGCGATAATCCATGTCAAAAACTAGAAGACAATTAGAGGTGGTTTTGACAGATTGCAACTGCGATGCGAAAAAAAAACGTTCCTTAATAAGTTAATAGTAAAGAAAAACATTTTTAACAAGCTTTTATACCGGCTATCAAAGTTAAATGTGCACACAAAATTTCGTGACCGTGCTATTGAGCATTGAAGAGTTATTTTATCTGGAGCTAATCCTGGATCTCGATTCTGGTCATGCTTACCATAAAAATGCATTGTCATCGGAACTGAACCCACATGTAAAAATTCAATTTCGTAAGATAAGAGGAAAAGATTGTAATTCAGCTTGCAAGATTTGACCCGAATATACATACAGAGACTCCGTGCTTTGGAAAGCACGTTAAAAAAAAAAAGCTGTTGGTCCCGGTTGTCAATCGTGAATCTTTGAGAGTCGTTATGATAAATGATTCTATTTTTGTGAGTAGGTTTTGACAACACTTTTACACGTCAACTTTTTTTTTAACAGTTTAGCTAGATGAGGCCGGTGTTTCCTAGCTGACTACCATGAGAAGAAACACCGAAACAAACTCAGAGGTCAAAGTCAAAAAAAAAAAAGAGGTCAATGTCTATAATGGCTCGACAGAAGCTCGAAAGTCTGATAACCAGTCTTACCAAGGGGTATCGTATTACCCAGTAACTGGGTTGTGGAGGTCAGATAGGCAGTTACTCCATGTAAAATACTGGTATTCAACTGCATCCGGTTAGACTGGAAGCCGACCCCAAGGTAGTTGGGACTGTCGCCATGGGATCTGGAGGCCAAGATCCTTGCGCTGCACTGGGAGCTGGCGAGCAGTGGGACGGCGCCTAGTCCACACGCGCCTCAAAGAGATGTTTGTCAGCCACCACTGACGGGGCCCATCGTGGCCGGTGCCTGCATGCCTAGGGGTAGCGGATAAATTCTCAACATGAGTTACCGCACCAAAAAAAAAGGATGTTAGGGAAAGGCTAGACAGAAACATACAAACATTGCAAGTTAAATAAAAGCTTGTAAAATACGGGAATTCTCAGGATACGGAACCGACTTTATTATGTGATGTTATGTACTATTTAGTCATCATCATTTCAGCCGAAAGACGTCCTCTACCGGAAGTTGGCCTCCCCCAAATGTCGCCACAACGACCGGTCCTGCGCGTCTCGCAGCCGATTCCCGCGAACCTCAACAAGTCATTGGTCCACCTTGTGCGAGACCTTCCAACACTGCGTCTTCCGGTACGCGGTCGCCACTCCAGAACTTTTCGCCCCCATCGACCATCGGTTCTACGAGCAATGTACCCTTCTCACTGCCGCTTAAGTTTGGTGTTTCTTCGGGCTATGTTGGTAACCTTGGTTCGCCTGTCTTCATTTCTGATTCGATCACGCAAGGAAACTCTGAGCATAGCCTTCTCCATTGCCCTTTGGCTGGCTTTAAGCCTTCTGATGAGGCCCATTCAAATTGTTTATTTGTTTGTTTACTATAGTACCTCAATTAAAATATCTCCTTTTCATTAAAAAACTTGACTCAATCACAAAAGCTATCTAGAATAGATCCACGTACTGAATTACCGTTACCTACGTACACAGGTATAAACCGTTCGGCTACGTAAGGCTCATGCTAATCACAGCCCACTTTCTTCCGGTCACCACTGTCAAGGCCTGCTCAAACCATTTGCGAGCAGACAATTTATTAATGGCTAATGAAAGTAAGCAATTAAGCATTACTAACGACCATGAAATACTTGAAGAATGTTTAGAAGTTATAATGATTTATAAATGAACACATAAATTATGAATAATTCTAGTCTGTCTGTTTGTTTGTTAAGTTTTCACTCCTAATCCGCTGAACCAATGTTAAGAGATAGATTGGACCTTGAAGAAGGATTTTGTATACTTTTTATGTTCTCTTGGGATATTTTACGCGGGTGAAGCCGCTGGGAGAAGCTAGTATAGATTATAATGTGCATTTATGTAAGGTTAGCTGTCGATCAGGAAATAATATGTCGGATATAAATATGAAACGAAAATACAAATACGGAAACCGGCTCAAGGATTGTGCACGAAAGTGGCTCTATTCCGTCGTTGGTTACATTGCGTTATTTCTAAAGTTGTGCGTTAACATCTGTAGCAGTAAGAGCGCAATGGACTTTAAGGGTCTACTACCGGCCAAGAAGCGCCCTCATTAAATAAAAAATCGTAGCATAGCATAAAAAATAAATATTAAAGAATCCAACGTCACGTTTGTTACAAAGAGGATAAAGTATGTTTACGTTGTTAAAACAGGTCTCAGAATGTTCCGTATCCAAAGTAGTAGGCAAAAGTGTCAGAAACGGCCGTTTTTGGTAAATACTTTATCCTCTTTGTAACGTACGTGACGTTGATTGTTTAATATTTATTTTCTATGCTATGCTACGATTTTTTATTTAATGAGGGCGCCACTTGGCCGGTAGTAGGACCTTAAGATGTGGTCTCTTGCTTGCGTCACGCACGAGTTATTTATTTACAACTAGGCAACGCTCTGTGCTATTGAATGGGTACAGGCTTTTGAAAGCGATAACTGCTCTTGTAAGTAATCAATTTTGTCAACAAGACAAGGAAATATTTATATTGTTTGTCTTTCTTTCTTTGTATCTATAAACAGTAGACCAACATCGTTTCATGATAAAGGCTTGATACAAGTACTTTATTGAACCGTTGGCTACAATCAGTATGACAAGCATACAGATCGTTTTGCTTATCTTATCCCTACACTTTCACATTCACCTCTAGCCAACAATATCCAGCCGCTTGCCAAACTCTCGTCACACAACTCTCACATGTAAATAAGTAGGAGCAAAACCGAAAATTCCTTGAACAAACCTTTTAATTACGCTTTGTATTGCAAGCGCGCCTGCGCAACGCAAAGATTATTATTAATTAGTTAATTGCACTTGGCTAACGTAATAGTGGGCACTATTGCGGAAACCATCAAATTGTTCTTGTTCTAGTGAGAACGACCCTCTGGCGGCGGATGCGAGCGAGGCCTGAGCGCGAGGTTTAGTGTTTGTATACTTACTGGTACTGTTATGAAGCTGTAATTATTACTTGTCTGTGAGAATCAATCGACCCGTCCCATTGAAGTTTCACTACTGGTCATAGATTACCTTAGACTATTATTCTGTGAAAGCCTTTTTTAAGACTTAGAAATCTAGAGGAGAGAACTTTAATGTTTTATAAAATACTCTCTGGAGTTTTTAGTATTTTTTAAAGGTTGGGTAGTTTAGAAGGGAAAATCATCAGGACCTTGTTGAACAGTTGTGAAAATAACAAAAATCAATCTGCACCACATCGAACAAACACAAATATAACATCATTTTGTGCCCTAATAGTTTAAACTATTAGTGTACCGATAATAATGATACCAGTCAACCAATAAGATTTTTATAAGTTACCAAACTGCGAAATGGCATTACTTTTATATCAATTTACCAAACAAAGTTACGTGAAATTTGTGGATATGATACCTCACCTTATGTAATGTTCATAAGGTACGAGTTACACAATGTATTAAACCTTTTTATGTAATTTAATTATGTATCACTTCAGCATATCTATTACAGTTGGTATTTAGAGGTCGTTCGTCGACTGGCTAAGGAAATACCGCGGTCTTTGTTTCCCATTCTCTATCCCATGACGCCTACATTCACTTTTGTTTACGAGATACAAGCTTGTTACGGGTACCATACGGTCCACAGCTTCGCCAAATTTTTGAATAAATAACACATTATGAATCATATTAGACACGTTCTTTGAACGGTCAGTCTCACTTTACATAAATGTTGTTACGAAACTTTCGAAAGAGAAACCAGCGTAGAGTCTCGCGCATGTTAGGCATTCACAGCAGATATCTACAAGGGAAGTTTCAGGAATTGGTTGATTAATAAAGTACAGTCATGTGTGCACATTATGCAAGGAAACTTACAGTCTCCCTCGCTCACTTTCGCAGCTGATCGCGCTCAGCAGCCTCGAGGATTGAAAGGTCATATCCATGTCAGAATACGGCTTAGATTTAGGAGATGTGAACTGGACTTACCGTTGAATGTATCCTGAGGAGATTAGCGTTGTAGTAATCCGTATGTGTACTGTATATCACTTCACAATGTTGAGGTAAAGCGTGGAGTGCACTCGCGGGACGGCGTCGCTGCGCATGGTTCGCGCGTGCGTTCGGTCGGCGGGCCGCGCGCTCACTGCCCGAGCGCCTGCTAACGACCCCTTACTGCACACCAAAGAAGCTGTTTCTACTGACTCACCTGGTACACAGACAGCTCACATTTTTTGAAGGGATTTCCCAAATTATTCGTAGAAAGAAAGGTTTTTGCTTAGTTTATGGGTTATATGATAAAGTGTCTAGTAGAGATATGATGCCAATTGCAACTGAAGAAAGAGCAGAAGAAAACAACTCTTGTTGGCATGAATACGGCCAATGCTCTTGCTAAGCGGAAGTGGTTGCAGGGTCGCGGGTTCGATCCCAAAAACAGTATTAGCGTCGCATATGATGTCATTAAGATTCCGGGTGTGGCTATCAAAGTTACCCAATTATAACAGACTTTTTTCTGGTTGCGATGGTTGTAAAATAGATTTTGAGCAATAAAAAAACATTCTATTAAATTCATAATAATTATATTTTTTAAATGCTTTACTTATGGAAACACAAATAAATAAATAAATACCAATGATAAAGTGTCGCACAGGAAGCACTAAATACAATATTGTACGTTTACATGCAAACCGCAGGAATACACCAGATGTGAGAGTGGCGGATTCTACTTGAAGTAAATGAATGTTATTTTTCCGAATCTTGTAAGAAATCATGGTAGGCATAGTTTCTATGCATGAAGACGACATTTTTCGGCTGTTTAGAATATGGCTCGTTTCTCTATCATTGCGATGGCGACGCACGACTGTAGTTCATATGTTTTGCGTCAATCTTTGCAGGGTCTTCATAAACACTAGCGTATTCGTGAAGTTCAATATTTTTTCTAAATAATCCGACAATGGTATTACATAGCGCAGAAAACTATCCTGGAAGGACTTGGGTTTAGTCTTTAAAAGAGAAAACAATATGCCACCGTAATATCACGCGTACTGGTCGGACGGTCGGAAGCGCACGGTGGAGCGGCGCGGCGGCGGCGGCGAGTCCTCCGCGTCGCTGTCCAGCGCCGGCTCGTAGCCGCGGTTCACGTACGCACCCGCCGTCGACGGACGTCCATTCATATCATCCAACTAAACCAAAAAAAACAGTTTGAAAAAGAATGAAGTTGACGGTTTTCCAAGTCTCACTCAACGTAAACCAACTCATAAAGGTATAGAAGGTGTAATTGAAATTACTCGAAAAACTCAAACACCCATTTCTTTTTCAGGTATATAGCCATAGTATGACGTTAAAATGCCGTCATGATTCCAGTGTGAAAAGTGTCAAAGCTATACGTAGCCGATAGCACCATTCATCTTTTGCAACGGAATCATAGTACTAATACCTCATAATAAGCCACATGGTTTTGATCAAGTGACACGGAACTGGGACCGAAGGAAAGAATGGCAGCAGGTCTTTGCCCACTATTGGGACAGTAGAGGCTAGCTACGTATAGAGGTTTTGAGTTTCAGGTTGCTTCAGATTCAGGTCTTGAGTTATTTCAATTACACCTTGAAAAAGCATATTGGCAAACCAATGTAAGAACACAAGACGAGCTTAAATAAATATAAAAGCAAACGGCAGTGTGTTTTTTTCACGCAGATGACAGCCTGCACCGCAGTTTACCGCAAGTCAAACTGAACAATCACACACACTATTAAATGAAGTAACATACACTACGCCCACAAACCCTCTCGGTGTCGGCTCGGTCACGCCGCAGACTCGAAAGCATACATTCTGTCATCTGCGTTGCCCATGCTTTCAAAATATCCCAACTAGAAATTAATTAATGTTTTTGTGTGTTATTGAAATAGTGTTAAGGTATGAAACTGTAGAAATAAAGTATGATGTCGGTAAAATAAAGTTTTTTTGTGTATGTATTAGGCTGGTATTCCACTTATCAAATATCTTTGTCCAATGTTCATTTGATCAAATAAGTTGGATGACTACATTAAATGTACTAGCAACACCGATATTTGACCAAAGATTATTGACATTTAAATCAAAATAGCTGCAACAATGATTTTGTCTTCCTATGAATATATTTACGGTGACACTTTCGTAACAATGTAATTGAAAGTTGAGCCATTTTTATACGTAAACAACGCTTATATGAATGTTCGTCCTTTTTTTACATCATCCAATGAAATCACCCGCTCTGGGTGGAGCGGGAGGGCGTGTCAGACTCTTACTGACTAAAACCCACCCCTGTTCCTTCCCTGCCTTGAGTGCCCAGGGGCGCGGTAACTCTGTTTCGAATTTATCCACAACCCCTGGGCAGACGGGCCCCGTCATGGTTTGCTGACAACTCTTTGAGGCGCGCGTGAAACACTACGCGCCGTCGACTCTCGGGCCTGGTGCTGATCGGACGGCGAGCTACCCACTACTCGCAGGCCTTGTAATTCTTTAAGTAAATTATATTGAATGCTTTTTGCTCTTCGCCTTTCGATCCATGGCTTCACCCTGCAAAGCTTTCTGTTTAGTTTTTCTTTTTTTTATGATAAAAATCTAATGATAATAGCAGCACAAGAAGTCGCTCCACGTTCCTCCATTTTCTCAAACTACCTACGCAAAATCTTTGACAAAGTTATTGGACAAGTGGAATTGGGCATCCCTCAAAGAAATTTGATCAAATATTGGACATCGATATTGAACAAAGATATTTGATTAGTGGAACACCCGCCTTATGTGTTGTCTATGTCAACTAAAAGTAGGTATTAAAGTACATGGTGTTCTTACTCGTACTGAGCCGGGTGTGAACATGAAGTCGCCGGTGGAGTCCCGCGGCGCCTGCAGCTGCGAGCGGCGCCGCTCGGCGAGCACGGAGTCGCGCCGCGCCACGAGCGCGCGCACCGTGTCGCGCCGCGTCGCCGCGTTGACGCCCAGCGACGACAGCCGGGATATCAGACCTGACATTAGTGATAACCTTATTAACTAAATCTTTTGAGCAGGCATCTTCTGGGCACGCTCAGACCTCGTCCATTGCTTTCTCAGGAATCAAGTTGAGAATGGAAAAAAAAGAATATTTTAAAAATCCCGACTGAAAAAATAACTAAAAAGTTCCAAACAAGTCACTTTTCAAGCAGTCTGATGCAGTTGGTGGCTGTTACTTTAGTTTAATTATTGATTTCATGCCACCAACTGCATCAGACTGCTTGAAAAGTGACTTGTTTAGAACTTTTTAATTATTTTTCAAGTCGGGATTTTTAAAAATATTCTTTTTTTTTTTTTCAAAAATCCCGACTGTATAAGTTGGGATTTTTGCAAATATTAATTTTTTTTATTTTCTCCATTTTAGTGAGTTATATTTTTGGAATCGCCTCCTTGAACCCTTTATTTTAATACCCCACTTTTATTTTTTTCTTTTTCACAATATGGCGCCTGGTTGTCGCGATATTGTATTTTGATTACTGTTATGTCTTTAGTAGCACTCGCAAGGTTAAGTCGAATCAATTGACGTAAGAATTATCAAAATCGGCCCACGCCTTTAGTCTCTATAATGTCACAAAGGAACAAACATACATACATAGGCTGATAAACACATTACCCTCCCTTCTTAAGGCGCCACCTCGAAAATAATTGATGTTCGATATGCAACGAAATCCCCGCACTTACCGCAACCTCCCCGCAAGTCTCCTCGCGAAAAGTTCAAAAAATCAAATAAAGAGCCTCCACGTAAAACTAATTGAAACCGCCAATTGATTCAGTGTTGCCCGCACGCAAGCTTCATTTATTTCTTATGTCAGAATATTGACTTACATCGGTACTCTTATAAAATTCGCATATTAATTTTATATTTAAAAAGGTTGCTTTTTAAATATAAAATTAATATGCGAATTAGACAAATAATTATTCGTTTAAATATTATCCTTGACAGTTGTCGGTAAATTATATCGTATTTTGTATGTCCTCAAATTCAACATTGCCAAAATGTCCGATAGAGATAGCACTAGAGAATTTTTAGCACTCGGAAAGGTATGGAGTATTTACTCCACTACGGGGGAAAAAAAAAAAAAAAAAAAAAAAAAAACCCACCCCCCGTACCTACTTTTACTCTCTTTTTTTTCTTGTTATTTAACACATTAATATTTATTTAACTTTTATTATGTATTGAAGTACAATGGAAATTAGAAACATTTTATTAGTTTTTTCCCGCTGCATTATTTTACAGAAAACGTGATTTTTTCGTGACTAAATATGTATGTATGGCGCTCAGTTTTGTATTTGTATAAAAATATTAAAAGGAATGTTCGAACATATGAATTTCTCTCCAACAATGCTGCTTGAAAACCGCAAATTAGTACTGTATTTTTACTAAAATTAGTCAGAGGCATATTGCAAGATCATTACATAAAATAAGCACTTTGCTCGCGACTATGTCCGTGCGGATTAAGTACTTTCAAAATTCAGTTCCTCTCCCCCCTTTTTAAAAGGCAGTTGTAGAAAATTAATCATTACCTTGTGAATTATTTACCAAAATAAGTATTTGTATGTTTTGAGTGTGTGGATGGCTATAAGAATAGCGGAAAACTAAAGAAACGATTGATGAGTTGTGTAAAGGATGATAATGAATTTCTAGAGCGACTACTGAGATGACGACTAACAGAGAGGTGTGACAGAAGAAGAGGTGGCGCACATTTAACTTATTGTTAGAAACATAGAAGGCATAAGGACACGGTAGAGGGCGATGACGGCCATTTTTGCTGCTAAAACAAAAGTACCAGCGCAAGTGCTCCGCGAAGCGTTCTGGGTCCGATCCTCAGGTCAGATAAAGTGTGGGGTTTCCCATTATGATGCCATTATTGCAGCTTGAGCGACATTTGATTTTAAGATTTTTACAAACAAAATGCAGCAACATCTTGCCGGGGCCCGGATGTTTAGAAGCGGTGCGAGGGGCCGAAACTAACTTGCAGAGGGCTGTGAGACAATCTAAATGTTTAGATAGTAGACATCAAATTATATTATCAATATCTACTAGAATGTAGTATTTTGTGGCTGATGTGATTTTGTGAATGATACTTATTTTGTAAATTGGTTTTATAAAACACTTTTAAACGCCAATATTTTTTGTCCGTTTATGCTAGATGAGGCAAAGATTAACAAACTACTAAGAGACAAAAATTTTAGAGGCTAGCAAATATTACAACGTACAATTTATTTACTTTAATAACATTAATAGGATTACACATTTTTCATATCTATTATATCCTTTTCTGAAATCCGCAGAGAACGAAGTCGTGAACAGAAGCTATATCTAGTAAACTATTTTATTTAGCAATTCAAAGGCGACTTCATTCCTTCCTTAGGCTTACTGCATTAACTGACAGATTAATATTTGACATATTGATATTTAATAGATATTTAAAACTTAAAATAAAATCATTCGTTTTAGTCTATTTTTGAGATTAAATATGAAAAAAAAACGGTTTAAAAACACACTCTGGAGTGTATAAAATAAAATCCTTACCTAAAAATGCCTTGCGAGGAGAAAAAAAAGTGTGTGGTACTATTCAACATTATTGAAGGGAAGTTCGAGGGGCTTGAAATCGATTTTATAGTTATCAGCCGTTGCTATTAATTATCCGTAAAATGAGATCATTGACTCCAAATATTGCACTTTATTCAGTTTTGGTCTTTTATTTCATACCATTTTGTAAATTTGAATGTGTACTTACGAATAAAAAATAATACATTATAAGTATATTGATCAAGGTCACAAGAACTTCCACTCACACAGTGTAAAGACTTGTAAAATACTAATAATTGTAATAAATATTATTTGTTTGCTGCTGAATTACGAACGTTTCCTGTAAAACAATAAATTAAATTACGAAAATCTTACAGCTCCGATCTGAAAAAAAGTGGTATAGGTCCTGCGTCAATGAGGCCCACCGGCCATCTGACTTACTGACAGATGAGCGTGATGCAAATACTTTTAATAGGCAAAAGAAGAGATGGCGATAATATGAATGCCGCTCGGAAAAAATAACGTAAGCGCCAAAATAAATCTACGTATTTTATAACATAAAAGTATAATTAAATCAAAATCTGTTCAATCAAACGTTTGATAAGTTTATTTTCTGTTTTAAAGGAAATTTCATAAAATACTACTGAAGCGTAACGCCCTGTAGCTAAAAAGTGTAAAAATATGGATCGAACTTTGCATTTTTTTTCTATCGAGAAAATTTCTTTGTATCGTGTATTCCTTCAATCAAATTGAAGATCTTAAAGTCAAAAAGTATATAACGAAATTTTATATCCCTATTCCAAGTACTTGGCAAGTTACACTAAAAAGTCAAACAGCCTTTTCATCAATGTGTCACCTTAACAGAGTTACCGCTCCCCTGGGCACTCAGGCAGGGAAGGAACAGGGCTGGGTTTTAGTCAGTAAGAGTCTGCCACGCCCTCCCGCTCCACCCAGAGCGGGGGAGATGCCATTGGAAGACTTCCCAGAACGCCAAAAAAAAAAACCCCTCCCTTGCGTCGTGCAGCCGAGTAAAATTAAAGTCAAACTTAATGAAGTGGACCACACAAGTCGCAACCTATATTATAATGCCGGTAAAGGAAAGGAAACCTTTAATTAAAATAATGCAAAAAGACAATATTTAGCGACTTACCCTCATCTCCATTCTGCAGTATAGTGAACCTTCTCTTGAAGTTCGCATCAAGATTGATAACGTTTTGCTTGGTGCCCTTCGATTTCTCCAGGTCAAATATGGTCTTCCTCTTGGAGACGTGTTTGTTGTTGTCGCGCTTGTCCAAATCGTCGGTGTTCAGACGTTGCAGGTCTTTGGCTATTAGCAGTGCGTTAGCCTCTATTAGAGCGTTGTCTGTCATTTCGTCCGGCTGTTAATAGTGTAATAGTATTTTTGAGATTGGCGAAGGATAATAAGAAGAATACTTTGAGAGCTAAGAGCAACCTAGGATGAGAAGAGCAACCTAAGATGTCATTTCAATCTGAAATGAATCTTTTATAATCAGTAAACTGGCTACCGTTAAATTGTACTCTGTACTCATGTCTCAATTGTACTCTGTAGTCACTAATACTTGAGAGTACAATTTAACGGTCATCACCTACTGGGTCAAAATTATCTCATTATCTGATCAGATTTTAATTTCCTACTTACCTTCTTAGTAAAATACCAGTTGAGTTGTGTGGTAGAAAGCACGTGGGATAGCGTGCCCAGTCGATGGAACAGCATCGCAGTGAACTGGACGATGATGATGGTCCCGAAGAAGATGAGGAACACCGACCCGATAGGCTCCAGCGTCAGGTAGTCTTGTGTTACAGTGAACTGACACATGGGGAAATAATATTCAAGTTAGACCCAATTCCGACTATTGGTCGGTTTCCAATACCGGTTCCTTACTGTAATGCCGAAATTTGATCGGCTCTCAGGCTAGAATTTGACAAATAATCAACTTCAAATTCTTAATTCAATCTGTATTCAAAGCTGTTGTAATATTTTCGAAATTTTGCGAAAGAAACCCTTGCGTGCCGCCGATCATAATTAAACATTTAATGCTTTAGTAACCGTGAGAAGGTGAATTGATTAGTTCGGAGATTGCTATTTATAACGAGTCTTACTTGATGCATGACACGGCATGTTTTATAACATTGAACGCCGAAATTGCGAATTGAAAGTCAATCAATCTGCCTAGCCTTTTCCCAACTATCTTGGGGGTCGGCTTCTAGTCTAACCGGATGCAGCTGAATACCAAGACTTTACATGGAGCGACTGCTTACCTGACCTCCACAACCCAGTTACTGGGTAATACGATACCCCTTGGTACAGGTATCCTCAAACTTTATGGCTTGTGGGAACGTCGTATGTTGCGTTGCGCAGAACGCATTTTATAGGTATTAGCGGGACTGACAGAGACGAGGCGGCGGGTCGCACCCCCGCGCGCCCTGTCACTCACCCGCACTCGCCCCACGCGGGGCCGCACCGGTGTGTGAGTTACGTACGTTTGTTATTTGACTTTTGTTTTTGTTGTATTCATTATTTGTTAAAAATGCCTCGCGGACGATACAACGTTATACGCAGGTATGAGTTTAATCATATTTTTAGGAACATATCAGGTTATTATTTCCGTCTTTGTAGTTTCGTTGATGTTTTTGCAAATAAAAAGAGCGACAAAAAACAATGAGATGTGACTTTGACGTATGGATACGTCTATTTTAACAATTATCTAAGTAAACATTTTTCGTCAAACGAATACTTATCTGATTTAAATGCTATATTTGTTTGCCATTTTTTTTTCGACTTGACTGTACCTGCGCGGAGTTGCACTCGCAGCTAACTTCATACAAGCCATAATGTTTGAGGATACCTGTAAGACTGGTTGTCAGACTTTCGGGCTTCTGACGACTCGTAACGACTGTCAAAGATCCACGATTGACAGCCGGGAGCAACGGCTTAACGTGCTTACCGAGGCACGGAGGAGTCTCGGTATGTAAATATGGTCACCCATCCATGGGCCATCCCCGGCAAGCGTAGCTTAACCTGGATCGACCCGTGCGGCTGTTATTACTTTAGCCACGAGCTCTCTTGTTTGAGTAACCATACTTGCAAATTGAAAATAAGGTTACTCAAACACGCAATGCGATGTCATTTATTTAATAGGTAAATGACGTAGCATGCCTAATTTTTGCAAAGAGAGTTCTCAGTGCAAAAAAATTAAAACCAATAGGATTTCGACTACGACAAAATGATGCAGCACCCTTTTGCTCACTAGCTATCAACATCCAGCGATCACCCTTAAAATTTTCTTATACGTTTTCAAAATATTTGCGTAATACATATATGGTCAGATACGACTATTTTTTATTTGACAAAAAGATGCAAAAAGTATCTACTTAGTTAAACACAAAGAAACATACCAGATTTAGGTCATCATCATACTCGAGGCTGGACTGCTGTCCCAAAGGCCACTTGAAGTGCAACTGGTCTTGACTCAATTGCAGTAAGAAGATGACCAGCACGAACAACGTGTTCACCATCAAGAAAGCAAACACCATCTTGTCGCGGAGGTTCTTTAAGTCAGTTTTGATACGGTTCTGTAAAGGGTTATAAAGTCACTTACTATAGAATTCAAAACCGATGTAAGAAGACCTATCTGCATAATATATCGGCATTATATTCTGGCAAATCTAAGTTTCCTTTATTTTGTGCAGAAATAAAAATAAAACAGCAGAAATGCGCACTTAGAGCAGGATTCACAGACCGCATTTTACTTTGCTTAGCCAAAATGTAAAAATTATTCGTATATGTAATGTAATATTCGTATTCGTGTGAACCGATTGCTGACATCCGCGTATGCGAAAGTGAATATTATTCGCATAACAATTAGATTCACATCCGTATGAAACGCTAAAACATAACAAAGCAAAGTCATTGCTTTCTTGCCTTCTGGCTTCTTTGCCGACTTTGCGTCTTGCGTTTAAAGCCTCTAGTCGAGTTTATGATGAATACATACCAGCTCCTCTTGGTTCTCATCAATAGGGAACAAGTAGGTGTCGATGAGGTCCTTCCAGAAGTCTGTCTCAGCTGTGGTGAGGAAGTCAACCTCTCCTTTCTGAAGATTCACGTCTTCTATCCAGTACGGGTTGATCAGGCCGTCGCGCTCTTCCTGTTATGAACATATTTTAGTTTAATATGATAATGTGACATGATTTAGAGATGACATACTTCAATTTTTCAAGTTAATTCACATAAGTGAGTTTGTTGTATAGTGTAGATTTTAATTAGTATTATATAATAGTAATTAGTTCGGATATCCCTATCCCTCCCCATACCCCAACATATAGAAATCCCATTAAATGTAAAATTGCAACGCACTCTACAGTACCACTATTTTCTTAATGCCCCTCGGCAATCATCGCGTTTCCGAATACAAACGAATGTTAATTTCCATGTCCATCAATTATTAGATTTATCGTGTATATATTCGTCCTTACATTTTATTGAATGATCACATACTTTTTTCCATTCTTCCGGGCCAATCATATTGTTTTTTTCCAATATAATTTATTTGATTGTTGTCACATTCATTGCAATTTTTTTAATAGCTACGTATCCTTTAATTTGAGACCAAATGTTTTCAATTGGTTTAAAATCCAATCGTAAAATGGTATGACCATGTTCTTCCATAATGCGATCAATAGCAAACTCTGAGTATCTTTCTTTATGTTTTATTAAAATGTCATAAAAATCGATCTTCTGAGTTTGGGTTACAAGGAATGTATGTTCCTGCACCCAACCTATAATTTGTGGTTTACTAGTTTGAGTTCGGGGGTTTAACTAATACTCGTAAGTTATTATGGTATGGTGCATTATCTATTGCTAAAAAAACTTTTTACAAAAAAAATACAACCGACTTCCATAATATTTACTAAAAAATGCAAAATAACTTTAATTTCGGAAGTCGGTGTTTCTAGTTTGGTTTCTTCGTTATTTGACACCGACTTCCGAAATTAAAGTTATTTTGCATTTTTTAGTATTATGGAAGTCGGTTGTATTTTTTTTGTAAAAAGTTTTTTATTTATTTTTCACTTTTTTATTTTTCAACAAACTTCGATTTTAAATTCCTCAAACAAGCTTAAATGAAAATCATAAATCAAAATAGTTAAAATCGTCCAAATTTAGTCGAAATTATTTGATCTTTTTTACTCTTTTTGGTGATGGGAAGGGTTAAGGAATCTTTTTTACTCTTTTTGGTGATGGGAAAGGTCAGGGAATCTTTTTTACTCTTTTTGGTGATGGGAAGGTTCATGGAATCTTTTTTTATCATTTTCTTTTACAATATTCTTTACAGTTCCGACTGAAACACCACAAGCTTCAGAAACACGTTTTTGAACTTTTTGAAAATAACCATTGCTTCATCGGCTTCTTGTAAAAATTACGAGTCAATCTGCCTAGCCTGTACCAACTATCTTGGAGTCGGCTGCCAGTCTAACCGGATGCAGCTAAGTACCTGTATTTTACATGGAGCGACTGCCTGTCTGACCTCCACAACCCAGTTGTTGGGTAATACGATACCCCTTGATAAAACTGGTTGTCAGACATTCGGGCTTCTGACAACCCGTAACGACTGTAAAAGATCCACGATTGATGACAGCCGGGACCAACGGCTTAACGTGCTTTCCGAGGCACGCAGGAGTCTGGGTATGTAAAATGGTCATCCATCCATGAACCAACTCCGGCAAGCGTAGCTTAACGTGATTGATCGACCCGTGCGGCTGTTATTACTTTAGCCACGAGCTCCTCTTATTTTTCCAAAAAAAAATACAAGTGTACGCTTAAAATTATCTGTCATGAATGCGACTTTAGCAGCTTTCCTACCATTTTTAAAATAAATTGTTGTTAAGGTAAAAGAGTATTAACAACTTTATATGCTTCCAAGTCGATTGTGAGCGTCCGGTCTGCACCAAGTGCAAAGGGGAACTGATAGGAATACGACGACTGACGAAACACGAAGTTTGCCGAGGGACATTAAGAGAACAGTTGTACGTAGTGGTCCTGACTGTTCGCCAACTATTTATCTCTAGCATTATTCTAAAACAACATGCCACCATGGAGTACAGTCCGAGTCAGGTAACAAGGCGGAGAGGTTTACCTGTTTGCAACAGGGTACACTCAAGAACTGCCTTTATTAGTAGATTTTTCCCCTTTTTGGGCCCGTTTTATACAAAATCAACAAAATTCTTCAAATCTACCCTAAAAATAAACAAACTCTAAAAAAATCTTTATTCCAATGGCTTTGGAAATTAACATACGATCGAACTGAGGATTTGCTGACCATCTTAAAGTAGTAATTACGATTTGTGGTACCTATCAATAAAAGAGCCATAAAAACTAAAAGTAGTATTTTATTTTAATATTACACACCCTCTCACACACATACACTCACCATCTCACCTTATTACACCCAGAGGACAATTACTCTTCACAATTTTGTTTTTATTGTTTAAAATCCTAGAAATTACATTATGATAATCAATTTTCCATTTTATTGATGAGCTAGTACTTACAGATCCAGCTCCAGGGCTTAAGGCGCTGCGTGCCGAAATACAGGCCCTAAACCTAGTTCGGCAGCAGAGGCTTATATTAAGATACAACTGTAATTGTTTATAAGATGACTTGTGTCAACCTATATTTCTTTTTGGTGTAATAAATTTATTCCATTTATTCAATTTTATGTACATACAATTTTAAATTTTTAAATATTTAGGTACTTAGAAAAACATAAATAAATACAAAAACATTTAAAAATATAAAAAGTAGTTGCCCACCGGTATCGGGAATAGGGTCCAAGCTACCGGTGGTCAGGGCTCCTGAGAAAGGAATCTCCTAACAATACGCGCCGTGTCCAGGAGTACTGCTTTCTGGATCAAGCCCTTGATCCAACTGCCCAACGAGAGCCTCCTGAGATGTTGGTCGAGGCTCTTGGCCATTAAGCCCAGAGCCTCGAAATTTATTATTATTATAAATAATAATAATAAATTTATTATTACTATTATTTATAATTTCGGAAGTCGGTGTCAAGTAACGAAGAAACCAAACTAGAAACACCGACTTCCGAAATTAAAGTTATTTTGCATTTTTTAGTATTATTTATGGAAGTCGGTTGTATTGTTTTTTTTGTAAAAAGTTTTTTATTTTAAAACCGGGAATCGAACCAACTAAAATTTTAAAAAATAAACACACTATTTTACTGTACTAATCGATAGGATTATTGTTCAGGATAAAATCTTTCTAATAAAATATTTGGTCATCACTGTAGTGTATTTTGTTATCTCATAACAGTCACTCCTGCAATGCACTAACCCCCAGTTTCTAGAAATAAATTATCAATGCGTCACGAAAAAAACGAAGTCAAGTGATGCGATTGGGTGATAAAAAATAATTCAACCAAACACGGTAGCTAACGCGCGTTTGACGATTTGTTAAATAAATTTATGCATGTCATATTACGTTTTTTATGCATTTCAGATTTGTGGCAATCAATATCTTTTCTTTTCTAATTTTTATTGCAGAAATTGAGCCCAAAGGTGGAAAAGCTAATTGACAGGTAATTTACCCTGGGTATGTCGGTGGACACCTCGCTTTCCTCGTACTCTGGCAGCCTGGCGAGAGGGTCCATGGCGGACTGTCGTCGAAGCACCGATGCTGATGAACGGCGACGATTCAAAGGCTCTGCTTCTTCGATGGTGGCACCACTATATGACAGGAGTAAAGACAATGTATAATCAACATAGGTCCCAGCATCAGCTATTGGCCGACCAGAGGGTCTATAGAGTCCTACCGTTCCACTGAGACGACGCATGAGGTAAAGACGCGGCGGTAGTCTGGGCGAGGCCGGTGCTGACTCTCGTATCACGAAACACAGCGTCACAGCGGCGAGTAACGGGTAGCTCGCCGTCCGATCAGCACCAGGCCCGAGAGTCGACAGTAGTAGTGTTCCACGCGCGCCTCAATGCGTTGTATGTCAGTTACAACTGACGGGGCCCGTCATGGCCGATGCCTGTCGCGGATAAATTCGTAACAGAGTTCCCGCGGCCTTGGGCACTCAGGCAAGGAAGGGACAGAGGTGGGTTTCAGTCAGTAAAAGTCTGACACGCCCTCCCGCTCCACCCAGAGCGGGAGAAGTCATAGGACGGTTACCCGCCCCAAAAAAAAAAAAAGGTAGCGTCACAATTAAACAGTAGAACTATGGGCCTATAATAAAATACTCAATCTCAATCACTTTTTTTTTGAGGCGCACGTGGTAAACTACGCGCAGTCGACTCTCGGGCCTGGTGATTATCGGACGGCGAGCTACCCACTACTCGCCGTCCGCAAGTCCGGGCCCACGGTGGTCGGAGATCATCTCGCGACGTCCTACGCCCAGGGCGTCTCCTGCGGCGGCTGCTGCTGTGGGCGTGAGGACGACTCTATTGAGCCTCCCTCGCCCGTTCCGCCTCCTCCTTCGCGAGTATTACTGCTTCGCAGAAGGAGGCGACTGCTTCCCATTCCCTCTCGCTCCGTACCATGGCCTGGACCAGGGCCGGGCGCCAGAGGTCGCTGCCGCCGATCGCCTCCACGAGGACACGGCGGGGCACCGCTCAAACGAGGCACAACTCATTCGTCGCGCACAATTTCGTATACCTTTTGGCGGAACATAGGATGGACTAAACATTTTTTTTATAAAACATCATTGTACCCTGTGTTCACGAAATTAATAAATGAAATGAAAACTCCACCATATGCTCCACCGTGTCCTCTGGGTGAAATCTCAACAACTTGGAATACCGATGGTGTATTCCACTTCTCATCTTCATTCTCTTGTCACCTTCCATATTGAACTTGTCGTCTTCCATATTTATCTATCAGTCGCTTCTCAGTAATTTTACACTATTCCAATTCTATACTTACAAGCAAGGTAAAAATAATAATGCTTACAGCGTATCCAATCTCTTCTCAATCTTCTCGATGGCGTGCGCGATCTGCAGCAGATGCAGGTCCTCCTTGTGGTCCTGAGGGTTGGTGCAGCACATGCAGCGGAACAGTCCCGCCACGCTGCACTCCGCAGTGCCGCTCGTCTCCTCGCCCTTACCGAACCACTTCTTTATGCTCTGGTTATCCATCTTCTTCTTAGCTTCCTCAGCTTCTTGCTTTTCCATTGCAAGTTCCTGTAAATGAAGTTGAAGTAAGATGATATTTGCAGAGATAAATGTCGCATTTATGACTTTTATAACCTCGTCTTTGGTTTCTTTTTCTATTTTAAAATAGTAAAAATTTTGTATAATATGCGGAAAATAAATAATTTAAACTTGTAAATGAATAGGTACAGGTAACACTTATATTATTATGTGGGTAATTCTAGAGGTAGTTGGGTGCCAAAAACCCTAAAATGGTTCCATATAGGGCGGGTTGTCAAATCAAAGCATCATTGAACTTGATAGTAAAGTAACGTGTTACAATTTCAATAAATAACGAACGTGTTTAAAACTTAACAATGCAGAAACCGACTCACCGCGCGCGTTTTCTTCTGCGCCACTTCTCTAGTTCCCCAGGACACATTGTTCAAGTTACACAGCGAGTATATAATCAACAACATGTACATACTGGGGATAGTGATGTAGTATACAGCTATGTACAGTAAGCATATGATCTCCTGGGGATGCAGCGCAGCCGTGATGAAGAACGAGCCGAAGATGAGGATCGTGAACATGCTGGACGGAGCCAACCAGCCGTCCTCTACGATCTGGAGAACGATGCCCACGATCACGAACATCATAACCATGGCGTATAAGCATGTTATCAGGTTGGCGAGAAGTAGCTGAAAATTAAAGTGCTGTAGTATAACCACTATACAGAGACTAGGTAAATAATTGTTCTCACTACAAAAATCGCGTAGCTAAAACCAAAATCGGTACAACTATCTGTAGTAAGCGGAGCGATAGCATAGACATATTACTGCAATACAATGAGGCACTCTTACCTGCGTTTTGGACTCGCATGTCATACAGACTATGATAAAGATGACGATGGGCACCAAGTTGAGGAACATAGCATGCATGTTGCTGATCTGAGTGATCGCGTTCAGAGCACCCACCATCATCAAGAAGATAGTCCCCGGACCGAGCACGGAACCGAACATCAGTAGACCCTGAAAATAATTGTTTAATGAAAATCTCTAAATATTTCTGAAAAATGCATCAACATCTACAATTTGCGCAACCGAATGGAAGGTTCATACTCGTATGAAACGCTAACTTTGCTTGGCAAAAGGGCAAAATTCAGGGCCTGATTTTTGCCCCAAGTGAAAAAAGAATACACAAATAAATGATTTATTTTGGACGTGCCCGCGGTTTCGCCCGCATTTATGTATCTTTCGTAATTTTTTTTTTTTTTGTTTCATAAGGTGTATCCTATGTTACTTCCTCCTAGATTACTTCCTCCAAGAATAAGTGTACAAAGTTTCATGATGATCGGTTAAGTAGTTTTCGCGTGAAAGCGTAACAAACAAATTTACATTCACATTTATAATATTAAGAAATATTTGAGACAATATAGGATTGATTTTTGCAACAAAAAAACAAAATACTAACTTGATACCAAATATACAACGTAGAAATATTGTCATTAATTTTAACAGTCCTTTTGGAATCTGCTAGCAAATCGAAGATATTGGCCATAGTAGAGGGAACCCATCGTCTGCGCTGATTGAAGAACTCGTCGAAATGTTCGGGACAGTGCGTATACGCATCGGATGCGGCTGAGTATTCCACTCGGTAGCCTCGCTGCAGTAACAGGGTGCAAAGCCAACGATCCTCGCCTGTGTGAAGGAAAATTACTGTGTCAGTTGATAATATTACGAGGGAAGGGATGAATGAAAAGCAATTGCATGCAGCTGAGATGAGAATGCTAAGAGCGATGTGTGGTGTTACGCGCATGGATAGAATTAGGAATGAGTATATAAGAGGAAGTCTGAAAGTGGCACCGCTAACTGAAAAGTTGTGTGGAAATCGGTTGTCGTGGTATGGGCATGTGATGCGGAGGAATGAAGAAAATGTCGTGAGGAAAGTCTTGTGTATAGATGTGGATGGCTATAAGAGTAGGGGAAGGCCAAAGAAACGATGGTTGGACTGTGTGAAAGAGGATATGGGTAAAAAGGGGGTGACTACAGAGATGACGACTAATAGAGGAGTATGGAAGAAAAAGACATGTTGCGCCGACCCCAAATAAATTGGGATAAGGGCAGGAGAATGAATGATGATGATGAGTTGATAATATAAGGCATGCACATTAATATTAGGTCCTTATTAACATAGCATCTGTGAGCGAGTTTATACGAAGAGTGATATCGTGACATCTCTTTGAGGCGCGCGTGGAACACTACGCGCCGTCAACTCCTCGGGCCTGGTCCTTATCGGACGGCGAGCTACCCATTACTCGCCGTCTGCAAGCCCGCGTCTGCGGTGGCAGGGAATCGACTTGCGTCTCCCTCACGCGTTCCGCCTCCTCCTTCGCGAGCATTACTATTTCGCAGAAGGATGTGACAGCTTCCCTATCGCTCTGTACCGGGCCTGGACCAGGGCCGGGTGCGAGAGGTCGCTGCCGCTGATCGCCACAGGGACATGGCGGTGCTCCGCCCAAGCGGGGCAGACCTCCACCGTGTCCTCTGGGCGATCCACACAGTGGTGACACCCGGGCGTTTCCTCCCGCCTTATACGGAACAGGAAACTCCCGAAACAGCCGTGACCGGTGAGGACCTGCGTCAGGCGGAAGGTGAGGACGCCGTGGCGTCTCCAGCCACTTCTCAAAGAGGAACACAACCATCTGAGGCACCAAATTCGAGACCGATGGCGATCATAAATGCATCACTGCAGTAGAGCTGTTTTTGAGACTCAAGAACAAGATTTTTTTTTGCCAGCAAACGAAAACTTGAAAAGCGATATTCCAACTGTAATATTGAAGTAGAAGGAGATTATGGTGAGAAATAAAATATTTGCTTGTAAAGTTCTTGTGGTTTTTATAACATTACCGAAGAATTTTTGATCGCTCCTCGTAGAGCAACAAATTATGACCAGTATTTATCAGAATTACAGAAGAAATTAATTCATAGCCTCAGATTGGTTAATTTATTTAAATAATATAAGTCTTAAAGTACATAACAAAATGGGTCAATTTATCTAATAAAGTTAATAAAACCTCCAAGATCGCTTTCACGTTTTCTATTTGCCTAAAAAGGCAAAAATAGGCCCGCGGCCTTCATTGACTTTGACAGATTGAGGGAAAGTAATCAAGGTGAAACTGTATCATACCTTGATCATACTGTACATAATGCCGGGCCTCGTGCGAAGTCAGCGTGTATTTCTTCATGACGTTGTCGTCCATCAAAGCCTTTCCTCTGAAGAGGGAGAAGCATCCGGGACTACAGAGTACGCAGCCGATCATGTGCTCAGTCGCCTTTTGCAGCCAATGACCGATAGCGTACTCGAACATTTGATACCATGCCATGAAGCCTGGAACATTCGAATTTATAAGAGCCAGCAGGAGAACTAGATTATTAGACAAAGAATAAAAAAAACCGTACTGTGAAGAACGAAAACTTGATTTCTAGACTCAAGAAATATAAATGCCAAAATACCAGAGGAAAAGTGAGTATCAAAGTTATTACCGAATTTAAAGTGCAATAAAATCTCATAAAAAACTATTAAGATTTTATCAAAACATGAATATTAAGAACACCTACCAGAGCCCACAGGATGAATACGTCCGCACGCCGCCCCCAAGTTCTTATCCTTCTTCATGAGATCGATCAGCAACGTGACCGCTATCGGCTTGAAGTCGATGTCGCCGTCCAGAGCCAGCAAGTATGTGTTCTCAGCGATCACTTCCTTGCGGTCCACGGAGATGGGCAGGTCCATCAGACGGTGACCCAGGAAATAGTACATGTACATCACCTGTAACAACACGAGCACTTATAAAACAAGCGCAAAAAACGCGTAATAAGTCGCAATAAAATGCACCGTATTGATTTTTTGGGATGTTGTAAGGAAAGATATCAATAGAGTAAAACCAATTCCGCGGCATCGAAAGACCTGTGCTGAGGGTGTGGTGCTCGGAAACCTAGAAATGTTAAGTCATTTTCATGTTTTAACTTTCAACTTTTAAACGCATACTGCGGAAAAATGCATATTTTGCGATCTACGATGTTATAAACGCCTATTGATCAGAACCGGACGAATAGTTTAAGAACTAAGGACAATGAACCTTGTGCTAGACAGCTAATCTATCGATTCTTTGTATGTATTAGCTAAAGCCAATCAGTCAAAGTCGAATATTTCCACCCATCAATCGGTATTGATTAGATACCGATACCGATCAAGTCATTAAAACTACCAAGTCTGTAGAGCTCCCCAAACTCATTCAAAGCGATCATTGCTATAGTAAAATTTGAAATTAACCAATACAAAGGTATGTTGTGGTGTATTTCTGTTCTTTGTGGAAAGGTGATGTATTATTTTTATTTACATTTAATAATATACAAAGGTTAGTTTAAAAACTAAGTAGGTTCAATTAATTTCCAATCCTTTTCATTCCTAATCTTCCCGGATCTAAGATGATCGATTAGTTTTTAAATCTCAAAGAGGAAATTAATCACAAAAATATCTGAAGCCGAAACATTCCATTATCACGATAACTTATCATATCCATTATTTCTGAGTAATTTAATAACATATTTGAAGAACAATAAAACTCATTAGCTTACCTGAGACCATCTTTTCCTGTGTCTTATTTTGGACTTGTCTTTTAGGTGACATATTAGTTTGTTTTTTCCTGGTAGTGTCCAAACTAGGCGGCCGCCGTACGGAGCGGGGTATTTTTTGGGCGGCCTTAGTCTTACGTTGGTGAGATGGACCTCTGAGGCAGCTTCGTCCATGGTCTCTACGAGGCATAACACGAAACGATTCACCTGCGAATCATCTGAGCTGTGGTCCGTTACTTCAAACGCGTCATCCATGAAAATGTGTACTGTAACGATTTGAGTATGTTAGAGCCAAGTACTTATAATATGTTTTAAGAAAAAAAAAGAAAAAAAGATGTCTGTTTAAAGATTTTAAGAAAGCTTAACGTTGATGATTTTTGTGAGTGAATAGGTAGTTTGTTTCTTTTTAAAAAAACGTTACCCCACACTAGGACTTACTCCTGCATCGTGGTTACGTTCACAAACATGTAAACTCAGATACACAAGCGACCCAGATGCGGAACCACTATCTGTAGGCCATACAAATACTTGTTTCGTGCGGGAATCGAACCTGCGACACGCATCACAACAACCACTCTCTCAATCACTGCGCCAACCGAAATCGATATTGAATGGGATTTGATGCATAATAAGCCTCTTAATGTTCCCACTGTTGGGACATAAGCCTTCTTTCTACGAGAGGGAATGAGCCTTAATCCACAACGCGGGCCCAGTGCGGGTTGGTGGATGTCACATGTCTTCGAATTTTTGGTTCTAGGACATACCAGTTTTCTCACGATGTTTTCCTTCACCGTTTTAGGAGCAGTGATAAAATAATTTACACAAAGTACAGTGTGGAATTTGATGCGATGGGGTTGAATTGTTTACTTCGTTACATACCCTCGAGTTCATAGTAGTCAGGATCAACAATTCCCAAATACTTCTGCGCAACGCGACGCGCGCTCTGATCTTCGTCCATGCGGAAAATAGATTTCAGGAACTCAGTCATTTCTTCTTTTGTTTCGTGCCACATTGTTGCACACACATAGATCCTGGTAACATAAAAAAAGTTTAAGTTGACCGTGGTGAAACAATTCATTTGCCTTCTACTATGACGTAAATTTTACCTTGTGACGGTGTCAGATGGCTTGATGTCTTTTTTTGATACTTTCATGTCGCTAACCGAAGACGCGTCATCTCCATTGAGATCTTTGAGATCCTAAAATAAAAGTAAGAAACGAGGCATATTAATACAGTCATCTTTCTGTTACTATGCTTAATGTATCATCATCAAAATAAAAGTCACCTCTATTGATATATCATGGTCATCATCCTTAGTTCTGTTGAGGAGCATGGACTGGTCAATGATCGCGCTGCAGTACCACGGCTTGGAGAACAGTTTGTCGGTGGCCACCAGACGCTCACAGCGTGGCTTCCACGTGTGAGCAGTCACCCAGGCTTGCGAGACCAGCCACAGCAGCCATATCCACGACATCTGCTCCACTATGAACTCGTTCAGGAAGTAAACTGTGGAAAAATATTGAATTACAGATTAGTTAACACAAGCACTTTATAAAAGTACGATAATTCGCGCAGCACACGCCAAGGAGTAGCTAAACTATGTAACTACAAAGTTTTTAAGTATTAAACTTAATTAAGACATGTGATCCAACTGTTCAACTTACCCGGTGGAATCTCGAAGAACAAATAGTCGGGTATAGTTCGATAAAATGCACAAGGATCTGCATTTCTCATTCCGCATAAAATAATTAGCAAGTTAACAGTGACTGGTCCAACAAGGCTTAATGCAAATGTGAAACTGAAGTTTTGTATGAGAATCTTGCAGGCAGTTTTACTGGCAGCAAAGCAGACGTATGCGGCCAAGACCTGGATGAGTACCACCCAGAGAGGGGTAGCCCATGCCGCTGGTATTTCCAAGCTTACTCCTCCCACTGCGTAACCCAGGAAACCTTCGAATTCATCCTGAATTGCTTGAACCTGTAATAAGACCATAGAATGAAGAAACAACAAATTGGTGTGCAACTTTTGCTACAAATTTCCTGATCACTTTCGTAGAGTACTGACTAACTCCTTACCTCTTTGGCGATATAAAGTCGATCGCTAAATCCACTGCTAAATTTCGTGAAGAAAGCGAATGGGTTATCGTTCTGAATGTGTAAAGATATTAATATGCAGCCCATGAATATAAAGATCTTCCATAATGAAACCACTCTCTGCGAGTAATAACGACCCCTTTTGAGACCATCACGGAGATTTTGCAAAGGTTGTAGGACTGTAATAAATAAGTGTCGGTATTAAGTATATTAAAATTGTCGTTTCAAGAGGGCAGGGATTCTCTGTAACAATTCTAGCAAGTGGTGTTAAACTGTTTTGAAATTAGGTATTGAGTGTTATGATTAAGTGTCCGCATCAAGTGAGATTAAGATATTAAAGTTTAGGTAAATATGTAAGTTCTTAATGCCTTTTTCATTGGCCTTCCTCCGTTAATGTCTCCGTTAATGTGTCAATATCTAATATCCACCCTCACATGTAAAAGATCAATATAAATAATATGACGATTTTTTTACCTGACCAGTGTTTCTCCGAGGCGCCGACGAAGTTTTCCCACCAACCGAGAGAAATCAACACGCACGCAACCGGAATGGTCCACAAAATCTCATCGCCTTTTAGGAGGGGCCACACAACGAATGCAGTCGCTTGAGCAGAAACAGCGAGTACATCAAGGATTATTTTGAAAATGTATCGAGGCTCAGTGCTGTCCCTAGAGAGGGCGTTCAGGATCCCCGGCACGAAGCACATCGCGTTCATCAACATTGTCCCCTTCACGACATCTAGTTCCGGTAGAATAATCAGCACAAGTAATGCAATTCCGATTGTGTGTAGTGTTTCTATTATTAAGGACTGAAACAATGTTTTGACGTTAATAATAATACTCGATCGACAATACAACAATGAAAACACTGACAATAGTCTAGTATAGTTAGCTTTTACTATGGGACCAACCAAGAAATCACAATCGAAAAAAAAATCTTCTGCCCCATGTTTGCATAACTCGACAAAATTTATTGAACAACTGATTTTGTTTTCGTGATTTCAGGGTTGATTCTACAGTAAAAGTTGTTGTATTGTCGTCTTCACTTTGTATACTCTGATGTCTAAATAATAGGCTGTTCTAAATTACCTACACAAACGTAAATGGAGATGACACCCCAATTGTGCAAAATCGCCACGAGGATGTAATGGTCTACAAAAGCCTAGTATCAACACACGTGGCCCAGGGTACTCGTAGCTTGGCATACAAAAGATGGTAATGATTACCAAGTATATGTCATTCACTTTATTGTTTTAGATAAGATATAGCTCTTGTGATAAGACTGTTATGAGACAGAAATAAAATGCATATAATTGGTGACGAAAATTATCTTATCTGTTAATAAATATTTAAAAAAGTATAAATAGGGTTCTAATATGTATATTGCCTAAATTTGGCACAGTCTTTGAGGGATTAAGGATTATCATGTTTATAGATTAGTAATATCCTTGAATACGGGGAACCACCTCATTCTCTTAAATAAACGAAGACATACCTACTGCTACTGTACCCTTCGATTTTTAGGGTCCAAACGGAGCCCTATTGTTGTCAGTCATGTGTCCGTCTGTCTGTCTGTCCGCCCGTCGTCTGTCGGTTAATTTTGTTACGAAGAATTTTTTAACTTCCCATTTACCTATGAACTTGAAATTTGGTGATAATGTTTATTATTACGTATACTTTACTAACAAATACCAATATTTGGTACGGAACCCTTAATATGAGAAATCCGACACGCACTTGGCCAGTTTTCCACGCAAGCTAAGCTACGCAATACGAATTGTATCGAATGATAACTAACAACAGTAAGAAATAATGTTTTGTTTAGTGCCTTACCACCAAAAACTGTCCAAACGTGGGCTTCCCAGCAGTCTTGAAGAGGCATATTCTAAGCGACCTCAAGAATATGCCCAGCTCTGGTATACTGAAAGCGATGAAAGCTGCCCACAGCCATGTTACTCGTTCTTCAAGCGAGTGGACTGTTATGAACTGCTGATCGAGGGCTGGTGATACGAAATACAAAATAATTAATTGCGCAAAGACCTCAACGAACACTCCGGTTAATAGTTAAAGTAAGGATATAACAAAACTCACCTAAAGCTCTGTTACAATGAGTTATTTGTTTGCCCTTTTTCAGTTGTGAAGTGATAAAAAGCAGAGTTCCTTTAGATACTACAGCGGATCCAAGCACAACGACAAATATGAAGATATACGAGAGAAATTTAAGGACTTTCACACTGGCGTCTATGCAGGCAGTGGACTCCATAGACCCACTCTCCTTCTTCACGGGAAGCTCCCGAAACAGATTCCATCCTTTTTTCTCTTGAGCTGTTCTTTGTCTGAGGAAACATGTAGTTTGCGAGTTATATCATTGTTGATTATTGGAAATCGTACATACTGGGACCTACAGCTAATTTAGTAATCGGAATATCAGCATGGAGCCTTTTCAGAATATAACTGCATGTGTAGTGTAAGTACCTAAACTTAACAGGGCTGGATCCTTTGTTAAGAGCAGCGTTTGTATTATGAATAACGATTGAATGTTACACTCAAAAAACAAATCAAATCTAAATCGAATATACCTACTGATGACGTCAATGCTAGTTTGAACGCCATCATGATTGCCGTTGTTTGAGTTAGAGAACACGATACTACAATAAGTATGTGGTGCAATTTAAAGCATGATGCCTGCGCACATTCCAAACGGACTCCTCGTACTAGATGAACAAAATTCGCTATTTGCGTAAGCAAATGTAGCGAATTTTGTAAACTCAGAAACACATACACCAAGAGAGCAAGACCATACTAAAACCTCCCCTAGGCACTCAAAGGCCACTTAACTTTCAAGTCGTTCTTAAAATACACCTTTAAGTGATACAGGATACAGCATAGACTTAACGACGACTTAAAATTGAGTTGATTTGAGTATGCGACCGTTTGACTTCTAAGTATCATCAAACATCACAAATAAGAGCAAAATTGTACCCTAAATCGTCGATGTCATCGTACAGCGGAGTATACTCCGACTCATCTTCGCTGTCGTCCCCCAAACCTGTGAATCCAGGAGTCTTGGGCTTCGTCGCCATTTGATATTTATCTGGAACAATTGGTACTGTTCAAAAGTCTATGAAAGTTATGAATAATTAAGTAGTAGGTACATATAGATAGGAAATTGCCCACTTTATCCACTAAAATAAAAGAACCTATTAGCCGTGAAACCGATTACCGTTGGGAACGTGGGGAGGACGTGCTGTAAAATATAAGGAAAATAACCTTACCTCAAACAAATTATTCTTAAAAACACATATTCACTATCATAATGATCCACTATCAGAGCAAGCACTTTATCACATCTAATTCTTTTTAATAAACAATAACAGAATATTTGTATTATCACCGGAAACTTGCCAAAGTGAATGAGAATATGGTAAAACACCACTGAGCCGTACTGGCCCGTTTAAACATAATCCTCCGTATCAAACGACCGTCATTACGATATCGCGCCCTGATTAGGAACATTATCGAAAGTCGTAGATCAATCGCGCTTTGATTTAAATTATTATCAAATTATACGATCATTCTTTACATTTTTAACCAATGACGCCTATATGAAGTCATCGCTATGTTTTACAAATAATTTTGAGTGCCTGCACCAAAGCGTACAAAACAATATTGTACTTAAAACTTGGTGGAAAACTGAAGTAGATATAACGTTTTCCTGTATTGACATAAGTACATGCGTGGATGATCTAGCTATACCGATACTGTCCTGTCCACATCAAGAGCCAACACTTAACATAGCATTACAACAAGAGCACTTATTCGTGTATTTTAGTTTAGATTCAAGCAATTTGCACAACTTCTGAAGTTATTACGAAATCAATTATTAAAAAAATAATCTATGTAGTTTTACTAGGTCCAAAAGAAACAATATCAGACGTGTCACAATCAAAGTTTATTATCTAAATATAAAATAAATATTGTAAATACAAAGTACAAAATATTAAAAATAAAGAGAACCTAAATCTATTAATACATTAGCATTTATACTCATAAATACAGTCGACACAAAATTCGAGAACGGCGATAAATCACAACACTACTTTTATTTAATTATATTAAAATTGAATACACTGTGTTACAAAATATTCGAGTACTCGTAACAAATTTCGTTTTTGATAAAACTTGAAAGGCTTTAAATGCTGGAGAGAGGTAATGTTACAAAAGAAAAACCTGTCATGTGCGCGACGAACCCACGCCCCGAGGGTTCCTTCACAACAACTTGGTAAAGAGAAAATAGTGATTTGATAATAGTGAGGTAAAGATAAATGAAATTTAAGATGAAATGAATACACGTTAAACAGATGAGCCGTCCAAATTGATGCAATGCAACATGAAATGTAACACGTTAAATAATAAGGTTTTTGGGCGACGATGAGGGATGAAATGATGCAATGTTACTAATGACAATTGAAATTAGTGGAGAAGTAACATAAAATGTAGTATATCAGCATTTTATGTTACTTTTCCACTAATTTGTAGTGAAGTTTTGAATTCTGACGCGTTTCTTACTTGCTAGATATGAGCCAACAAGCAAGTTACTCCAGCATTGAAAAATTGGAATGTGTGCTCGAATATTTTGAAACGCAGTCTATAATTAGGCTCCATATTTACTGCTAACAAATGACTGCATAGTTACAGAACCACCCTATTAGCACATAAAACGCAATATCACGACACAGCAACCACACAATCTTATTTCTCTATAGTTACCATCAGACTTCAAAATATTGTAACCAGAAATACTGTAAAAAGTTTAAGTAATATGGCTAACTAAATTAAATCCAAACTAAAGTACCAAATACTTCAAGAAAGTCATATTTTAGTAAATAGAGATCTTCCTCTCATGCACATCTAACACAGTTAATTGGTTACTTGGAACTAGTTGTGTTATTTGATAATTTCTAACTACTTCAATTGCTATTGTTAGTGATAGTTTGAGTAAAATTGAATAGGTACATTATAAAGTTTATCAGTTTTCGTTATCATTACTACCAGGTAAAGAACCGACTTTACTTGTACTGTAATCTGTCTCCTTCACATAGTCCTTCGGTTCGTCATGTTTAGAAAAGTTTCCCATCGCCACTTGTGCTATAGTGTCCACGATACTTGACGAGCTCATGTAAGGATGGCTTGAAGGTGGCACAGACGTCGAGAGATCTTCCGCCTTCGTCAACTTTAGAGGTTGATTGTAATCCGATAAGTAGTCAGGCATTGTGGTCTTTTTAGTTAACTCTAACATCTGATTCAAAAATGACTCTCCACCGACTCGCGAAGGCATACTAAAATCAGTCGCTTGTACATCCATACTATCGGATTTGGCAGTTTCTATTTTCGACGAAGTACTTGTTTCATTTAACTTCATACCATCAAGAGAATCCGATTTTCCTTTTCCAATACTGCCAAAATCTGGCGGCAAATAATCTTTATTGCCTTTTAATAAGTCATGCGGTGATTTCATCAGCATGCTCTGATCTAAACCAGCTTTAGTAGAAATAGGACTACTAGTCGAAAGTGGTTTCAATAGAGATTCCTGCATTTTCATTAATGATGGAGATAAGAACATATTATTTGCAGCCAAGGTCGATTTAGACATAGGATCTGGTATGCCCAATATGCCTGCACTTGAGTATTTACTAGCTGAGAACAGAGCATTGGCAATATCTGCAGAACTCATCATGAGGTTGGAGGCCAAACTGGCGGGGATCGTGCCCGTGGCGGTGCTGGTGCTCGTGGCGGTGCTGCTCGGGGTCTTGTCGTAGCCCCCAATACTGCTCGTCAAGTTCTGCAACGATGCAGCATACGATGGCGGATCGGGCAGTTTGCTACCCGATAAACTAGCCGCTAGACTTGAAGACATGCCTGGAGTGAGCCCAGTTAGCATGCTGTTTGCAGCAGCTAAACTTTCCAAACTAGAAGCCCCCATAGGTAGCGGCATGTTGGGAGAACCCAATCCGAGAGCCATGCTTGTCAGCATATCTAATCCTGTAGGATATGACGAAGGTAGAGTAGGGGTAGCAGATTTTGATGACGATTTAGAAGACGTTGATAATACTGGAATATTCAGTTGAGGTGTTTCAAATTTATGAGGAGAGCCTGATCCAATACTTGACGAAACGTTTATAGGAGGCACGCCTGCCGGCCGGCTCACCATCTGTTGCAGCGTACTCACTGAAGGGAAATTGGGTACAGACGTCACCTGACTTGGCTTCGACACTGGTATTGGTTGTGGAACTGCCAATAAAGCATCGAGATCCATTTTGTCGTCCTGTTCGGAAGAGCAGCCTAACTCGTCTCTAATGAAATGCCATAGCAGCCCATCGCTCTGCTCTCTCGGAAATTTTGCTGTCAAAGTGCATTTCAATTTGTCCAAATATGTGATATCAGGCTTAAAACTGTCTTTAAAATCGACGGTCGTATCATCAATGAATGAAAAGTAGTACTTGATGCTTTTCCTTATTTGTTCCATGGCATGTGTCGATAGGTGGCTGTCATGAACCATGTTATACTGAAGGAGCAATGGTCGAGGATATTCTGTGGGTCTCTGCTCTGGTGGAGGCATCACCCAGAAGAAAGTAAGTGACGACTCCAAGACAGGACTCTCGGGATTATAGGGCGCTGAAAATTATAAAAGAACCTATTTGAGAAATGCTTGAACAAAATGAACAGTTAAATCATATTTCGTAGTGTTCTACTTACAGCAAATGACTCCAATACAAGGTATATAAGATATTTCACTGGGACCACGCATTTTGATTTGATATTCCAGCTGGTTGTCACAATCCCTAAGACTTGGCATGGCAGGATTCGTGGGATGAGAGTGGTACCAGCCCAAAAGTGTAAGCCCCAGTTTTTCTATTTCTATTTGAATCTCTAGTTCCATTAGAACTCGTGGCCTGGTGTCATTTTTACTGATTAGACATGGGAATGTGTGTGTTATCATGACATCTGAAACATCGAAGGAATTTAATACATAGATATCAACATTTCAAGCATTGAAATAAAGTCATTTATAAATAAACTTCATATGTTTTCGATACTTTGGTGGAATTAGACTAGGATTCATTGTTTGGCAGTGAAAGTCGCAATGGATTGCGCTATGTAAGGTCGCGGCAATTCAATTGCTCATGGAGGTGGAGCCGAAAACCCTAGACCCGAAGTCTCAGGTCATTTAAATGTTTTATGTAGGGTGTGGTGGGGTGTGGTAACTCGACGTATTCCCGGCAGGATGTAATAGTGTGCACCTTTGCAACAGCATCCGAAGAAGCCTAGGCGGAAACCCATGGGTTTCGAGAAAATCCAAGTTTTCAATTTACAGTTTCATAAAAAAATTATGTTTAGTAAACAATTTTGGGAAATTTTTCAAAAAAACCTAAAGAACATCTCGGGTACCTACTTCATTGTTGCAAACAGGTCACACTATCAAGTCCTGCCAGGAATATTCGAGTTACCAATAACCCTATAATTATAAAGATAAGCTAAAATTAAAATTGCACTTACTGTGACTGTTGAGATCCCATGTGCCTGCTAAATATCCATAAACCTCTTCCTTTTTCAAGTGACAGTGGATATCAAGTACCAGGCTAGCATTTGAACTGACTGACACCAAGAATGGCTGCACTTTCCCGGCTGATGAAAATGACACAGCTTCTATCAACATGTTGGCATCACTGAAATAAGAAAAGGAATTCCTTTAATTTTTTTATAGAAATCCCTTACAGGCAATAAGGTGCATTAGAAACAATAAACCTGGAGACAGTCTGCTTTTAACCAACATCTGCTACAGTATTACCTGAAGGGGTGATGTCTTACATGTATACTTACTTTTCTCCAGTTATATTTTAAGCCTGCAATTAACCTCCTATGTGTTTCGATTGGAAAACCCAAGCAATTGGGAAGCCTTTTTAGGAGGGGACGGGGGGGGGGGGGAGAAATCATCCAATCCGCTCGGGCGGGCGTGTCGGACTCGAACGAATTTATCCGCTACCACTACTCGCCGTCCGCAGGCTCGGGTCTACGGTGGCCGGAGATCGTCTCGCGACGTCCTACGACCAGGACGTCTCCTGCGGCGGCTGCGGCTGGGGGCGTGAGGACCACTCCGTTGAGCTTCCCTCACCCGTTCCGCCTCCTCCTTCGCGAGCATTACTACTTCGCAGAAGGAGGAGACTGCTTCCCATTCCCTCTCGCTCCGTAACATGGCCTGAACCAGGGCCAGGCGCGAGAGGACGCTGCCGCCTGTCGCATACACGAGGACATGGCGGTGCTCCGCCCAAGCGGGGCAGACCTCCACCGTATGCTCCACCGTGTCCTCTGGGCAATACACGCAGTGGTGACACCCGGGCGTTTCCTCCCGCCTTATCCGACTCAGGAACCTCCCGAAACAACCGTGTCCGGTGAGGACCTGCATCAGGCGGAAGGTGAGGACGCAGTGATGCCTCTCCAGCCACTCCTCAAAGAGCAGCACTACCGCCGCAATGGTGGCGTGCCCAGCGCTGGGTTGCAACAGTCGCTGTCTCCATGTCGCCATGAGATCCTGCCGGAGCTCCGTCCGCCGAGCCGCGAGGTGTCGCGTTTGGGACGCGCTCAACCGGCGAGCTGGTCGCCGCCTCAAGGAGCGCGCCCACACCGGTGCCCCGTAAAGAGCCATGGACCGCACGAGCCCCGCGTTGAGCCTACGGTAGCAGGCGTTTGGCCCTCCCTGATTGGGCAGGAGCCGCTTTAAGGCAGCCCCGGCCGCTCCAGTCTGGGAGCCGAACGTCGAAAGTGCTCCTGTCGAAGTTCCATCGGCTGTCGAGGACGAGTCCCAGGTACTTCATCGTCCCCTCGACGCCGATGTGAAAACACATGGCCTCGGACTTTTGCAATGCCACCTCGAGTCCCAGTTGCCGGATCCTCTCTACGGCTGTCGCAACCCCGCGAGCACCGCCACCGCCTCGTACGACTACCTCTGCGCCAGGACCAGCGTGTCGTCAGCGTAGCAAATTACGCTGACGCCGCTTTAGGTCGGCGCGCAGCTCCCTGACGTAATCGATGTTCCACAGAGGCGGCCCCAGGACCGATCCCTGTGGGACACCGCATGACATCTCTCGCCGGTTCCACTCTCCCTGGTGACTGGGGTAGATGACGGCCCTGTCCGTCAGATAAGCCTCGACCACGCGACGGAGGTCGGGCTGCACCCTGTGATACCAGAGTGCCTCCACTATGCAACTCCAGGCCAGGGTGTTGAAGGCATTGGCGATGTCCAGCAACACCGCCAAGACGACCCCACCCCAGGCCACTGCATTCCCCGTCGTGAGGGAGTAATTGGCAAGCCTGGGGATTGAATACAAAACTCCATGCCCTACTTGTAACCAAAACCATCATAAAGGTAAGTAGGTACTCAAGTAACAAGAATAACTTTAGCAATACTCAATATCTTTTGCTCCAAGTTTGTTGAGACTAAACACACACTAAAGCTAAGTAAATATTTTTTAATACTGACTGCTGCATCATTCTGTTTGGCACTGTGTTGTGTTTCATGACAATCCTTTGTGGTGGTGGTTCTGGGGGATTTTCTACTTCTATTTCTATCTCCTCTGTAATTATAACAATAACATTTTAGTAATCAAAGTTAATTAAAATATCAAGAAATCTAAAAAATATTTCTTCTAAAAAACTAAACTTTTTATGAATTACCAAAATATCCTTACCATCAGAATGCATATTTTCTCTTTGTAGTTGCTTCTTGCGAAGATATGTAGCTTTAATGGTATCTAGTTTCTTCCCTCTATATTTCACAGAGGCCCAACCACACCCAGATCTCTTGTCTGGGTTTATTATGCGCTTACAATGTATTGCCCATGCTGACGGGGAACAAAATATGGTTTCAGTTTCATGAGACTTTATTTTCCCATCTGCTTGCAAATCTCCAACAAACTTTTGTCCCTAGAACAAGCAATAAAGATTTGAAACAGTCTGTGATGTGATAAAGGAAAAGGATCATTTGAATATAAATTATAGCATGCCCAAAGCACATGTTAAATAAGTGCCGCAAAGTTCTAAATACAGTTATTCAGAAAGGCAAAACAATAAATGACACTAACTAGATACTCAATTGTCATAGCAGCATTCCCCG
This sequence comes from Polia nebulosa, assembly GCA_951329385.1. Classification (NCBI taxonomy): domain Eukaryota; kingdom Metazoa; phylum Arthropoda; class Insecta; order Lepidoptera; family Noctuidae; genus Polia; species Polia nebulosa. Next base: position 21,179,496 of record OX589592.1, on the reverse strand, counting down.
GCTCAAGCATCTTCTCCTCTAAAAGCATCTGTAAAGTAACTCCTCTGCCTGGCATTGATTTACTGCCTGATTGAGTTTCCATCTCCTGAAAAAGATAATAACAACACTATTTTAGCAAAGAGGCTTTGAGATATGTGAAAATTTAAAAATACAGTACAACTATTTTTCAGCAAACTACATGTTTCATCAGTCGTCAGATTTCTATCAGTTGCCCTTTGCACTTGGTGCAGACTGGATCCTCTCAATCAACTTGGAAGTATAAATAGAGTTGAAAATGGGAGGAAAGCTGCTAAATGCAATGATTGCCAAGGGACATTAGGAAAACAGTTGTACTGTAATATCATGACTTCTGCCTTTCTGATACTTTACTAACAGTTCAAGTACAGAAATAGACAAATAAATGTTAAGCTTTATATAAGCTACTCAAACAACAACATGTAGATTTTATTTGAGCGCTGTGGTGGCCCAGTGGTAACGGCCGTGACTTACAAGTTGTAGGTCAGGAGTTCAAAACCCAGGCCAGGCGCTTTACTTTGTGTAGATTATTTCATCACCACTGCTCTTAAAACGGTGAAGGAAAACATTATGGGGTAACCGGCATGTCCTAGAACCAAAAATTCGAAGATATGTGACATCCACCAACCCGCATTGGGCCCGAATGGTGGATTACGGCCCACACCCTCTCACAGAGAGGAGGCCTGAGCCCCAGCAGTGGGGACATTAAAAAGGCTGATGATGATGATGAAGTTTTATTTATTGGTAGGCTTTTAAAATAATATAACATTTAAAGTAATTACATGTATGTATGTACCTACTGTATCAAGTTAAAAAGGTCCATCCTTTGCCATTGACTAGAATTACCTATTTATTGAAATCCATTGACTTATTTTTGAAGCTAAAAATTTTTCAACGGGAATTAAATGTGCATAATACATGTAATAAGAAAAAAAAAGTATATAACTACTTCATCAGTAAAGTCCTCTCCACTAGCTGCTTCTTCTTTTTCCTCTTCAGGCGGCTCTTTTGGTAGTTCGTTAGGTTTCTCGCTTTTAACTTCTTCATTTGGAATATTAGGTGGTGCAGTTACCGTCGCTGTGGCCTCAGCAGACGTGTTATTATACATAGGTAATGTAGGGCCGGACATCAGTGCTGCGGCCAAATGTGAGGTTTGAAGATCCATAATGGATTAGAAAATAAACACCTCTTATTTTATACTGTATAAGCTTCATTTACATTCAGAAAAAATATTTCATTTTTGTTTTCAGCTTTAAGCTGTAATTTGCAACTTCTTTCAGTTTTATCAACAAATAAATACAACAATAGAGGATTCAGTCAGGATGCGTTCACATGACGTACAAGTACTGTGTTGCCAAAGCGAATGAAGCGAATAGTGAAATTAACTCCATTTTAATCAGAGTTATAAAATAAAAGTTGGTAAAAAAAGAACTTTTGTTCGACTGTCTTTTGATCTTTATTTTAAAGGTAATGCCTAAAAAAATGACGACATCCACTTCACTAGCCCTGATTTTTTTTTCTTTAATTTGGAACACGACTATTTTACTTGAAAATAGTAGCATTATCCAATAATAGCAATCTGTGCAAAAAGTACTGAATAGTGCTGCGAAAAAATTTAGCTTACGATTTCGAAGTAGGCAAAACTGTCAGAAACGGCCGTTTTTGGCACTTTTGCCTACTACTTTGGATACGAAACATTTTGAGACCTGTTTTAACAACGTAAAAATTCTTTATCCTCTTTGTAACAAACGTCAAGTTGGATTTTTTAATATTTATTTTCTGTGCTATGCTACGATTTTTTATTCAATGAGGGCGCCACTGGACCGCGAGAAGGGCCTTAAGGACTGGAAGAGTGCAATTTAATTAAGGCGGGATGGAGGTAAATTTTGTCTGTTTTTATGGCGCAGCGAATATTTTGTTTGTATTTCTGCCCGGGTGGGGTAGAAGTCTGGGTGTTTGCAGACAAAATTTGCATAATTCTAAAATATAAATATCAAGGTAAAGATTTTTTGTTTTTTGAAGTAAGGCTTGCAACTATCTGTTTGTTCTAAGTTGGTGATTATTCGTATAGCTTTTTTTGTGGTGTAAATAGGGAAGGTGCGTCTGTGCTATTTCCCCATATTATATATATATATATATATATATATATATATATATATATATATATATATATATATTGAACTGTGTAGTTTTTTTTATTATTAATTTGAAGTCGGTTGTTATTTTTTTGGCATACAATACTGATGTGACAAATTGTTCTAATTGACAAATTGTCTTAAACTACCCGTAAGGCCACTGGTGGTCAGACACTATAGATTTTATATTGTGTCTGTTTCTCCGATAATTGACACACACTTTCTGATCCAGTTTCAATGATGATACAAGCTGACGAGCCGATTTAGTTTAGCGCGAACAAAATTCTTTTATAGCCTTGTTTTCTTTCTTAAACGAGCGTGTACTCACGCTAATTTAAGACATGACCTGCGTTTTGAAAACTATGTGAAGTTTAGCTTCGAATAAAATTATGTGATAGAACCTCATAAACATTGCAATCTCTGATTTGTAGGATTATTTAGAAAGAAAATAAATATTCTAACTATTGATGCCTCCGCAGATCTTCAAATGCTCCAGTAAATTATTTTATTAGTTATTTAATAGTAAAACAACCGTTTCAGCTAGAGTTCACTGAATCCATTTTTATTAGCAAGACATTCTATAGGGAGAAGAACGTGCAAGAAACTCCATGAACACTATTTTAAACCATGTTATGTATTACAAAAACTCCTGGTTACAAAATGTCTTGTTGCTTCTATTCTATGAAAACAACTCAAAAACAAACAAAAAAACTAAGATTAAAATAAGCCGGTGGCAGTTAAAGAGATGACCAGTGTCAGCTAACGGCACCCGTTCACGAATATGACGCCTGGATCAGCACCACTCAGCTCAATCATATTGTAGGGAACCGAATGACCCAACAGAGGCGCCACCATCAGCAACACATTTGAGTGAGCATGACAAACTCTCAACTGCCATGCTCGTTCATGTCAAAAAAGCAGTTACATTATATGCCCCATGCTACTCATATTTACAAAACTAGGAAATGCTTCGAAATTAATAGGTACAATACTAAAACTTTTGAAACGTTAAAAAAAAAACATTTGTTTTGTGTGTTCATTTTGTTTTTTTTTTTTTTTTAAATAGAAACGATGCCCCACACTAGGAATTACTCCTATAATGCTATTCTGTAAAATCTCACCGTGAAAACTTAGGTGAAGTGAACGTGAAGTGGGCTGTCAATCCATACAATCTACACTTTTCACTTCACGCTCACTCCACCTAAGTTTTCACGGTGAGCTGTTTACAGAATCGACCAGCTGTATCGTGGGTGCGTTCACAAACATGTAAACTCACATACACAAGATACTCAGACCCGGAACAACTATCTGTAGGCCATACAAATATTTGTTCCGTGCGGGAATCGAACCCACGACACGCAGCGTAGCAGCCGAACGCTCCAAAAAAAAAAGATACCATGATGAAACCATGTCAATAAAAATAAATATAACATTTCTTCCAAATATTAAAATAAAGAACTAAATACACAAAAAAAACACAAGCAACAATATCACAAGCTTTCATTATTGGTGGTAGTCAAATCTGTTGAGTGGCCTGTCTCTTCCTCATGTTTTATACGATGCCGTCGCTATAGCCTATTCCAAAAAGGTCAAAAGCTTAGGTGTTTTCCTGGACTGTAAGCTATCTTGGAATGCTAACATTGCAGAGCAGAAGGGTAAGCAGAAGGGTGTTTTGTTCGTCACTGAAACGTCTCCAGAAGTTCCTGCCTTTTCCGACCAAAGTTACTCTTGCTCAGTCTCTCCTTCTACCTCTTCTGGACTATGCTGGTGTCTGCTTCCTTGATGCGACTGAGGAACTCCTTGATAAGCTCGAACGTGTGCAGAATTTGTGCATACGCTTCATTCTTGGCCTCCAGAAGTACGACCATGTGTCGGAATTTCGGAAGCGGTTGAGGTGACTGCCTATTCCGCTGCGTCGGGATACTCTTTCTTTACTCTTTTCAGTTCTTCACAATCCTAACTCCACCTTGTATTTTCGGGAACGCTTTAAATACTTCCAAGTCTTTTTCCAAGAGGAAAACCGTGCCGTACATCATCCTCTCTTCTCCTTCGGTTCCCTCTCCACTCCTCTAGTCATTACGGTGGATCCTTTACTGTTAGTGCTGTTCGCCTTTGGAACTCTCTTCCACACACTCTTAGGGATAGCCCTTCATTGGAGGTGTTCAGCTTCCTGTCAGCATGACCCATAATATGTTTTTAGAGGATTTCCCTGTAAGCCATACCCATAATATAAGGGTATGTATTATGTTTATGTATCACGTATTTATTTAGTTTATCTATAGTAACATATTAAATTTTAAGTTTTTGTTGTGCACATAAGATGTACCTACTTAAGTTTTATTTTTCACCCTGAGGTTTGCTGTGAGAAAACCCAAATGCTGGGTTAAGCTCGCCTTTGTAAGTAACTGTTAATTTGTGTTTTATTTATTTAGGTATATGTGTACAATAAAGAATAATAATTAATAATGGACCTAAGTGGCTGTGACTGTGCAGCAGGATCGGCAAAAACCCGTCAAGCACCGCGGGTTGTCCCAGCGGTAGCGGTGCAGCAGTAAGCAATTTTATAAAGGATTTGGTACTCCAATTTTTTATATTATCGTTTCATCTTAATTTAATTCAGCATCCTAAGAACAGAATACAATACTCAATATTATGTACAAAAAAAAATGTCTAAAACAATTCATTATGTGGAAAGTTTTCTGTAAAAAATAAGCCATGGTCACCTTACATTGAAACACATTGCACACATCACATTGAAAACGTTTTGAACATATTTGGGGTTTAGCCTTACAGCTCCTGAAATATAAACCTAGTATTTTTTGTTGTATTTTACAAATTCAAATCTGGGTTTTACAAAAACTTCAGACGTCTGCGGTACTTTTTCAGCGAGATATCAGCGATAACGTGTTTTTCACCTTTTCAATGGCGCGGCCGGCGGCGGCGGCGGTTTTAGTCTTATAGCTCCTAAAATATAAATCTCTGATTTTTTTCTCTATTTTTACAATTTTTTTACAAATTCAATCTGTTATTTAAGTACCTAAATTTCAGGTCTCTGCAACGCTTAGTTTTAAAGATCTCCGTGGCCGCGCGGTTCTCCGCGTTTCAATAACGCGGCCACGTTCAAACCCTTATAACTTTTTAACCGTAGCTTTGACAAATATAAGGTTTTGGGAATCAACTTTTACAATTTTTTACAAAATCTTGGCATCGCCGTGGCCGCGCCATCGCTGGAACCCACACAATTCCACTAGGTCCTCTTATTTGAAAGAAATAGATTAGGCTAGTCTAAGATTTAACTCTTAGAGCACCAGCTTGTGATTGTATGAATTAAGCGTAATTTACTTTAATTCATTAATCAGGTTATATAAATTAAACGGTTTTATAACATTTCTAAGGATTCTCAGTAAAAATTGGGACAGAGGGGCACCCCACTACTACACCAAAACTTGATATGGTTTAGAGGTGTACTGTGATAAAAGTATTGACCCAAATACCTGTAACTGCGAAACAACTTTTATTTTTAGGTATGAAAAATAAAACTATTTTTAATACGCGCAATGTAAGGAACACAGGCAAGTGGAATTAAACCCCACCCCTTCGCTCTAAGCCACGTAGGCACTAGTCGGATACGTTTGATATTCATTGCGTTTTCGTAACTGCAAATTATTAATTTCGAAAAAAAATCGAAAATTATGATTATGTTTGTTTGGAAAAAAGTTTAGTAAGTATTAAAACTTAGAATTCATTTTCGTAAAAAACAAATTGCGACTTTGACCTTTAATATCTCCAGAACCAGTAGTTGCCCAGGTATGGTCTAGTGGAAAAAAATACCCAAATAAAGGGTAAAATATGTGGCTTTCGGCTTCGGAAACTGTCTTTTTACACCCGATATATATATTAACGTTGCCCCACTCTAGGAATTACTCCTGTAGAGTTATTCTGTAAAATCTCACCGTGAAAACTTAGGTGAAGTGACCGTGAAGTGGGCTGTCAATCCATACAATCAAGGTGGAATGACAGTTCACTTCACGCTCACTCCACCTGAGTTTTCACGGTGAGCTGTGAACAGAATCGACCGGCTGTATCATGGGTGCGTTCACAAACACATGTAAACTCAGATACATATACAAGACACCCAGACCCGGAACAACTATGTGTAGGCCACACAAATATTTGTTCCGTGCGGTGATCGAACCCGCGACACGCAGCGCAGCAGCCGAACACTCAACCATTGCGCCAACCGTGTCGTAAGAAAACGTTAAAAAAAATGAAATAATTTATAAAAAGTTATAATTTTATTCAAAATTATTGAAACATTTGTATCAGTAAGTATCATTATCAGTGTTTACAGATCGATCCTGGTAACCACCGTCAGCCGTTATCGACACAGTTATTACAAAGTACACCTCTACTAATGTCAAATAATATACCAGTTCTGGGTGTGGGTTGTGCACTGTGCAGCTGTCTATGTGAAATGCACTATTTAATAATTAATTTTGTTTGAAATGCCTAAATGAGACATTGTATTTAGTTACCTCTGACCTTGCTGTATTATTATTATTCAATCATTTAAAAATGGCTATGGTTAAAACGCCAGTGTTGAAAGTGATATTATGTGGAGAATATGGTGTTGGGAAAAGTTCAATTTTCCGTCGATTTATCAACAATACGTTTGTTCCTAATGCGGATAGAAGGTCAACTTTAGGATTGGATCACTTTGAAAAGCCATATCAACTTACAGACAAAACTGTCAAGGTAATTTTGTTACTTGTTATGCTAATATTAAAACAGGATTAATGTTCTTTATTGACATCTCTATATGTATTCACATTTGGTTATTGTATTCGATGACTGAAAGCTTATTAATTAAATATATTTCGTTTTTAGTTACAACTATGGGACACTGGCGGTATGGAACGGATTGCTTCAGTCACCTCAAGCTACTATAAGTTTGCTGAGGCAGCAATCCTTGTGTTTTCACTTGACAATGCATCATCGTTTCATGTTCTAAGCCAGCATTTGCTAGACATTGTAACATATGCAGAGAATGCAAAAATATTTCTATGTGGAAACAAATCTGATTTGGAAGGCTCTTCACCCCAAGTTACTGACGCAGATATTGAAACTTTTTGGTATTCATTTTGTCTGATTCTCTTTTTGGGCATGTATGCTGTATTGCATTGTTTTCAATGATGTTTTATTTATTTTCAGTGAACAGTGTCACAATCTAATCAGCACCACCTATAAAACTTCATGTAAAACTGGCAAAGGCATTGAAGAAATGTTTACTGATATTGCTATACAACTGGTGGAATCAAATAGATCAAGGATTGAGTTGCAAACTTTAGATCACAACAGTTTCAAAATATCAAACCCTGAACCAGTAGAGGAGCCATCATGTAGTTGTTGATTCAGTATAATTATTTGTTGCTTTAATTAATCTTATTTGTATATTTTTTAAGCATTGTAGAGCTGTAATTGTGCATAATAGAATTTCGAAATATGCTTTAAAGTATTGATGATTTCTGTAAGTGAAACACAAGCACGAGAATGAGTTTATTCATTGATTAATATACCTATCCTTGCTAAGTCACTAAGTTTATGAGTTTTAGAATCTCTGAAAAGTTTGTTTTTACCAAGAACAATTTTTTGTACTTTAATCTTCTATAAATAGAAGATGCACTGACACCTTGTATAAATTAATGATTGTTGTCTTTTAGTCAAGTTGTCTAACACTTTTACATCTACAGTATTTAAAGCAAAATGGCCTAACTGTATTAAATAATTAGATGTATAAGTACGTATTATAATATAATTTGATTCGCTGCTATAAATAGTAGTTATTTTATTGATTAAGTTTACTATGTTTTATATTAGTTTAGTGTTAGGGCTGCGTTTGTCTTATTTTATTATAGTCCCTATCACAATTATCGCAATTGCAAAATAGTCTTTAAACTGATAAAGAAAAAACAAAATGTTCAATAAATTGTACTTTATTAACATTAACAAAAATTATGAAGCTGTTTTCTTTATCAATGTATTACAGTATGTTGATTTTGAACATTGATTATCAATGCTCTGCTTGTCTAAATATTCAATATGCATTTGTTTACAAAAATAAATCAATAAACATTAACAATTTTATTTATTGATTCGAAAAATAAGCTTTTTACAGAATCAATAAGAAACATCATATTTCTTACTGAACTAAATCATCATCTGCCTAGCCTTTTCCCAACTATCTTGGGGTCGGCTTCCAGTCTGAACTAAATGTACAATGATTATACCATTATGCATTTCAGTGGATTACCAATAATACACTTGAATATTTTAAAACCTTCAAAACATAAGCGAGGTTGTCGGCAAGTATTAAAGTTGCAGTTATTTTGCTTAATTCATACAGGTAATTTAACATTAAATTTTAAAATGATAACACAACACAACATTTTATTGCTCCTAATCGAGGTCAAGTAACAAGCAAAACATTTGATAATTATATCACTCGAAATAAGCATTTATTACGTTAGGCTACCTACTACTACACATAATAGTGGTCATATATTGATATATTCTTACATAGACAATCCTCAAATCAATTCAGTATTTCTAAGTCGAGCATTTACAAATTTACACTTCAATGATCAACCACACATAAAACTTTTCATTATAATCACCAGATCTTTTCATTTTATCATGTCACAATATATCACCTAAATGTAATCTTGGAATAACTTCACTAAACAAATAAGAGCCATTTTAATGTTGAGACCATTGAATTGTTTTGATGTCCACCCCTTCTTGAACCATCTCCCAAAGTGGGCTCATTTCCCTTAGGCGTTCTACGTGTTTTATTGTCTTTTCAGCTGTGTAATCTACTTCTTCAATTGTTGTGAATCTTCCAAATCCAAATCTGTAATGAAACATTTTGACATTCTTTAAGACCCATCATTTTCCTAGAACAACATAGTAAAACACACACACACATAGTTAATAACTACTATCCACATAAAAATTTAGGGGAACTTTAATAAATACTCAACTTGTCAACAATAAGCTCTTGTAGACAAAAGTAGTAGGTATATATATGTTTATACATGATAATCTGTTTATCTTACCTGATAGAACTGTGTGCCAAATCTTCATCTGTTCCAATAGCTCTCAATACATAAGATGGTTCTAATGATGCTGAAGTGCAAGCAGACCCACTTGATAATGCAATGTCTTTTAGAGCCATTAATAAAGATTCACCTAAAAGATTTTAAAAAAAACTGATTAGTTATAGTTTTATTTTGAAATGACCTTCACAACAGGGCATTTTTTGTAAACAGCATTGATATCAAAATTTAGTTTTATTACTGTTTAATTGTCATAACAACAAGACATAAATAAAATAATCTTATCTAAAATACCTTCAACATATGCAAAAGACAAGTTAATACAGCCAAGATATGTTTGTTCTGCATCTCCATTTCTTATGACATGAGTTAATTTTGAATATATTTTGTCTAAGAATCTCTGAGACAATTTTTTCATCCATGCATGGTCATAAGCCATCTCATGTTGTGCTATTTCACATGCCGCGCCTGGATACAAACAATGGGGATTAATAAGATGTAGGTACTTGACTTATATGGTAATATATAATTTGATTTCAAATATTACCTAGTCCTACAACTAGTGGGGTTGGCACGGTGCCACTTCGCATGCCTCTCTCCTGTCCACCTCCACTCTGGATAGGCTCTACTCTCACTCTAGGTCTGCGCCTTATGTACAGGGCACCTACACCCTTTGGCGCATAAATCTTGTGCCCAGAAATTGACATCAAGTCAATATTCATTTGATTGACATTTAGGGGTACTTTGCCCAATGCTTGGGCTGCATCAGTGTGAAAGTATACTTTCTTGCTCTTGCACAATGCACCTATTTCAGCAATGGGTTGCATAACACCTGAAAACATTTTTAAAATTTCATGAATTCATAAATTCCTTGTTCTCATTTTATAATAGCATAATAATTGAGGGCACTGCACTGTAAAAATTTATAGTGCATTTATAATTTTGATTAAACTTAATTTTTTTTTAAATTCCATTATTCAAGCAGAAAGAGGTAGCTATCAAGCAAGTGTAAGGTGTGTTTATCTACAAAAGTATATTTGAAAATTTCTGATGCAAGTTTTGATCTTATGCCAAGACCAATTCTAATTTCAGCGTAAAATATGATCTTGCCAACTACAGTAAAAATAAAATACTTTGGAATTACCTATTTCATTGTTCACAGTCATAATGGATACCAAGCTAGTTTCTGGTGTCAGTGCCTTCTCCAATATTTTCATGTCTATAATTCCATTTTCTTTTACAGGCAGGTATGTAATCTTGAATCCTTCTCCTTCCAGAGCTCTACAAGAGTCTAATACACATTTGTGTTCCTGAAAAATAAACAATTCAGTTGCATTACTGTCATTGATTTCTTGCTAACATTTTTTTCATTGACTTTTTAAAATTCCATAACAGTACCAGTTAATTTTTTAATACTAAAGCTCACTTACAATTTGTGTAGTCACAACATGCTTCTTCCTTGGAGCATAAAACCGTGCTACTCCTTTTACAGATATGTTATTTGACTCAGTTGCTCCAGATGTGAATATTATTTCTTTTGGATCTGCTCCTATCAAATCTGCAACTTGTTCTCTGGCCTTTTCAACTGCTGCCTCACTCTCCCATCCATAGGCATGAGTGCGGGAGTGTGGGTTACCATGATAACTTACAAAATATGGTAACATAGCATCCAGGACTCTTGGATCCTAGACAAAAATAACTGGTCAGTGGGTAATCTTAAGGCCTTTGGTAGTTTAATGTAAAAACAAACATCCATTCCAATTTTAAGGAGTGAGGCAAAATTACTTACAATAGGTGTTGTGGCTTGAGCATCAAAATATAATGGTCGCCCAATGTCTTCATGTTTTACTGAGAATTTACCACCAGCAGCTGAAAAAACAACAAAACCATTTGAGGTTACTGTATTATAAGAATCCTTGAAATATATAAGCAAGTTTAAACATCTATTAAACAGTATGTTCAACGTAATTTTATTTTGTCGGATGGTTTAACGTTGTGCAATTAGAATAATTAGTAAGTCCGACACAATTTCATAAAGGGAGATGTGTGCATGACTGTCTTGTCTATTATGTTTTGTTGTATGAAATAAACTAAATTAGTATAGAATATTATTAGAAAATCAATATATAAAATCACTGAAATGAAAGTCATGGGGCCGGATGCAAAGATCTACTAATGGAAAACTTTTTGTTTTGTTTACCTACCGGAATCTGAAAGTAATCTTTGTCCATGCAAGAATATCAAAATACTGGAGCTTTGGCTTTGATTTGTTCTTTTCAATAGCGTTTTGGTAAGCGAAGGTAAAATATTTTTTGATAAACGAATCATTTTCCAATTCTTTTTGATCGATTTTATAATTTTTCTGTCGCTTACTACACAGATGACTGATGTCAACAAACTGTCATGCTGTCATTATTATGAACGCCGCGTTCCGAGTCACTCCAACATCGCTATTAGCGCGTCAACAGCCGTTCCGACACCGTAAACGCCCGACACCGTAAACGCGACCATCAACGATTTCTTGACGTCATGCATGACGTCATTATCGAATCAGTGCTCACGCCTCAAGTCGTTAGGGTGGTATTACAACTATCCTAGATCTTTGTCCAATGTGAGTTTGATCAAAGAAAAAGGACAACTTCGTCGAATTTGATCAAATTTCTTTGACGGATGCCCAGTAAATCCGTCAAATAAAGATCAAAATATAGGACATAGATATTGAACAAAGATATAAGATAAATGTAATACCACCCTTAGCACTGTGAGCGGCCAGTCAAAAGTGACATCTCTGACGTTCAACTTTGTTTGGTGTGTTTGTTTTGTTTGATATGCTTTACATAATACCATCTTCTTACTTTTTAGAAACTGCTTCATTAGAAATGTCAGAAAAAAAATTTGTTTTTATCAATGACGTAGTGTAAAATCGGCGAATTATATTTGTCGAAAACTTACAAATTAAATCATTGATGGATAATAAAAAGGGCATTTTAATAATGTTATGCTCAGATCAAAGATATATTTGATTTTTCTGTAACCTGAAATGAATTTTGAATGTTGCCGAGTTGTATTTTGATACGACATTTTCAACGTATCCTTTAATTCGGTGAATGAGTTGACCATGAGCCCTACTGACAATATCTTCTGCATCATCGTCTGAGGACGATGATGTATCGCTTTGGTCGAAATCTTCATCATCGCTCGAGAGAATTTCATTTAAACATGGGAAAAATGTATGGCTTTCGATAATAATGTTACCGATATGTCAACTTCGTCAAGTCAAAATCGCTCTTAGCGCGCATTGTTCCGACTTGTCACAGCGCTTTATACGAAATTAGCATGATATCTGAGTCGGAACGCCTTTTAGCGCTGTGGTTGCTGATAGCGATGTTGGCGTGACTCGGAACGCGGCGGAAAGCAAAAGGCAACAGATAAAGATAAAACACGTGCATCCATGCGTGCATCGCCTATAGGTCAAATGGTGGAAATCACAGAACAACATAATATATATTTATACCTTAACTTAGTAAGTAATTTCATGATTCAATCAATCTAAGTTGTCTTTTTCTAACTATCTGTCTCCTGCCTGATGGGTCGCACGGGTCGATCCATCAGGTTAAGCTACGCTTGCCGGGGTTGGTCAATGGATAGGTGACGTTATGGGTCGTCAAAAGCCCGAAAGTCTGACAACCAGTCATATCAAGGGGTATCGTATTACCCAGCAACTGGATTGTGGAGGTTAGCTATGTAGTCGTTCCATGTAAAATATTGGTATTCAGCTGCATCCAGTTCGGCTCGTTCGGCTGGAAGCCGACCCCAAGAAGGTTGGGAAAAGAGGCTAGGCACCTCCAGCTGCATCGTCTACGATGCCCGCTACGATGCAGCTGGCTAGAGTGCGCGCACGATAAGTCCGCGCGAGGATAGTGGCACTGCTTCAAATTGCAAGCCTAAAAATCTACATGATTATGATGATATGAAATGAAGGATTCATTTATTTTCTAAAAAACTTTTTTACAAAAAAATAGAACCGACTTCCAAAAAAGTGCAAAATAACTTTGATTTCGGAAGTCGGTGTTTCTGTTTTGTGTTTTCGTTTTTTGACACCGACTTCCGAAATTAAAGTTATTTTGCACTTTTTTGGAAGTCGGTTCTATTTTTTTGTAAAAAAGTTTTTTATTTTTCACTTTTTAGTTGTGGTTCCCCATTTAAACTGTGTTAACAATTCATAGACATACGATAGCAGCAATCGCGGTTGATTTGCTGTCAATTTTTGAAGAGTTCCGTTGTCTGTCTCCGAAACCCATCATCCATAGAGCAACACGGGCCACCGACGTACCGGTGGTGTTCTATGTGTTGTTCGTGTTGCTCTATGCCCATCATCAGATCTTTTTGAAATTTAAATGGGACCATTTCGGAATAAACCTCTTTCAAACAAAAAAAGAATTTTACAAATCCGTCAATATATGACGGAGTTATGACCGAACATACATAAAAAAAAAAAAAAAAAAATTCAAACATCCGAATTGATAACCTCCTCCTTTTTCGAAGTCGGTTAAAAATGATAGTACATAACTAAATTTTTTATTGAAAGAATTAACTAGCTAAATATGGTTAATGTACTAGATCAGGTATATTCATTAGCATTATTACAAAATTACAGACGGGTTAAAACGTTTAGTTCCGATTTCAACCGCGCGGAGACTTGTGCCTTATTACAACGATAATTAATATCTTGTCTTTTAGAAACAATAACAATGGCAAGGCAAAGAGCATGATTAGGTATTCGTTAATACTATTTAATAAAAGTAGAAATAATGATAAAACATCAAATAAATTAAGTGAACCTTGGTAAGCCTTGGTAGTCGATCTTTCATAATAGGGATTATAATTATAACAAGAACTGAATGGTATCTGTCACTCGAAGTAGTTCCCCCTTATATAGTCGTGAACAAACAACTTTGACGTTTCTATCTTCTTCTTCTTCTTTGTCGTGTCACTCTTAACAGAGCGGTCGTGGTCACGTAGAGGCGTCCACGTTGGTGGTAGAGGCGGACACAGCTCTCCGCACGATCTCCCGCCATCTCTCCCTGTTGGCGAACTATTTGGCGCAGTCAGATACGTGGCATCCTATAGCAGATTTCCCTTGTCGTTTCTATCTACCGTTATCCAAAATACAACGACCTAAAAGGTGGATATCCGTTTGGAATATTTTCTATGTTTTGCTACATTATTCCTTAAATATTTTAACTAGTTTATTTTTCAGACATAGTGAAATAATGTAAGAATTATTGTAAATTAAGTATTACATATTTGTTACAAGTTTTAGGTTATACCAAACATTACTATTTTATCAACTTATAACAGTAAAAGGAATACTCATGATAATAACAATACCTAACATTAGGATAATCTATTACGTGCGCTCTACCAGTAAATCATATTAATAAGGCTCATATTAATAAACGTTACTCAGCCCAAGCTCTCGCACTTGATACCAAGCTTGAGGTCCTGATCGTATTACTAAACGAGATTATTCATGTACTCAAGTTTTTTTGGGGTTGTGGGAAATCATCCAATGGCTTCTCCCGCTCTGGGTGGAGCAGGAGGGCGTGTCAGACTCTTACTGACTATAACCCACCCCTGTTCCTTCCCTGCCTGAGTGCCCAGGGGTGCGGCAACAGAATCATTTTTTTCAGAATTTATCCGCTACCCCTAGGCATATGTACTCAAGTTGCGGATTAGGTTTACGACTTCAGCCGAGTCAACTGATTAATAAACGAAACTCGACACTTAGGGCCGATTTCACCAATAGGGAATATGCTTGACATTTTTTATTTGTTCAATTGAAGACTTATTAACTATAGTAAACATATATGAAGGAATTTACAAAATATCATCATCAGCGACGAAGTTATAAAGCTGTAAAATTGATAATTAGAAAGAGAAGTCCAACGTGTTCTTTGACGTCAAAGAACATGACGCCCATACAACTGCCATAGAAAACAGCATTTTCGAGAGAGGGACAGATATATTTGTTTAAAATTGTTATATCTCGTTTAATTTTCGATCAATTTTGATTCTGCTTTCACTGTTCGTACTCTATTTTAGTAAATTCATCGATAAACCGGTTAGATAACAAATATTTTTTTCATGCATATTCCTTCTAAACGCGTTTAGCCGCTGTCATAAAGCTGAAGAACTTGTTTGTTTGTTTGAACGCGCTAATTCAGGAACTACTGGATCGAATTGAAAAAAAAAAATTGTGTTGGCTGTAGGCTATATAACATCACGCTGCGACTAACAGGAGCGAAGCATCATTGAAAAATGTGACAAAAACGGGAAAAAAACCCTTTGAGAGCTTCAGTTGCGTGCCCTGCGTAAACGTTTAAAGTTACCCAAAAAATATGTATCACAGAATTGTTCTCCTTTTAAATTTCTAAAAAAAGTCCGCGACAGCATATGTCTATCTTCTACTCACTATAATCTTTTTTATGGTTTTTATTTTTTACGCTAAGCATAATTCAGTAAATTTTAGTTTATACAGGCTGTAACGGAAAGGTGTAGTCATATTTTAAAAACCGGTTCTGACGTAAATGAAACACTTTCTCTAAGAAAAAATAGAATATTCCCAAAAAAATAAATTTGGATTTTGCATAAAAAGTTATCATCAGCTGTTCAATATTTGTATGGGAGGTAAATTTTTTTTTTTAGAATTTCCTCATGTTTTCTCTAAGAAACTTGATCATATCGATAGGCAGATGAAGTTCATAAAATATGACCACAACTTTCCGTTACACCCTGTAGAGCGAATGGTGAAATCAGCCCTTAAGTGTAGAATATTTGCCCGGGGGTTGAGGATAAATTCGAAATAATTACCTCGCCCCTGGGCATTCAGGGCAGGGAAGGAACAGAGGTGGGTTTTAGTCAGTAAGAGTCCCCACACGCCCTTCCGCTCCACCCTAGAGCGGGAGATATCATTGGATGATTCCACAAAAAAAAAAATGTGTCCCGTTATGCTCATTGTACGCATGCGCCGCATCTATATTTCATCAATGTTTTGTTATGACGTTGTCACGTTAAACTATCGTCCGTAAACTAACTTTACAGACCACCAATTTTTTTTTGGTCTTAGTAGTGTAGTGTCGTAAGCTTTATACTTCGAAGCCCGGGCCCATTGAACGGATTTTTGAAAAAACTTTAACCATCTTTGCCACTTTCCTTTCTCAAGGGTTGAATTTGCTGAAATAGTTGTTTGTTTGATAAAATCAAAGACCATTCATGTGAATCTGACCACAAAAAATGTAGGTAAAGTATCTTTTTCATAAATATTCTATTTTTTTTTATTGTTTAGTTAAGCAACTGGACAATACGTGGAATCATTGAAACAGGCGCGATCTCGGTAAAATGGAGCTGAAAATTTTATTGTAGTATTGACTACCTCAGCGAAGTTTGCTGGGAAGGCTAATTCAACACATTTGTTGCCAAATACTGCAAATAAGATTAGAATGTGTTACATCTACATTCTACAAAAGAAATAAAAATACACTACTGATGACTAGGCAGCATGGTCTCTGACCTTAGCCTGTTTCAAAAGGAACAAAAAAAAAAGGGTTTTTGGCGGGATTTCTTCGAGTGAAGTTCAGTGGCTGTTTTATTTATTCGTTTATTGATTCCTAGTGGATACTGTGATGTAAAATTGGTGTAGTTTTGTGTCTTAAGTGTCTACGCAAATGGACAATATTTGGAATCATTGAAACAGGCGCGATCTCGGTGAAATGGAGCTGAGAGTTTTATTGTAGTATTGACTACCTCAGTGAAGTTGAGTACAAGGCTGACTCGACATATTTGTTGCCAATTACTGCAAAAAACATTAGAATGTGATACATCTGCATTCTAATGGAAAAAAAGTAAAAATACTAAAGACGAGGCGATATGGTTTATGACCTTAGCCTGCCTGAGAAAGGGCGAAGAAAAAGTAAAAAAAAAGTAAAATGAAATGACATTGACATTTCTAATATTGTTGTTGAAATTGATTGAAAAATAATCTTGAATCGTAACCAAAATGGTTTATCTACATTTTCCTTCCAATTTAACAGAGGAAGAGTTAATGTTACAAGCAAAATACCAGAAGTTAAAAAAGAAGAAAAAGGCTTTACAAGCATTGAAAGCTCCCAAACAAGAGCCTGAAAAACCGATATTACCGAAGCGGCCAACGGAAGCACGCGATGCTCGTGAAATAGCTCGCAAGTTGATCAAGAGCGGAGCTATTCAAGCTATAAAAAGTCCTCCACCACAGCCTCAAAATGCTACTTTCAAGCGACCAAGAGCAGGTATCATTAAGCTGACGGGATTTAAAACTCAAAATGGGGTACCACAAGGCTCAATGTATGTTTGTTCGCAATTTTCTCGAAAACTAATGATCTTATTTGGTTGGAGTTTTCGTTGTTCAAATGCATATTTTTTCTTTAATTCGCGATTAATACAACGCGCGACATATAAGATCGTTTGTCTATGTATTGTCATAGATAATATAATACTAGCGTACAGATGCCTCATCCCATACAAAGAAACGGTACCGCCATAACTATGGGTTTTCGACTTGCATAAGTAACTTTTTTTCTTCGATGGGGCCCATCCTGTACACCTCGTTAGATGGTGTTAGCAGCTACGACTTGCCATACTTGCAAGTAGAATGAATTTACTTAAAGTTTTACCATTAAGTTCTCACTTATTTAGAAATTATTTTATAGAAATTTTGGCACTTCATAACAGTACCAGTTTTACTGTATCAAAATGTGTCAATATAGAAATTTAAAAGAGGCAAATGGATAAACTCTAAAACTTCAAACAGTGCCATCTATTGATTCAAGAAATATAGATGTCTAAGGATTTGTTCCAATAATCATCTTAATTTGAATTAGTTACAATTATTCCACAATTTTATGCTTAGGGCAGTTTATTAAATAAAAAAATACAGTTTTACCATATTTTTTTTCAAAATATAAATATTACTTAGAATTCATTAAGAAATCGATGCATACACCATCTAATGCAATTTATTTGAACAAAATTTTCTTTGTGCTAGATGAGACCCCGTGGTAATGTTAACACAATTTAATGGTGTCAAAAAACGAAGAAACAAAACCGGACTACCAAAATGAAAGTTATTTTGCACTTTTTTTGTTTTCTTTGGAAGTCGGTTCTATTTTATGTAAAAAAGTTTTTAGTGTATATAATGATTTCCCACATCTATTATATTATATACTAACCACAAATAGTGACAGGCAATACTTCCTTGATTTTTAAGATTAACAGGCGTTCAGCAAATAAAGTTCATCAAAGTTCCTTATGGTGTCGGACGTAAAAGAATAGCACCATCCCATCATTTCCTGTGGGTGTCGTAAGAGGCGACTAAGGGACTCACCAGAGAATGGGCAGCTGCATTCTCTGTGCATTGTAAGAGCTACACTAGCCATGTGGTCCGGGTTTTTTTTTTTTAAATAACGTTGCCCCACACTAGGGATATTCCTGTATTGTGGGTGCGTTCACAAACATGTAAATATTCACATACACAAGACACCCAGACCCGGAACAACTATCTGCAGGTCATACAAATATTTGTTCCGTGCGGGGATCGAACCCGCGACACGCAGCGCAGCAACCAAAAGCTCAACCACTGCGCCAACCGTGTCGTCAAAAAAAGGTAGAATAGTCAGCAAAATTTAGAATGTGGCCACCGCATCTCATCCCATGGGTGTCGTAAGAGACGACTAAGGGAGCTTGAGCCCTAGTGCATACCACCAAAGCACCTTGGGCCACCCGCGCGGTGGCGGGTAAACCACCAATCGCAGCATTCTCAAGGATGGTTGGCGTCAGGCAGGCAGTCGGCTGTAAAACTTCTGCCTAAAAGCTTAAAAAGGCGATGGATAAATATAGCATATCTGCAAGAAACGAAATGGAAGGGTGCAAAAGCAAGAGAATTAGGGGAAGGATATATGTTTTATTACTGTGAAAGTGATGGCAAACAGAATAGTGTGGGCATAGGTTTGGATAGTGAGTTAAAAAAATGTGTGGTGGATGTTAAAAGAGTAAGTGATAGAGTGATAGCTGTTAAAGTGGTTGTGGAGAGTATGATAGTAAATGTGACTCACGCCCAGTAATGCCTTTGCCATACATTTTGCACGAAGCGTTAGCGTTAACATTTTCAGAAATGTATTTCGGCTAAGGGGGCTGATCACTTACAAAAGCGGCCAGCATGTGACCCAAATTGACTTTTTCTTGGTGAGACGAAACAGTATCAAAATAGTCAAAAACTGTAAAGTGTTGGCAGGCGAAGACTTAGTCTATCAACACAGGCTCATTATGATGGACGTAACAGTCAGTGTCTCGTCCAGTAAGAACAAAGAATGGCCTCCACCCAAAATGAGATGGCGTATGATAGAAAATGAGGAGTATGCAAGTATGTTTAAGAGTCAAGTAGTAGATAAAATGATAGAAATGAAGGATATGGAAGGAAAATCTGTGAATGAATCTTGGAAAGAAATGACGGATTGTATAAGGCAAGCAGCAAAAGATGTGTTTGGAGAATCTCAAGGGAAAGGCATGATAGAAAAGGATACATGGTGCTGGAATGAAGATGTGCAAAAGATGCTAAAAGAAAATTGCGTTTAAAGCATGGCAGAATGTAGAAACCGGAAATGATAATTTGAAAGAAGATAATAGGACAATTTATAAAGAATGGAAGAGCAAGGCAAAAAAGTCGGTTTCAGTTTCCAGGGCTAAGGCGCAGGAAAAGGAGAACGAGGGATATAATCCATATAAATGTATGAAAGATGAAACCGGTAAAGTCTTGTCGAAAGATAACGAAATAAAAGAGCGATGGAAGGCTTATTTAATGAAAAGTTGATGAACAAACAGAATGAATGAGTAGAACTGGTGTGCTCAAAGAGGTACAAGTAAATATGGGTTTGGTGAGAGTTAGCATGGATGAAGTAAGAAAGGCAGTTTAATGTATGAAAAATGGAAAGGCCATGGGCCCTGATGACATACCAGTAGAAGTATGGAAGTGTTTAAAAGAGGATGGATGTATGTGGCTGACTTTATTCTTCAATAAGTTGTTGTATGAAGAAGTGAGCACACAGCGGTGCAATAGTTCGCCAGTCATCTTCAAGAATATAGGGGATGTACAGGACTGCAACAACTATCGAGAGATAAAGCTTATGCCGCATAGTATGAAAGTATGGGAGAAAGTGATAAAGAAAAGATTGCGAGAGGAGAGTGAGATTACCCTGAAACAGTTTGGGTTTATGCCAGGTCGAGGGACAATGGACGCCACCTTTACTCTCCGTAAATTGTGCGAGAAGTACAGAGGTGTGCACAAGAACTTGTACATGGTGTTCATTGATCTTGAGAAAGCGTATGATAGGGTACCTCGGGATGTGTTGTGGTGGGCCTTGAAAGAGAAATGTTTGCCTGGGAAGTATGTAGAGTTGATTCGTGCTATGTACAGACAATCTAGTACCTACGTCCGGTCGGCTGCTGGCAACACCGATGAGTTCAGTGTGGCTGTAGGCTTGCATCAAGGATCGGGTTTAGGTCCTTACCTCTTCCTGTTGATTATGGACGCTCTTACGTCGGAAATACAGGAGGAGGCACCCTGGTGTATGCTGTTTGCCGACGACATTGTTCTGGTCGGTGAAGTTGGACCTGAGATTCAGAGCAGGTTGGAGAAATGGCAATAGAAGCTGGAGAAAGTTGGCTTGAAAATCAGAAGAACCAAAACTGAATACATGTTCTGCGATTTCGGCGGCCTCTCCAGTTCTGAAGCTATAGTGCTACATGGCGCGCTTCTCCCAGTATGTTCCGATTTTCGGTATCTCGGTTCATTCGTGCAAAGCGATGGCGAAATAGATCGGACTGTTAAGCACAGAATTAACACTGGATGGATGAAATGGGGGCAGGTCACCGGGACTATCTGCGACTCTCGCATCCTCCTTAAACTTAAGGAGAAGATTTATAAAAGAATGGCGAGACCTGCTGTCTTGTATGGTTCAGAATTTGGGGCCACAAAAGGGATTAATGAAAATAAATTGCATGCAGCTGAGATGAGAATGCTAAGAGCGATGTGTGGTGTTACACGCATGGATAGAAGGAATGAGTATATAAGAGGAAGTCTATAAAGTTTTGTGGAAATTTGTTGTCGTGGTATGGGCATATGATGCGGAGGAATGAAGAAAATGCGTGAGGAAAGTCTTGTGTATGGATGTGGATGGCTATAAGAGTAGTGGAAGGCCAAAGAAACTATGGATGGACTGTGTGAAAGAGGATTTGAGTAAAAAGGGGGTAACTTCAGAGATGAAGACTAGTAAAGGAGTATGGAAGAAAAAGACATGTTGCGCCGACCCCAAATAAATTGGGTTATGGGCAGGAGAATGATGAGGCGTTCATCAAATGTAACTAAGACGACCTACTGACCTTATTTAATATTGAAGAAAAAAAAAACGTAAGTGCATAAGATTTGCTTTACCAAATGTTAAAAGTAATAGTTCATCATCTTCCTGCCCTTATCCCATGTTACTTGGGGTCGGTGCAACACGTTTTTTTCTTCCATTCAGTCCTGTCAGCCGTCACGCTATCAATAACTCCCTTTTCTTTCATATCACTCCTCACACAATCCATCCATCTTTTCTTTGGCCTCCCTCTCCCTCTCCATCAATCCATATTTATATTCATAACTCTTTTAGTTACATGTGTTTCATCCCTCCTCTTCACATGACCATACCAAGATAAGCGGTTCCCTTTCAACTTTTCTGTGACTGGCGCCACTTTTAAACTACCTCTAATGTACTCATTTCTCACTTTATCCATTCTCGTTACTCCACACATCCATCTCAACATTCTCATCTCCGCCACATGCAATCTTTTTTCATCCGTCTTTTTCACAGCCCAACATTCTCATCCGTATAGTACGACAGGTCTAATCACGGACTTATAGATTTTCCCTTTTAACTTAAGGGGCATCCGTCGGTCGCAAGTTGTTCCAGTGACCTGTTGCCATTTCATCCATCCTGAGTTGATCCTGTGCGTTACTTCTCGGTCTATATTGCCATCCCCCTGAACAAGCGACCCGAGGTACCGAAAGTCAGAGCAGATCGGTATATCGGCGTTCCGATGAGAGCTACAGGCATAGGAGTGGAGAGACCGCCGAAATCGCAGAACAGATATCCTGTTTTGGTTCTGCTCAATTTCAGGCCAACACTCTCCAGTCTTTGCCACCACGTCTCCAATATGCTCTGGACCTCTAAGCCGCTTTCGGCAACCAGTACAATGTCATCAGCAAACAGCATACACCAGGGAGCCTCTTCCTGGGTGTCCGACGTCTGAGCGTCCATTATCATCAGGAAGGGTTGAGGACCGATCCCTGGTGCAAACCGACTGCTACACTGAAGCTGTCAGTGGTGCCCACTGCAGACCGGACTTGGGTACTGTATCGACTGCACATCGCTCGGATCAACTGCACATACTTCCACGCACACCTTTCTCCTTAAGGGCCCACCACAAAACCTCTCGAGGCACCCGCTCATGTGCCTTTTTCGAGGTCAACGAACACCATGTGCAAGTTTTTATGCACAGCTCTGTATTTTTCGCACAGCTGGCGGATAGCGAAAATGGCATCCGTTGTACTCCGACCAGGCATAAAACCGCACTGGTTTTGTGAGATTTCACTCTCTTGTCTTAGCCGCTTTTCAATAACTTTTTCCCGTGCTGTCATACTATGTGACATTAGCTTTATTCCTCTATAGTTGTTGCACTCCAGCACATCACCTTTGTTCTTGAAGATGGGCACCAACAAACTATTGCACCATTCATCAGGTATGGCTTCTTCCAGCAACAACTTATTGGAGAACAAAGCTAACCACGTCCATCCATCTACCCGTAATAACTGCCACACTTTAGTTGGTATTCCGTCTGGACCAATTGCCTTACTATTCTTCATTCCATTCACAGCTATTCTCACTTCATCTACACTGACCATTCTCACTAACCCCTCATTAATTGATTTATTCTCTACATTGTTGTAGAGAATAAATCAATTAATGAGGTATTCGACTCCAGATATTTTCCTCATTCATCAGTCTTTAAAAATAGCCCTTCCATCTATCCTTAATCGTTTCATCTTCTGATAGAAGCATTCCAGTTTCATCCCTTACACATCTTATCCGACTAACATCCTTCGGCTTCCTCTCTCTGGCTCTAGCAAGCCGGTACAGATCTTTTTGGCCAGCTGGACTGTCCAGTGTATCGTACAGTTTGTCCTGCTTTTGCTCTCGCTATTGACACGGCTTTCTTAGCATTTTTCTTTAACGCATCATACTCGCTCTTTTTTTAATGCTTTCCAGTTCTACACTCTGCCATTCCTCGAATTTCTTCTGTTTTTCCTTCAACACTTCCTGTATTTCTGTAGACCACCACCATGTATCCCTTTCTATTGTGCCCCTTCCTTTTCTCTTTCCCAAAATATCCTTCGCTGCATCCCTAATACACCCAGCCATCTCATTCCAGCTTTGATTTACACTTCGATCATTCATGTCTCCCATTTCTATCATTTTGTACTACTTGCTCTCTAAATTCCTTCGCACAATCATTCGTCTCTAGCATATGCCATTTTATTTTAGGTGGAGGACGCTCTTTGCTTTTTGTGCACTGTGTTTTTATCGCTAATACCATAACCAGGAGTCTGTGCTGTGAGACTAAGTCTTCTCCTGGCAGCACTTTGCAGTCTTTGACGTGCCTAATATGGTTGCGCCTAACTAAATAATAGTCAATTTGGGTCTTGTGGTGACACTTTTGAATGTGACAAGGTGTTCATCTCTCTTCTGGAACCAAGTGTTGGCTACTCCCAGATCAAATGCGGTAGCGGATTGCAACAGCGTCTCTCCCTCGTTATTGGTACTTCCAAAACCCCATCCTCCATGTACTCTTTCATAAAAATTTCTCGTTCTTCCTACATGCCCATTAAAATTACCTCCCAACTATCAATTCCTCATGCACGGGGATGGTCATTACAGTTGTATCAAAATCCTCCCAAATTTCTCTTTCATTCTTTCGTCACATCCTACCTGAGATCATGCTTTCTTTCAATTAACTATCTAATAATATTCCCACGCCATTTCTTTTACCATCAATTCCACAGTACTAAAACTTATATCCTTCTCGTAATTCTCTTGCTTTTGCATCTTTTCATTTCGTTTCTTGCAGACACGCTATATTTATCCGTCGCCTTTTTTAAGACATCTGCTAACTCAACTGTTAAAAGTTATAGTTGTGACATAGTATTGAACAAAAAGAAACGGTAAAGCTACCAAAACACGGTTTTCCTGGGAATCACGATATACTTAAGGCTACAATGGGGTTCTCGTTTAAGGCGATATTAGCTGCCAACGACCTTGAGTGGTTAGCTTGCGGGTTCTGCGCTGAGCTCACGTAACGCGTCGTATGTCCACCCAGTAATAGGACTCGCCCAACAAGGAGCGCTATCCGAAATTAGACGCATTATTAATTTATTACACATAAAACAACAAGTATTAAACTAAAACACTGAGACTAAATTATAAATAATTAAATGATCTTTAAAATGGTGAAGGTTTCATAAAAATACGCTTTATAGTTATTGCGTGATTCTCAATTTTTTATTCGAGTAAGACATAACTTTAAAAATTAATTACACTATGTTATAAAAATGTAATTTCAAATATTCTGAGATCAAATTACGACGGAAATTGTTTAGAATAACATATATTTTTTTCAAAGAAATAAGACAAGTCGTTTAGACGTGATGTTCAATTAAAAACCATTAAAAGTCGTATAACTGCGCCTTAACATCTCTTGCAGGATGTTTAAGTTCATGTGTGTGGGAACTGAGGGACCACACTGGTATTTCGCAAAAAAAAATTAAGGATTTAGTAGACTTACAACAATTTTAGAACAAATCTGGGAATTTGTAGTCAAATATATTAAAAACTACAGCCCCTAAAGTGCGGTCCCTCAGTCCTCACAGACCATCAGCCAGATCTCGGAAAGTATCTGAAAAATTAAGGTAACCGTAAGAACAACCTTGTTTTCATTTCGTCCAATGCTATAAATGAAGTATAGTAGTACTGTCTACATTTTGTTTCATTGTGTGGTCACACTACTCTGTTTATTTGCATAGGATTAAAAAAATAATATTATCTCAGCTAAGAGGGCAGAAATACATAATTTTAGATACTTATTATTTAGTAGAAACTTAGTACTAAAAGTATTACATATGTCAGTGGAGGTGAGGATTGAGGGAACAGTTTTAATAATCGCTAGCTTCTAATTGTGTCGATATTTTTTTTCCATTTCTTTTTACAAAATGAGTCTTTTATTAAAACTATATGTAGAAAAAGAAAGATTTTATTTATTAGATTCGGTAATATTCACTAAAATATTTATCTTTCTTGTGTGGAATGAGGGACCACAGTTCAGTAGTTATATATTTTTTTTATCTTTGATGCTCTGTGGTCTGTTTTTAGTAAATATCTTTACAAATTCTTTACTAAATATCTGTAGTCACAATACCTTAATTTTTCAGATACTTTCCGAGATCTGACTGATGGTCTGTGAGGACTGAGGGACCGCACTTTAGGGGCTGTAGTTTTTAATATATTTGGCTACAAATTCCCAGATTTGTTCTACAATTGTTTTAAATCTACCACTATTCCTACGATTTTTTTTTGCGAAATACCAGTGTGGTCCCTCAGTTCACACACACATTTAAGTTCAGCAGCATACCCCAGTCCTCATTTAACATCTCTTGCTGTATGTTTAAGTTCAGCAGCATTGCTGTCAGAAAAATCCTTCAATTTACTTATGTAGATACCGCAAGGCTGGTTTATTTTAGTTACTTTCATAGTTCACGTTTATAAAAAAAAAAGTGTCACGTCCTACAGTATTCTTACGTCGCGCGCGTCGACCGTATTACACTAGAACGTTCGAAAATGTAGTCTAAGTTTCCAGAAGTTTCCACTATATTCGAGAACATTCCATTGTGGTACTGTGTAGAAGTTCATAGATGTTTCTAGAATATTCCAGTATAGGATAGTTCGACAATGTTCTGGAAACTTCTATGACTGTATAAATAGGCAGGACGGGCGGTGAGTGAGTCAGTCTGTTTTCGACTATGGATGTGAATACAAGCGATTACGAAGACAATAGTGATTATTAGCGAATTAGTGTTTGTGTAAATAAGGATGTTTTTTTTTTTTTGTACTTATTAATTTTTTTATTGGACTTTTCAAAAGTTATTGTATAATTTCGAAGCATTTTTTTTTCTGATAACAAATGTGAGTAGGGTACTATGGGGCAATTTATGTTACTATGTAACTGGTTTTTTTTGACATGATCGATCATGGCTGTTGAGAGTTTGTCACGCTTGCTCAAGTGTCTCGCTGATGGTGGCACGTGTGTTGGGTCATTCGGCTCCCTTCAAAATGGTTGAGTTGAGTGGTGCTGATCCACGCGTCATGTTCGTGAACGGGCGCCGTCAGCTGAGACTGGTCATCTCTTAACTGCCTCTTTATTTTTAAATCTAGGTATATTTTTTTTTATTTATGTTGTTGTCACATAATAGAAGCAAACAGAATTTGTAAACAGAATTTTTGTACTACATATCATGGTTTAAAAGAGTGTCCATGGAGTTTCTTGCACGTTCTTCTCCATAGAGATTTACGCTTTGGATTGTCAACTGATCGACTTGACCATTCAAAAGTGCCTGTAAATGGTTTATTTGAAAAAAAAAGGTTTGAGTTTGCTTCTGCAAGCAGGCACACGTGTTAAATTATTTAGTTTAAAGGGATGTTAAATGTTATTTTCATCCTCTTGTTCTGCTGAAAAAACATGTTACTAGAGTATTACAATGAGATCTGATTCAATAATGTTTTTTGATATTTCAGGAAGGGAGAGGAAACTCAGTGGGTCAGCGAGTGCCGCAGGTGGTGTGGCATCTTATCAGCCATTCAGTGCTTCTCAAGAGCCCCCACCTCCTGAAGAGAAGCAGTCTCCTCGTGTCAAATATCTTTATGACTCATTTGTCACAGCGCGGGAGAAGTAAGTATTCGTTCCATGGGGACCTTCTTGCTCATTAGGTGTATGGTTTACTTATTGTAAAATATTTTCACTGGTGAAGTAATCACTAGTGACAATGCCAAGAGAACAGAGATAACTCCCAACTCGTGGTTCAGGATTAGGATTTTCATTGACAAAGACCATGTAGGTAATTTATACAAGTAACTTTTTTATGATTGTCTCTTTTGTAAGGCAATAAACAAATATCAATTTACTTTCCAATGTGATCACACATTTGCTAGCTAAGTAGAATATCTTTGTACAAACCATCAAGACTATTTACAGAGGCTTTGAGACTTGCTCAAGTTTAGCAATAACTTAAAAATAAAGACATTTTTTGATCTTTAATTTTGGTTTCAGTCCAAGAGATGAGAAGTCACCTCGCACCCCTCTTCCTGCTGGTGCAGAAACCCCAGCACCACCAGCTACTGGTGTAAGCAGGAGTTCAGTACTGCTAGTTGCTGGTGCTCGTATCTCAGAGGAAACTATCAGAAGACGGCTGGTCACATATGAACCTTTCTCATTCACACAAGAGCCTGATGATGAAAAGTAAGTAATCATTTTATGTACGACGTACGCACATTAGTGGTAACTAAGTCAGTTTAAGCCTTTGATTCTATTGATATTCCTAACTAGTCTTGGCCTGCTTAAGTTCAAAGTATCATCACAATGTGTGTACAAAAACGATTGTATTATTTGGTTTGGTGTTTTGTTTGGTTTGGTTTGGTTTTGGTACTCCCTTGGTAATGATGTGAATGCCCTAATTTATAGATATGATATATTATTTTGCACTAGCCCAAAAAAGGCCTCTAACCTCAATCTGTCCTGTCACGTATCTTCACTCTAAAGATAGCATTTCTTAAAATCTATACAGGGAGTAAGGTACATAAACGCACATACGTGTACCAGTGATTCAGTACATGATTCTGGACCCCCTAGCGTTGGATTTTTTCGTCGGCTTTTTCCTAATTTTTGAAAAAAAAATCTGCGTTTTTTTACATTAAACTGTATAAAATCGTTATACCTATCTACCTCAATGACATTTTTAATTAAAAAATAATTAGTTCGCTTTTTTCGCAAAAAATGCGTTTTTTTGCGAAATAGTTATAAAATAATAATAATACTTTTATTTGAACTTATTTTGAGGGGAGGTTATTTTTATAAACCTTCATCGAAATAAATAAAGAAGGTCTAAAAATAATGTGTTACAGTTTACTGATAACGACATAATTCTTAGATACGTTTTTGTTATCAACAAAGTTAAGTTAAGTAATACAATACAACAACGTTACTTACCCATTTCGTTAAAACCACATTCCTAGTTTCGTATACCTATATCAAAATAATTACTGAGTGAGTAGGTAGTAGGTACAACTTAATGCGATTGTACAGTCTATCAATTTTGTTGATATATGCGGTCTGTGAGCATGTCGGCACATTCAAAAGCGTACGTACGCTTTTAAATAAAATTTTATTTCTTTAGCATTTCGCCGACGACGAATTTTTGTTAGTTCCGTGTTTACGTTCATCGCAAACGGATGTGCTGTTGGTCGCGAATTTAGGTTGTTATCGTAAAGTTATCAAAAAATAAGTTATTTTCTGTATTTTGTAAGTGTATGTGTGTTTTTTGTTTTGCTTGTTAAGTGGTTTTGAAACAATAACTCAGTACCCAGGAAAATGCTCATGCATGAAGCACGTAGGCGAGGCGCCTCGTAAGAAATGAACGAAATTTAAGGTGAATTGGTTCATTAGTTAAGTACACGGTTGTAAAGCACCAAGGTCACTTCTGTAGGGACGCGATTGGCGACCGTGTAGCAGGCGCTTTATACCTACATTCCTGGAGCGCAATGTAGGTACTTACAAGCTTCTTTATTATTATCTATCCTAATCTTTATCTTATCTTATCTTCAGTATTTTTGAGGGATTAAAAATGTATCTGATATCAATGTTGTCGTCATTAGAATAAACAGATAAAGGTGCCATGGAACATTATACGTTTCGATGTGCAGCATTCGCAGCATTTGTCGTTTTAAACGTTTTACGCAGGTATGCGCTAATGAGTATTAAGTATCTGATCTAGTTATTGATCACATCAATCGTAAACATCGACGCAGATGTATTTTTATCACAAAGTAGAAAGTGTATTCAGGTACAAGCGCGTAGCGGCACGACCACCTGTGTCTGTGTGTATAAGACGTGGTAGGTAACTACGTACTACCACGTACTACGCTCTCGCGCGCGCCTACATTCATTGCGAAGCGTTGAGATCGCATTGTTGATGAAGATGTCAATTTCTGTAACCGATAATTACCGAGATTAATGACTATCACTGAAATTAGGTGTAAACTTTTCGCGAAGTTTGCGGTATCTTGTTCCTTACAGCCTGTATGTATAAAATTCTCGTGTCACAGTGTTTGCAACCAAACTCCTCCGAAACGGCTTGACCGATTTTTATGTTTTTTTTTGTGTAGGTATATTCGGTAGGTCTGTGAAGAGGTCGTAAAATATTTTTTATACCCCTAAGTGGTACGGGTGGCCCACCCCAAAATTTTATTTTATTTTTTGGTCATTTTTTTTTGTGATTTAACATAAAAAAATAGATATAACCCTTAATTTTCACCCTTCTGCCACGTACCCTCATTTTTTAATAGCGATATTAGTACTGTAATAATCTTCAACTCTCACCGATTTTTATGAAATTTTTGGTGTAAGTATGTAAGTATATTAATAAAGTGTAGTAAGTATATTCGGTAGGTCTGAGAATAGGTCGTAAACTTTTTTTATACCCCTGAGTAATAAACCCTGGCCCACCCCAAAATTTTATTTTTTGGACAAAACTTTATTTTTCTTTTTATGACTTTGTTTTAAAAAATACATATAACCTTTAATTTTCACCCTTCCACCACCAACCCCTATTTTTAATAGCGATATTAGTACTGTATAATCTTCAACTCTCCGTGGTCGATAACTGCAGATCAATTATCAAGCGGTCAGTTATCCCTGCAAGTCGTCTCTGTATCACTTCTCACCCAGCAAACAGCACGGAGTAGGGATGAGATCGAAGCTGGTCTTCTGTCTTTCTCACACTATAAGCTTTCTCTCGCTCCCTACACAGTTTTCGGCCATTTAGTTTGTGCATGGATCGTAGCAGTGACGCATAAACTTATCAAGTTATCATTTTACTTTCTCAGTGCAACTCTCATGTTAATTAATAATTACTTAATTGTTAATTATATTCTCATAGTAAATTTATCACAAATTGCAGTGCTATAATTATTTATTCCCATTTTATTAATAATTGCTAACTCCATTGCACTTACTGGTTGATATTGTTTTTTTTTTAATTGTCATATTAGTGAAGCAAATATGGATACAATTTTTTATTAGTTATGTTATTGACCACAGCGCTCCATTCCTCTAGTTATTTTTTATTTAACCAAAATCTTCACTAGAAATAATTTATATGGCAAAACAACGTTTGCGGGGTCAGCTAGTAATTATATAACATTTTGCTTTTCCAGAGCATTCCTGTCTTTCGACACGCCCGAGATAGCAGCTCAAGCCCTAACGTCATTGGATGGCTTGGAAGACGGGTGGCGCATATCAGTGGCGCGCGGCAGGCCGCCGACGCAGGCGCCGGGCTGGACCCCCTCCCCATCGCCCCGCAACGCGCCGCCGCCTAAAGACGCCAAACGAACTCTTCTGACTTATGACGATATATTTGATTAAATTTTGATGAATAGAATATTATATTTATGTAAGTTAAATGGATATCTAGAATAAACTATTTTAAAAAAATCTCAGTTTTTTATAGGTAGAATCATCGTAACTGTAAAATTATACCTACTCTTTTTTTGCACCCTAATTGCGTGATTTCGTCAGCGTAAAACACGCACTAATGATTGACTAAGGGCCGATTTCACCAATTCTAAACGCCCAGTTTTCGACGTTTAAGCTCGCTTAAACGGGTTATCCGCTGTCATAAAGCTGGAGAGTTTTTTCGGTTGGTTGAACGCGCTAATCTCAGGGACTAATGGATCGGAATGAAAATTATTTTTGTGTTGAATAGTACATTTATCGAGGAAGGCTATAGGCTATATAACATCACGCTGCCACCAACAGGAGCGGAGCATCAACGAAAAATATAGCAAAAACGGGGGGAAAAAAATCCTTTCGAGAGCTTCAGTTGCGTGCGCTGCGTAAACGGTTAAAGGTACGCAAAAATTATGTATAACGGAATTGTTCTCCTTTTAAAGTTCTAAAAAAAAGTCCGCGACAGCATATCTCTATCTTTTAAGGTGACATAAGGAGGACAGTGCGACATAAAAGAGTAGAAAATAAATATTTGGGAACTAAAATGTTTTCATTTTCTGGCAAGACCTAAAATTAGTACTTGTGCTGTCAATTCTTCTCGATCGGTCTCGTTTTGCGTTACAATTTTGGTTTTTGTATGTTATTTCTCAGTGAGGAAAACAGCGACATATCATGAATAAGGTTATTCGTGGTGGTTCCCGTGAAATAATTTACAAAGTTTTCATGCAGTATATAACAGAATTTCAAGCCGCTATCCAACTTCGAAGATGTTTACAAACGTATAGCAGATTTTACTGGTAAGTAACTATTGAAAGTTGCACCAAAAGTTACTTACAGAACTAAATATTATTTACAAATAATTTTTCTACTATTTTTGAGGTTATGCAAAGATAAAACAAATACCATTGCAGTTATAGCGCGACTAAACAACGTACTATCAACGCTAGGCAAAAATTTAATGTCAGCTAATGCATATTACGAAATATTTTTTTTGCTATACTTACCATAATCTTTGAAGCAACAGACTAAATGTAAAGAAACAATTTTAAAATATTTTTACATTACTAAAATTATGTATATTATATCCGCGGGAATTAAAAGACGTAGAATATGTAAAGGTAAAAGCACTCATTTAATGTTGTATATGTCTACATTTTATGTTAATACCATGCTTTGTTCGTTTTAGGAGTTTCTGTAAGCAGACAGCAGTGACGATGGGACTGGTTCAGAAAGCAGTGACGAATCAATGTCAGAGGTGAAAATAGGCGACACGAACTTAAGTGATTCCATGGAAGGTGTAGAATATTTAGATTTAGATTTATTAGATTAGTGTACTTTCTTAATTATAGTTATTTGAGTGGAGTTGTTGTTTTATTACTACTACATACCAAAAAGTAATACTATAAGTATCAAGATTAGCTGGGTCGTACTAACTGGGTTACTAGCTGAGCGATTGTGGCGCCCTCATTTATTTTCTACTTTTTTATGTCGCACTGTAACTCACTATAATCTTTTTTATGGTAATCAAATTTGTTCTAAAATAATGCATTTTTTGCGAAGGGTTTTTATAAACATATTAATCCATAACCAAATAAATACGTTATTCATCGTACGTATTTAATTTTGAACAAAATTGGTCTTGTCATCATGTGATTTCAACGAATATCATTAAATCAGTTTGACGTAAATCGAGATTCACACCGATCTTTAAACTAGATTACGCTAAGTTTAGTTCAGTAAAAAATAGTTTTTATAGCGAATGGCGAAATCGGCCCTACATGAAAGACGTTATGGTCCAGTGTGTGAATTTGTGTGTTACGCAATTACCCTGCTGGATCGTTTCGCTTTCTAGGATCATATCAATCGGTTGTACCTATCTATGTATTAATATTTTAAAACTGTGTGTATCCAATATATTCTATTTCTTAATCTTTTAAAAAATGGACTGACAGATACAGACATGACCGCCAAAGAGTATAATAATAATACGGGACATGACCGCTGTGTCTAGACCTACCTTGGAATTTTACGTAAGAGTTCAAAGAGTATAATAATAATTGTAAGAGTTCCTTTGATGTAGTGAACAAGAAAACTAAGACGATTTTTGAAATTTCACAATACCCCGTGTTAATTTGGGGATGAAAGTGTGTATGGAAGTTCTCCATTTTAGTTGACGGGAGGCACCATTGGGCGTCATTCATTATTCCACTGCCAGTGAATAACTTGGGAAATCATCCAATGACTTCTCCCGCTCTGGGTGGAGAAATGGTGGTGCTGTTAGACTATTACTGACTAAAACCCACCCGTGTTCCTTCAGTTGCCTCAGATTTCGATTTTATCCGCGATCCTGCCAGTGAATGAATATCTCTTCTTTTTTGCGTTGGGAAATCATCCTATGACTTCTCCCGCTCTGGGTGGAGAGGGAGGGCGTGTCAGACTCTTACTGACTAAAACCCACCCCTGTTCCTTCCCTGCCCTGAGTGCCCAGGGGCGCCGCAACTCAGTTTTGAATTTATCCACGACTCCCGGGCAGGCATCGGCCATGACGGGCCCCGTCATGCATTGCTGAGAACTCTTTAAGGCGCGCGTGGAACACTACGCGCCGTCGACTCACGGGATTGATCCTGATCGGACGGCAAGCTACCCACTACTCCCTGTCCGCAGGCCCGCGTCTACGGTGGCCGGAGATCGTCTCGCGATCTCCTACGCCCAGGGCGTCTCCTGCGGCGGTTGCTGCTGGGGGCGTGAGGGCGACTCTATTGAGCCTCCCTCACCCGTTCCGCATCCTCCTTCGCGAGGGTTACTGCTTGCTTCGCAGAAGAAGGCGACTGCTTCCCATTCCCTCTCGCTCCGTACCATGGCCTAGACCAGGGCCGGGCACAAGAGGTCGCTGCCGCCGATCGCATCCACGAGGACACGGCGGGGCTCCGCCGTATGCTCCACCGTGTCCTCTGGAAGATCCTCACAGTGGTGACACCCGGGCGTTTCCTTCCGCCTTATTCTACACAAGAACCTCCCGAAATTTCCGTATCCAGTGAGGACCTGCGTCAAGCGGAAGGTGAGGACGCCGTGGCGCCTCTCCAGCCACTCCTCAAAGAGGGGCCTTACCGCCGCAAACCTAAGATCACGAAAAATGCTTGTAAAATTATGGTGTAGTTACCAACCGCCGAGTGATAACTGTAGTAGCTAGTTTATTGTAGTGTAGTTTACTAATAGTGGTTTTGTAATCGCTGATATTACAGTGCAATTCTTACCTCCTTTTTTAAAATCGGATAAAAATTCCTCTCTTCATTTGTCTGAGATGTCGCAAACACCTATTATAGACGTTAAAATCGAAGCCGTACATATATTGGTACCGATGACCATGCATGAATATAGGAATTGGATACACGACCGTGGCGCGCACACGGGAGGTCGAGGCCACCGCAGTATGCAGTCTACGCTCGAGCCGTTCGTGTTGCCTATTAAAATTAGGGCTCCTGAAAAAACAGAACCGCGGTTGGGAAACCCTGCCAGATCACTCGTGTGTCTGTTAGTCCGTCTGGCACAGCTAATTTGCTCTGAATTTACTGGCCGAAGTTGAGGTGACCAATAATTCAGTGAATTTCTGTGACCCAAACATGGACGCAAACAAAATTAAAACAGAAGTTTTGTTAGCCCTACCGTCTGGCATCAAAGATGGATTTGATAAGAGGGAAAAAACTAATTTGCACGTTTTCATGAACGACAACTGCCTACTTATTAAATATTGGGTCCACGCCAAGAGCTGAAAATTCAAAGTGCAATAAAATTTTGACATCATGCAGGTCCTCATCATATATTGCCATCATCAAAAATATAGGTAAATTATTCCTGGTAGTACGTAGTTTCCTACTGCCAATTCTGCCTAATCCTTTGGGATTTACCTATACTCTAATAAAGATTCGAATAATAAACGATCATGGGATAAATTTATTTACTTACAGGAAATTATACAGTAAAATTACTGTTTTCCTGTAAGTAAATAAATTCTACTAATAAGCAGGTACGTTTTCAACAATGGTTTTATGTGTAAGTGTAGGTAATAACAGACTTGAATATAAATAAATTGCTAAATTATAATCCGATTTAATTCAGTAATATAATTATACAAGTAGGTACTAGGTAGCTACCTGCCTACTTAGGTGTTGACTTTTCTATTTTACCTAGTTACGTAGTTAGATATACCTAAACAACATAATTTGATAATTAACCTGATTAATCAATTTTTAAATGTGTATGTACAGGGTGTGACGCCGCAGGCGAACTATCGAGAGGTGCCTAGATGGTAGCGCTAAGTGCCTTCCCACTTCTCGCCCCACCTTTCTCACAGTTTAGTTCATACTTGGACTTGCCAGAGATCAACAGAATTGATGAACAGAACAAATGTTCACAAAAAACGAACAACAAATGTTGACAGTCAAAAATAGCTACACTGAATGTACTTGTATACTCGCGATTAACTGAACGGCTACTTAGTATAAATAGAAACAATCTTAGGAGTTATCGTAGGAATAATTAGAGGCCATGAGTCTAATAAACAGCGCTACACACAACGCCATCCATTTTGCAGTGGCTTCATTGAGTTATGGTTATTATAAAAATTTTGAACGATATAATTATTCTTTTTAGTTAGTTTTTTAATATCCAAAATACTTTTACAATCCGTACCTACCTATTTATCCGGATAGTGTTTTGGATGTATCGGAATTAATTATCCGAATAGTAATATGGGCCGGTTAGTTGTATATACTAATTGCTGGTACATTTTTATTTGTTCTGTGAGTACATTGGTGCAACAATGCGACGCTGGTGCACCAATGTGATCTTGGATCGACAATGCCGCAACGAAACGACAAGGTAGCATCGTTGCGATAATGATGCAACATCGAAGCGGCAATGCGACATTGTGTGTGTCACCGAAATCAAGAATAAAAAATCAACTGCCCCATACATTTATGTTTGCGAGATGTTTGCATAACTCAACAAAATGTACTATACAGCTGTTTTTTTTCTGTGTTTCATTTATTATTGCATTGTCGTCTCCACATTGTATAGGGTCGTTATCCTAAGTAGTTATGTTTAAATTAAAAGTATTGACAATATTACCTCTTGCAGCGACCACCACCGAGGTGTCTCCATCGTATTTCGTGATGGTGTCGTAGCTTTAAGGCCCTACTACCGGCCAAGTGGCGCCCTCATTGAATAAAAAATCGTAGCATAGCATAGACAATAAATATTAAAGAATCCAACGTCACGTTTCTTACAAAGAGGATAAAGTATTTTTACGTTGTTAAAACAGGTGTCATAATGTTTCGTATCCAAAGTTCTCTAGCCTCTTTGTAACAAACTTGACGTTGGATTTTGGGAGAAAAAATCGTAGCATAGCATAGAAAATAAATATTTCATATATTTCATTTCATTTTCATATATTTTTTTTTTATTTTGTTTTCTATGCTATGCTACGATTTTATATTCAATGAGGGCGCCACTTGGGCGGTAGTAGACCCTTAAGGGCGGGTGTTACTGTTTTGGTCCGTTTCAGAATTTGTTTTTGATAGGCAAATGATTACATTTAGAATCTGAAAAAAATATATTTATTAGATATATTCTTTCTCCTTACGATGCACCCGATCAAAACACGATACAGTACAATTTTCTCGATAGAAAAAAATACCAAACTACGTTTTTTTTTTTTTTCTATAAGTATCAAAAACGTCCCCCACACTAGGAATTACTCCTGTATCGTGGGTGCGTTCACAAACATGTATACTCACATACACAAGACACCCAGACCCGGAACAACTATCTGTAGGTCATACAAATATTTGTTCCGTGCGGGGATCGAACCCGCGACACGCAGCGCAGCAGCCGAACGCTCAACCACTGCGCCAATCGTGTCGTCACGTTCGATTTGCAGTTTTTTCACGAGCCAAATTTCATTTTAAACAAGTACTAATACTTCTTTTTTCTATAAATGATATCAATTTATAGGTTCGGATATTTATAGGTACGAGTATCATTTTGGAATCGATTCCACCCGATCATATTTTTTCATTAAATTTATCTTAAAAAATATCGATTATTCAAGTGATTTTCGATCCGCGCGTCGCTTGCCGGTGTCCCGCGGGACGTCACCGAGGCACAGATAATATAATACTAGCGTACAGATGCCTCAGCCCATACAAAGAAACGGTACCGCCGTAACTACGGGTTTTTTTCTGGCACAAGTAACTTTTGTTCTTCGTTCGGGCCCGTCCTCTACACCTCGCTAGATGGTGTTAGCAGCGACGGCTTGCAAGTTGAATGAATTTACATAAAATTTTACCAATATTTTCTCACACATCGAGGAATTATTTTATAGTATTTTTGGCACTTTATAGCAGTTTTACTATATCAAAATGTGTCACTATTACAATTTTAAAGAGGCGAAAGGATAAACTCTAAAACTTCAAACAGCGCCATCTATTGGTACAATAAATAAATATGTCTAAGGATTCGTTACAATAATCGTCTAAATTTGAATTACAAGCCCATTATTCCACAATATTATGCTTAGGGCAGTTTATTAAATAAGAAAATACAGTTTTTACCATATTTATTTTCAAAATATTAATATTACTTAAACTTCATAAATCAATGCATATTACGCCATCTATTGAGATTTATTTGAACTAAATTTTCTTTGTTCGAGATGAGACCCCGTGACCGAGGTAAGACCTGTGCCAAATTTTTGCGCGCGCTGCTACGCAAATAATATTGTATATTTGCATAAAGAAATAAAATAACTTGTAAATAATTATTGTTTTATGTTATTGTGACCCGCGCCGGATAGCTTCGTGGGCACTTCTGCTTGTTTTTTCTATTTCGTGGTACTTACGCTCGTTTCACGACTGTAGGATTGTAAAACTGTGCCATAGTCCAAATATAATATCAGTAGGTTCAAGTTCAAAGAGAGATAAATAGGTTACTGTTTTTCTTTTCTTTATTGTTTTAGTTTAATATGTCCTGCTCCGATTTTTTATAATACACTAACTTATTGTTTCAGTTAAAAAAGTAATGGAAATAAAAAAGGTTTATTTGTTAAGAAAAAAACCAGCTAGGTGCGTATCGGGTCACGCGCATGGTAGGGTTCCGTAGCCGCCCGTTATAACATGCGGATTTAGAAGGGGGCTTTATGTTTATTACTATGAACATATTAATTGAGTTCGCGGTTTTACGTTTTAATTAAAAACAAAAAAAGAATTATTTTTCCAAAATTGTACATATTGTTTACTACATGTTTTGAATAATAAATAAGTAACAACTTTATCTTAGTAATTATTTTCTAAGAATTTTGTACGAAATTAAACAAGTAGAAATATTTTATAAATTTGGTGACTATTACTCTGAAACTAACAGAGCTAACTTAGCCGTGATAGTTTTACTTTTAATTCCGTTTTATACACTACTGCCGTGAATTTAATCACATATCCAAAAGCAACCATTTAGCTAGCAGGGGCAGGGGGCACACTAGACTTTAACAAAAATTAGCAATTTAAAGCTTATTAATTTAACGTAAACGGATCCATGAATTGATAAACGGGTTTCACAGACCCGTAATATTTTGAAATGGCCTATTCAACTATATCCCACACCATTAGATAGACGAGAAAAACAAAATAATCACTTTACGTGAGGTACCTTAATTATTTTTCATGATTTTATTTTACCACTTTGTTGATGTGATTAATATTATACATATTCATCCATGCCCAATTATAGCTTTCTAGTACTAAGATTCTCTGAGCTAAGCTGCGGACGGACGGACAGACGGACATGGCAAAACTATAAGGGTTCCTTGTTGACTAAGAAACTCTAAACAGGACAGAAAAACGGTAATATCAAGACAACAAAGACAGTACGTCTTTGTTTTCTTGGTAATCGTAATCCTCACTGAGATTAATTAAATAGTAGTACCTACTACTAGCGTACATAAAAATCACTTCCGGACAATAGTTTATTTATGTGGTTTTTTATTGTATATTTTTTATTTAAGATCAGTGTTGTTGGTTGAAGCAAACGTTTTATTATTATCAATAGTCAGTTTAGGCATAAAATTTGCCAATCGCCCACTGTCTGCAAGACTGTAAATGCAGCGAAACTGAAACCTATTTCAGTCTTGCAAACTGTTCACATTCCATTGGGTACATAATTTTTTTTTTCTAAATTTGTTTTATTTTTAACTATCCCTATTTTTCGAGACAACTTTGGCATAGCTAAGCAGAGCTACATCACAAACTTTATACAAAACTGAAAGTGAAACTGTAACTTTATTATTTCATAATCGTTTAACTTGCAGTATAAAATTAATTATTCTATTTTTTATCAACTTGAATAATTTGCCAATACCGTTGGAATACTGTTTAGTTTAGACTGTGGCGCACGAACACTCGGGGCATACGTAACTGCAGTTTCACGCGCGCGAGCCGAACCGACTCGAACTAATGCCGCGCCGCGCGCGTGTGTTCGCACCTAAATACCTATTTCGCTTGGGACACCCGGCCTTACATAGTATTGAGTAGCGCAGTTGTAGCATTGTTCAATGCAATGCTTTGTAGTAGCATTGTGAGTGGCGTCTTAGCAATGGATAGCGGTGTCGTAGCATTCCATAGCGGCATCGTAGCATTGTCGTAGCATTACGTAGCCGCGCTCAGTTTATCGCAGATTCGCAGCATTGCGTAGTGGCGTCGTAACATTGCGTAGCGGCGTTGTAACATTGCGTAGCGGCGTCGTAGCATTGCGTTTTGTTTAGGTACCTTGAAACTAATAGTAATACTATTAGTTATTCTGTGCTAATATGCTGTTTCATACAGACTGTTGTTCATAGTTGAGATATATCAGCTAAATGTTTATGGACCGGCTCATTTTTTAAGTTCCATATTTTTAACCGACGAAAAAAAAGGAGGAGGTATATATATATATTTTGTACACATACATACATGTATATATATATATATATATATATTTTGTGTATGTTCAGCCCTCACTCCGTCATTTATGAACCGATTTTGATTATTCTTTTTTTGTTAGATAAGGTATACCTCAAGGGTGGTCCCATGTCAAGGAAGTCAGGATCTGACAGTGGAATCCTGATAAAATTGAGAGAAAACCTCGAAAATTGTGGGCACGTTTAGCGTTTCTGTATGTATGTTCGGCCTTCACTCCGTTATTTATGAACCGATTTTGATGATTCTTCTTT
The DNA here is from genome assembly GCA_951329385.1 of Polia nebulosa. Classification (NCBI taxonomy): domain Eukaryota; kingdom Metazoa; phylum Arthropoda; class Insecta; order Lepidoptera; family Noctuidae; genus Polia; species Polia nebulosa. Next base: position 21,139,015 of record OX589592.1, on the reverse strand, counting down.
TCTTAGATAGGCTATACCTCAAGGGTGGTCCCATGTCAAGAACATCAGGATCTGATCATGGGATCCTGAAAAAATTGAGAGAGAACCTCGAAAATTGGGCACGAATATTGTTTCTGTTTACTTTTCATAACTTAATCAGGTATTTGCATTTAGGAACCATCACATCATGAAACTGAGCTGATGATGGAAACTATACCTTTCCTAAACAATAGAAGTTAGATATAAAAACAGGTTTTAGTGACAAATACCACTTAATATGCTTTGAAGAAAAGACGTCTTTACAATATTGGAGGTAACCTCAACTGGTCAATATCCTGGGAACTTCATGGAAGGGTTGTTATATCATCAGCTCAGTGGCAAGAGGAATGATGAAGAATTAGAAATTAGCCTCAGAGTGCTAAAAGATGATGCGAGCCACAAAAAATCATAAAGTAAAAAACTTTTTAACAAAAAAATTAACCGACGAAAAAGAACTAAAAATCAAAAAATAAATAAACCTTTTAAGTCTTGAGTAATGAGCTTATTTACCTACATAAAATATAAAATTTTATGTAAACTAACTTTGAGTCGGCGCCAATTAATAAAATGATTAATTACCTACTTACACCCTTCTTCATTTGTAAGTACTTATAAAATTTAGATACTTATTTAATAATCAGATTGTTGTTTGGCGCCGACTCAAAATTAGTTTATATAAAATTTGATATTTTATGTAGGTAAATAAGCTCATTACTCAAGACTTAAAAGGTTTATTTATTTTTTGCTTTTTAGTTCTTTTTCGTCGGTTAATTTTTTTGTTAAAAAGTTTTTTTAATATTTACATGATCCTGTGGTAAATGCCAAGATTATACTGATCTGAATGCTACATAATAATACCTTATGCTGTCAATAATGATCAGTGATTGTTCGGTAGTTTGGCTTAAGGCGCAGTTATACGACTTCTAATGGTTTTTAATTGAACATCACGTCTAAACGAGTAGTCATATTTCTTTGAAAAAAAAAAATGTTACTCTAGACAATTTTCGTCGTAATTTGATGTGTGAATATTTGAAATTATATTTATATAACATAGTGTAATTAATTTGTAAAGTTATGTCTCACGCGGATAAAAAATGAGAATCTCGTAAAAACTATAAATCGTATTTTCATGAAACTTGCAGCATTTTAAAGATCATTTAATTATTATACGTTTTTTAGTATATTACCTGTTGTTTTATGTAAAATAAATTATAAATGCGTCTAATTTCGGTCAGCGTTCCTTAATGGGCGAGTCCTATTATTGGGTCGACGCGTTACGTGAGCTCAGCACAGAACACGCAAGCTAACCACTCAAGGTCATTGGCAGTTAGTTAATAGCGCCTTAATCAAAGTTGGTAACCAAAGTTCGTTTTGTAAAACATGCTTTGTTGTTTATTTTCCTGTTAAATTTTATTTTGATAATTATTCAACTCATGTAGCAGTATATTACTGTTATTAAATAACACAATCTCTGACATAAACTTGGCTGTTTATTGGAAACTAACCTCTTAGATCAGAACCACTGCATCATACCAATTAAATACAATCTGTCATTCAAGGAAAAGACTGACCATCCATATATACATAAGTACTATATGTAAGTGGGACTAAGTGCTGCCCAGAATGGACACGTAGTGCAATATCTTCCATGGGCTAATACGGTGTCTGAGGTAAAACGCAGTTATACGTTTTATAATGATTTTTAATTGAACATCACGTCTAAACTACTAGTCTTATTTCTTTGAAAAAAATACAAGTTATTCTAAACAATATACCTCGTAATTCGATATGTGAATATTTGAAATTATATTTTATAACTTATTGTACTTAATTCATTTGTAAAGTTATGTCTAACGCGGAAACAAAAATGAGAATCACGCAAAAACTAAGCGTATTTTTATGAAACCTTCACCATTTTAACGATAATTTAATGATTTATATTTTAGTATACGTCTAATTTCGCACAGCGCTCCTTGATGGGCGAGTCCTATTACTGGGTGGACGTACGACGCGTTACGTGAGCTCAACACAGAACACGCAAGCTAACCACTCAAGGTCGTTGGCAGTTAATAGCGCCTTAGGTCCTGGAATAACAGACAATGAAATACCTATCCGATCGGAGACGCGAGGGGCCTGAGTCCTGAGTGTCCTGACGGATTAATCGGTTACACGTTGTATAAAATATACACCCATACATAATAGACATACATAATTTTTATTACATAGACTCTTCAGGTTTAGGATAATCAAAAACTAAGCTTGTATAACTGCCTCAGATTGCATTCCTGGGTAGGTAGAGGTACCTACTTTCTGACCTTTACTTGGTAATTGAATAATGGTGCAGGAATTGAGATATATAATTGAATGCAATTCTTTGGCATTGTGCGAAGTAGTTACATGGTGGAAGCAGCGATGTATGTACCGGACGCCACAAAGTAGATAATATTGATCCCGCAGGTATAAGAGAACCAACTCATGGGTAAAAGGGATACATCGTTTGCCTTTTTGTAGGTACATTGGAACCTACCCTCATTAGCTAATTAAATAATTTTCATGAACTTAACTATGGTGACGGTGCTCGCATTGTTCAAGTTGTTATTATTACTTTGCATTTTGTAAATCCCAAGGTGCAAAGGTACCTTAGTACCTTTGCACCTTGAGGTTTACAAAATTTGCCAAAGTAATTATTCAAACAACGTCAGTAGACGATAAAAAATTAAATCTTAGGAGTACTTATAACAGCAGAGACTACTACACATATAAAATAAAAGTACCTAAATTATATTACACCAAGGTGCTATTTAGCACGTACGGCTAATCCATTTCATACTTACTTGCGACGAATTAATTATTGTTTCTTAAATTAGTACGAACAAAGTGGAATGATTCATCTTTCCTCGAATCGGTGTTACCACAGTGAACATTTACAATCGATGCATTACTCACTGAGCGAGTGGGTCGCCTGTGTGGGTACCTACGTTGGGACATATTGACTTGTTCACTGTCAACTTGAATGCACAATATATAAGGCCGCTTCTGTTGACCTTTCATCACATTGTGTTCGTCTATTTTCGTGCCGTTTAACGTCAGTTATTCGTTAATTAGCCGTACAACAATAACGACGTTTATTTCCTTGTAGCAATAATAAGCGAACAAAGAAATAATGGGTTTGAAGGCAGTAAATGTGTTTCTGCTAATTGCGTTATTGGCTTGTTCGGTGCAAACTGCGTTTGGCATGCCGAGGGACAGCTCCGTGGCGGAGGAGCAGAGGGTGGTGCCTCTCAACAACGAAGCCCTGGCGCAGAAGGACAACATCACGCCGAAATCAGAGCCTTCTTCTACCATTGAAGGTACTTATACTTTCATGTGTTTCATATTTTGACTTGTGAATGTTATAATTCTCATGATAGTCTTTGATCAGTTTGTTATAACGCCCTAGCATTGTTTTATATGATTGACAGTGTGTGTAAGTTTTATTGTTGCGATATGATGTTATAATTTAACCTTGGTTTTTAACTAGTTTTAAGAGATACCTTGCTGTTTATTAACTGACACTGCGTCCGTGGTTTCAACATTGGCTTACTTAACAGTTATTTCTGTTTTTTCTGGGGTTCTAAATACCCCGTGTGTAAGCAAATTCAGTAGTTATGTACCTATATCACTCGCTTTTCCCAATACTATTAGTATAGTTTATACTTACTTGAATGTAGCCAATTGTATTTAAATGGCCGCGTTAACTTTCACATTTTACATATTTTAGTAGGCAGGCCAGAGTGCCAGACAATGACTTGCAAAAATTACCCATCTAGATATCTAATAATATAGAATATTGCAGCGTTTTCTAATTCGTTTGCATTTACTCTTTCAGAATACAAGATCCCTGGACGAGTTTCGTGTGATTTCGAAGAAGCGAACGAGGACGCAGTGTGCCAGGAGCATTGTCTCCCCAAAGGCTACACTTACGGCATCTGCGTTAGTCATACCTGTAGCTGTATTTAATTAGAGGTAGTTTCTTAGTAGCAGTACACAAATAAGCATGACGCCAATGATAATGTTAAGTTTGAAATAAAACAAGTAGTCATCTTACAGTTTCATTTATTTATTTTAAGTCTAATAGAACCTGGATCCATTTCAAAGGTCTGATCCCATGCGCTCATTAACAATAACAATATTCTACCCTAATTAATTAACTTAATTACTTACCTAATTCCTTAAATTACGACTTGATATTTTGTGAACCCCAATTTTTTATTTATTTATCAACATTTGCCTCTTTGTTATATGCGCCAAACAATTAAAACTAATTTGAAGCAAGTATCTATTCGTATACAAGTATTTCCCATACAATATTCTAAAGTGTTCTTAGTCTATAGATGATTATTTGGATTTCTCACAAATCTCTCTCGCTACTATTTGATCGATGGCTGGTATTTGCGCTTTAGTGTGTATTTGGTTTGTGCAAAGTAAATCGGTGTCGTCTTTTATTTGTTTCCAGCTATAGTCTATATCTTCCTTCACCGTAAGACGCGAGCATATAACAAACCTTATAATATATCTGTCCCTGTAAGTACCAGCTACCATGAACACCTTTTTCTTCTCAGTTAATTTCTCTAGTAATTTTTTTGTTATAATGTCTCCTCCTTTTAGTCTAAAGCATACCAGACCCATAGACGGCTCGGGTTCAACCAAGAATCTTTCATCAGCACGAACAAGTTTAGCAAAATACTGAGCTAAGGATATTTGATCCCTCACATGTTTCCTTAGACCTTCTGCACCATAAATCCTCATTACTGTCCATAATTTCAGAGCTCTAAATCTGCGGCCGAGTGGTATCTGCCAGTGGCGGTAATCAGGAATCTTGTTTTCTGTTTTGATATCGTCTAAATAAATCCTCTGTACATCAAATGCCCTAACTAGGTCATATCCATTTTTCACCCACATAGCAGAACAATCGAAACTGACAGGCATCCATTTGTGTGCGTTAACGTCGATGGAATCAGAAAACTCGATGCCTCTCATCAGATGCCTGTACTCAGGGCACATGAACGCTGCGCCTGCATACGCGGCGTCAACATGCAGCCATACATCAGCTTCATTGCATACCGGTCCTAGTTCATATAAGGGGTCAAACGCGCAGGTTCCAGTGGTACCTACGTTCGCGATGACATAGCACGGTATTAGACCTTGAGCCCTGTCTTCTTCGAAGGCGTTTTTGAGTGTTTCTCCGCGAAGTCTGCCGTCATTATCAGCCTTTAATAATCGCATTTTCATAGAGCCCAGTAGACCAGCTTTCTCCACTGATGAGTTACACTGATCAGACGTGTAGGCTATAAGTTTTGGTTTTATTTCATCCTCATCCAGGTTGGAATCGTTTCTTATAAGTTTGCGAACGGTTTTGTCTTTAGCTGCCAAGAGTCCCACCAGTGTCGCTTCACTTGCCGAACCCTGCAAGATTGAGAAAATAATTAACTTGAATGATTATGAGTCCACAACTTATCGCAGGCTGTGTGTGGACAAAAGTAAGTATTTACCTGAATGACACCTCCTCCAGGTCCACTGGAACAATGCAGAAATTCTTCAGGTATTCCAAGCAGCTTGCCCAGCCAATTCATTGTTAGAACCTCAAGTTCTGTGCATGCAGGACTCGATAACTATAAGAAACAGACGACTTACAATAGTTTTACGCTGAGGGTCGTACCTAATATGGTTATCTTTTTCAATAAAGATCTTTGTACTTTGCAATTGGCAATGTTGAGATTTTGATGTGAAACACATAGACATCTTTCTGGAAGAAAATTTTTCTTCGTCTTCAACCAAGCTAGGAATAAAACTCACCCAGCTAAATCCAATGACAGACAGGCCATCGCTCAGCATGTTTCCTACAATACTTGCATAAGACCAGCCAGTCGGGTAAAACGCGTGGAAACGTGGAGAATGCCAGTGCGTAATCTAGAGAAATATTATGTCGTATTAATGCACTTTACTATAAATATGATATAAATTGTCAGTTGCATATAGTTGCACTTTAATAATATGTAATGGATAATCTGCTATTCCTGCCAGCAGTTTGAAAAAAAAACGGTCGTCGGAATTCAGTGGCAAAAGTATGTGCACTGGGAAATATGGCCGAGGTCTAAATCAAGGTCGCAATGAAACTAATTGAGTACACTCCATTTTAAAGTCGGCACAAACTGAACACTGCACATAGTTATGAAGTCGAGCAGATAAATGAGAAGGAGAAACACAACCTTGGTCCCGGTACTTACCCCAGGCATTATCGATTGGTTGAAGTCTTTCAGAATCTCTTGCCAATCTTCCGGCTGTTCCGGAGCATCTTCAGGGAGTGAATTGAGTAAGTAGCCAGGTTCCACCGAAGGTAAGACATCTCTAAAAGTAAAAGAGGGTGTTATTAGTTAATTGAAGTGAATAGAAATACTCAGGTTTAGGTACTTATACAAGATTAGGATGGCCAAGTGCGAATCGGACTCGCACACAAAGGGTTCCGTACCATAAACCGAAAAGAAAACACGTTTTTTGTAAGGACGGCCTTTAATTTTTAGTTCTAATTTGTTACTACAGCGGCAATAGAAATAAACACTGAAAATTTCAACTTTCTACCTGTTACGGTTCATGAGATGCAGCCCGCTGACAGTCAGACGGATGGAAAGCGGAAGCTTAGTGATAGGGTTCCGTTGGGTACCCTTTAGGTACGGAACCCTAAAAATGGTAAAATAGTGGCAATTATCTCAAGCGCAATTCAAAGGTTAAAACCATGTCGGTTTTGCTTAAAGTATCATTTGTTTTCGTAGAACGTTTAAAAGTAGTAGCTATATCAAGATGCTGTTATTATTGTCTCTAGGACTTGGTATATTATCACGCTAAAAGTCCCTTTAGTTTTTAACCGACTTCAAAAAAGGAGGAAGTTCTTAATTCGACTATGTTTTTTTTATGTGTGCTACCTCAGAACTATTTTCTAGGTGGACTGATTTTGATGTTTCTTTTTTTATTTGAAAGCTGGTTGCTTCTCATGTGGTCCTATTTATATTTGGTGAAGATCTGATGAAGAAATTCGGAGATACACAATGGAGCTCTTCAATAAATGATAGTAAAACCGGAATTGCTGCAATTATCGCATCTCTGTTTATTGTTTACACCACTTCATAACATAACATCACGCTAATACGCTCTGTACCCAGATTTGTACAATTCACCGTGATACACATTAATTTCACTAATTATATTCATATTCCATATTTTTGGGCTATCAATTCGGGAATAACTTTACTATTTAGTTTTGGAGTAGGTACAACAACTAAAAAGTGAAAAATAAAAAAACTTTTTACAAAAAAATACAACAGACTACTCTAGAAAACACAAAAAAATGCAAAATAACTTTAATTTCGGAAGTCGGTGTCAAATAACGAAGAAACACTATGTATTTTTTAGTATAAAAGTTTCTTATTCGTTCGTCCGTCTGTTTATAATATTCAAAGATGATGTACCTACTCGTATTTGATAGAACAATGGATGGAAAATTGCGTCTGTGGCGTTCTTACTCTCATTGGTTTGTTTTTATGTCATAACCTGTGGTATAATTGTACAATTGATGGAATGTTTCGTGTCTGTAGTATTTTTTATGCGATTATCTTGTAGAATCTACCGATTACTAGGTACCTATTGCGGCAGTGCGCATCGTATAAATTAGCTAACTAATTGGTATTACTAAATACACAATGAAACTGAAAGGAAAATTATATTGATTTGCATAATTGTTTTGCAGTACAGGAGTTTCAAGTTAAGATGGTTTAAACAGATGAGGTACTTTTAGTACTTATGCATTTTTTTATGGTTTTATTGTAATTGAACTGTACCGGTACCTACCTATTTATGGCGAATGTAATATTGTAACAGTAACAAGATACTTGAAATTATATAAAGTAGGTACCTGCTGATTTCCATCTACCTACTATATGAAATACGGATTAAAGATGTGATGGAGTTAAGATATCTATAGTAAAACAGGTAACGCTGATTTCGAACCAGAACAATAATAACAGCCTTACTTATTAAACTCTCTATTTTCTTCGTTTAAATACTGATTACTGGATTCTAAATTCAAATTATCCATAGGAAATGGTCAACTTATTTATTTATTTATTTACTATCTGACCCAACAGACGTTATCCTGTCTTAGCTATGAACTGTCAAACGCGCTAAGTTTCTGAAATTTTCTAATTTTCCATTCAACTTTCTTAATTTTTTCTTGCATATGAACTTTTTCCTGACAATAACAAACACAACAAAAAAAGAATTAACGAAATCGGTCCAACCGTTCACGCGTGATGCCGTGACCAAGGGAAATAGGTATTAATTACACAGCTCTTTGAAACACCTTTATGAGCCACAAACTGAACTAAACTACCGAACTGAACTATGACCCTAAATGTTTGTTTGTAAGCAGTACTGTCCTTTCCACTTGTTATTATGGGACAATTCTTGGACAATCTTCTTATTATTATTCTTTATTGTACACGTAAAACATATACCTACAGAAAAAACACAATGGGACAGTTAATTACAAAGGCGAGCTTAACCCAGCGTTTGGGTTTCCTTACAGCAAACCACAAGGTGAAAAATACATAATTGCTTAGGATTGTCACAAGTGCACAACAAAACTCAAAATCTAATATTGTTACTTAAATAAACTAAACAAATATGTGATACACAAACATAATATACAGGATGCAACGGAAAGGTGTGGTCATATTTTCAGAACTGCATCTGCCTATCGGTATAAACAACTTTCTTCAAGAAAACCTGCGGCAATTCTCAAAAAAATGTTTACCTCCCATACAATTATTGATCAGCTGATGATAACTTTGTATGGAGTCCAATTTTTTTTTCACGATTTTCTATTTTTTCTTTTAAAAAGTTGTTCATTTTCAGGGGCAGAACCGGTTCCTAAAATATGACCACACCTTTCCGTTACACCCTGTATACCTATATCTTCTTAGTTAGCTATTGATTGTTTCTAATGTTTAGTTGAATCTCATTATCACACAAAAACAGTTTACCCAACGGACACCTGAATGTTTTTTAGTACACCTAGTTAAATTATCATTATGAAAGATATATATATATTTGTTTAGGGTAGGAAATCATTAAATAACTTCGGAGGGTATGTCAGACTCTTTTTTTTTTTTTTTTTGTGGGGTGGGAAATCATACAATGACTTCTCCCGCTCTGGGTGGAGCGGGAGGGTGTGTCAGACTCTTACTGACTAAAACCCACTCGTGTTCCTTCAGTCGCCGCTGACTTTTTCAAACACTCCCGCGACAAATGATCTGGATTTGGCTTGAAAATACGACATAGGAAAGCCTGTAACACACTGGATCTGTCGTTTCTCACAACACCCGGAGTCGGACCGGCACCAGATCTTTACAATGACGTTAGTCGTTTTATCGCTGTACTTATCGCAAAGATGAGCACATATACTAGGTACTTATAGTGCAACAATTTAATCGTTTCATTATTTCCGAGTAGTAACTTTATCTCGACGTAAGATGATGTTAAATATATCCTGTTAATGATTTGCCAACGATTGTTTTTTTGAATTAGATGCTTCTTTTTGTATTGGAGTTGGTAAGACACTTATGAAAAATGAAGGCTTTGAATATAACACTCTTCATTAATTAAAATACGTAACTTTTACATATAAAATGTATGAGTATGTTGCGTGTAATATACCTACTATGTAATTAATGGCAATCTTATTTAATACATATTTTATCTACATAGAACATGGACTTTAAATATATCTTCTTAAAGTCTACCTCGGTGTTTTATCATTACACTTACTTAGTGTTTAATTAGTTAACTTAGGAGCTTCTCATTATTTTTTAATCGCACAATCCTGCCTCACTATTCCCAACCACTGCAACTCCAGAAATCCAGTGGCGACCACCAGAAAAACGACGAGGCAATAAAGCTCGACGAGTCCCGGAGAAACGATTAACTGTCTTGGGCCCCGCAACGAAAAAGACAGAGGAGTAGAAAAAAATATAATTTCCCTATCAAACAGGAGACGGAAACAAAGCTAGGCCAATAGGTACAAAGGGACATTTTCAACTGGAGTAAGCCCAGTTGTCAAGCACCACGTATTAAAACACTAATATTAATGGGTCCAAAATTGTGAGCAAGAACGCAGAGCAAAAACGCTAGAACGCACGGAAATTTCTTATAGTTTCCACAAGGTCCGTGTAGTACCCACTCCAGACGTATGAGCTTCTCATTTGGAAAGATAATAAACGGTACTTACTTATCTCTGATGTTTTCAACATAATCGGCCAGCAGATCGATGGCTGCCTTGCCAAATTCCCGAAACTGTTGCGCGTCCATGTTACACCACTGACACTTGTACAAAATTCATAAAAAAATCAAACTAAGGGTACTTTTGAACTTGATCCTAAATTTTTGCAATAATAATGGTCAGATTGAAAGATACAATGACACTTGAAGTTAAGAGGACGATCAGCGAGACAATGGTGGTTGCGGCTGGCGTGAGGTGGATTTATAGGCGCAGATCGGCTTTCTATAGCCGCTTGAGGCGCTCGCGCACTCGGCTGAGATACTGGGTACCACAAAACGGGCTGAGGTGTTGCGGCTGAGGCTGCGGTGGACGAACGTTTTGACTGCAGGCCTAGCAAGTGATCGACGTCAATATTTACGTGCGCTAAGTGCACCTCTCGTAGAAGAAAAGAAGTACAGAATGATGTCGAGGGCTGAATCTGTCTAACTTAATGAAAACATAGACACTTAGGGCCGATTTATTAATCTTAAGATAGCTTTAATCTGAAGAATAGATAAAGGCTGAAAGAGCTGTGAAACCTCAATTATAATCCTGAGATAAAAGTTATCTGTGGTTGAAAAATTCGGAAAAATACTCAGTTTTACATAATATTGTCTGATTTTATGAGGTGCATTGTTTTGGCCGCCCACGGCAGGATAACGACGAGATACCACGGCGAGACATATTTTGCATATGGCGAATTTTATACTTTGTTTCTGTTTAGCTTACTTATTTAATATTCAAATATGTACACTCGATACGCTTCCTGTTCATTAGACTTGTTATAAATAAAAGTTCTCGACGGTGCAGTGAGAGCGACAGTTTGCGTAATATGAAGACGACAAAAACTTGTTTTCTCAGCGTCTCTTACAACTTGCGGGATGAGAAGCACTGGGTTAATGATGTTTACTTCAAAGCTGCATTAATGGAAACTGGTAATTGAATAAGATGACTATTAGAAGCATACACACGCTTTGGACATTATAAACATTCTCATCTCTGGGATTGACAGTGACAATGATAATACCGATTTTATAAAATCAGTCCGATATCGTATCCGATAATTTCAGGGGTAAGATAAGATACCCCTGAAATTACTGTTATAATTTCAGGGGTAAGATACCCCTGAAATTATAACCTAAATCAATTGCTGAAATTACCTTATTTAAGGGTAGTTACTACCTATTAGAATGCCTGTTCCAGATATCTGTTAAAAAATAGGGCCAGAGGTATTTTACGCTTTTAATACTTAAAATTAAAAGAAAGTTATCAAAAGTTACGTAAATGTAGCGTTTCTGCTTTACGATTCTATTTATAAATTGTATACCTAATTTAATAAACCGGTTTAGTGTTTTAACTTAAATGATCTTCCAGTTTAGCTTCACATGCTCTTGATTTCAATTTCCGGGAATTCAGGTTTAAGTGAATACCTACGTATATGTGGATCATTATTTTTTATTTTATTTTACAAAATATTTCGCGGGCCACTTACGCACCAAGTACTCAGTACGTCTCAGCCGGCCGGTTTTATATTTAAAAATAAATGGGTATTGAACATTTAGCTACCACAACTTGATTTATAAAGCAAAACAGTGAATGTATTTGTATTTTTTCTTCCTTATAGACCTATGCGCGCAAAATTATTGTTAAAGGTGAAGGACACTATGCTCGCGTTTTACTGCACTTGGATTTCAACTGACTAGTTAGATATATTCCGTCAAGTTCAAAGATAAACTTTATTTTTATGTAGATCGATTTTATTGTTACGATATAACGCCACTTTAAGATTCAGTGTTATGGCCGAGTTGAAGATGATTTATTTCTTAAGCGATCGTATAAGTACTTCAATTTGACACAAGGTAATAAAGAGTGAATAACATGTTGTTACAATATCATTTAATTTTAGTTTAGGTCTTACCTACCGCACACACCCGGGCCTGCGGACGGCGAGTAGTGGGTAACTCGCCGTCCGATCAGCACCAGGCCCGAGAGTCGACGGCGCGTAGTGTTCCACGCGCGCCTCAAAGAGTTGTCAGCAAAGGACGGGGCCTGCCACGGCCGGTGCCTGCCCGGGGGTGGAGGATAAATTCTAAAGAGTTACCTCGCCCCCGGGCACTCAAGGCAGGGAGGAACAGGGGTGGGTTTTAGTCAGTAAGAGTCTGACACGCCCTTCCGCTCCACCCTAGAGCGGAAGAAGTCATAGGATGATTTCCCACCCCCCAAAAAAAAAAAAAAAACTTACCGCACACAGGCTATGTCCCGGTTTCTGAATTGAGTATTTGGAGTAAAGAATGTACAAGTACCTTTCATATTTGCCTAACTTTAATATCAAATTTTGACAAGTTTTCAGACTAGAGCTTACTCAACTTCAAATGCTTAAAAAGTACTTTGTGATACAGAAATCGGGGGTATATTCTTATCAACATCAATAAGTAAGTAAGCCTGGTACAAGATCTTTATGGGTCAAGTGTCAATTTGACGTATCTCGAGCATCGCCAAAAACCTATGATCTTACTCACTTTAGTGTGGATGGTATACCTAATATATAGCCCAATTGGACTAAACTTTCAAAGAGCCGGCTTCGAAAGTATCGTTGTGGTGATTTGGAGGATCCTTGTTTGAAACATGACTAATAAAATTAGCACCGAAAAGAAACAGTTCTGGATCCGATAGCAATTGTTATATAGTGATTTAGTTCCATGCCTCAAAACGACATGCATTCCATCGAGAATAATGGTAGTAAACACAAAATTTGTAGGATTTTACCATTTTTCTTGTTTTTCTTCGTCGTATCGATGATCCCAAAATTAAATATCTGTTGATCAAAATTTAGCAACGTTGACAGCATTAGCATCTGACTAGTAGATACCTAAGGTCTTTCAAAGTGCAGGTGTTGCTGCAAAGAGGGCGTGATAAAAGGTGAGGCATTGTTTCCCCCATCTGACTAAGTCCCCTACCTGGTTTTGTGGATTTAGAGATTTTCAGGTGGGCTACGCCAGTTGGTGGCCCGCAGGGAGCTATTCTGCAGGCTCAACGTAGTCGGTTTGAGGGGGATGTCTGAGAAGCCACAATTTTTTCTTTGCTTCGCTAGTCCAGTTGTCATTTTCCTTGTTTGTGACCTAAGTTTGGAACTCCATATTCAGATTTCTTGTAGTAGGGAAGTATGATGGCGTGATTGCCATAGGAAATCTATCGTAATGGTGAATGGTAAGTTAAGGTCTTTCGATGTTCATGCGTCACCCGAGTGGTCAAAACAAGATGTTTCATGCCCTGTTCCTCGGCATAATTGAAATTACATGACCTACCTACATTTTATAAAAATACGTGCCTATAACTACATATTGGGTATCAAGACTGGCTGCGAAGTGCTGACTTTTGGTTGTTTCTGTCAGTACCTGAATAAGATTGAGCGAGAGGCCACGGTAAATTTCCACCATTTCGGTGGCGACCTTGATTCTGCACAGCACACGCTCGAGGAGTGTCCTGGGACTCTGAGCGGGTCTAGGGTCGGGCGAGATCTACCTCTGCCAGCAGTAGGACTATGCTGACATAGACAGAAAATTGAAGGGAAATGGTCTCCTTCTGTGAGACCGTGATGGTCTAGAAGGAGGCAGCTGAGCGGGATCGTGAGAGAGCCGAACATGCTTGTAGAAGAAGGCATCGGTGAGGCAGCCACCTCGACGACGCCTAAAACGCCGAACACCCGCTTGCACTGCTTAAGGCAGGCAGAACTCCAGGCTCGCAGGCTCGCAGAGTGGGGCATCCGTCCACCCACCGAGTGACCCTAGGAAAGACGGTGGCACAGTGATCACATGCTACGGTGCACAGCGAGGCTCAGGGAAAGCCCCTTTACAGTCTCCTCAGGGATGCCCCCTAATAGGCGTTGCACAGAGGGGGTTCCAGGGTGATCTTTTAAGAGGTCACGGGGCCCCCTTTTATGTACTAAGTAATGATGGTGATCACCGGGGTGGTCATAGTGAGATGCAAATCCTACATGGTCACAAACACTACGTGGTCTTTTCCCTAAAAGTCCAGATTTCTTTTGTTTCCCTCCGATAGAAAAAAACTAAGGTATCCCGAAGAAAAAACCATAACATATTTATTTTATAGGTGGGTAGGTACACTTATAATAGACTTCCTATCATGTTCTCTATCTTTGCTAAGGTAAAGGTTTCCGTGTGTTATGTGGCGTCTGCCATGACCGGTCAAGTCGGCGTGCCGGCTGAGTGGCGCGGTCAAGGCGGTAGGCGAGGCGGCGCAGGCGCAGCTGCACGCTTCCGATGCGTTTGCGCATCATTGACCGAGCGTCCGCGCCCGCGCCATCGCGAGATCGCGCTTGCCAATGCTCCATTTCCGCCAAATACCGATGCTTCGGTGAAATAAGTTGCGAGATGAATGGGTCTCTTTCGTGTGTATTCACAACTTTCACAGCGCCGCAGCGGAAGCACAGAGGTCGTATTGGGCACAGAGGGTAATGCGAATAGGTAAACAAATTCTCAAAGTCGAAAATGAAAAGTCACATTACATAGTTTGACTTTTAATTTTTTCTACTGTGAAAATTTGGTAAATCTTTTATTTACCTACCAGAACTTTTTCAAATAGCAGTCAAGAGTTAATTTGAGATACCTATCCTCTGCGCCTCATGTTTGCAAGTTAGGTTTGGTTAGGTGATGGAATTACTCGGCGCCGGAATTGCATACCTTACCACCTCTAAGACATTCGGAGCATAGATACAGGCGTGATGATCGTGTGACGTGATCTAAGTTTTTTTATTTATATTCGGCGTCCACGGTTAGCACTTGTCAACTGTCATCCGTTATGTTTGAGATAAGAACACAAATCAAAAACAAACATAACACAATACAATGTATTGTCTATATTTGCTTAGTTATACTTATTTATGTAAGTATATATGTTGTACACTGGATCCTACAGTCGAATGTGATCTCTCTCTATCACTCAAAGGTTTGCTGGGAGAAAACTCAACATTGAGTTAAGCTCGTCTTTGTACATTAACTAAGTATTTAATCACTCGTGTACTATGTTAGTTGTTTGGCGAAGAATTAAGAATAAATTCAAGACTTTTTCCAACAGATTTCTTAGAGCGAACAGAAGAAAGGTTCATAATAAAATACTTGGCCACGAACAATATATTTTATTTCAAAATAAATGTAGCATTACATAAAAAATAAATGAGTGCCGATCTCAAACACTAGAATGTCAAGTATTCAAAAAATTGTACAGTTTTTGATGAAATAACAGAAGTTTCCTAGGTGACACTATCATATATTTATTTATTTAAATTTCTGCTGTTTCAAAACAAATAATAGTCTAAATTTAAATATTAGGTTGTATCAAATAAAATTAAGTTATAATTAATTCATAAAATTAAATTCATTTAAAAAAGTAATAGGTATACAGGAAACCAGAAATAAATGCTAATAATATATTTAGATAAAAAATAAAGGTAAATATTATAGTCCGGTCAATCTAGACCAAAAAATGAGAGTGAAGGTACATAAAGTCCCAACAAGCTGAAAATCAGTAAAATTGTTCAAAACAATTATAAACAATGTTTAAAAGTTCCCCATCATTCCCGTGTATGGAAAATTTTTTATTCAAGGTCAAAGGTAAAAAAAAATGAGTTTTTCGTGATTTTCAGAAAAACGGTAAGTTTTATCATAAAAGTACCTCAGACAAAAATTGTAGATCATAAAATAATTTATTAAAAATGTATCAATACTTTTTTCTTACGAGCCACCGTTTCTGAGATATAACGATTCAAAAACTTATAAAAGTTGTTATCGTCATAATATGCATACGTTTCCACGCCACCTATGAGGTAGTGTACTTAGCGCATTTTTTTTAACGTGGTTTCCGCAGTAGGCCTACTTCACGGGTCAGTTGTGATCTTGTTTAATGTAAAACTATTGCAAAATAACGGCAATTTTCAAAGATTGGAAAAGATAAAAGCGATGTAAGTAAAAAAAAAGTGGTGAAATTCATTCGCCTGATTCGTAAGTTTCAAATTCTTCTTGTTTTTCTTCTTGATCTTCTTCTTGTTTTTCTTCTTGATCTTCTTCTTGTTCTTCTTCTCCTGCTTCTTCTTCATCTTCATTTTGGATGCAAGTAAATTGCGTCAAAAGCGATGTATCGCATGACACTTCGTCGGAATCAAACGAATCCTCCATTGTTTGTGATTCAATATTAGAGCACGACCGGCCTTGACAATTTGTGCATGCCAAAGAACAAAACAGCATTGAGGCAGCGATCAGCTCGCCAGATGAACGCGTCCCAGATCCAGATCCAGTTCATGGCGATCCGCATGATCCGAGGATACCGCACGGTCTCCCGTGAGGCTGCGAACCTCCTTGCCGGACTGTCACCGTGGGATCTGGAGGCAAAAATCCTCGTGCACCTGTATGAGTGGCGCGAGGAGGCAAAACGCCGGAGCGAAACTCCGCTGCCGCGACACCTCGCGGCTCGGCGGACAGAGCTCCGGCAGGATCTCATGGTGACATGGAGAGAGCGACTGTCGCAACCCAGCGCTGGGCACGCCACCATCGCGGCGGTAGTGCCCCTCTTTGAAGAGTAGCTGAAGAGGCGCCACGGCGCCCTCACCTTCCGCCTGACGCAGGTCCTCACCGGACATGGTTGTTTCGGGAGGTACCTGTGTCGGATTAAGGCGGAGGTGACCCCCGGGTGTTTCCACTGCGAGGATCGCCCAGAGGACACGGTGGAGCATACGGTGGAGGTTTGCCCCGCTTGGGCAGAGCACCGCCGTTCCTCGTGGATGCGATAGGTGGCAGCGACCTCTCGCGCCGTGCCCTGGTTCAGGCCATGGTACGGAGCGAGAGGGAATGGGAAGCCGTCTCCTCCTTCTGCGAAGCAGTAATGCTCGGGAAGAGGGAGGCGGCATACGTTAGGGAGACTCAACAACAGCAGAGTCGCCCTAGCGCCCTCAGCCGCAGCCGCCGCAGGAGACGCCAGGGGCTTCGGGCGCCGCGAGACGA
This sequence comes from Polia nebulosa, assembly GCA_951329385.1. Taxonomy (NCBI): domain Eukaryota; kingdom Metazoa; phylum Arthropoda; class Insecta; order Lepidoptera; family Noctuidae; genus Polia; species Polia nebulosa. The sequence continues at coordinate 21,121,636 of OX589592.1, read as the reverse complement.
TCTCCGGCCAGCGCAGACCCGGGCCTGCGGACGGCGAGTAGTGGGTAACTCGCCGTCCGATTAGCACCAGGCCTGATAGTCAACGGCGCGTAATGTTCCACGCGCGCCTCAAAGAGTTGTCAGCAAAAGGACGGGGCCTGCCACGGCCAATGCCTGCCCGGGGGTTGAGGATAAATTCGAAAGAGTTACCTCGCCCCTGGGCATTTAGGGCAGGAAAGAACAGGGGTGGGTTTTAGTCAGTAAGAGCACGCCCTTCCGCCTTCACCCTAGACGCCCTAGGCGCCGACTCAAAATTAGTTTATATAAAATTTGATATTTTATGTAGGTAAATAAGCTCAATAATCAAGACTTAAAAGGTTTATTTATTTTTAGCTTTTTAGTTCTTTTTCGTCGGTTATTTTTTTTGTTAAAAAGTTTTTTATTTTATGACTTTTTGTGGCTCGCATCATCTTTTAACACTCTGAGGCTAATTTCTAATCCTCCATAATTCCTCTTGCCACTGAGCTGATGATGTAACCATCCTTCCATGAAGTTCCCAGGATATTGACCAGTTGAGGTTACCTCCAATATTGTAAAGACGTCTTTCTTCAAAGCATATTAAGTGGTATTTGTCACTAAAACCAATTTTTATCTCTAACTTCTATTGTGTAGGAATGGTATGGTTTCCATCATCAGCTCAGTTTCATGATGTGATGATTCCTAAATGCAAATACCTGATTAAGTTATGAAAAGTAAACAGAAACAATATTCGTGCCCAATTTTCGAGGTTCTCTCTCAATTTTATCAGGATCCCATGATCAGATCCTGATGTCCTTGGCATGGGACCATCCTTGAGGTATACCCTATCTAAAAAAAGAATCATCAAAATCGATAACGGAGTGAGGGCCGAACATACATACAGAAACGCTAAACGTGCCCACAATTTTCTAGGTTATCTCTCAATTTTATAATGATTCCATTATCAGATCCTGATTATTTTGGCATGGGTCCATCCTTGAGGTATACCCTATCTAACAAAAAAAAAATCATCACAATCGGTTCATAAATAACGGAGTGAGGGCCGAACATACATAGAGAAACGCTAAACGTGCCCACAATTTTCGAGGTTGATTCCGACGAAGTGTCATGCGATACATCGCTGTTGACGCAATTTACTTGCATCCAAAATGAAGATGAAGAAGAAGCAGGAGAAGAAGAACAAGAAGAAGATCAAGAAGAAGAACAAGAAGAATTTGAAACTTACGAATCAGGCGAATGAATCTCACCACTTTTTTTTTAATTTACATCGCTTTTATCTTTTCCAATCTTTGAAAATTTCCGTTATTTTGCAATAGTTTTACATTAAACAGGATCACAACTGACCAGTGGAGTAGGCCTACTGGGGAAACCACGTTAAAAAAAACGCGTTAAGTACACTACCTCATAGGTGGCGTGGAATGGAAACGTATGCATATTATGACGATAACAACTTTTATAAGTTTTTGAATCGTTATATCTCAGAAACGGTGGCTCGTAAGAAAAAAGTATTGAAACATTTTTAATAGATAATTTTATGATCTACAATTTTTGTCTGAGGTACTTTTATGACAAAATTTACCATTTTGCTGAAAATCGCGAAAAACTTATTTTTTTTACCTTTGACCTTGAATAAAAATTTTTCCATACACGGGAATGATGGGGAACTTTTAAACATTGTTTATAATTATGTTTTGAACAATTTTACTGATTTTCAGCTTGTTGGGACTTTATGTACCTTCGAATGTCTAAATTGACCGGACGATTATACAACAAGTAAATATGTAAATAATTATTATAAGTTATACATAATATATATTTTTCTACCCATTACAGGCTCGCGTTTGACCTCCATTTGAAGGCAAGCAATGATGTGGACGACAATGTAGCACGCTTGGTGGTGGAAGCGCAAGGGTAGCCCGCGGAATTCAAATTTTCAAACTTTTTTTGCAATTTGCAGGCCAGTGTCAGGTTGTATCTTGGTCAAAATATGATTCGCGGCCGTAGCAAATATGTATTAAATACGTACTTGCTACGGCCGCGAATCATATTTTGACCAACATACAACCTGATACTGACCTACAAATTGCAAAAAACGTAAGAAAATTTGAATTTCGCGGGCTACCATGGCGCTTTCACCTTAAGGAATAGTTGTTGATTACTTTTAAAATTTTATTCGCGTCTTTATTTTTCTTTGAACTCGTAGAAAGTTACTTCCCGTAGAGTTATCTGTGTGTATACTGCATTATTTCAAAATAAGAATGCATGTTTTTCTTCTATTTAATAAGGTTGCCCTAAATACATTTAAAAGGCATAAAGTAAAAAGTGACTTGATCAAAATGATTTTTGTAGTAAGTACACTACATATGTACCTATGTATATTCAACAGATGTCGTCATCGATTTGCTAGCCATCCTGTTCTACTGGTTTCATGAAAGCAACAAAAATATACGTCATCACATATTTTTATAACTTACTAAAAAAATCCTGAACTAGTCTCCCAGTTAATGAATTTTCTTTTGTTTAAATAGGTAGGTACCTACTACCCATACTACGAGTACCTACTACAAACTTGTTGCATGAATCTTTTGAATTGATGAAACTGTGATAAATAAAAAACATGTTTATAGTAAATAAGACGAGATTAGTGGATTTATAATAAGATCATAACGAATTCACAGACAACGTAGTTTATTGACTAAGGGACTTGTCACTACTACTTGACTCGCCAGTTACAGGCCCACTCATCTGAATGAAGAATATCCTATAAGTGCGCACATCCATGCCACAATCTGAAGTAAATGCCACGGAATATTTCTCAAACTTCTCTTTAGCCGGTATAGTGACGGGCAATGCTAATACGGCATTGCTGTGGTGGAACAGTTTGACACGGTCGATGCGCGGCAGAAGAGCCCGCGAACTGATCTTGTATGAAATACTGTTACGAAGAATATGATTCACTTCTATCATAGTGGTACCTCCTTCCTCCAATAGCATAGCCAAAATTATTCTACCAGTACTCGTTTCTGCAAGTTTTACAAAAAAAGTGTGTATAATCCATTATTTGGTTCGGTATAATACGAGTAGGTACAGTTCATAAAAAAATCATTTGAATTGCAACATACCGATTAATCGATCAAATATTTCCATCATGGTACTAGATGCATGTTCAAGTAAAGCATATCGCAATGCTTTAATCATGAGTTCATTTTGATGTGGTATCATGAGTATGGTAGTTCTGTAGCACTCACAAGACTCTCCGCAGCTGCAGGGGTCCATCGGCCACGTCTGTACCTTCGCCTGCAGACTGTCTATCGGTAAATCCCAGCGAGGTTGTGTCGTTATCCTTATGAAAAATTGGCCAACGTCGCTTATAAACCAAACCCAGGTGTTTCCTACTTGAGTGCTGAGACAAATCATTTGTAAATACAGCTTGTGATCTGGGATATTATCTTGCAGTTGCTCCTTTGCATCTTTTGGCAAACCAATCAAACGAATTTCTTTATCAATTATGTTTAGTCGCCTTAAGAAAAACCTCGATTTAGGCGCTTCTTCAAAATGAACCGGAATCGTTGGTTCTATATCTGTGATGTAGATTTTAAACGTAGCTGGACTTACAAATGGTGAGGACACTTGCACGTCAACCTTATTCGGTCGATATAATGGCCCAGTCACTTTGCATTTTCTCAGTGGATTTAATACGCCGACTTGTCCACGGAGCAAAAATATAATGTACGTGTCAAAAATCCGTGTTTTGTTGTATCCATGTACTAAAAGAATACAACTTTCGTCAGTTACAAAATTAGCCGCATATTTAATGCTTAAGAACATTTTCTTCCCGTTGTCCGCCGCAGGAGCTTTTTCAACGAGAAAGTTATGCGTATTGTTACCAAGGATAAAAAAAGAAAAAATAAGTGATTCCTGACTAGCTGGACAAATTGCAACTAGCCGTGAAGAACTTCTTAAAAGTGGTGGGTGAAACCGGATTGTATCTCTTGTTTTGAACATCGGCAGGACAACGTATAAGTGTATAGACAAAAATAGCATTTGTAAATAATTAGCCCGAAAGAACTCTTTAGTTGATATTGGAAAAAAAATTCTTAGTAGATTCATTGCTTCAATAATAAGACAAGCGTTATTAACGACGTCATTTTCTCTGCTTTTCTCGTTTATCTCACAGAACAACGAAAAATGTTCCGTTAGAAATGGACAATACGCCAAGATGGCTGAAGCTAGGGCGATGCCATCGGTTAAATCTGTCGTTATGTTGTTAATCTGTTTTACTGGTATGTTTTTGTCAAGAAGCTTGTCATGTTGGTTGCGTATCTGCTCATTAAACCAATCCATTAACACTGTGGTGATGTCTCTAGGCTGATTACTGACGCAAACGCACTCAAAGAAGCAGCTGTCCATGACGAAAACTTTATAACTTTGCAAAATGAAGTCAACCCAACTTTGTTTATTTAGTCTCTTGAATAAATTGACATCTGATACTAATTTTTGTGTTAGCACAATATCTGCATTGCATTTCGAGGCGACGTTTTCAGAATAAATGACAAATTGGTCATGACTTAGAAGGTATTTCGCTTGTAAGACCAACGTATTTGCACCACGAGATCTCAATAAATTTAGTATTTCTCTGTATGTGTCATGGATTTCCTTTACAAATTTAAATGTATCGTTAATTTCATTTGCTCTGAAAATGATTATTAAATTAATAGATACGTTAAAAGGTAAGAGACGTAATATCTCATCATATTCATATTTTACTTACGATACTTTTCGTATGTGTTTCATAAGTGGTCCTGCAATCCTTCTTACGAAATTCAAGTAAGAAACATTAATTCCTTTTGCTTTAGTCCCACCTTGCGATGATAATGCAGAAGATAATGCATGAAATGTATCAGGAATGACTGGGTATAGGTCTCTGCGAAATCCTTGTTGAAACATCCATTTTTCTAAAAATTTCGAACACTGACCCATGTATTGATAAAGATCGCTTTGTGTGCTTAAAGGAAAGTAGGGATAAGGATTGTCTTCAGGGTTGACTAGATGACTGGCATGTAAAGTAAGTAAACAATGAGTGACGCAAAATATTACTTCTACATCACAGGCAGAGCCACTGTTGTGGTTAAAATGAACCATTACAATTCCTGTACAAGGAGCTGTAGTAAAAACTTTCAATGTAACCGTTATAATCGTATGAAATACTTCATTTTTCATCATTATTTCATGGTCAACGAATTCAACTTTAAGATTTACATACTCTCTAAAACAATAATTAAATGAATCCAAGTCAGCCTTTGCTTCCATATCAATGGTAATTATTCTTGCGATTTCCGTTCCAACTTGACAAGGGGGGAATATTATTCTGTAAGTACTGGGCGTCATTAGTGGTGATTCTCTCCTTCCAATAAATGTTAAGTTGTGATATGGTGTAATCATATGCTTATCCAGAAACATCAAAGCTGTAGTAACAAATCTGCCGTGAGACTTGGGGTGAAATTTTAAAGCGAACTCTGCTTTCATTTCTCGGTCGAGCTCAAATTTTATGTTAGTTTCTGTTATGACTGCGGTTTCATTTCCATCGTCTAACCGCTCTAAAGTGAAGTGAGGAGCTAATTTTGACGTCACAATGGTAACATATAAGTAATATTTAGATACATTTGTCATATCAAATATTATTGTGTTTTCTGCACCAATAACAAAATCAAATTCAAATTTTTCTACTGAAAAATCAATCCAGGCTCCAGTGATCACACCAGTAATACGACAGTAGCTAATTTCTTTATTCACAGGTTTTAACTTGACTTTTGCATTATTTTCGTAACACCTAAAAGCAATTGACGTTTAATAACACACTTATAATGTGACATGTCTTGTACGGCATGAAAACCCATTAAATAGCGCTAACCCAAAATGATCAGCCCTTAGCTATGGTTTAGGTTTTGGGGTAGATTGACAATGCGTTGGAAAATAAATATGTTGTACGTAAACGGAGCACCTTGCGCAGTCCGTAAGGTAGTAGTGCCATACATGAGCTGTTCTAATGAAGTTCGAGTCAACACAACAGATGATCCTAACAGTGTTAGGAGTTCAAAGCATGTATACAGAAATACAAGCATTCGAAAAACTTACCCTGGAGCGAAAAACCATTTAGAATAAGTACAAACTGACGTTATTTCCGGCTTACTTGGCGGCAGTTACTTGGGATAGCGTTCTACAGTGGTACAGTAATTTAAGTTTATGTTTTTAGTGCAAAGTCTTCATGTGTTTCGTCAGCAATGGATACACGATTTTAAACTAAACAATCTACACACAACACTGTGATTATCAATTAAGAGAAGAGTACTTACTGCTCATATTTGCCAATATAATACTGAAATTCTGTAGACAATGCATTCCCATCAGGCGGTCCCAATAATCCATTAATTTTAAATGGAATATACATTTCATATTCTCTACGAAATACATCATATACTTTTATATAAACAATCTTAGATTGCCCTGCTTCGACACTGAATTCGTATACTCTTTGTTTTTCATTTCCAATTGCAATATATACATCAAATATGTTTTCGTCATCAGTATCTAGAACCTCGACTTCAGTTTTCACAAGACCAAAGTTTTGGAAAGTGACGGGGACGTAGCTCACCATGTAGCATGGTATGCGTGCCATGTAAATATTTTTAGGGTGTATTATTATTTTCGGCTCAATAACGTTTGCAGTTATTGGCAACATTACGTTTTCTTTATTATTAATCTTGACACAAATATCTAAGACGAATTCCATGACACATGATATTTTTATTATTATATCGAAAGTCATTATCATTTTTGGTCGTATTGTGCCACACATCGGTTCCATTCTTAAACCTGGAATTAAGGGCTCCACGACATGGAAAAAGGCAATCTCTCTTGAAGAATTCTCTAATTTTACTTTTTCTACAGTCTCCAAGTTTAAAGGAATGTCTTTTAATGTGACGGCTTGCTGTAAGAACTTAATGGAAAGCTTTCGTGTGATGACGCTTAATTCAATCGGTATGGCCTGAGGGGTTTTGCTTACAGAAATTAAGTTGACTTCGTGGACTTTTGTTTTGGTTGGTTTTGAAACATACGCAACATTACATATCTTACAACTGTGGCTTGGTATAGAGCCACAATTTGGCAATATTTTAAATGGTGTATCTGGGAGTAGTTCATCCCACTTGAAGTCAACCGGAATGTTAAAATAATTGTGTATTCGTACGGGAACCGAAGTGATAAAACAGTCTGAAGTCACCATACCAAATTTTAAGCATTTCTCTTGTATCATTAGCAAGGGATTTCCCACTTCCAGAGAATATGAGTGTTTACCTCGGTAAATATCATCGATGACATATTTCAAAGTGCCTTTAAAAAACCCTTCTCTAAAACCTTGGCAAAATATAACTAATTTAGTTTCTTGGAATGATTTCAGTTTAATCTCTATTTCTGGTAGCATATTTTCAGTATATGAAATATAGTTTTTATTTGCCATTTTTATGGTAATGTCATACTTTGTTTTATTCTTAATTGTTAATTCACTTTGTCCGAATGTTGATACAGCAACTTTTCCAAAATTCACAGAAAACGGAAACATCGACACATTGAACAATTCATACGTATTTATTTTAATTTTCTTTTGTTCACAAAAGTTGTTGTCTAGTTTATGAATTTGGTTCAATATATCTGTATAGCAGTTATCTCGACCGGTAGTAAGTTTTTCTACCACTTTTTTTTTTGGAGCTGCCGATTTGGCAAGTTCTAGATACTTTTTACCTTGAGATCTTCGTTTCTTCTGTATTTCCACTTCTTCATTTAAATAAGTATAACAAGGAAGTTGTTCATTCAATTTATGCAAAGATTCAATTACTGGCATCTTCAGTATTTTATCATATGATATGTTTATTTTAATAGCAATTGGATAAATAATATAATTTTGATTTACGGGAGCTTTGCTGATTGGAGTATCAAATAACAAGTCATGCGAATTTCTTATATTCAAGCTGAAAGTTCTTGCAACCTTTAAACAAGTTGGTTTGGTGGAAACTGATAATCGTATTGAAGAGTTTGGAGCTATCGTAAACTTCATAGGCGAAAATTCAAAACACGTTACTCTATCAAGCCATATTTTGGCTGCGATTAAAGTAGACTCGTTCCGTATACGGATACATTTCGTTACTTTACTATTAATCTTTACGTCACCAAAGTTAATAATTTTTGGAGAATGAGTAACTTGACAATACTCATATTGCCCACTTATATAATACCGGCCAATTTCCGCATGAAGTTCGAGGTTACAACACCTTACTTCATCCACTTGGATTAATCGTAAATCAAACACAAATCTTTTATCAAGTTGCTTGTTGCGTATTGCTTTGGATACGCAATCATTTCGAGGCGCAAATGTTACTTCCACGGTATGTTCGTCTTTGATTTCTACATTGAAAGCTCTATGTGATGCAGTAATGAGACGTGCTTCATCAAAATTCTGAAATAGGAAGAAGAACTTGTCAAGTGCGAGTTTTGACTCGGTCACCTAGCAGCCTGTCCGATAAAGTTCACAAATGATTATGTAGTCTCAAAGTACCATTAACCGGCCTTCGCACACTGTTTTCAGATACGCAGATCTGCTGAGATCGACGTCTACATCAAGAATTTGCGTAGTTGACAGTCCTACGAAAGATGTTGGGAACTCAACCACCTTGAATCTTTTAAACACATTGTCTGGATTATAATTATTACATTTTGACATTATTCAACAATATTGTAAAATAATTTTCAAAAAATAAAAGAAGTGTGGTAGCTAACAACAAATCAAAAAATACTTATGTCAATTATTGTCAAAATGACGCATTCTACTTTTCAGAGTATGAAGTTTCTGTTACTTACATACTTTTCATAACCTTCTTAATTTCACTTTTAAAAATATTTGTTTCTGGTCTAGAACGGGTCTCTACTGCCTATAATACTGTTGCAGGTACTTAAAGTGGTTTGGTAAATTTAGTCGCATTTGTAATTGGTACCTATAAATAAACTGTCAACTGTAGCAACACATCAGAGGAAACCCCTTTCGTCTGATGTGTTGCTACAGTTGACACCACCACGCCGCCATCGTGATTTTGAAACTTGTGTAAGTCTTAAGCATATAATAAAAACCGGAAAATATGGTTACGATTTCAGAATTTCTTTCATCACAATGACTAGATGACTAGAAACGAAGTGCCCCCGCGAACGGGATAACGTGCTAGAGTAATATTGTAGATGGATGTAAGTACCCGGGGTGTGTCGTACGACTCCAGCAAATTAGTTCGGGGCGGGGGAGCCGCGCTCGCCGACGCGCCTCCCCGCTCGCCTCAGGGTTTATCAGATTCAGGGGGTAAAAATGACTTCTCAATGGGAGGCAGAGGGCGGCGCGGCGGCAAGGGGCGGGCGTGGGCGGCGCCGCCACGTGGCCCGGCGCGCGGCGTCGCGACGCCCGCTGCAGCCGCTCCCTGCACGTCGCGATCAGGCACAGGTGTTCGTCGAGCTGTGTTGTTTACGTGACTCGTGCGGGATGCTAAATCGTGAAGGTGGCCCTGGATGTTTACAGTGCGTTTATGGGACGTAGTGACGGGTCGATGGAGGCTTACGGTGAGGTGGTGGCGGGCTGCGAGGTGCGGCGCGAGGGGCCCCTGGACTCGGCGCTAGAGCCCATGCACGCGCTGGAGCCGCCGCCACCCGACGTGCTGCTGGCACTGCTCGCCAGGAACAAAGCCCTCGAAGGTAGATACGTCGGTTGCACTTTGCTTGATAAAAGCTAGTTTTGCTACTTGCCGATCGATACAATTTTGATATTCCTGTAACTTCAATTGTGTTAAGGGTAAGTTGTGGTATGTAGTAACGCAGGAGTACTCCAAGATATATACGTATATAGTGTAATGACACACTATCGCGGTTGTGCTTGCCGCTCGTCACTGACGTGCTGTGAACTGTATGAAACAGAGCCTATTGGCGGATGTATTTTGTTTCTTCTTTTACTTGCTTGCAGTTCCTTATCAAGTCACAAAGATTTACGATGCAACTTTATTTATATCTAGCTGTCGTAAATCGTTGCAATACTGATTCGTATTTAATACGATTCAACAACTAGATAGACACCCACCAATGAAACTATGCCTATAAAATATTTCATAGAAACAAAGTAAAATGTATTCATTTTATGATATATTATAGGTAATAGTTACATGGTTACTACAATGTATCTTGCAAATTATTTCTTGTACAGAGGGTAATACTTCGATTTTAACAACATTTAAAATTCACTATACTCGTCACTATTATTTTTCTCTTATCCTTATTTATTTGGATTTATCTACAAAGGTATCTATTTATTCGTTACATTTGAATAACGATATATTTGAAGTTTTTTTGGAGGAGCTCGTGGCTAAAGTTATAACAGCCGCACGGGTCGATCCATCACCTGATGGATGTTAAACTACGCTTGCCGGGGTTGGTCCATGGATGGGTGACCATATTTACATACCGAAACTACTCCGTGACTCGAAAAGCACGTTAACCTGTTGGTCCCGGCTGTCAATCGTGGAACTTTGATAGTCGTTACGGGTCGTCAGAAGCCCGAAAGTCTGACAACCAGTCTTACCAAAGGGTATCGTATTACCCAGTTACTGGGTTGTGGAGGACAGGTCGGCAGTCGCTCCATGTAAAATACTGGTATTCAGCTGCATCCGGTTAGACTGGAAGCCGACCCCAAGATAGTTGCGAAAAGGCTAGGCAGATTGATATTAGCAAACTTTAACAAAAGTTTGCATACATAAAGTAATGGACAGTATGGAGGGATATTATAATTATACCTATGTATGATGAATGAGTCAGACTCAAAAGTTACTTGCATAGCAGAAAATAATCCATTATTTTTAGGTAATGTTGAAAAAGAGCACACAATATTAAGAGTATTTGGTGACATACATAGCTCAAGTCCCCAAGCCTACAATTACAGGCACAGTGGGCACGTGCTAGGGTTTTACTGAAGGACGTGGCACGCGTAGGGGCGGCCTTGTTTCCACGGGTTTTCATCCACGCGCGCCATACGGCTTCGAATAATCAAGTTAAGTGCTCTACACAGGAGTGGCGATGGGCTTTTTTTGATTTTTACACCAGACAAGAGCTTATACTGATACTATTATGCCGATAACGCACCTATTAGTAAATTGACGAGTACTGCCGGTGCTTATATGGGACTTTTTGTACTTTTAAGTTAAGCGTGACTAATATTATTTTTGTCCTGCCAGAAGCAAACGGTCTAGAAAGTTTCATTTACCTAAAGCATGTTTAATCGAGGTGGTTTTATTATTATTATAGTAAAATCTATTATTTTGAAGATGGCTCATTTTAAAGCACAGTAAAGCGGCGTGCTTATGAAGTGCGGTTGTTTTACATTTGTTTTTGCGAGAAGGTCGGTTGTGCTCAGTCATGCATGTTGTCCATGTCCTGTAGTTTGATTACCCGTGGCAAAAAAAAAAAACACCACCAGAGACAGTAGTAGGTACGGAAGCATTCTTATTTGTGTTTGACGGTAACGTTTTTATTTTAGTAAACTTATGAAGATTAACGAACCATATTTTAATTTGGGTAGCAGGATACGTTAGGTTACATTATAGGGCACATAAAGATTTCACATTTGTTTCGACCGATGAGAAATGCTTGTCGGTCTTTAGACATGGATTCTCCCAAGATATATAATTTGTACATATATAATTCTATATTAACAAAATTTATCATTAGGAATCTATATTTTTTGTACATGGTTTTCAGTGAAAATAAAAGTCATTTCCAAAAAAACCCGTTGAAATATAAACCGTTTCGATTAAGTACTGAAAAACTTTTTTATTTTTCAGAAATTGTTTTTAATTTTTTTAATAGTTATTTTGATCGATATAATAGGCGACGTATAAACAATTAATCTACAATAGACGATATTTGAATGACTGGTATTGTGCTAAACCCTTCTTATACAGTACAGGGTGTAACGGGAATGGTTGGAGCCTATGATTACGTGGCTAGGGAGTCTGGCAGCCGTGCCGGCGGGGACGGCGACCGTCGCCGGCGGCCGCGGTTATTGTAACTTTACTAATCTCCGGTTATTATAAATAAAGCACTGTTATTATATGCACTGTAAGAAAAATATAGTGGTTATCTGCTGGTGGGCTTGCGTGAGAACCAAATTATTTGAACATTGTTAGTTTATTTATGGATTCACAATAATATGATAAAATTAATATTTATGAAAATCTTCTTGTTGTTTATTAACTTCATTGTATTTGCATACTTCTAAATAATATTTATAAAACAATGCAAAAGTGACTGCATAATAAACGCACATTTAACAAAGCCATGTGAATCATCACTTTTTTTTTCTCGATGAATCAACACTTTTATTAAAAACTGTGAGAAAATATCGTGGTAAATATTTACAAAGTATTTTGACTAAACGAGGAGGAGATGTCTCCTATTATATTATCGCATTAGAACCGGAAGTGGGCACGTGGCGGCGCGTGCGCGGCGAATCGCCTCGTTCCGGTTTCCACTACCTACCTACACCTACCTATTGTTCAGTGGGATATTTCTGGTCAAATGTAACCTGCACTTAATTTTGATGTAATGTCTTATTACTTTTAATAATTGTGTCTTTGTTTGCATTGTGTGTGGGATTTCGAAACGGTGTTTTTCAAATCGTAATAAATAATATTCTTTCATTTAAATAATATTGTTTGTGCTCTTATCTATTCTCATAGGTATAGTTATGATCCAATTAAGAAATCAAAAGTAACACTGTATTCACAGACTTTAGGCACTTGTCCCACCGCCGACGATGAGCGAGTAGCGAGTAGAGCTACAAAACAGAAACGAGTTGCGAGCAGCGATTAGCGAGTGGTAGTTCCGATATTAAGGCGTATATAGCCGCCAAGGGGCGCTCTCATTGAATAAAAAATCGTAGCAAAGCGAAAAAATACCTTAAAAGCTCTTTGTAACAAACGCAACATAGGATTCTTTGATCTTTATTTTCTATGCTAAGATACGAATTTTTATTCAATGATTCAAATTCGGCGCCACTTACGGGGAGGTAGGCCCTTAAGAGAGTGTGCGTCGGGCGATTACTCGCACCACTCGCTTGGGTTGGTCTCTCGGCGTGAGTTCTGACTGCCGAGCGAGCATCGCTAAAGGCTCAATTACACCTTCCGATTTCAAGGGACCCAATTTAGGAACGATCTAACTAGGAAGTATGAAGCGAGCAATTCTAACTGCTATTACACCTTCCTGTTTCCTAAATCCCTTGTCCTTCCTAGGTCCCTTGAAATCGGAAGGTGTAATTGAGCCTTAAGCGAGTGACGCTGAGCGAGTAAGCTTGTCACTCAGCGACAAACTTGTGGAGCGAGTGCTCGTCGGTGGTGTGAACAGTCAGCTATCAACTATAATATATGCATCTCTTTTGACTACACGGAATGTATTTTTCTATTGTACGTTTCTTGAGCGTCAAAATAGCCGAGAGTTCGTCGCTTACTCGCCGGCGGTCGGACAACTGCCTTATCCACAGACAACTCTAATAAAATTGTTTTTTTTTTCTAACAAACCTTTCCTAACAACATATTGTTATAAAATAACTTTTATAAAACAGAAAAAGTATTAACTACACACCATACATTTGCGATTTTTTTTTTAAATTTTCTTAATATCTGATCAAATACTTATGTTGGTAACGAACTTTTAGTATATTTATAGTACTAACTGACTCAACAGACGTCCTGACGCGCGAACTGTCAAACTCGCGAATATCGGGTTTCTGAAATTTTCCAATTTTCTGCGCATCTTTCCTAATTTTTAATTCATAAGAACCTTCTCCTGACTGACTAACAAACAACAAAAAAAGAATTAGTGAAATCGGTCCAGCCGTTTACGCGTGATGCAGTGACCAAGGAAATAGGGATTCATTTTTAACCGACTTTCGAAAAAGGAGGAGGTTCTATGTTCGACTGTATGTTTTTTTTTTTTTTATGTATGTCCACGCATTTCTCCGTCAGTTGTGGACCGATTTTCAAAATTCTTTTTTTATCCAAAAGAATATACTTCCGAGGTGGTCCCATATAAATTTTATCGAAATTGCTTTAGCGCTTTTTGAGAAACTGAACAAAAACGAAAAATACGCATATCTTGATGACGTTTTTGTGTTCTCCAAATGTTTAAATTCCACGTTCCATGTTATTGGGGTCTTTAGTTCTGGGGTATAACAACTAAAAAGCGAAAAATAAAAAACTTTTTTACAAAAAAAACAACCGACATCCACTTATCGAAGAAATGAAATACAAACACCGACTTCCGAAATTAAAGTTATTTTTTAATTTTTTGTGTATTGTTTTTTTTTGGAAGTCGGTTGTTTTTTTTGTAAAAAAGTTTTAATTGGATATAAATAAAGTCACAGCTCACAATTGATTATTACCAAAAAAATTGGTTGCCTGTAAAGTCGGTATACGGGCGAAAGTTTTACGTGACAACGACTTTGAGTGGTAAAATAATTTTAATGTTGCCCGAGTGGAAGGGACGCGTGCCTCTCACTCGCTCTCATTGTGAGCGCATAACGTGAGCGGAGCGTAACGCAGTTTCTTGAAGTGTCACCCGGCAAACCAATTTATAAGACGTTGTCACGTCAAAATTATGTTAAAATTATATGTTCGCGAAAAGTTTTGAACGATTTTTTTTGAAGAGACAATTTACACAAATCCTAGAAGATGGAAACAGATACCATATATCAGATACGTAATTGGCGTCTGAAATATCAAATAATTCATAACAACAAAGTTTATGATGCGTACTTTAGTTGGGGCCCGATCATCATCCGCGCTGCGGGGGTCGACATCTGTCGGGCATTCGGGCAAAGTCGGGCTGCGACCCCTCGAGCGCTGCCCACCTTAGCTCACCTGATTTAGATCAGCTATGATTACTTTGCTATACGGGTCTACGGGTTGCTACGGGTGATTAAGGGTACGGGCCTACTACGCTGCTATACGCTTGGGAAATGGGATACGATTTTCGGAGAGATGAACTTTTGGACGATGCTTACATTTTTCAAAGTGGTGGGTTTTAACGCAAAAAGTTCTTTCGAGGGAGTATTTTTTGTACTGTAAAATACTGCCCTGCATGCAATCGAGTAGTGCCATGCATAATAGGATTTTAATATCGAATTTTTTGTGGAGATTTGTTTGAAGCTTTCATGATTCCTAAAATTGATGTTGCATAAATAGCGCCTTGAAGATGGCTTTCATCAGATACCCAAGTAAAGAGAAAGCAAAAAACAAACACAAAATCCATTCAAACATTCGAAATTAACAACGAAAAACATGTCAAACATCAAACAATAATTATTTTTGTTGAGACGAAAACCTCAATACATTTCCATCCCACAATACTTTGCTCACAAAAGGGAGAGCAGTGGAAAGTTATAATTTCCGTGGGTGATTTTTACAGAGGGCTGGTTTGATTACTCGGAGGCTGTAGGTACATAAAGGGCTTCGGTACAAAGCCCACAGTGATCAGCATTATCCCTTTGTTAGCGTTTTAATCAATCAGAGAAATGGTTCGCCTCTGAGCAGAGGGCTTAGTGCGTATTCGATATCGGTTGAGACGATCAAATTAAGCTTTAACTTTTTTTGGATAGGTTTTATATTGATATTTTCGGACTTTAGTTTGAAAAACATAATGAAAAAACCGGCCAAGTGCGTGTTGGGCCACGCGCAGTGTAACGTTCCGTAGGCACCCGTTACAGCACGCGGACTTAGAAGGGGGCTGTTATGCTATGTATGTTTGTTATGATTTTTCCATAATAATACAAGTTTACTACCCGTTTTAACAACTTCATCATTCAGTAATTTTGTACGAAATTTTCCAAGTAAGTACATTTTATACGAGTACGTTGGCCACGATTAATCTTAAACCAACAAAGCTAACTTTTGCAGTGATAGTTTCCCTTCAAAATTCGTCATATACAGGATGTAACGGAAAGGTGTGGTCATATTTTAAGAACTGCATCTGCCCATCGATATGAACAACTTTCTTCAAGAAAACCTAAGGAAATTTAAAAAAAAAAATTTTACCTCCCATACATATATTGATCAGCTGATGACAACTTTGTGTGGAAAATCCAATTCTTTTTTTGGGAATTTTCAGTTTTTTCTTAGAGAAAGTTGTTCATATCCATGAGCAGAACCGGCTCCTAAAATATGACCACATCTTTCCGTTACACCCTGTATACTCGTACTACCATCACGATTTTTTCAGATTTTTCTAGCCAACAGTTTAGCTTTTAGGGTGGGGTGGGAGGGGGGGGGGGGACGCCGACTCTAACAAAAAATATCACTCAGTCATTCGTTTGCAAAATATTAAACAGAAAAAGGTTTATTATTTTGCAAACAAATCATTGAATCAAAAAATAGTCAGGACTACTCCACAATGATTTTAAAAGCACTATCCAACGATACCCCACACTATAGGATAGGCAAGAAAAAAAAACGTCATCCCCGCTTTACATGTTGGGGAGGTGCCTTAAAAAGTTTCGTTTTCTTGGCGTGATTTATATATAAGCCCAAGCAAAATTGCAGCTTTCTAGTACTAACAGTCTCTAAGCTATGCCTCGGACGGACAGACAGACCGGAACTATAAGGGTTACTTGTCCTTGTTAGGACTACGGAAACTAAAATGGAAAAATAATATTAGCTATGAATATAAGTACTCTGTGCTCATGAACAGATTCCCTGGGTCTGGTAGGGGAAAGTGTTATTGGGTTTTCTTTCTCCACTTTACCAGTAGGTATACCTAGTAGTGCCCGGTTGATGGCAATATAGGCTCAACCCCTTACATAAGGCATAAACAAAAAAAACATGCCTAACTGGAGATATGTGGGTGTTCTATACTATAGGTACTACCTAACCCTTCGGATAATACAAGCATTATGTTATATTATTATTTGACGTTCATATTATCGTCAGTGTTCAGGAAAGTTTAAAGATCTCCAACATGAGACTATTAATTAGCAACTGTCTATTGAACACTTCGCGATCCTGATTTTCTTGTTGATTTGGCTCTCTCCCAAGTTTGGCAATTATGGCCGTATGTTGAAAATAAGTGATAGTTTGAAAGGCTGAAACCGAGTTACCCACACACACCGCTTGCTCCCCGCATGCTTTCACGCGCAAAGTTCAAAAAATCGAATATAGTGACACCGTACCACGTAAAAGTAATTCAAACCGCCAATAATTGATTCAGTGTTGCCCGCACGCAAACTATTTTTTTTGTGTCAGAATATTAGCAATAACATTCTTTTATAAACAACCTTTTTATATCACTACATATTATAAAACAAAGTCCCCCGCTGCGTCTGTACGCGATAAACTCAAAAACTACTGAACGGATTTTTACCAATATACAGAGTGATTCGTGAGGATGACGAAGGTTTAGGTGTATAATTTGTACCCGAGCGAAGCTGGGGCGGGTCGCTAGTATAGAATAAAACAAATATTCAAAGTAGACAAATATTATTCGTTTTGATATTCTTTGTCCGCGGCGTTTTCTAGAGACAAAAAGTACACAGAATGACAAATTCCTATTTCAGGTAGGTACAAAGATACACTAAAAGGAAAAACGGCCTTTTTGTCAACATACTCGTATCTCCTTAAAAACCGGTTGCACTTTTTCTCTCGTTACAATTATGAGAGGAGCTCAAGCAAGGGCTCCTAATTAGGAGAATATTGATTACTTAAGTGGTGCTCAGTTTGCTTAGGAACAAACTTTGATAGGCATGACGATAATTCAACTTATTTGGAAGCATCATTAGAATATTAGCTATGAATGATCTCTATCTAAACAAATATTTTCCCCACAAAACAGAATGGGCGCAGCATGTGGCCCATCCGCTTACGTAACATACCGGCAAAGGGGGGCTTATGGTTCGCGTGCCTAATTATGAGGTAGCCGGCTTTTTGATTCCTATTACCGTAAATTGGAAGTAACCCAATCATAAATAAATTGTGTTCTAATAAAATGTTGCTGACGTATCTTTTTTTGGGATAATTTTGACATATTATTATTGGTAACAAAATGTTGAAGAAAGGTTTTTTAATTGGTGCAATCATAATGTTGTTGTAACTATAATAACCAAGTACTAAATAATAATAAAAAACAGCTCTAGTTCACGAATACTAGGTACTAGCACTTTCAATAAGCAACTTTTGATCGCCAATTTAACAAACTCAACATATTACTAGAGTTGGGTAGACACGTCGTCGTCTAACCCACGATATAACTTTTATGTGGGCCCGCCTTCCCGTTGTAAAGCAATTAATAAGGGCTAACAATTTACCTGAATAGGCCTGTAAAGAGAAAATTAAGGAGTCTGCCGACCTCGGCTGCTCATTACGGAGTTGTATTAAAAGCATCCGCCCTTCCGCTTGAATATGCATTTTTACGAGCGAGCAGGGCGAAGGCTCGTGCATGTTTGATGCGGACAATCTCGGCTCCCACCTGCTACTGCGACCCTGACTGAATCTTCACGTATTTCACTAGATTTGTTTTAGTAGTTTGGACTTGCGGAAAATTGTTTTCTGAATTCAGGAGGAGGCTGACATTTTCAGCTTCATGCACGTATGTAGATGGTAATGTATTATGGTGACAACTCAATTAAGTCACTATTCATAGAACAATGTTCGTTCTAATAATACAAAAAGGTAATCCCACCAAAACACCTAGGTTATTCGCATACAATAATATTAAATTTCAACTTACATGCGGCTGTAAGTTAAAATTAAATATTTTCTGTAACCTGAACAATGAAAGTTATACACGACTGTCATTGTGTAGGCTTATGTGTATTGCAGCAAGGGGGGGTACTGTGGGGGTCGGAGGGGGCGGGTGTAGGGAGCGCTGTAATCAAGAAGAGTACCCCCGTCCCCTGGCGCAGGCTGCGCACCGTACCACCCTGCCCGCACCCCGCACCTCGCCCGTCTCGCGCCTCTCCAACCACCTCGAGGGCAATGCCTCAAACCTCTATTGACTTACCGTTTGGTAAAGAAATATTTTCACGTTTTCTTTGTTGATATGAAAAGTCAATACCCCCAGACAGAGGTTTTGTAAAAGAGGGAAAAATGTAGCCAGTCAGGTTTGATGTATTTTTTTATGCATCTTGTTACTTTACTTTTATGCATAGGATGATGCTGTGTGGTTTTGGTTATCCTTCTTGTAGAAATACCACTCTATTTTTGTTGCCGAAGCTTACCAACTCATAAGAATTTGGATGGGAAAGACACAAAACTAACATAACCATGATTGGGTAGGTTGTCTTCCCAGGATTTTATCTTACGAGTAGGTACGTTTTTTACCATAACATGTTTGGTCATGGTTTCGGTAGGTTTCAAGAAAGCGGTATCCGTTTCCAAAAACAAGGTGAAAGATAAGGCAGCCTTTCCACAAGAGATGTATGTAATGTACAGACAAGAAGAGGGTGTCGGAGAAACTAAGCTGTGTCTATTTTGAAGCTAAGTCAAGCTGAGCTATGAAAAGCAAATGAATGGTCGACACAAATCCATTGCTACGCGGTTAAGCAGCTTAGCACGCCTTTGTTGGAAAAACAGACTAAACACATGTATACTTAAACGCACACTCTGTATCTAAAGGGTTATTTTTTATTAATGGTAGGCTCGCGTTAAACCTTCAGAGTAATTTTTTCGGATGGCCAAATCAGAAACTATGAGAAATAGTGAAAGATATTCAAAGGAGACTAGGCCCGATTTTGATGAAATCTAAAATGGCATAATTGGATTTTTGAAAAAAACACACAAGCTGTATTACTACACCATGCGACAGTGTCAAACTAAAGGAAAGAGCAAATGTTTAACAAAATACTATTTTTGTTGCAAATGCAATAGAAATAAATATTGAAATTCAATTTCCATTTGTAATAAATTAAAGTAGGTACAGAACGTTCAAATTACTCTGCTCCAGACGACATAATTGTTCACCTTCCTATTGATTAAAGATTACCCTAAAATGTAGAATGATTCGCGTATTCACTTACACTTGAAATAATCGTTAGGGAACACGAAATGCTTTATAATATCCGACATTTGTGCCAACAATCGGACTGTAATGTGCGGCTTTTGTAGAATAACAAAAGTTAACCTGTCGGCTCGTCCGGCGGCAGAATGGAATCATTTTAGGGTTGGAGGGAAGCAATGACAAGCGGGGCCCGCAATGCACTCAATGAAACCAGCGCGTCACTGCACATAGCGAATGAAAAAACAGGGGAACCGAGACTCTATATTCATTGTCAGAAGGGTGAATTGCAATTTTTTCGTGCTTGATTTCATCTTGTTTGATCAGAACCCGCCATGTGCTTCCCGTGCCGCATGGTGCGCTGACAACCTAGCGATCATTATGCTCACAGACATTGACTTACTGATTTATTTCAATAGACTTTTATGTTCGCCAAGTGCCATGACAGTTCTTTAATTAATAAAGTGCAGTGACACCAAACAATAGCCCACCTGTCAATTGTTTTGAATTAGAAGAGTCGTTACGTTTTTCGAGTAGGTATTTCAGTTTCTGTGGAAAAAAAAGGTCAAGTGATTTCGAGATAACGATAAACTTTTTTTTATCATGTAACGTTAAATTAAAAATATTTAACCTTCATCAAATGGTACTAGCATAGTTCTAGTAATATGAATTGTAAAACTTGAATTCGGCCATAAAGTCGCAAATTGTGCGATTAAACGGTCTAATAGCTAATACCATTAAGTGATAAATGCAACGAGTCGGGTATGAATAATTCCACTGGATGGATACAATGTACGGCTTTCGCTAAACGGCTCCATATTTTCAAAATCCCCATGGAGCAATAATATTCAATGAGCTGTGTGGAATGGATGTATGGTTTTGTCGTTGGTGCGAGTGAGATGGGGATGTCGAGGGACATTGGATGGCAAATCCTGGAGATTAGCACGACGAGAGTGACATGTGGCCTCCCGGCACTTAGCACCCCCTCTCCCCTCGCGTGCCCACGTACACCTATGGCTATGATACACTGCGCACTAAATCCGAACCCATAAATATTTATGGCGACCATTACGTAAAGTTAATCGAAGACATAATTTTTATATGCACCACACGTTAATTTAACAAGTTCTTTATTCTTTTTTTATATTATGATAAATAAAATAAGCTAGAAATACTGATCAGTTCAGATCACTTTCATAGTCAACTTAGTAGAAGTAGCTTTATTAACCTCGTTTCATCCGCCTCTACAAAAGCTTTGAGATAGCTCGAAAAGGCTTCCTGGGCCAGGCCCTGCAGTCTCGACATTGATAGCGATCGCTACGTCCTAACGATCGGTCGCTACGTCGGAAAAATAATTGATTCTCTTGAAATATGTACAGAGACGGCGTAAATTTTAACTTGCAAGCACAATTTTTCATGAAAACTGATAATTAAAAAAAAAAATATATTATTTATACCGCTTGTAACAATTAATGATCACGTAACAACCGATCGTTAGGACATAGCGATCGGTCGCTACGTCGGAAAAATAATTGATTTTCTTGAAATATGTACAGAGACCAGCAGATCAATTGATCAGTTTTCATGAAAAATAGTGCTTGCAAGTTAAAAATTACGCCGTCTCTGTACATATTTCAAGAAAATCAATTATTTTGCCGACGTAGCGACCGATCGTTAGGACGTAGCAATGGCTATCAATGTCGAGACTACAGGACCTGTTATGAAACACAATTTTCCGTTAAAAAGCTCGCTCTTGAAACTAGAATTACTCATCTTACAATTTGTTAACACCGGCTGTCCTTCACCTAGCAGGAGCACGATATGATTTTTGTGCAGAATCTTTATCTTTTTTTTTACATAGTATAAAACAAAGTCGCTCCGTCTGTCTATACGTTTAGTTCTCTTAAACTATTACGCAAGGGCTTTTCATGTGGTTTTCACCAATAGATAGAGTGATTCATGAGGAAGGTGTAAATGTAAAAATTGTACCCATGCAAAGCTGGGGCGGGGCGCTGGTATCTAAATAAAAGACAAGACGGAACAAAAAATATTGTTTTTTTGTAACATACACTTGTTTGTTGTTGTTCAAAGTATACAACAAAAAGATTACACAGATTAAATGCGGGTAATTTGCAAATGGATGTATAACATGCATTGAATACGTCAATGTAACAGTTGTCATTGACGTGTACTTCACAAAGGGGTGGCTACAATAGGTGCTTTAAAGACTAGTGTCCACTTGTGCAGTGAGATCTGTTGTGATACGGTCTAAGGTCGCTGCGGGTCACTTGGGCCCGATGTGGGTCCGATGGGCCCGACGGAGCGGAACGCCTAGCGCGATGACGCCATATGTGCCGCGCATTATGGCGCTCCACACCCCTTCAAGATTGATGACAATTCTCTCTTTGCTGCATTCAAACGTATTAGGGCATGTAAATGTTATGCGATCACTTAGTCTAATAGCTTGCGAAATTCGTTTGAATTGTTAATACTGTAAGTTTGGATTATGCATATAATATGTCTACTTGGAACTTTGTTTACGTAGAGATGCAATAAATATTTTCACTCCTACTACATGTTTTTAGTTTCGATGTTTATCGGTGATATAATCTAAAAACTGTCCTGCTGACCCTGTTAGTCTAAAAATAAAATTCAATTAACAATGTAAGAACACAAACAAATATGTTTTTACGAAAAACATCGCATCTCCGTCCGGTCCAC
Source organism: Polia nebulosa (assembly GCA_951329385.1). Lineage (NCBI taxonomy): Eukaryota > Metazoa > Arthropoda > Insecta > Lepidoptera > Noctuidae > Polia > Polia nebulosa. The sequence goes on along the minus strand of OX589592.1, from coordinate 21,098,785 downwards.
AAAGGCTCGTTAAATTAGTCTCACCGACTTAATCACCAAGGTGCAGATCGTTATCAGGTCATTGAACCCCCATTCGGTTTTCACTTCACTTCATTAGCTACTCTCGCCGAGCAAATTCTCTCGTTCGCCTATAAAATATTAAAGTAAGCGAATCTGATATTTTTGCTTGCTTAGTAATTTAAAAGAGAGATGCTTATGATCGTTAGCGGGTTGAGAAGAGTAGGTATTGTTTAAACTAGGTATTAGCAGCTATGTATTAAATAGCTGAATAGTTTCTACAAAAACCTACAGGAAACTTGGTCTAGATAACGATCTCAGAGGATTTAGTCGTAAGCGTAACTGAGAGGCGCATAGGTGTTGACGATTAATTTATTCACATATTTTGATGAAGGTAAGTTAATTATTTGATTAATGATATTTTTACCCCGAAAGAAGTCTTAGATACTAACTTACCCCGGATAAACAAAATGTCCGAAGGAGGTAAATATCTGCTGGCAATGTTTTTAATACGAGTAGCTCTTTGATTTAAGAGAAAAAAATTGAATTGCGTGTTTCTAGCAGTATTAGGAATTTCTAAAGACATTTATAATCCGACAATGCCAACAATCTCCCCAAATATACAAAGTTTATCCAACAAAAAGTCACTACAAAATATTTTCCTTTCTCACAAACGATAAAAACAGTGAGAGCATGTCATTCGTTTTGTAGGGTCGTTTTCACCCTTGTTATACCACCGAAACACTTGGCACAAAAAGTGTAATGGAGTTTAGTAATGACCCCCTCCCACAGGAGCACAAACAAACTGGAGCCCGCTGAGAGAGATGCTGCTGTTTCTACTTGTTTTATGTCAATAGGCACTTTCGATTGGCATTCCATTTGTCGCGTACCTTATAGCACAGTTTGACGCCGATTAACCTATGTCTTCCAGGCGTTATTGTGCCTTCTTATAGTTAACTTTTGAAAACTTTATTTGCTAGATAATCACATCCATAATTGTAAAGGGTCTATTAGATACCTGCATTGTAAAAAACATGCCAAGTATACCAAGAGCTTTTCTCCATAATTTAACACAATGATTTTTTTTTTTGCGATTTTTCTCTTAAAAGATAAAAATACATGATACAGCACATAAGCAGTGTACATTGTTACAATAAAGTTTCACTTTCTACAAAAGCAGTAAGTTGGTCATTACGAGATAAATCTTCCAGCAGAAAATAAAGACACAGTGTCTTTGTAGTGTGGGTCATACGAATCAAATGTAACACTAATGTGAGCCGTGGGGTCGGTCAGACCCCCTCGATACAATTATCACGCGGGGCTTACATCTATTGTCGCTAGTCGGGTGAAAACGATACTTGTGAGAGATTGCTTTATTGTTTTTTCTCGTGATTAAAAAGCATAGCCACGTGCCCTCGTTTTGACAAGGACGTTGGTGGCTACTGAATGTGTATGTTTTTGTAGAACGTTCGAATAAACTAGGCTAGTTATCAGATAAATTTAAATTATTATCGAGTGTTTTTCTGGTTAACAATGCAATAATAAATAAATAACTATTTTTTTATCATTTCTATGAAATCTAATAAATCGTAATCTTACGCAGTAAGTTTTCGTGGAACACTTTCTCACTCTAACCCTAACTCGGGACCCTAAAGAAGAGAAAAGGGGAGTTCATTATATGTTTACCCAGGCCTATAAATATATTTGGGTTTCTTTTATCTAATAAAATAGTGAACAGGTGCGTGCTTGGCGTGCGTGTGGCGAATGTATCCGAACGCGGCTCGGGAAACTGATTGTTCTCCAAATTCAATTACAACTCCACCGCAAGCCGAGTTCTCGGCTTTGATTCCGCACTAAACTACACTAAATCAACGTGGATCCTACGCGTGTAAAAGTTCATTGTTTTTACGTAAAACAACACACATTTTTCTTTTAGTAAGTACTAATGTGGGGGAACGATTTCGTGTGAAATGTTTCTCTGTATCACTATTTTATTATGTGCACTTTCATGTTATGGGTGATTTTTTCAAGCATAATTTTTAGGCGGCGCGGCTGAAAATCATAATTATCTTAAACCAAACGTACAATAAAGTTATTTTTTTTTAAAAGATAGTAGACGTACCTACATATCTTGATCAGGCCGTAAATATTTTAGTAGATAATATTTTAGTTGTAAAAAAAATTGTTATTTAGCATAATTCTAAGTTTGGTGGCGCGTCCACAATCTGTTTTTCTGGGAATTACCACCGCTTAAACGAAGCTACACTAGTTTACTAGAAATAACTAATTTTATTTGTATTCAGTATTACTTTTTCTATCTAATGACAGTTTTATTCTTATATTTAATGTAATACTTTATCCTAGAGAAAATCGAAAAGGCCTGTCCGCGAAAATTTCAAATTTTTGTGGGAGTAATGTACTCATTATGTGGTATAGAATAAACCCAGAAAGACGATACCACCATCGTTCACTTCGTTCAGCCAGGCGCTCATGCGCAGCAGTGACAGACGTATGCCATCCTCTTATGATTTCCTGCTAAAAACGAAAGTAAGTCTTTTCGTAGTAATCGGACGAAAATCCTGCAATTTTGGTGTTCATGTTTTAAAAACGTTTTATAACTGAGTCGGCGTTGTAATTGAAATATATAGGGAAAAGGTTTGGTTTTTCAAAATTATACGAATATTAATAGTAGGTATATTCATAGTAGTTTTTTTTTAAATAAACTTCAAAGAAGATTCTAATTTTGGTGGTGCAATTTTAGTGGTTTTGATGGTATAAAAACTAATTTGGTGTCAAGACTTAATTTTGGTGACAAAAATAAATTCTTGACAATATTTTGGTGTCACATATATATTTTAGTGTCTTACTAATTCTGGTGTCGACCGTGTAATAAATAGTATTGACTTTCTAATTTTAGTGACAGAAATAAATTATTGTGTCTATATTTCTAATTTTGATGTCAGATATCAATTTTGGTGTCTTACCAATTTTGGTGTCGACAGTATTAAAAGATTTTATGCACCTGAATACGTATTTCTTGCATATCAACATCTTAAATAATTTAAAAAAACATAAACAAAATTTTTCAACAAAATTTGGTAAAAAATCATAGTTGTTGAAATTCACTGAAATACTCTAGGGGCCTAGTGCGTGTATGCACTGATGAATTTTGATCTCGGTGTATTGAAAAGCAACTTTGGTCGTTTGATCAACGTCGAAGTAGTACCTTAAGATTCAAAGACTCTTTTGTACGTGTACGTTATTATACCTGCCTACTTTATGAGTCGGTTATGTGGAACATGTATTTTAAAATGAACTATTACAGATAGTTAAAGAATACGTATCTACATATTGGCAGGCAAAGATGTGTCAATATTTTAAGAACTTCAAAGGCTTCTTCGATATGGGTATAAGTACCTATCTATCTTGTAGCAATCAATGGGTCACGGACCCGTAGCAGGGAAAAAGGAAAATTGAAACGCTATTACGCCATAGTTACCTACTTTCAGTTACTTAATGGTAATTTTTCTATGAATATTAATAAAACGTTATGTAAATTGATGGATAGTGTCCTTAACACAGTAACTTTTATGTTTATACTTGCTTTATAAGAAAACTTTTCCAGTAAAAATATTTAGATTAAGTGACAGAAAACGCTAAAAGTGCTCACGTTCTAATCAGTATTATTTCAATGCAATGTACCAACTTTTCGTTATAATTCTTAGGATTTGTAAGTAGTTAGGTTTTACTTGCAAAATACTCATGGATTTTTTTGTCCCAAAGGTCTTATAGATAAAAGGAGAGGTATGTATTTAGTCAGAATATTTAGTGAACTCATTTAAAACGTCTCATAAATACCTACTCATAATATATATAAATGAAAATATATTGTCACTCACTCCTTTCTGCCTTGGTAAAGTGTAGGTAGATATCTGTTCGACCTCTCATGAACGTAGTACTTGACTGGGCTGACACCCGTTTTGACTCTGTCATAAAAAAACACTGCTTTTGAAAAGATATAAAATACTGGCAGGCCATTCCTTAAAAATCTCACTATCTAACTAAGGTACTTTTACATTCACCCTGACTGTTGAAAACGTATTATTTTTACAGAATAATAACACTGAAAAGTTTTTTAGTTTTCACTCGTAAAGGCAAAGGCGGTATTCATTTGCTTTAAGAATGCAGAGATACAAACCTCGAGAGTGGAAACAAGGAGAAACGATAGAAGTTTTATTTTTATTCAAGCGTAGTTAAAGCGGCTCAATGACTTTTGGCAATTAAGTAATGGACGGCGTCTGTTGCCACGCTCACTCGATCGATAGACAACGAAGCGATCCGAATAAAGACGAGGGCCTTGTTGACACGTTATTGTTAAAATATTTTGTGTCTAGATGATAGTTGTGAGTACCTAGGAACATAAATTATTTTCGAAATACACTATTATTAACCGACTTCAAAAAAGAAGAGGTTCTCAATTCGTCTGTATGTTTTTTTTTTGTATGTTTGTTACGCGATATCTCCGCCATTTGGAAATAGATTTTGATGATTCTTTTTTTGTTTGGTAGTTCAGAGGTGGTCCCATATAAATTTTATCGAAATTGATTCAGCACTTTTTGAAAAAATCAACATAAACAAAAAATATGTATACACAGATGACGTTTTGGTTGTCTCCGTATGTTAAAATTCCATGATATTAGGGTTATCCATTCGGGCATAACTTTAATATTTAGTTTTACTTCTGGGGAACAACTAAAAAGTGAAAAATAAAAAACTTTTTTCCAAAAAATACAACCGACTTCTAAAAATTGAAAAATAACTTTAATTTTGGAAGTCGGTGTCAAATAATGAAAAAACAAAAAAATACAAACACCGACTTCCGAAATTAAAGTTATTTTGCTATTTTTAGAAGTCGGTTGTATTTTTTAGAAAAAAGTTTTTTTTTATCGATCGAATCGTGCATAGATGGTTTTAATAAGGGTTTATCAGGACATTACAATACTGAGGATTAATTAATTTTAGATACTTACAATAGTTTCAGGAAACTTAAGAATAGTAAATTAACACAACTAAATACACAGATAAAAGGAACCTGTACAAAACGCACCAATTTTCTATGAACGAAAACTTAAGTTAGGTATTATTACTTAGGATAGGTCTGTTTTAAATGCGGGTATCAAACCTTCACAAGCCTACAGTCGTTTGTTTTTTAAAATAGTAAAAAAAAAACTGTATTAGACTAAATTAACAAAACCTTTTAATATGCAACTTATTTTCAGATTTACATGCATTATTTTTACTAATAAAGAAAGTCCCTTTGGAATGAGTTTTATTTACTTGGCTCACCATGACACATGCTATAAGTAGTTGAAGTATACCGGTAGGGTAGTGAAGGAAGGCGCTCTATTTGCCTTCATCATAGCAAGTGCCAATCATGCCTGCTTAGTACCGACTTCGACAGACAGTCGCTATAGTAGGTATTAAGTACCAATCAATAAGTACTTACGAGCCAAAAGCAAATGGGAATGGGACTGTATGAAAAAAGACTATATAAAAAAAAAAATTGTTATGAAACTTATTATCAGGAAACTGTTACGTAGATTACTATTTAATTCTGCGGAGTGATTTGTACCTATATTGTTTGTTTAGTGAATAAATATAGTTATAGGAAAAACACGCTGTTACTTTCAGTTTTCGTGTCCTACTCAGCAAACCTTTCATTTCGTAAATAATGGAAATGCATAAAAAATAACTAGTCCAATAGATTGGATTTAGACTGACGTCACTAAGCTAACCATGCGTTGGTGCGGATTCTGTTGTGCACAAACTAAACTTAATTTAGGCTATTCCCATCCTTTTCTCTCTAAAAACCAGAAAGAGACGGACGTTAATTAGAGCTGTCAAATTTAGTTGAACTAATAAGTATTTCCATATAAATTAAGGCGTATACCTATAGCCGCCAAGTGGCGCCCTCATTGAATAAAAAATTGTAGCAAAGCGTAGACAATACAGATTAAAGAATCATAAGTTTGTTTTGTTACAAAGAGGATAAGGTATTTTTACGTTGTTAATGGCCGTTTTTGACACATTTGCTTACTACTTTGGATACGAAACATTTTGAGTCCCGTTTTTCGTACAACGTAAAAATACCTTAACCTCTTTGTAACAAACGCAACATAGGATTCTTTAATCTTTATTTTATATGCTAAGATATGATTTATTCAATGAGGGCGCCACTTATGCGGAGGTAGGCCCTTAAGGGTACACGTAAAACATGTCGTTTAAAAACACAGCCAAGCGCAAGGCGTAAACTAGTTTGACATCTCTAATTTGGCACTGTCTTTTAGTATAAGATAGCGATTCTCTAATTTTATTTTAGTTATTGAACAAAAGAATCGGCACCATTGTCAACCAAACTAAACTTGTGTGTATGTATATGCAGCTAGTAAAACTGTGTTAAAAATGACGTTAAAAATCTAACTCGATACTAGGCATTCTTATTGGTAGGTACAGGTTCTATATTTAGCAAAAAACAAATCAATCTAGGAAATATTTACAACAACCTGTCTTAATTAGATACGTGCCCATTGAGTAACCGTTGTGATTTCCTTATTAGCCTAACATGCCTTGCCTAAATTCTGCAAAAAATGTTCATAACAACCTATACAAAACGTTACTATAGCAATAATTATAAAGTACCAGAACACAATTATTGATAGTGTAACGAATTTGCTTCATACGGTAGGAAAATTCCTTACTTAATGACATTTTGTAGGATGTAATGTGGAAAAATTTGTTCACTACACTACATCATTTATATCAATCTACGTTGACTGACACATGGCGCGGTTAATGGTTAGAACTTCTTTATAACTAGCCTGTTGGTTTTTACAGGAGGAATAGGGCTTCAATCTTCTCACTTGCCTTTTATAAACAAGAGCTCTGTTTATGCTGCAATTTCTTTCTGTCTGTCGCAATGTTGTTATCTTCTTCTTTGACCTCTTCTGTTCCCATTATTTAGGGTCAGGTCTCCTCAATTTTCTGCACCAGGATATTCTATCCTGGTTCCTGGGTTGTCGGCTCTGGTAATCGGGGTAACTTGAAGTCTCTCTCGATTTTGGACCTCCAGGTCAATTGCAGGTGGGTCACAATGTTGTCCAATATTCCATATCTCTATTTTATTAGGGTTCCGCACCCAAAGGGTAAAACGGGACCCTATTACTAAGACTCCGCTGTCCGTCAGTCTGTCTGTCCGTCTGTCACCAGACTGTATCTCATGAACCGTGATAGTTAGACAGTTTAAGTTTCCACAGATGATGTATTTCTGTTGCCGCTATAACAAAAAATACTAAAAAACAGAATAAAACATATTTAAGGGGGCTCCCATACAACAGACATGTTTTTTTTTTGCTGTTTTTATAGACAATGGTACGGAACCCTACGTGTGCGGGTCCGACTCGCACTTGGCCTATTTTTTAATTCAATACCTTCATTTTACTGATGTTGCCAATCACTCAAATGCACAATTCAGTTATTTGAAAATGTAACTTCAATATTACTTTTCTTTATTTATTTTATCTTAGGTACTTAGGAAACGCATATTCTGTGAGATGATAACGTATTTTACATAAATACCTACTCTATTATTATTACTTAGATTTCTCGGGACCCTGAGGTCCCGCGAACCTTTGAAATGTGTACGAGGGGCCGAAACCAACTCGATTATCCCTCCCTGTACGCGCTACACAAGTGCACCAAAGCACAACCTCCGGTTGGTGTGAAACTAATTCGTTAGTTTTGGGAAGCTATAGTGAACTGGTTACCAAGAACTATATATAGACTATGACCCCTGCCTGAACAATGTTATTAAAATGTTATTAGTATTCTTATTTATTACGAAATAGTAATAAGGAAAATATTACAGTATTTGGAGGTAGATTACACTGAACGCGGATATTATATTAACAAATGCAGTAGGTACCACCCACATTCAATGTCATAAAGAAAAAGTTCCTAACTTGTCGGTTGATTCATTTTATGTTATTTTTAATTGGTACGTGTACTTACAGGTAAAGAACCTACAATTATTAGTACTCGTTTATAAATCTACATTAATTAATATTATCTTCACAATTATTCAGCTATTATTTTATTATCCGACATTTTTAAGGTTCCGTAGTCGTAACAAGGACAAGGAAGCCTTATAGTTTCGTTCTATCCGTCCGAGGCATAGCTTAGAGACTGTTAGTACTAGAAAGCTGCATTCTTGCATGGGTAGGTATATTTAATAATCACGCCAAGAAAACGAAACAATAAAATTTTGAAAAATATTTTTTTACTTATGTAAAGCGGGGATGATTTTTTTTTCTCGCCTATCCTATAGTGTGCGGTATCATTGGGTAGGTCAGTCAAAATCATTGTGGGTTTGTTAAGACTATTTTTCGATTTAGTGATTCGTTTGCGAAATATTAAAACTTTTTGTTCGAACCGAGCGGCGCCCCCTCCCTAGAATCTATCATGGATTAGTTAGCTCTGTTAGTATTAGAGTAATAGTCGCCCAACATATAAAATATACCTACTTGGAAAACTTCGTACAAAACACTTAGGGTCGATTTCACCATTCGCTCTATAAACTATGTTTTACTGAACTAAGATTAGCGTAAAAAATAAAAACCATAAAAAAGATGAGTTAACCATAAAAGATAGACATATGCTGTCGTGGACTTTTTTTTAGAACTTTAAAAGGAAAACAATTCCGTCAAATATAATTTTTGCGTAACTTTAACCGTTTACGCAGCGCACGCAACTGAAGCTCTCAAAATATTTTTTTTTCCGTTTTTGACACATTTTTTATTGATGCTCTGCTCCTGTTGGTCGCAGCGGGACCAACAGCGCAGCACAGTAGTGCGCGGGCAGCGGGTTATTGCCCTAAAGCCTTCCTCGATAAATGGACTATTCAATTCAAAAATAATTTTTCAATTCGATCCAGTAGTTCCTGAGATTAGCAAACAAACAAACAAACTCTTCAGCTTTATGACAGCGGCTAAACGCGTTTAAGCTCAAACGCGTTTAACTGGGCGTTTAGAATTGGTGAAATCGGCCCTTAATATTTAGAAAAAAATCATTAGGTGAAGTTGTTACTTATTTAGTATTTAAAACGGGTAGTTAACATACAAAATTTTGGTAAAATAAAATCTTTTGTTTTCTTTTTTAGGGTTCTGTACCCGAAGGGGTAACCAACGGGACCCTATTACTATGACTCCGCTGTCCGTCCGTCCGTTCGTCAGTCTGTCAGCGGGCTCTACTGTATCTCATGATCCGTTATAGGTACACAGTTGAATTATTGACAGAATGTGTATTTCTGTTGCCGCTATAACAACAAATATAAATTAAAGGGGCTCCCCTACTAGAAACGTGTTTTTTCCGAACCTCCGAATGTAAAAACGGAACCCTTATAGGATCACTCGTGCGTCTGTCTGTCTGTTTATCTGTCTGTCTGTCATAGTCAATTTACTTCGAATCTATCTATCTGGTCCGATTAAGTTGAAGTTTGGTACACTGCTCGCCAAACTTCTTGGCCGCTCTGAAGTTCGCTACAATGGCTGCGCAGTAGTAAATCTCATACAAAAACAGCATCGCGCGCATCGGAAATTCAACTTCAGGGCGGCCAAGAAGTTTGGCGAGAACTGTACACAGGTGTATTCCTATGACCCAAACACGAGCAAGTAACGTAAATAAATTAATTTGGAATATGAGGGTCACTTTTGGAGGGAAAATTTAAAATTAAAGTTTTTCAAACTGTACCGTGCGACATATCAAATGAAAGGGCGCATTGTGAGGGTCTCAAATTTTTTTTTTTTCATAATTTCAAAAATGAATCGTTTTAAAGCTATTTAAGAAAATAAACGAAAATTTACCATTCCCTTTATCTCCAAAACTACTGAGACTAAAAATTTTGAAAAAATACAGGAAATAGTTCTTTACTTATTTATAGATTATAGGAAAACCTATGAGAAGTCTATATTTATAATAAAAACTATGAATTAACTTGCTTTGGTTTTGTGTGTATCCTGTTAAAAATTAGTAACCCCTTTCTCAAACACTTTCTGGTCTTGGTGGTCAAACAGTTTCCGAAGCAGAAAGCCACATATTCTACCCATTATTTGGATCATTTTTTTTCATTAGAGCTGGGAAACCACTGGTTCTGCAGATATTGAAAGGTCAAAATCGCAATTTTTTTTTTACTTTTTACGAAATTAAATTCTAAGTGTTATTACTAAACTTTATTCCAAACAAACATTACCTGAATTTTCGATTTTTTTTTTCAAAATTTCGACATTACTAATGTGCAGTTACGAAAACGCAATGAATATCAAACGTATCCAACAAGTACCTACGTGGCTTAGAGCGAAGGGGTGGGGTTTAACTCCACTTGCCTGTGTTCGCGTTACATTGCGCGGAGTAAAAAATAGTTTTATTTATCATACCTAAAAATAAAAGTCGTTTTCTAGTAATATTTTTTTCTCAAAACTACTCGTACTTTGTTAGACATACAGTATGCGTAGTTAACGGCTCTGTGATGTGTCTTTTTACACCCTGTATAGTACTATGAAGCTGGTCTGATGAGAATAGACATATTTGCGTTATCTCATCATAATGTATTTAAAAAAGGATTAGTTATTACACTTAAAAATAATAAAATTTAGTATAATATTAAAATTTGCCATACATTTCAACCTTATTGTACCTATGTAAATGTTTATAATAATATATGGAAACGTTGTTGATTGTACGTTAACCTACTTTTTTGTATAGTTAGATGTAAGACAAAATGTACAATTGTTTGTTTTCCCTAATAAATTAAAAACAAAAATGAGGGTGCTGGTAGGGGGCCATAGGCTAGGGAAGGTCATTTTATGAAAACCTCAACTTAACAATGTAGCCCGATGAGGTAAGGCTAGTTAGATTTGTCTTGAAAAGTTATAACAGTGTAGTATAATTACCGGCCGGCTGTATAGATTCGATTTTCTTTTGACTGACAAGAAGAGGGCAGCTGGCTAGAAGAATAATATCAGATCGCTGCTGACCCAGGAACCGACTCTTTCGACCTTAGAGTTGATACGCTCCTGGTGTCAGGATAAATATTTCAATAAATTCTAATATTAGAAAGTATAAAATAAAGTAAATAAAGTATCTATAGATATTTAGAATCTTTTAAGGCAAGCTTCAATCAAATAAAAACGTAAGCTAGAAAATGTTAAAGTTGTACCTATAACATTTTCTTTAAAACTTGAGGCGTGAACGTCTCTTACACTGTTTTAAGGATAAGCCTAAAATATTATAGTTGTACGCTTATCTAAGTTTTAATTATGATTTTTAAGTTCATGAACAATTAGTCTAAAAAGAAAAGTGTATGTACGTTAGAAGCTTTGGCGTAAAAGATAAAAAATCTAACACAACCCATGTCACAAAGTTTACAAAAGGAAAACAATCATTCTTCATGAACCACAGACTATAGCTAACTTCAGGGTGTCGGTTTTTTGTGACGGTGTGCGCGCGCATCGTAAAAATTTACTGTCATCGTTTTTCCCTAACGCGCCAAAAGAAGTCTAACTTCAATAGATTTTTTTTTTATAAACCATCATAAAATGTGTTATTCGTTCGGAACCCTATGCGCACTTGGCCGTTTTTTTTAGCTTTTTTGCTCGATCTTAATAATGATAACAAGTAGACGCGTATAATCTTGTACGATGGTACAGAACCCTTCAGCACGAGTCCGACTCGCACTTGGCCGGTTTTTTAATTTAAACGTTAATGTCCGTAAAACCATGAACTCAATTAATATGTTCATAGTAATAAACATAAAGCCCCCTTCTAAGTCCGCATGTTAAAACGGGTGACTACGGAACCTTACACTGCGCGTGTATACAATTTTATAATGGGGCCGTGGTGATTTTATTTATAAAAATTGTTAATAAAAATAATTTCGTTAAGTGTGGCAATTACTGGATTAGGTTTGCATAAGAAAATTATATTACTGTTGGTCGAGGACAACAATTCTATTTATCTTTATATCAAATTCGCTGATGCAGTATGCTAGAGTAATACGATAGGCAAACTTACCTACCTCTGATAAATAGAATCAGGATACATAAGTTTCAAAAATAACGATCTAATTTATAAAAAGAATAACCATATTACTAGTTTAAACAGTGAATTATCAGGTTCCATTCCTTTCTAGTGAGAATTTGAATTAAGAATCCGCAAATCTGTATTTAAACTAATCCTGATTCTGTATTTAAATAAGGCTGTAATGATACTTTTTTTTTTACTTGTTATCAATAAGTGTAAGTATTAGGAACTGGGACATACCTATCGCTTGGCAGTGGGATTTCTGGTGCATGTGGTCTTGAATTGTGCAGTGTGAGAACAGAAACACCGGAACGCAAAACTGAATAATATTATATTGTTTCTATCAGCGAGTGATTGCAGAGTAGTTTAGGGTTCCGTACCCGAAGGGTAACCAACGGGATCCTATTACTAAGCCTCCGCTGTCCATCCGTCCGTCCATCCGTCTGTCGGTCAGCGGGTCTCATGATACGTAATAGGTCGACCGATGAAACTTCCACTGAATGTGTATTTCTGTTGCCGCTACAACAACAAATAATAAAAATAACTTAAAGTGAAAGGGGCTCTCCTACTAGAATCATGTTTTTTTTTTGCATTTATGGCAACATAGTAGTCATTTGTTTCGAAAAAAGGGGTTACCTGGAAAGTTTTCCGGGAGTTTTCAAAATTGGTATTTTTTAGATTTTGACGTGCTCTTTCTGAATCTCAATTTTGCCACTGTGAAAAATATTCAACTATGCGTTCAAGGTTACTAGAATAGTAACAGTAACGTATAAAAATACCAATTTTCAAAACTCCCTGAATTTTCAGGTAAAACTACCAAGTAACTACTAACAAGTAGACGCTTGAAATGCTCATAGAGTTTGAATTAATAAAATCGCAAAAAAAAATTTTTTTTAAAAATGGATGGTACGGAACCATAAGCGCGAGTCCGACTCGCACTTGGCCGGTTTTCTTGAATCCCCAAAACAAAACATAATTTTCTACTTGACTTTTATACTAATTCTAAAGCATCACACTCATATTATAACCTCCTTGAGACGTCACAGTATTGTAAAGAGAGAAAAAAGATTTTCCGTTCCTTGCTTCATCTAGTTTCAGGAGCAATTCAGTTTTGAATATAAGTCCTATAGTTATGTGATCCTGAAATTACCTTTTTAGTTATTTTCAGAGTAGGTACCTACGTCACTTTGGGATGGGGGATCATCATCATCAGCCTTTTTATTGTCCCCACTGCTGGGGCACAAGCCTCCTCTCTGTGAGAGGGTGTGGGCCATTATCCACCACGCGGGCCCAATGCGGATTGGTGGATGTCACATGTCTTCGAATTTTTGGTTCTAGGACATGCTGGTTTCCTCACGATGTTTTCCTTCACCGTTTTGAAAGCAGTGGTGATGAAATAATTTACACAAAGTAAAACGCCTGCCTGGGTTTGAACTCACGAGTCACGACCCACAACTTGTAAGTCGCGGCCAATACCATTGGGCCACCACTGTTCCAATGGATGGGATGTTGTGATGGGATGAATGGGATGGAGCATAAAAAACATTAATTATCATAATCTACATAATTATCAATATCACAAGTTACGTGCCTGCAGACGTAATGTACCTAATAATAATAAATTCATGATCAAATGAGCAAGCACTTAATTAGCCAGTTACATAAATATAGTAATGCACAATTTCTGGATCAAATGGTTTCAAAGGTCGCACGCTCGCTTGGCAGCTCAGTTCCAGTCTGCCTTAGAGTCAGGGTCGCTGCCCCAGTTTCTTACGACAGGAATAACCCACCTGCTCCATAAATCAGGTAGTACTGCGGAACCTAAGAATTATAGGCCGATCACGTGTTTACCGACGGTCTATAAAGTTCTTACATCCATTCTGAGAGCTAAAATTAACACCCATATTGATAAAAATCGTATCATGTCAGCCTCCCAGAATGGATGTAGGAATGGGTCCCGTGGTACTAAGGAGCTGCTCCTCATCGATATTGCTATTAGCCAACAGGTTCGTCGTTCTCGAAGAGATCTGTCGACATGTTGGATAGATTACAAGAAGGCCTATGACTCGGTGCCACATACATGGCTCATGAGGGTGCTGGAGTTGTACAAAGTTGATGCAACTCTGCGCACCTTCCTGATGTCGTGTATGAGGCAGTGGAGTACAGTCCTTCACTATCCAGGATGTCGTCAGATACAGGAGAACAGCGAACCGATAAGGATCGAGCGTGGCATATTCCAGGGCGACAGTCTAAGTCCACTGTGGTTTTGTCTGGCCCTCAACCCTCTCAGTACACTACTGGAGGGTTCGGGACAGGGCTATCGGTTGAGAAGAGGTGGTCAGGTCATATCACACCTCCTTTACATGGATGATCTGAAACTCTTTGCCCCCAACAACTTGCAACTGATGAAGCTACTGAAGGTAACAGAAACCTTCAGTAGCGCCATCAGAATGGAATTTGGGGTGGACAAATGTGCAGTCATGCATGTAAAGCGAGGGGAGATTATGGAATCCGTGGGAACTCAACTCTCGGATTCCATACACCTTAGATCCCTCTCCTCAACCGAAACCTACAAGTATTTGGGTATGTCGGAAGCGTTAGGCATCAATACTGCTGACGTGAAACAGTCGCTGAAGGAGCGCTTCTTTGGCCGCCTGAATAAAGTACTAAATAGTCTTTTATCAGGCGGGAACAGGGTGCGCGCCTTCAATGGTTGGGTCATGCCGGTATTGATGTACTCTTTCGGCATACTCAAATGGACTCAGACGGAACTTGACGCCCTGGATAGGAGGGTCCGCACACTGCTGACCGCAAATCGGATGCATCACCCACGATCATCGGTGATGAGGCTGTATATCCCGCGGAAATGTGGGGGTCGTGGTTTCTTAAATGCTAAGACCCTACACAACCGCGAGGTATGCAGCCTTAGGGAATATTTCCTAGAAACCGACGTGGGTATGCATCGAGATGTGGTCGCTGTGGACAAGGGCCTCACCTCGCTCTCCTTGGCAAACGAGAACTGGCGCAAACTTAAAGTACTGGATACTAATGATCGCAGGGAAGTATGGCAGAGCAAGGAGCTTCACGGACGCTTTTACCGGGTCCTACATGGACCCGATGTAGATTTCTTAGCGTCCGTATCCTGGCTGCGCTTTGGTGACCTATTCGGGGAAACCGAAGGTTTTGTCTGTGCGATTATGGACGAAGTTATGATGACGAATAACTACCGGAAATACATTGTGAAGGACGGTACGGTTGACATCTGTCGGGCATGCCACCGGCCCGGGGAATCAATCCGACACATTATTTCTGGTTGTTCTCGTCTAGCTAACGGAGACTATTTGCACAGACACAACCTTGTAGCCAGGATTATCCACCAGCAACTTGCTCTTAAATACAATCTTGTGGAATCTGAAGTACCGTACTATAGGTATGAGCCCGACCCAGTCCTCGAAAATAGCAATATCACGTTGTATTGGGATCGATCTATCATCACTGATAGGACTATTGTTGCCAATAAGCCTGACATAGTGGTGATAGATCGACAAGAGCGTCGCACAATGATTGTTGACATAGCTGTCCCTCATGACGAGAACCTCGTGAAGGCTGAGAAAGATAAAAAAACAAAGTATCTTGATCTGGCTCGCGAGATTGTCGACATGTGGGAGGTGGATACAGCAGTCATTGTGCCGATAGTCGTGACGGCCAATGGCTTAATAGCCAAGAGCCTCGACCAACATCTCAGGAGGCTCTCGTTGGGCAGTTGGATCAAGGGCTTGATCCAGAAAGCAGTACTCCTGGACACGGCGCGTATTGTTAGGAGATTCCTTTCTCAGGAGCCCTGACCACCGGTAGCTTGGACCCTATTCCCGATACCGGTGGGCAACTACTTTTTATATTTTTAAATGTTTTTGTATTTATTTATGTTTTTCTAAGTACCTAAATATTTAAAAATTTAAAATTGTATGTATATAAAATTGAATAAATGGAATAATAAATTCATGATCAAATGAGCAAGCACTTAATTAGCCAGTTACATAAATATAGTAATGGATCTGGCGTGTTGTGGCATATGGCGTCGGCGTACCCTACAGAACGTCAAATCACTTACTATTACGATGATGCTACGGTAATTACCGTTTTACTCAGCCATAAAAACAATGGGGTTGTGTGGTTCACGCAAGTACCAGTGTGGTGCGTGTATGTGTGATGTTAATATTAAGGCATTTGGAAATTAGTCTCTTTTGCGCAAATCTAACTTTTTTTCTTGCCTTTGCTGTCCCAATGCTTCTTCTTCAAAGCACCAAGTCTTCTTTTTAGTAAGGTACTCTTTTCTCGCGCCATTGCTATTTCGAACAGAAAAAGACAGGCATTATTGTGAATCATTAATTATTATGAAATATTGCTCATAATTGATGCTTTTATTTATATTGACTTTAGTCTAAAATAATTATTTTGCTGAACCTTGGATTCTTACGTTGTCGGGTTTATTAAAGTACTAGCTTCTCCCAGCGGTTTCGCCCGCGTGGATACTGTGTACTTTCCCCCATTATAAATTATAGCCTAGAGGTATGATATTCTGATTATTGTAAAGTTTCATCCGTTCAGTAGTTTTTGCGTGAAAGAGTAACAAACATCCATACATCCTCACAAACTTTTAATCATCCTACTAATGTAGGATGATTGAAAAAGAAACAAGTATTCTTTAGAGTAAGAATTTATTTGGTGATATTGAAATCGCTGCAATTTCTCTTTGGTGTTTTTTTTTTGAACAAAATATGGCTTATAATTTTTTTTTTTTTTTGCACTGTTTCTGCATTTTTCGCAAGATCAGTGTTTCTTCCTGGTTCCTGGTTCCTGTTGCTTGCGATTAAATTAGGCATTCATCTATCTGATTGTTCCTGATTTTCTTAATAGGTGCCTAAATTAATGTTGTAAACTTAATTAGTAGCAAAGTATTTTAACTCTCTTTCTTTTCACGTTTTGAACAAATCTAAAAATGTTGGAGTGGTCAAGTTTAGAAAGTATTTTGTTTTTAAATAACACACGATTACAGTCACTATGTTTTCCATTAGAATGCAGATGTAACACATTCTAATGTTTTTGCAGTATTTGGCAGCAAATGTATCGAGTCAGGTTCTCGGCAAGCTTCACTGAGGTAGTCAATACTACAATAAAATTCTCAGCTTCAATTTACCGAGATGCGTCTGTTTTAATTATTCCATATATATTGTTCAGTTGCGTAGACACTTGAGACACAAAACTACACCAATTTTACATCACATTATCCACCAGAAATCAATTTGCAAATAATAGAAACAGCCACTGAACTTCACTCGAAGAAATACCGCCAAAAACCTCCACTTTTTGGCCAGTTCTTATAAGAAGGGTTCAAAGAGGTTTAATTAAAGTCTTCCTTTTTTTTGTTAAATGTTCCCATTAATGTTTTTTAAAACTACTACTAAAAGAAAAATAATATCGCAAGAATCTTGGCAATTTTGAATATTTACCGAAATATCAAAATTTTGAACGAGCATAAACTTCTATGGCACACAACTCCTGCTCATACCTGATTTGGATTTCATGGAAAGTGTTTGTGCGTGCGGTGTGCGAGTGCGATATTATCTGCTGAGCGAGGGCGCGCCATCTGGCGGGCAGATGCGCTGAGGTCACGCGAAGCCCAGCGCACGCGCTGCAGGGAAGGGCTTCGATAGCACGCGCCTGATCTCCCTGCGACAGCTGACTCGTACTGATTTACTGACTTCCTATAATGTTCCTGTCGGTAGCGGGTTTGCATTAGCCATCATTATTAATCAGGAATTGATAAATTCTATCTTACTATCGGGGATTAGGTCCCTGTGCCTGAAAAGTGGGAATAAGACTAGTTTTATAGCATTTGTTCTACGGATAATTCATTCTTATTTTTTTTAATGAGATCGCTCATTCATTCATTCATTAAATGTGGATGAACGTAGAGGGAGAGGGAGGCCAAAGAAAAGATGGATGGATTGTGTGAGGAGTGATATAAAAGAAAAGGGAGTTATTGATAGCATGACGGCTGACAGGACAGAATGGAAGACAAAAAACTTTTTTACAAAAAAATAGAACCGACTTCCAAAAAAGTGCAAAATAACTTTAATTTCGGAAGTCGGTGTTCCTGTTTTGTATATTCGTTTTATGACACCGACTTCCGAAATTAAAGTTATTTTGCACTTTTTTGGAAGTCGGTTCTATTTTTTTGTAAAAAAGTTTTTTATTTTTCAATTTTTAGTTGTGGTTCCCCATTAAACTGTGTTAACAATTTATAGACATACGATAGCAGCAATCGCGGTTGATTTGCTGTCAATTTTTGAGGAGTTCCCTTGTCTGTCTCCGAAACCCATCATCAGATCTTTTTGAAATTTAAATGGGACCAACTTTCGGAATAAATCCCTTTCGAACAAAAAAAGAATTTTGCAAATCCGTCCAAATATGACGGAGTTATGCCCGAACATACATAAAAAAAAAAAAAAAAAAAAATACAAACATCCGAATTGATAACCTCCTCCTTTTTCGAAGTCGGTTAAAAAGTGTTGCGCCGACCCCAAGTAACATGGGATAAAGGCAGGAAGATGATGATGAGATCGGTGATTCATTGGAATTAACTTACCAATGTATACTTTTTTAATTGCTGTGACTGTAAGCCATTACTTTGTCGGTCTTAGGCTTTGGTAGTGATCGATATTAGCCTTTTTTAGGCTTCCTTAGGCTTTGGTAGTGATCGATATTACTCCTGATTTCTATCAGAATGTACTCGTAAAATAAAAACACTGAAATTTTTACAAAAGAATGATTGTTCTAATCAAATAATTAACAAAACAAACAAACGATTTACATAATTAAAGCCTTATTATCAATTGGTGTTACTTTCTTTACTTTAAATGCAAAATTATCGGTTAACAATGGAACATTTCATTGCCTAACCGTTTAGGTACCTGGATCAAACTTTGCCTTTGCCGTTCGATCTTTGTCTAATCGATAGTAATTTAGTCGATTATGATCGGAACTGTAACAAAAGGCTAATCAATTAATCACCTGAAGGTCTGAAATTAAAACTCCTCCAGGAAAATATTAAATACTTTTGTAATTGGGTAGAATGTTGCAAGCCTTCGGCAGGACAATAAAACAATAGATGGATTCCATAGTGGTATGATTAAAATAAGCCATGGAATTAAATTAGAAGTACAGTAGAATGTGCTTCATTTAACTTTATTTTTGTAAATTTATATATGCAATATTTGTAACCAATTACAGCTGAAAGGATCTGCATGAAAAATTTGGGACACAGCAGGTGAACCTGGATTAGGACTATCCTAAAAGGTAAGCCAATCGACTTAAAGTCCTAGACGAGAAGCGCCAGATAGCAAACGAAGCCCAAAGCCTGCAAACGTATAACGATGCTGAACAGTTCTTCTGTATCCGGATACGGTGACAGGGTTCTCAAAACCAAATTTTGCAAGTCATTAGGGAGCTTAAGATAAGAAGGAAGATGGGTAAGATGGGTTGCTGTATTTGTATACGTTGAAGAGTAGTATTTATTATAGTATACCTTCCCTTGGGTTTACATTCCTCGTTTCACAACGGCGAAGCCGCGAAAAAGCTAGTATTTTTCAGCGCGACCTTTGACGCAATTTGGCGGTCATAGTTCGCGTCACCAGATCACCGGTAGTTATGACTAACATTCGTCGAAATTAAGCTGTTCCTAAGCACGATACCTACCAATTGATAATGATGTATAAGGGACGTTCACATAGTGTGGTATTTCAGAAAATAATTCGACAGAGTTGTTTTATGTATGTGCCTGGGATTACCTATGGCCGGATTCATTGGTTGGTTATTGTTTTTGACGTCATTGGGAAAAAGGAAGCTAGAGCACGATTATAACAGGCCCATCGCCCATTATATCACTGGATATAAGAAGAGACTCTTGCTTAGGTTTTTAGGGTTCCGTAACCGAAGGGTCCAAACGGAGCCCTATTGCTGTCACTCACGTGTCCGTCTGTCTGTTCGTCGTCTGTCATAAAATTTTGTTCCGAAGAATTTTTTAACTACCCATTGATATATGTACTTGAAATTTGGTATGTTAATTATTACGTATATTTTAGTAACAAATGCCAATATATTGATAAATACGTACGGAATCCTAACTGTGCGAAGTTTGACACGCATTGGCCGGTTTTTTTTCTAAAAAGCAATGTAACTATAGTCATAGTTAGAGAGACAGATACATAAAGCATAACGTCATCGCGATCGACGCCTATTTTCAGACAGACACGGTAAATTATGGTCAGATGATACAAAGGCCGTGATTACTGCATGATTACATTATCGTTATTCCTACATGTCGTTATCTTAGGGCATGTATCTGAAGCGTTAACCTTAGCTGTAACCGCTCTGGAGGCACGCGACGCTCGCAACAGGCACAAGGGCACGACGATCACAGTAATTGTGACGAACCCACCGAGGACATGGTGTTCACTCTAGGTCATGTTTACTATAGCATACTACATGCGCGGCTTTAGTATAGTCTGGCTAACAAATGACGCTCAAGTGTGAGTCGATTTTCCATCTGCTTCTCGCCAACTTTGTGATGAGTATCAGAAAACTGTTGATAAAATCTGCCCCTTTTTTAAAATACAGGAGCGTTCTGGTTTGAGAACAATTACATTTTCAGATAAGGTTAGTCAAAATATTATAGTATAATAATCTAAAGAATCTTATTTTTTTTTTTAGATTTCTCGGGACCCCGAGGTCCCGGACCTTTGGAGCCCGTACGAGGAGCCGAAGGCAACTCGCAGAGGCCCCTTAAAAGGATTATGAAGCAACTCATTGACTAGACTAATCTAAAGGCAAGGCAATGAGTCGGTTTTTCCAATAGTCATACTGCGATACGACGTAGACGGATGTATTTAACCCGTACAAATTCAGTAGATACCTACCAGGTCCACGTTTAATAGATTTTCTAAGTACGGAACTCTTCAGCTACGGAAGATTAATGTTAAGATAATAAGGAAAATTAATTTATATTTATTTTGCAAATATATACCAAAAACATTACAATAAATACGAACATAAGTTTTGATGTAGGTAACTTCGAAACGGATGTTCGTATTTATCTAATTTTATTTTGTAATTTTATTAAACAATGTTCAAAATAATTATCATATAATTGACCGATTACCTACTTTATTTTCTGCCAAAAGTTGGTGTTTCAATCACTTTGAATTTTGTTCGTTATTTGAAAGGAGATAAGCGATTTACATTTATGAATCTAATACCGTACACACGGTACGGATCTATGCATCAGGAAAAAAAAACTGTTCTAGATTCGAAACTTTGCAAATAAAATCGCCCACTTCGCCTTGTTTAGCCACAATTCGTTCAAGTTGAGAGTTCTATAAAAGTTTGTTTACATTTTTTGTTAGTCGGTGCCCGGTACAGAACGCACTAGTTACTCGTCTAACAAAAAATACTATGTTTTTTACACAAACTGGACGATGAGTTACGGTCACGTTTTTGTCAAGTTCACTCACAAAAAACGAGGAAGCAATAGATTTAAAGTTATTTTGTAGTATTAGCTCTTTAATTCATTACATAGTAATTGAAGCCAATGCAGCGCATCGGTCGGACGTCATCGTGAGGTGTCCCCGTTTTTTAATCGATTGAAAAAGGGAGGTCTTCTTTCCCTTGTGTATGGAAATGGCTGTAGATTTTTCATGAGACGACTGGTTTGGTTTCAGTTCTATTTGATTAATTTATACTTCTCTACAAGTAACTACCACGATCCCTTCTCGTGAAAGGATTAAATCATTCATTTTAGCAGCAGCTGTCCTTCGAGTGTTCAATGCCAAATCATTTTACACAGAAACTAATTACAATCCAATCTGTCTCAGATTGTAAGCTTGTAATTAGTCCATTATCCTTTTTAACATGGACGGACAGATTAATTGAAAAAACAGTCCAATCTCACTTTTTGTATGTTTAAAAATAGGGTTTTGTCGCTAACAAGTGGCATTTTTTTAAATTGTCTTTGGGTTTTAACTGTATCACGTTGCAACTGCCAAAGTAGGGTAGTAAATGAATAGTTCACAGTAAAGTTACTGTGAACTATTTCTTTCCGAACTGCAGTATTGTGCATTTATGAATCGTCGTAGTCATATTGCGGGAGGCGTTGCGTGGAAGCAGAACTAAACGCGAGGCGTCGCACCAGGCATGCGCTCGAGATTCAGTTTCTGCCACCGGAGCCCCGGGCCGTGGCGACTTCGCCACGGTCGCATTGTGGGTTAATGAGGTAGCGTTAAAAATAATGCTTTCTTTTTGAATCCGACCTCATTAACCGACGAAACCGCGTAAACAATAACATCGCGTCGTGTTCCTACTTGCAATCCGACGCGCAGTGCTTAACAGAATAGGCACTTATGTTGCAGCGCTGTGAACCACGAATAAAGTTGCAATTTTATATTGGCAAGGTATTTAAGTTCGAACAATTAAAAAGCTGTGGGAACAGCAGATTGTGATCTTAGTTTTACTTCATATGTAGATGGGTAAGTAGTCAATTCAGTTAAAGTGAAATCGGTTCTTACTTTCCATAGCTCGGGCTTATTCAAAGGCATGCAATCGTTTGCCGTTAAATAATTAATTAATTTAAGGAGGAATCAGAAACATATCTTGTCATAATGAATGATTAGGCAAATAATACAAGTGCGTTTATGAAAAATATTTATTTAGCAAACACTGTGCCCCTTCCCTTGGTTACCCAGTTACCCTTGGAGGGGTTTGCAGTGGTTGAGCAAACAAGGATCAAAGACTCAGAGTATGCACTTCAATACAAAGTGAAGAGTCATTAATGCGGACATTTTTATATAGACTTTCTCTCTTTGAAAATTGGATGAGGCAAAAGACTCAACCAACTAACTCAACTAACTGAGGTCTGTACCGGAGTAATTAGCTGTTCTTGATTTACCGACTCTGTCCAATTTTTATAAGATTTTATTTAACTTGCAATGCTTGTATGTAAGTTGTCCGCTTCAAAATATGCATACCACTTTTCAATCACTTGTTGGTTTCCGATATGGCTTGGCATACATATGCAAGTCCGTTGACAATGTCATATTATTATACCATTGAGCATCTGATCTGATGATGGCGCCGGGATTTAGGGACTGGAACTCCCTGATGGCAAGTGGTAGGACAGTTGAATTTGGGTAGTATGTTTTGTTATTACGAGTAAGTACCTACATTCCATTACACATGATGACGAAACTAAATCTTGTTATAAAAAAAAAAACTTTTAGTTTATTTATTTATTTGTATTTTTTTCCTTAAAAATAATATCAACTGCAGAACATCAGGTGTCGCACAAAATTTTTTAAGCTTCTTGACTGAAACATGAAATTGCTCGATATTTGGTGTAAGTAAGCAATAATAAAATAAGCCACATTTTGATGTCTACAGCTAAACCATAAAGATGTTTTCTTTAAACCTCATCCCTACAATTCAGACCTAAAGCTAGTGGTCGTCACAGAACAACAAACCAGCGAATGTTAGCCTCGATCTGGTTAACGTTGTTTGTCAAATATATTACATCTCTATTGACACAAGCCGATCATTAATGCAGGCAAGGGCCCACTTATTAATTTTAATAAGTGGGGTTCGTCGCGTTTTGAAGGGGCGACGACAGCCCGCTCTAGGTTTATTTTGTTAGGTTTGATTTTATGGGTTTTGTTAGTGCTTTTGGCTTGTGGTTTAAGATTATAGCCAAATAATTGAAATATTTGACGATTTCGGGCTCGTACCTACCTGCTTTTACTAGGGTATTTTAATAGAGACTTTCATAAAGTATTAAAATAAAATCCATAGACATTAAAGCGATCAGGATTCTTTTAAAGTCACACTAGTATAAATAATGCAATAAGCAGGCATGCGTAAAATCATTAAATAGTTACTATCTACCTAAGGATCCAATTTATAGCTAACTAGCATTTCACCCGCGACTTCGTTCGCGGATTTCGAAAATAAATATAATATAGAGCTTAAAGCACACAGGGATAATGTATTTTACTACTGGTGAAAGAATTTTCAAAATCAGTTGAGGAGTACCAGAGATTACTTCCTACCAACAAACTCACAAACTTACAAACTAATTTACCTCTTTTAATATTATTACTTTAAAATATAATAGGTTTATATTAAAGAAAAGAAACATTTAGCGCCTGTTAACAATCTGATACTACGCTGCCGATTTGCGTTATCTTACAAAGCAACATTTCTCAAAGGAGACACAACAACGAATCCCATAAATAATTAAGCAATAAAAACGGATAGAGTCGCTCAAAAGAACAATAAGCAATCACTCGCATCTCTAGTTATCATCGTATGATCCGACGCACGTCAGGGTAGGGTTGTCCGCAGCCCCCAGCTGCTAAAGTACCATAAAAGTGTTCGGCGAGCGCGTGCCGCCCGCGGCGCATCTCTAAATTGCATTTTAACCTAATTAGGGAACGATATAATTTTTCGGTTCCGCTATAATCAGATCAAGCAGACATTATGAAATTAAAGCGCTTTACAGCGGGCGGGATCGCGGCCTCGCTGTCGCATGTTATAATTCATAGTAATTCTGTTATGAGCCTATATTTTACTTAAGTTTAAAATTATTTTACAATTATTATACTTTATGGAACTCTCATACATAAAGAAGGTGCTATCGAACTAAGCCGGTTGACGGTTTCTATGGTTAGTGTCGAAAAACAGAATACGCTTCTCACTTGAAACATTTCACTTATTTTTAGATGCTCATAATAACATTTTCATTGTGACAAACTTTCGTCAAATACATGCTTATTTGACAAAACAGGATAAGGACTAACAAATTACACAATATCGCTAGTCAATATTAGTCAGCTGATCATGGGAACTTGTCAAGGTACATGGCGGAGCAGTTTCCCACAGAAACTGGACACCGCGGCCCACCGGCACGCGCTCGGATACATCGGGCAAATAGGGACAAATTTTATCTATCGCAGTATCTGATCAGTTTTTCGATCGTTTAGTGGGTGGAAGAAGGTTTCGATGAAAATTCAATGTGAGTTTTAAGTATTTTGTATAGAAAAGGACTGTCATATTTTCTATAGTTTAAAAAAACTAAAAAACACACTTTATTTTTTATTTCTCGTGTTCTCCTCAGCGAACTCTTTCATTTGATTGATACCCATACCATGGGAATGCATACAAAATAATTAGTCCGCCATCTTTGGGAGTCCGCCATACCTATTGGATTTAGAATGACGTCACTTAGCTAACCACGCATTTACATCCAAACTAAATATATGCTCGCATAAAAATTTTTCATCAAATTTTCGCTTAACCAGAAATCGAGAAGGCGGTCAAATTTAACTTCTAAGATTTGTTTACATAGTTAGTTACAAGTGAAGCTTAAATGAGTGTGTTAAAAATAGATCATTAAAATTGTAGGCTTGCCAAAATATTCGTTTTGAGTGTTCAAGTAGACGTACATTTAGTCATCTATTACTCTCTATTATACTGTACCAGAGATCGTGAATCCCCCAAAAAGTCATGATAAGTTTCTCAAAAGCTCACCTTAAGCCTTATAAAGCTTGCGCGGCTCTAGTTTCATCAACACGATTTAGCGAGGGGATCTTATGAAGAAGCACTAATGCTTCCCTAGTGTTTCCGAGCGAGTTGGTTGCTGTCGCATCCGATGTGCAGATTGAAGGGAAAGAAGCTCCAGGAGTGCTCGGTAACCGTCAATTACGATGGGCATCGCACGCGCCGGAGCCCCAGGGACCGGTGGGACCGGTGGCACACGACCAACCCCACACAATTTATGGAACAAAGTACATACATCACTACGCCCCGGTTTTGTGTTTAAATTTTATAAAAAAAAAAATCGAATGCGCTCCTTTTATGAATCATAATTTTGTGATGTGCCAGTATTTTTAGGTCGTAAGTGTGGCAAAAGTTGCAAGTTCATCGTTTTCAATGTGTTTTAAGTTTTACTGTTTTCGAGTAGGTACCTACTGTTATTAAAAAAAAAAACAGTTTGTTCCATATTCTGCATACTTACAATATTTCTCTACATAAAATACACTGCGAATGGTCAACCTTAGAAAAGAATAAATTACTGTAATAGGTACAACCTGTCATAAGAACCATTACTGATTTAAATAATTCGAATGTTATATCGATTTTGTTCGGTTACGGATCTTTAGAAAATTGAATAGGGAAAAACTGCATTCTCACTTCTCCGTGTTGAATTTTCCATTGTTTTACAAGAACAGCAGCACCATGTAACAAGAAAACGTTCTTCAGTATAGTAACGGGACTTTCAGCGAGACTATTAATAAAACATCGTGTTGACCCAGTGGCCGTGGTCCGTAACATCCGCGGCTCACTTCGGATCAAGGCTTGCTCACGTTTCATAATGTATAACCTTGTAACCTGGTCTGCGCACGCGTTTAGGGTGGTTCCAGCGACGCTAACCCGTGATTTATACCGTCGTAAAGTTGCACACGGCTGGCCTCGCGTTCACTTGGATAATTTATCGTGGCAACCACGCGGCCACGGTTGACCACGGCCTAGCCGGATTGAGCCGAAGTTTCATATTGAGTATTTATAGTATCGCTCCACCATAAAATAGCCGAGTGACTTGGTAGCTATGTTAAGTGTAGTTAAGTTGGTAACGTGCCCATTTTGATTTGAAGGAGGGAGAGCTCGTTATGTGCAGTCTTGTTAGCGACTTCAACCAAACTGTAATCACGTTGTAATGTTTTATTTTACCGTGAAAGAAATTTGACTGAGACGGTTCATAAAGGTTTGGCAAATTAATATTGTTTGATGAAGTAAGTCCTGTAAAACCTCAGTGGACTTACACAAAGATCTCTACAATACGGTCTTATACTATAGGGTAACTGAGCAGAAGCGGATAAAGCTTTAGTTTTAGGGTACAAAAAAAATGCATTCAAGCCATTTGTGGCTTTCCTCCATGGGAATCTTGTAAACTATTATTTCTAAAATTAAAACTCCTGACATTACCCAGTAGGCATATTTTAGAATGTGCTAAATTGTCCGACAGTACTTGGACCTGTTTAAAAAGGCTCAAGACCGTTTTCCTCGAAAAGTTAGAGATCCAGATAGAATAGTTCTGCCTAAGGCGAATAGTTCTGCCTAAGGCACCAAAGACTTCTCTGTACAAAAAAAAATAGTTTTAGTATGAGTGGACTTATATACAATAAAATACCAAAGAACTTTAAAGAGTTACCTAATAATTTATTTTTTATAAAGTTAAAATTACAGCTGCTGGTTAAACGATTTTACTTTATAAATTAGTTTATAAATTGTAATAATAATAATAATCTGTTTTAAATTAATGTGACGATAGTTAATATTCAATGTATTGTAAAATTTATGAATAATAGAGTTGTATGAATAATAGAGCATTAAGGTACATTGTAACATTTTGCATGTCAAATGTCTGATCAAATGTATTAGGAACTTAATTACTAACTTTAAGACCAACACTGTACCAATACTTATAGCAAATAAAAATGATTATGATTATGAAGATATTATAAAAGTTCAACGGCCATGAAAGCACTATGGGCCTATAGTTGAAACTAGTTTTCATAGACGTAATTGATGTAGGAAGGTATTTTAAACTGAATCAAACAATAAGGAAACGTTTGATGTGAAATAATCTCAAAAGGTATTACAAATAAGTGACAGACTATAACAACAACAATGACAATCGTATCGATTTTACTTTTCTTCGGCCATTGAAATAACTCAACCTTTGTGTTAACCGACCAAATTGTCCAAAAACATCTTCTAGTCTATCAAAACACTTCACTGTTTCAGTTGTTTTCATAATAACCAAGATTGACAATATTCATGATCACATTCTCAGTGCTGCTCGAAAAACACAAATCCAACCAAACTACATATTTTTTTGTGCCCACAAGTTAATACTTGTGGGCACACACTCCTTAATAGGTGTAACAACAATATAAAGTAAAGAGTAGGAGAGTCCTTAGTCCGATGTTCCAAGGCATGTTGTGGTTAAGTCACTTGCGGTCATTAGTCAACTAGGAGCTGTTACTACCGACTGCCTACATTATTAATTTGTTTCTTGATTTTTGCCTACAATGTCTGTTTCAGACAGTAAATTGCTTGTTTTTTCACTAACGGGTTAGGGTTAGGAATATTTCTATACTAACAAAATCGACTAAACTTCGATTGACATTCAACGTGGCAATGCTGCCAGTGCTCTGGGTACTTTTCCCATGCAACAGCGATGTGGACAAATTTTTCGATGCCCAATAAATGCCCGCCTCCCCTTAATTGCCGCTTGTCCATATTTAAGCGACTTCAAAAAAAACTTTATATTTTTTAGTTGTACCCCGGAACTAAAATTAAATATTAAAATTATGCCCGAAGAAGTGATAACCCCAATAACATTGAATTTAAACATAATTGGAGGAAATCAATACCACATCTGCGTACACATATTTTTTGTTGATTTTTTTTAAAAAGCGCTGAATTAATTGCGATAAAATTATTATGGGACCACCTCAGGAGTATACTCTTTCGAATATAAAAATAATTTTGAATATCGGTTCACAATTGAAAGAGAAATCGGTGGACATACATAAAAAAAAATAACATATCATCATGCTGATTCGCTCTCAAGGGATACACAGATTTGTACAGTTCACACAATTTCACTAATAGGGAATGTGCATGATATTTTTTTATTTGTTCAATTGAAGACTTATTAACTATAGTGAACAAATATGAAACAATTTTCAAAATGTCATCATCAGCGACGAAGTTATAAAGCTTTAAAGTTGATAATTAGAAAGAGAAGTCCGACGTGTTCTTTGACGTCAAAGGACAAAACAGCGTTTTCGAGAGACAGATATATTTTTTTAAAATGGTTATATCTCGTTTAATTATAAATCAATTTTGATTCTGCTTTCACTGTTCGTACTCTATTTTAGTATATTCACCGATAAACCGGTTAGATAACAAATGTTGTTTTCATGCATTTTCCTTATTATGTTCAAATTCCATATTTTTGGGGCTGTCAATTCTGGCATAACTTTACTATTTAGTTTTAGTTCTGGGGTACAACAACTAAAAAAAATACAACCAACTTCCAAAACACAAAATAATGCAAAATAACATTAATTTCGGAACTTGGTGTCAAATAACGAAGAAACAAAACTAGAAAAACCGACTTCCGACATTAAAGCTATTTTTAATTTTTTTTCTGTTTTAAATGGAAGTCGGTTGTAATTTTTTGTAAAAAAGTTATTTCTATAAAATAGCTTGTATATACTTTGTAATGTAATAGTTTGTATTTATGTGTAAATATATTAGTTTCATCGCCAGCTAACAAAATAGATTATGTTGGTTGCCGTAGTTTTCTTTGTGTTCTGCCACTACAGCACTAAACAGTATGATTACAATCTGATCTCTACGCGTAACGAGATTCGTCTATGACTTCGAGTAACTGACTCTCTAATGGATAATGGATGAAACAGACAGCATAGAAGTTGCCAATCCAACCAAACTTGCAATAAGTTAATCTGTAGACTCAGCGACTTGTCATTGTAATTTTCCGAAGTTTTATTATTATAAGTAGGTATTATATACAATGGACCATGTTTTAGTTAGCAGACGGCTATGTATCTCTTCCAGTGAGTTGCATTTTCAGTAAGCCAAGAAAACTTCCTCATTTTGTTTTTAGTTGTTGTGAGATATGGTTATTTATAAGATATTTTCGGATTTATTACGTTTTTAGGGTTCCATACCCGAAGGGTAACCAACGGGACCCTATTACTAAGCCTCCTGTCCGTCCGTCTGACAGTGGGCTGTATCTCATGATCCGTAATTGGTAGACAGTTGAAATTTTCAGACAGCGTTCTATAGCCGATATAACAACAAACAATTAAAAAAAAATAGTTGCTAATTAAAATTAACTTAAACGTGATTTTGAAAAAAAAAATTATGTGTCCCTTCGGGTGTTCCATACCCGATGGGTAACCAACGGGACCCTATTACTAAGTCTCCTGTCCGTCCGTCTGTTAGCGGGCTGTATCTCATAATCCGTAATAGGTAGACAGTTGAAATTTTCACACAGCATGTATTTCTATAGCCGCTATAACCACAAATAATAAAAATTAAAAATGACTTCATTTATTTTTGTTTTTATTATTTGTTGTTATAGTGGCAACAGAAATAAACATTCTGTGAAAATTTCAACTGTGTAGTACGGATCGTGAGATACAGCCCGCTGACAGAAAGACGGACAGCGGAGTCTTAGTAGTAGGGTCCCGTTGGTTACCCTTTGGGTACGGAACCCTAAAAGTGAGGGAATTTTAAATAAACAATCAGATTTATCAAGATATTGGTATTTGTTTGTAAAATGTCTGTAATTATAAACATTATCACCAAATTTCAAGTTCTTATGACAATGGGAAGTAAAAATATTCTACGGAACAGAATTTTGTAAAAAGAAGCTATCTTGGATGGCTTATAATTTTTATGATTCCCAGTATTTTTTAAAACAAAAAATATATTATTCATCTACTCAATCGAGCTCTAAATAACGATACACCATTTGATGGGGTATGTCGAAATTATTTTTTCGCGCCCTCTTTAGCTATATGGGAGCCATATTTTTTGACAATATGTATGGCTTTGGGTCAGCAAGATGCTTATACTGTGACGATTTGGAGACTGTAGCTCAAACCTTTTGGCTGTAAAACCTGTGTGACAGACGATGGACAGACAGACAGACAGACGGACAGACAGACACTTGATTGACAGCAATATGTCTCCGTACCCTTCGGGTACGGTACCCGAAGGCATCGGTAAAATCGGCCCTTAAAAATCAAATTATTTCAAGTTACAAAATCCTATTTAATAAATTTAATTTCTGAATCTCTTTTTTTGTCTTTACGTTATGCTAGTAAATAAGAAGTAAAAAAAAAAGATTAGAATGTAAAAAAATTCAAAACACCAGCACGTATTTTTTCTTAAATTATAAAAACAACATACTTTAAAGACATGCATTATATAAGTGACCACAAAAAATAAGTATAACAAACGCAAACATTTACTACCCTGTCTAACTTTCAATGACGTAAACGTACTCGTAGCTTGAGATGCTACGAAGATGCTACGCGGCGCGCCGCCCAATTAAAGCAAAATATCTGCGTCGCGTAGCGCGTAGCCGGACCGCTGAGCTTTTCACAAACATTTCCATATTTGTACGTAAAATAAACATCCGATTTATGAAAATTTATAGCTACATTCCGATTTACCTTTAATCCTTTATTGATGCAAAAGAATGGTGCATAAAAAGTAAAGCGGTGTAGCGGCGCTCATCTGTAAACACTTGAGCGATGTAAAGTGTTCGATATCGGTGGGAAATGCTGCGAAAATTCTTTTTACAATCGATCGGTGGGTGTAGGCCTGTCGTGTGGATTGGTCGGTGGGCGTGGTGGTTGTTATCGGCGACCAATGGGAGTGGGTCGCTGATAAGAGGGTTGGGGGTTGCGCGGCGGGGTGGCGGCAGTGTGCCGGACGCAGCGGCCCGGGTCGGCCGCGTCATGCTGGGGGCCATGATGTATCCGGGCGCCGAGGAGGCCGAGTTGGAGGACATGCGCGTGCCGCCGATACAGCTCGAGCACTTGCCCGAAGTCTTCCTATGTACGTAATGTTGTGTGCTATGTCATGTGTGTGAGTGTTTTGTGTGCTGTGCTATTTTCTGTGCTACGTTTGTAAACTTTGCGCGCGCGCTCGTTTAATTGGAATTGTGACGTTTATGAATATGTTGATACGTGAAAACCACGAAACTTTATTTCCATGAAATTAAAGTTACCTTAAAAAAATCGGGTCATGATTGTACCTACCTGCTCAACATATGTGGATATATAATCTAGTCAAAAATGCCTTAGTATGTACTAAGGCATTTTTATTTTATTTTTTTGCATATGTATGTACCTACTTACCCTCTAAAACATCAAGAGTATCCACGGATTTGCAAAAAGTTAACAGCACATTCACTTATGACTTGTTAAATAGTCGGTGCCTACCTGGTGTGTACCGATTGCAATAAGATATACTTATCTACACACTAGTACTCACACGAAGAAGTTATTTACTTACTTAATTATAAACTTAAATCTATCACTGAAACAAATACGTAATTACATGTTGTTACATACTCACTACTTTAATCAAAAAGAGTTTTTAAGTTACAGAGGCATATGTGAAATTCATGCAAAAGAGATCATCTTGCGTCTCCATTATCAGATCAGCTAAGCAACACTATTGATAACTGTCATAAAACTCCTTATCAAAAAAAAAGAAATGTGTAGCTTTCAGATTTTTTTTTGTGTTGTATCTGTTGTTTAGTTATATCTAATTTAAAAACTGAAGTGCTAACTGACTTTCGTTGCTAATTAACTAGCTATATAGGATAGGTATTCCATCAGATTTCTCATGGCTGAAATGGATGATGTGGCATGAAACAGATAAGAAGCAATCAGCTGGGGTCAAGGATACCAAAAACTTCGAAATGTTTTTAAATTCCGACTCATACGTTGTATCGTTGAAACAGCGCGACATTAGCACGATCATCACTTTACATGATCAATTCTTAGACAGAGTTGCGTCTGCGCAATACTTGCGCTACTGTGGAGCTTCATAGTCATATTACGTCTCGTTCGAACGATCGTGTGGAGCTACATGGTAACTGGCATATGCAGGTCCACTAAAATCTATGTGATGCTTTTCTCAAGAAACCACCTTAGACATTTAAACCTATTTGGAATAATTTAAGATCTGACAATGTAAATGTCGTTCAAAGAGACATTCAAATGAGAGTGAATTAACTGTGTATAACGATATTTCTTCACAGAGTAGTCTAGCAAGGAAACACTGAGCACATCAAGTTAAAATTAACGTTAAAAAATAAACGAGTTACAAATTAGGTACAGCACACGTACTTGTTTGTAACCAATAGGGAATATGCATGAAAGAAATATTTGTTATCTAACCGATTTATCGATGAATACACAAAAATAGAATGCGAACAGTGAAAGCAGAATCAAAAGTGATCCAAAATCGAACGAGATATAACAATTTTAAATAAATATATTAAATCCCTTTCCCGAAAACGCTGTTTTCTATGACCACGTCGGACTTCTCTTTCTAATGATCAACTTTACAGCTACACTGCCGATGAAGATATTTTGAGAATTCCTTAATATTTGTTAATTATAGTTAATTAGTAAATAATAGCTTTAGAACCGTCATAAACCCCAAAGTCTGGCAACCAGTCTTACCAAGGGGTATCGTATTACCCAGTAACTGGGTTGTGGAGGTCAGATAGGCAGTCGCTTCATGTAAAATACTGGTATTCAGCTGCATCTGGTTAGACTGGAAGGCGACCCCAAGATAGTTGGGAAAAGGCTAGGCAGATTGAACCGTCATAACTTGACGATGTTATTGCGTTTTCTAAAAGAAATACTTAGGCATAAACTACCAGAACAGAAGTAGCTGCTGCATAAGTATCTACTAGTTACATATCAGATAGTTGCGGTTAATATAATTTTATCGGGAAACTGCGAATCTGTAACGAATTATTTGAAATCATTAAAGCATAAAAAACAAGCGTGGAAAATGCACCAGAATAATATCCATTGTAAATAAAACTCGTGTAAGTATGCGATATAGGTGCCTAGTTGTACCCTGGGTATGCAGACGGTAATTATGGCATTTAAAATGAGTGAATCCATAGGTTATGTACATAATGTGTAAAGTTGAGAAGCTTAGAAACTTTTAATAGTTTGAATTTCGGTCACATTAGAAATTTAGGTCATTCCTTTTTTTACTATTACTGATAAGCTAATAAGCTTTTGCTGATAAGCTTGCGTTTGACCACTAATCTCACCTGATGGTAAGCGATGATGTGGTCGACGATGTAGCAAGCTTGCTTAAAAGTAACCAATTCACTCTTGACTTAAAGACCCCGGTCTTAGCTATCAGGAAACACAGACTCTTCACACATCTTGGTATAACTTTATTTTTTCTTCAGTAAGAACCCTTCAAAAGGCGCCGAAAAGACCAGGCAGTGCGGGATTTTTACAGCCTCAAACATGAAAAGGTTGAGCGGATAGCATCTTTTTTACGTTATAGAGAAACCCATGCAATGTTTATTATCTTTCTAATTTTATGGGTAAACAAACGTGAGTCTGAATATTCTTGATGATTTTTACGTAACTTTACGTCATCATTTGCCTAGCCTTTTCCCAACTATCTTGGGGTCGGCTTCCAGTCTAACCGGATGCAGCTGAATACCAGTATTTTACACGGAGCGACTGCCTATCTGACCTCCACAACCCAGTAACTGGGTAATACGATACCCCTTGGTAAGACTGGATGTCAGACTTTCGGGCTTCTGACCCGTAACGACTGTCAAAGATCCACGATTGACAGCCGGGACCAACGGCTTAACGTGCTTTCCGAGGCACGGAGGAGTCTCGGTATGTAAAGATGGTCACCCATCCATGGACCAACCCCGGCAAGCGTAGCTTAACCTGATGGATCGACGTTATTACTTTAGCCACGAGCTCCTCCGTACGTAACTTTACGTATTTGGATTATTCTTGGTACATGACTACACTATGACCTGGATAAGGGCTTAGACTATTTTTATCTATAGTACCTGTGTTACCGTGGAATAAAGTTCAACTTTCACGAAAGAGAAGCTGCTGGCAAAGGCCTTTTTTACCGTTTTCTGGCATCAGTGGACATTATGTATTAAAGTTTTTGTCGACTAGTCGGTAGTTTTCGGGTGATTTTTGGCGAAATCTAGTGACATACTTAATATGAGCAGAATTACGCTGATTAAACTACTACATCAGCCAAAATCAATTTGTTTTTAGGGTTCCGTAGCCAACTAGGAACTTTCGCCATGTCCGTCTGTCCATCCGTCCGTAGCTTAGCTTAGAGACTCTTAGTACCATAATTTGGCAAGAATATACTCGTACATATTAATCATGCTGACCAAGTGGTAAACTAAAATCATGAAAAAAAAAATTAGGATCCTCTTGTACAAGTAAAGTGGGGATGTTTTTTTTTTCTCGTCTATCCCATGGTGTGGAGTGTCGTTGGATAGCTTATTTAAAAATATTACGGGCATTTGAAAACCATTTTACGATTCAGGGATCCGTTTGCGTAAAATTAAGCTTTAAATTGCCAATTTTTATTAGAGTCAAGTGTCCCCGCCAGCTAAATAGTTGCTTTTGGGTATGTGAAAAATTCACGGCAGTAGTATCTATATATAACGTAACTAACTTCTGCCAGCGGCTTTGCCCGCGTGGTATTAGTACTTCCCCCCATTATAAATTATAGCTTATTGTGAGTTTTTACCGCTCATGATTCCAGCCCTTTTTTTTCTTTAAAGAATAGTATATGTCCTACATGTGTGCAAAATTTCATTCGAATCCCTTCAGCCGTTTTTGCGTGATTGACAGCCAAACATACAAACCTTTGATTTTATAATATTAGTAGAAATAGGAATAATATGATAGTAGGATTAACAGGAAAACTATCACGGCTAAGTTAGCTTTGTTAGTTTTTGAGTAATAGTCGCCCAATTTATAAAATGTTTCTACTTTTTAAATTTCGTTCAAAATCAAAAATCCTTGGCAAAAAATACTTAGGTGAAGTACGGTCTACGGAACCCTACCTTGCGCGTGGCCCGACACGCACTTGGCCGGTTTTTTAACCTATTTATCACGATAAACTTAGACTTGACAACAATTAATTAGGCCTAGATACTGCGTGCCAGGAATTGCTGGAGTAAGGCTGAGGCGGCAGGAACTGCGACACGCGCTCGAGCGGTGGCGCGAGCGGTTATAGCAACCGCAATTCTCGCGCAAGCGCGTTGTCGAAGCCGTTGTCCTGCCGCACTTCGAAGCCTGGCTGAAAAAGGGGAGCGCATCTCCTACAAGGTCAATCAGGTACTGACCGGGCACGGATGCTTCGGTGATTACCTGAACAGGATCGGGCGTGAGGCCACGGCAAACTGGCACCGTTGTGGAGGCGACCTAGATTCTGCACAACACATACTCGAAGAGTGCCCTGCGTGGGCTTCTGAGCGGCAGGCCTGGGTCGCCTGGATCAGGCGAGACCTGTCTCTGCCGGCAGTAGTCAGGGCTATGCTGGTGGAGACAGAAAACTGTAGGGAAATGGCGTCATTCTGTGAGACCGTAATGGTCCAAAAGGAGACCGCCGAATGGAATCGTGAGAGAGCCGATCCCGCTCGGAGAACAAGGCGTTGTACAGAGGGGATTCTGGAATGGTCTTTTAAGAGGTCTCGGGGCCCCCTTCCATATGCTGATGGTGATCACCGGGTGGTTTTAGTGAGGTGAAAATCCTACACTCCCTGGTCGTTGTTCCCCAAAAGTCCAGGCGCCTTTTGAAGGTTTTCCCCAAAAACAAAAAAAAAAAGCCTGGAAACTGCGTCTTACTCGTACTTGTCAGGAATTTGCAAATCGAACAGCACAATGTTTTGTTTAGGATGCAGCTTCAATACTTAGGTATATTAGGCTATCATTTTGAAACAAAAAAAATGTTACGAACCATAAAAAGCAACACATTTTTTTTTTTACCAATTTTTTATTTCATTTTCGTTTTTAGGGTCCGAACATCCGAATACAAAAACGGAACCCTTATAGGATCACTCGTGTGTCTGTCTGTCTGTCCGTCTGTCACAGCCAATTTACTCAGAATCTACTAGTCCGATTAAGTGGTAATTTGCTACACAGGTGTATTTCTATGACCCAAACACGGATAACTAACGTAAATAAATCAATTTGTAATATGGGGGTCATTTTTGGGGGCAAAATCGGAAAATTTAAAAATAAAGTACTTATTTCAGACTTTTCTGTGCGACTTATCAAAGGGTCTCAAATATATTTTTTTCATAATTTTAAAATGAATCGTTTTAAAGTTATTTAATAAAATAAACGAAAATTGACCATTGGATATGTATTGCAATTAGTGGTGGTGGTGCCCAAAGTTTGATAATAAAACCGGAAGGTGACCATAACAACTCCTCAACTAAACAAGTTAGCGCTATTGTGTTTGGGTTTAAAAAAAAAAGGGTCTGACTATGTATATAAGGTCTTCAACCATACAACATAGCATCGTCGTTTTAGACTCATTGGATATGTACCTCCTTTCTGACAAGTGTCAGTAAACTAGGTGCTGACTAGGGTCTGATCATAGAGCCAGAAGGGTACTCTAAATACTAAACAAGAAAGAACCGTATGGTTTGATCTCGTCGATTATGACTTGACTAAATCCATTCCACGTATAGTCCAGGGTCTGATGTTGGATCTGGAAGGTCATCACAGGAAACCTTCAACTTATAAATGTAGCTCGATGAGGTATACAAGTTTATAGCACACTGGCCGGATAGATTCGAATTTCTTTTGACTGACAAGAAGTTACAGGGCAGCTTTTTTTTTTTTTTTATATCATTGGATGATTTCCCAACCCACAAAAAAAAAAAAGTTACAGTGCAGCTGGCTAGAGAATAATGTCAGATTGCTGCTGCCCCAGGTATTGACTCTTTCGGCTTTAGAGTAAAAAAGTAAAAAATAAAGTATACAGGGTGTAACGGAAAGGTGTGTCAACTTTCTTTAAGAAAATCCGAGGAAATTCTAAAAAAATTGTTTACCTCCCATACAAATATTGATCAGCTGATGATAACTTTGTATGGTAAGTACAATTCTTTTTTTGGGGAATTTTATATTTTTCTTAGAGAAAGTTGTTCATTTCCATGGGCAGAACCGGTTCTTAAAATATGACCACACCTTTCCGTTAGACCCTGTAGATTAATTAAAATCTTTTTAAGGCTAGTTTTAATCAAAAATAGAAACGTAAACTAGAAAATGTTATAGTTGTAACTATAATCTTTTTTTCTTTAAAACTTGAGGTGTGAACGTCTCTTACACTGTTCTAAGGATAAGCCTAAAATATTATAGTTGTACGCTTATTTTTGATGACTAAGCAATGAACTTGTTTTAAACTCAGTTTATCTAAGTTTTAAAAAGTTTGTTTTAAAAAGAATTTTACTTTTTTTAGAGCCATTTAAAAAATATGTGATTCGTTATCAACCCCGACTCGCACTTGGCCGGATTTTTACTATTTTATTCTTCTTTAATTTGTCCTGAAAAGTTTTCAGGACAAATGAAATGGGCGGAATTTAGTACGCCTTTTGTACCAAAAATGAACGCGAACTTCTACGAGTATGTATGTCTTCCATAAAAACTTTCATTCAACTTTAAGCCACGAATCTAGGAAAAAAAACCCTTCTATAGTTAATCTCCTACCTTTTTAAAAGGAACTCTGGTGTAAAATATCATATTTTTTAAGTCGTAGGCTATGCGTGTCGGTCAGAGATTTCAAGTAACATAGTTTTAAGCTATTATCCACGTTCCGTCGGCGGTTTATGTTTGTACGTGACGTCGCCTTTCGGCCGGGTCTACACTTGTATCTTTTTAGTGAATCAGATTTCCGTGTTATCGACGTGTATCATTGTCGGAAGTTTGGACGCAACATAAGTCCCGATCATGTCACACGTCGTAGCTTGTACACGCCGTGTAACTGCGTATCTTATACATTTCGAATCGGGTACGTATATCGTGATTGGCAGTATGTACGTAGTATGGGCGCATTTTCGATACTGTCAATTGATACATGATACACCGCGTTCCATGTTGAGATGGTTTTTCCCCGATATCGAAGGGGATAAGCAAGCATTCCCTACACGCTGACAAGATACAGTACCGTTAAGTATGGACGTGGTTTTTGGTACAACACAGCGAGCAATAAGATACTGATATGATAATTATGGTAGAAAACTGTACGAACACTCGAATAGTAGGTAGTAGTTGTAGTTTTCGTCTTAGAATTATTTTATTTTTTCAGTTTATGCACCTGCCATGTTATCTCTCCACCACCCTTGGTTGACTGGTAGAGAATGCCTAAGGCATTAAGTCCGCCTTTGTACATTTGTGTTGCATGAAGTTTTAATAAATAAATAAATAAATATACCTACGCTTGATTTGAAACTTCAAAATAATACTCGCGTGAATGTTTAGCTAAAATTCTTCGTTCATTATGGGTATATTAATACCTACATAATAGGTAATAGAACTCTGTCCGATGATCATCTTATGGATCAACACAAAGCCTAAACTACTGTTTGTTGTAACGTGTAATTTGAAGGACGTATTACGATTTCGGCATCCGATGAGACAGGATCCTTATCAACTTCAAACTTTCACATTTTTTAAATATCGTTCAGCTATCATATGTTCGCAATTCAATTGTGTTCTGAATTCAAATCTATATAATTATGTATTAATATGTGAACCAAAAACTTTCAACCACTTTTTACGAAAATAACGCGGACGAAGTGGCACAGTTTAACTTTGTATGGAGAAGGAGTGCAGAAAGCTAATATTTTTATATAATATGCAATAGAAATAATAAAATTTAAAAAAAAATATTACACACCACCATGCGTTTGACACGTATTTATATGTCGCAGCCATCTGGTTGAATTCGCCATTCAATTGGACGCCTAGGCCGTTCATTAAACGCCATTCAATTAAATGACTGAAAGACAACCAGCCAAGTCGTTGAACGCAACGTTTAACCAGATAGCTGGATGTCGTCCAGTCATTTAGTTTAATTATAGATATTGATGAGTTTGTGATACCACTGATCGTAATTATGTGTGTACAAAAGACAATGTTAGGATGCAAGAGCGAGCGTAGCGAGCTTGGGACTTGGGGCACCCCGACTCGGATAGGTTAGATTCGAAGGTTTCGTGGTTATTTTTTTTAAACCATTGACCGATCTGGCTACGCCTTTTAAATTAATTGAATCACTAATAAATCATATTTTTTTTAAGAGAAAACTACTTTAGGCGCGTTAGGCATTTTTGAGATGGGAAAAAACCGTCACCGACCGTCGTAGCACTCGTAGCGGATTGTTTTTTTTTTATGAATTTAGATCATATGGATCTTTCTACGGGGTTTTTTTAAAGCGAGCCCAAATTTTGGTCATTTTTGAGATTGGACTTACCGTTTTCGAGATATTTATATCTTAATAACCCCCCTGTCTCCCTTAATAACCCCCATCTTTCATCATTTTTCATTTAACTTGAAGTTTTGAATCACTTGGCTGAGTCTTGGTCAGTCATCTTCAACACGCCAAGTTGTTAAACATTTAGTGATTCTAGTTGAATTAACTATCGACCTACGCGTCCAATTGAAAGGCGAATTCAACCAGATGGCTGCAACATATAATATATTCTTTTGTTTATGGTTTACAGTCACGTTTATGGATAAAACCTTAACAACGTTCAAAACTTAAAATTTAAAATAATTATAAAATATATATAAATTAATTAATTAATATATAATTATAAAATCATAAAACAATATATAAAATCAGATTAAGAATTCGAAATTCAACTTTGTCTGCTCTTGAATGCTACTTAATATTATAAATCCGAAAGTTTGTGTGTTTGGATGTTTAGATGTTTGTGCCTCAATCACGAAAAAGCAGCTGAAGGGATTTCAATGAAATTTTGCAAATAGATAGGCCACATCTTTTTTTTTGGGGTGGGAAATCACCCAGTAACTTCTCACGCTCTGGGCGGAGCGGGAGGGCGTGTCAGACTCTTACTGACCAAAACCCACCCCTATTCCTTCAGTTGCTTTTGCCAGGGCCGCGGTAACTCTCTTTCGAATTTATCCGCGATCAATAGGCCACAACCTGGATTAATATTTAGGCTACTTTTTGTCTCCGTAAATGACAAGGCTTAACGGGACGGTAGAAATTCAAAGATGGTCTGGATCAGCGGTAAAGACTCACAAAGTATCAAGAGACCGGAAATATGAGAAAAATTCCGGAGCTGAAATTATGACCGGTAAAGACTCACAAAGTACCAGGAGACCAGAAACGTGAGCAGTATTTCCGGGGCTAGAGTCATGAGCGGGTATACTCGTATGGGTTCTTAAACTGCCAGTATGCCAGAATCATTAAAAAGTTTTTTTTTTAACACTAGTTTCTGCCAGCGTGAAATAAGTACTTCCCTCGTTTATGGTCAAGTTTCACAAACTTTCAAGCCTCCTGCTGGCTGTACACGCTCGTCGAGACACCACGAGACAGGCCGAGTACGAGTGTGTACATGGTGCCCTGGTCGCGTCGCGGACGCGCCGCGACCTCTCGGTGGCTCTCGTGTCGAGCCTCTACGCGACGAAAGCCACGCGACGCAAACGAGACGAGCGTGTACAGCCGGCATCACTTTAACCCCTTTGGGGATGAATTTCCAAAAATC
The DNA here is from genome assembly GCA_951329385.1 of Polia nebulosa. Classification (NCBI taxonomy): domain Eukaryota; kingdom Metazoa; phylum Arthropoda; class Insecta; order Lepidoptera; family Noctuidae; genus Polia; species Polia nebulosa. The sequence goes on along the minus strand of OX589592.1, from coordinate 21,057,159 downwards.
CCTTCTTGGTGCACACTTAACGTCATTTAAGGAACATTTGTGCAAAATTTCATGCTAAGACCCAGCGGTTGCAGCTGTGCGTTGATCGAGTCAGTGAATCAGTCAACCAGTCCGTTTCTTACTTTATAGGAGATGAAAGGGAAACTCGACCTATTCATTGAAAGGGGTTATATTAGATGTCACTAGCAACAAATTAAGTCTAGTTAAGTAGGGGTCAAAATTGGATGGTTACCGAGTTGTGTCGGTTATTTGATATTTTAATTTTTTTTTGAATTGTTACCAAAACCAATTAAAGGACAAACTCCTCCACTCTAAACATAACTTTTGCTCAAATAACATTGATATTTTTCTGAAAGCTGAAACTTGAGTGATAATATTTATACCTTTTTGGAAAGCATATGAAACCAGTTAGTCACCCTGCAGGGTAACTAACTGGTATCATAAGCTATATACATACGAGAACTACATAGTATAAAACAAAGTCGCTTTCTCTGTCCCTATATCCCTATGTATGCTTAAATCTTTAAAACTACGCAACGGATTTTGATGTGGGTTTTTTTAATAGATAGAGTGATTGAAGAGGAAGGTTTATATGTATAATTTGTACCCAAGCGAAACTGGGGCGGGTCGCTAGTATACAGATAAACAAAACTCCGACATCGCCGCAGATACAAACGCAGGTAGCCCATAGAAAAGAAATGTCGGTGCAGCAATTATTGGTAGGTTAGGGTTAGGTAAATCCATTAATCCACTAAATTTAATCGCTGTCCAACTTCGGTCAACGACTTCGCCCGCGTAAATTTTAGAAATTATACTTCTTCGATTCTAGCCACCACTAACTTTTAATCTTTCACAAATGTTTCAATTTGTTTTGGATCCAATTCGCATGTCTACGCAGACGAAGTCGTGGGCAGAAACTAGGAAGTGGGGACGGGCGGGTGTTTTGGGGGACTGTCACTATGTAGAATTTTGAACTTCAAAAAGTTCGGGCTCTCAGCCCCATTAAATAAATGACTTTAGATTTTGATTTTTAGAGTGTTTTTAGGGTTCCGTACCCAAAGGGTAACCAACGGGACCCTATTACTAGGACTCCGTTGTCCGTCTGTTTGTCAGCGGGCTGTATCTCTAGATCCGTAATAGTGGGAGCAGAGTAATTTATTTTTATTGTTATTATTTGTTGTTATAGCGGCAACAGTAATACACATTCTGTGAAAATTTTAACTGTCTACCTATCATGAGAACAGCCAAAAAAAAAACAAGTTTCTAGAAATGTGTTTTTTTTTCCAGTTTATTGTACGGAACCCTTCGCGTGCGAGTCGGATTCGTACTTGGCCGGTTTTTTTTAACGTTCTATTCTCTAAAAAATTAAATAACTGTTGAATTTATAAATTTTAATACACTTTTCACGCGGGCGAAGCCGCGGGCAGAAGCTAGTATTTTAATAAAACTTTCATTATAGGTACCTTTTTTTCGCGTTTGTAATCTGTGCAAAATAAATATTTTTTCTTTCTATTCTTTCTTTTCTTTCTTTTCTGCTGTTCAGGGTGTTTATAGTTATAATGTGTTGACTTCAAGAGTTTTTCAATGGAATCAAAATTAAAAACACAATCTATGGGGAGGTTTTAGTCATTCAAAACCTTATATTAACTTCTCTGAACAACGAAAACGAAATGATGGTTCATTTCGGTGTTTAAATCCAAAATGGGGATATAATGGAGTCGCTTCTTGTGAAATACTGGTATTCAGCTGCATCCAGTTATATTGGAAGCTGAACATAACATAGAAGGCGGCAGATTGATGGGAGTGGTATAATTATTTGGTGAACGCCATAGGAACCACCAACATTTTAGAGACGTTTCACTCTAAAATTAATAAACGTGTCAACAAGAATAATGTCAACTTGATGCGATAATACAAAGTAAAAAAAAAATGGATCAAATCATCAATAATGACGTACAGTTACAAATTATAAATAAAGAAATTCCAATTGGTCACGCATTAGAAAAGTTGCGCACATAACTACCTAATTACTAAATTAATTGTTGTTGTCAAAAGTGTTTTTAACTAGTGATCCAACTCTATTATCTAGGTACCTGGTGATATCGTTTACCCACCGTACCATACCACCAGAGGTACGGCCAGGGGTACGGTGGGTCTGCAGTGATAGCGTACATTAAAAAAAAAGAATTTTTTATTACACAAATCGCAAGTTACCTACCATATTATTCATCATACTAATATTATATATATTATAAAAGTGAATGTAAGTTTGTTTGTTACGCTTTCACGCGAAAACTACTTAACCGATCATCATGAAACTTTGTACACATATTCTTGGAGGTATTAGAAGTAACATAGGATACTTTTTATGAAAAAAAAAAACTTTTTACGAAAGATACATTAACGCGGGTGAAACCGCGGGTACAGGTAGTACTTAATATTTAACAGATAAAAACTTTTATACAAAAAAAAAAAAAAACAAAAAGTGCAAGATAACTAATTTCGAAAGACGCTGTTTCTGGTTTTGTTTCTTCGCTTTTGACACCGACTTCGGAAATTATAGTTGTTTGCACATTTTTGTTTTTTTTTTAAGTCGGTTCTATTTTTAAAAAAAAATTGTTTTTATTGTTCACTTTTTAGTAGTGATTCTCCATTAAATTGTGATAACAATGAAATCGCCGTTGATTTGCTGTAATTTTTGGAAGAGTTCCGTTGTCTGTCTCCAAAACTCATCATCAGCTCTATATAAAATTTAAATGGGACCATTTTGGAATCCCCTTTCTAACAAAAAATTCTAGCGTATGCCATTCGCATCAGGAGTGAGGCCATCGAGAAACACCTTGACATCTCGAAAGCCTTCGACAGTTCCTTCGGTCTACTCGCCGAATTGTGTGTTTGGATTGCAGATTGCCTGAGGGATCGGTCTATTCGAGTGGTCATTAATAGCTGCTCGCCCGGACTGCTGGATATTAATGCTGGGGTTCTTCAGGGGTCAGTGCTCTCGGCAACATTGTTCTTGCTGCATATTAATGGTCTGCTTAAACCCGGTACCTTTGGGCATACAGGCACTTTTGCTGAGAGAAAAGTGTCCAGCGCACGCTGCTGGTGAAGCTGGTGGGTCGCCCGGTCTCTCCGAGAGGTTATGGTTGGGCGCTAGAACTTGCCCTTACAGGCTGTCTCTGAATGGGGCGACGCCAATCTGGTCAAGTTCAATGCTGCTAAAACCCAGGCGTGTCTTTTCTCCGGTAAAAAGAGCCAATTCCACCCGGCTCCATCTTTCCATTTCCGCCATCATCTTGATCTTCTTGGTGTCACTTTAACATCCACCCTCAATTTTGGGCCATATATCGAGGCAAAGGCTCAAGTGGCTGCCAAAAAGTTGGGGATCCTAGCAAAGGTGAGACGGTACTTCACGCCGGAATAGCTCCTCAAACTTTATCAAGAGCAAGTTCGATCGTGTATGGAGTACTGCTCTCATCTTTGGGATGGATCTGCCAGATCTCAGCTTGATGCGCTTGAGTCAATTGAGAAATGAGCCAACAGGATCATCGGCAATGATAGGTTCGTCGAGTCGAGGCTCCAGAGTCTTGAGCATCGACGCCGAGTTGCTAGCCTGTCAGTTTTCTATCGGTTGCATTTTGGAGAGAGTGCGACGGAACTGCATAGTTTAATTCCACCCGTTCCATCATCGGACCACAAGATGTACGGCGATGTGCCACCGGTTCATGGGATCCGACCCACACGCACAAAACATTTTGCGAACACATTCATTATGCGTACAGCTAAGGAGTGGAATTCCCTGCCAGAGTCTGTGTTTCCTGATAGCTACAACCTGGGAGTCTTTAAGTCAAGAGTGAATAGGCTACTTCTGGGCAAGCGTGCTCCATCTTCGACCTCATCATAGCTTACCATCAGGTGAGACAGAGGTCAAACGCGTGCCTATAAAGGCACCTCCTCCTATTTGAAGTCGGTGAAAAAGCAAGAGTAACTTTGTCTGTTGGTTTGTTACCTCGTTAATTCTTACCGGCTGAATGGATTTGGATGAAACTGGGCACACAGGTAGACCGATACGATATAGGATACTTTTTATCCTGAAAGTATGTTTCCTTGTGATAATTTTCGACTGCCACCGGGTGATGCCGCTGGCAGAAGATATAAATAGAAAAATGATAGGAACCCAAAAATGTTAACTCTCTTCTACTGTTATTTAACTTAGTATTTGTTTTCCTCCCTCTATAGGAGTAATACTCATACCTCGTAGGTCATCGCGGTAAAAAAATAGTTCAGCTAGATTTCTAATTTTTGACCCTTTCAATCTGCCTAGCCTTTTTCCAACTATCTTGGGGTCGGCTTCCAGTCTAACCAGATGCAGCTGAATACCTGTATTTTACATCGAGCGACTGCCTATCTGACTTCCACAACCCAGTTACTGGGTAATACGATACCCCTTGGTAAGACTGAATGTCAGACTTTCGGGCTTCTGACGACCCGTAACGACTGTCAAAAATCCACGATTGACAGCCGGGACCAACGGCTTAACGTGCTTTCCGAGGCAAGAAGGAGTCTTGATATGTAAAGATGGTCACCCATCCATGGACCAACCCCGGCAAGCCTTAACCTGATGGATCGACCCGTGCGGCTGTTATTACTTTAGCCACGAGCTCCTAATTTTTGACCCTTTATTGGGTTGATTTAACAAAATGTACCTAATGTTGTATTTTTCATCCTTCACTAGTATTTAACACCTCTGTATATGTTGCAGCCAGTATCCCGAAATGCGGCGGCTGTCACGAGATGATCGTGGACCGCTACGTGCTGAAGGTCTCCGACCGCACGTGGCACGCGGGCTGTCTGCGCTGCGTAGAGTGCCGCGCCATGCTCTCCGGCAAGTGCTTCGCGAGGAACAACCAGCTCTACTGCACCGATGACTTCTTCAAGTAAGCCTCTTTTACTGGGTGTTCTTAATTGTCATTAACCCGTGAAGTGCGGCCCGCACGTGGCACGCGGGCTGTCTCTGCAGTGTGGAGTGTCGTCCCATGCTCTCCGGCAGGAGCTTCGCGAGACAGCTCTAGTGCACCGACAACCTCTTCAAGTAAGCCTCTTTTAAGTGCTGTTTTTTTCGTGAATAAGGCTAGGAGCCGACTTAAGCGCAGTTGTATAAAGCTGATCACATGATGTGGCCTCTCCCGCAAAGTGAAGAAAGAAACAAGTTAAATAGCACCACTAAGTTGCTGTAGTAGCAGTAGTTTTTGCATTAGCGCATAAGCTTTGTTAGTAGGCCCAAGGGTGCTCCCAAACTTGTAGTTAGGTACTACCTATTAACTTTGACCATTGAATTACTAATGTGCATATGGCGAGTTGGCAACTTGGCCCAAGTGCGCTACTACTATTATAAGCAAAATTTGAAGTCAGGGAGCCTAGATGCTACGCGTGGTCCAGCAAATAAGAAAATATTGAACCACTTGGCCTTTATTCTTCAGAATTTGTAAATCTTTTGATGACTCTTGGGTATTGTTGTGTATGTAACAGCGTCTGTCACGTTGATAATGTTGTTGTGATTGCGGCTGTTGTCCCAGGCGGTTCGGCACCAAGTGCGCTGGCTGCGGGCAGGGCATCCCCCCCACGCAAGTGGTGCGGCGCGCGCAATCCCACGTCTACCACCTGCGGTGCTTCGCCTGCGCCGCCTGTGCGAGGACGCTGAACACTGGCGACGAGTTCTATCTCATGGAGGATGGAAAGCTTGTCTGTAAACCTGACTATGAAGCCGCGAGAGCGAAAGGTATGCATTTGTATACAATAAAATCTATTACATCTACCTACTTTCTACCTTTTGAATTTATTTTGTCAATTTGTCTTAACTAAATTCCCAAGCTAGTAAGTATTCAAACTCACTTAAATGTATACTCACTACTACATCTAAATAAGTTAAAAGTAATAAGAGAAATAATTGTTACTCTATTTTTATAAATTAGAGTACCTACATAATGTGTACCGATAACTAATACAATAATCATCTCTCTTCTATAAACCAATTATTCACTCCTTAGGAAAAGAAAATGGCAAAATCTACATCAAAATCACTTCTAATGTGCAATGTCCAGGCGGTGAGGGTTCCTTAGACGGCGACGCTGCCAGCAAGAGGCCGCGGACCACCATCACGGCGAAGCAGCTGGAGACCCTGAAGAATGCCTACAGCAGTAGTCCGAAGCCGGCGCGGCATGTGAGGGAACAGTTGGCTCATGATACCGGGCTGGATATGAGGGTGGTGCAAGTCTGGTTTCAGAACAGGTCAGTTGGGTAGATGAATCTTTGATAAGATTTGAGTACGAATGTACTCCTTAAATTTCTCCTCAACCTATAACAAAAATTTTGTAAGACTGGAAATCATGTCAAACTTGGTTTAGGCTTATCAATACGATAAACATTGTGATGTACGCGTACAGTACAGCTAAGGAGTGGAATTCACTACTAGCCTGTGCTAATCTAATCTGTGTTTAGTGAAAGCTACAACCTGGGGGTCTTTAAGTCAAAAATGAATAGGTTTCTTCAAGGCAAGCGTGTTCCAACGTCGACAACATCATCGCTTACCATCAAGTGAGTTACACTACAAAAAAAGCTCATACGAATAATAACCAACATAGACCAAACAGATGGTTGCCTCACTTCAAGAACACAAAATCCTTACCTTAATTGATATTTATATTTTAGAACTAAGCAAACTAGTCCGCAAACACCCCACCACCTGGGCAGAAATACAAACAAAATATTCGTTGCGCTATATAAACAGACTAAATTTACCTCCATCTCGCCTTAAATTGCACTCTTCTAGTCGATAATGTGGATTAGAAGAGTGCATTTTAAGGCTATGTCAATAAAAATATACAATAAATTACCGGTAAAAATAAAATAAGTATATTTTTAAATAAATTAAAACAATTTTAAATTACGAAAAACTATAATACAATAGACGAATATCTATCGGATAAATTCAATAATAAAAAGATACAACAGTTTACTTGATAAGTAAAAAATATCAAAAATAAACGATCTAAAATAGACGAACATGTATACTAAATAATAATTAAAATAATAACATCAATAAACACAATATTAGATTTAAAAAATAAGTAAGTGAATGGATAAATTTTAATCAATATTTAATTTATAATAAAACAGATAAAAAAATAAACAAATAAATAGAAAAATAAATAATATTATATAATTTATAAAATAACATTGTAATAATTATATAAAATAAGCAAAACAAATAGTAATAATAATAAGACACATAGGAAAAACTGAAATTGAATTTAGTACTTATATAAAAAAGGATAATGTTAAAGTGCTCTTCCCCTCTCCTATTTTTAAATTTTGCTGTGCCCGACAGGGCCCATAATTGTTTCACTAACTATACAAAAAAATTACCATTTACGTGCATTATGGATGCAATAAAGAATTTGAATTCAATTGAGATAGTTGTAAATCGCGAGCTCATCAACTGTAAAAAACTGGCCAAGTGCGTGTCGGATTTTGCACATTATGGGTTCCGTACCAAATATTGGTATTTTGTTTTAAAGTTTACGGAATAGTAAACATTATCACCAAATTTCAAGTTCATAGATCAATGGGAAGTTAAAAAATTCTTCGTAACAAAATTTTGTGACAGACAACGGACAGACAGACACACGGACACGTGAGTCTTTTTTTTTTGCTCATAGGCACGCGTTTGACCACCATCTCACCTGATGGTAAACGGTGATGTGGTCGAAGATGGAGCACGGTTGCCTAGAAATAACCTATTCACTTCACTCTTGACTTAAAGACTCCCAGGATGTAGCTATCAGGAAACACAGACTCTAGCTGGGAATACCACTCCCTAGCTGTACGCACAATGAATGTGTTCTCAAAAAGTTTTGCGCGTGTGGATGGGATGTTCACTATATACCGGTGGCACATAGCCGTACGTCTTGTGGTCCGCTGATGGAACGGGCTTGGCGGAATCAAATTATGCAATTCTGTCGCACACTCCCCAAAATGTAACCGATAGAAAATCGACAGGCTAGCAACTCGCCGTCTATGCTCAAGACTTTGGAGTTTCGACTTAACGAGCCTATCATTGCCGATGATCCTCTTGGCTCGTTTCTCAATTGACTCAAGGGCATAAAGCTGGTATCTGGCAGATCCGTCCCAAAGATGAAAGCAGTACTCCGTACACGATCGAACTTGCGCTTGATAGAGTTGGAGCAGCTGGTCCGACGTAAAGTACCGTCTCACCTTTGTGAGGATCCCCAACTTTTTGGCAGCCACTTGAGCCTCTGCCTCTATGAAGGGACCAAAATTGAGGGTAGATGTTAACGTAACACCAAGAAGATCAAGTTGGTCGGTTATCGGCACGGTTACACCTCGAAAAGATGAAGTCGGGTGAAATTGGCTCCTTTTAGCGGAGAAAAGACTCGCCTGGGTCTTAGCAGCATTGAACTTGACCAGATTGGCATCGTCCCATTCTGAGACAGCCTGTAAGGACAAGTTCAAGCTCTCAACTAGCCTCTCAGAGAGCGGACCTGAGACCCGCTAGCTCGTGCGTCGGGCACGTATCTCTCGGCAACAGTGCTGTCGTCTGCATACCCAAAGGTTCCGGGTTTTAGCAGATGAGTGATAACAATAGGGCTCCGTTTGGACCTTTCGGATACGGAACCCTAAAAAAGTAGGCCTTAAATTACAACATCTCTTGAAGCTGCCTGATTTAAAAAAAAAACTGGCCAAGTGCGTGTCGGATTTCACACATTAAGGGTTCCGTACCATATATTGGTGTTTGTTAATAAAGTATCCGTAGGTAATAATAAACATTATCACCAAATTTCAAGTTCATAGGTCAATAGAAAGTTAAAAAATTCTTCGTTACAAAATTTTGTGACAAACGACGGACGGACAGACAGACAGACGGACAGACGGACATGTGAGTGACAACAATAGGGCTCCGTTTAGACCCTTCGAGTACGGAACCTAATAACGAGTAGGTACCTAAGTATAGGTCTGATTATTATGATAGCGTCATCCTATTACTGTAAAGTTGTACCGACATCGTTACTGTTTCTTATACATATTATAGGTGTAGTAAAAGCAGCGTGCAGTTTGACTCAAGACATGCATTTTTCACACACTACCATTCTGATAAGATAACACATTTAAATGACTTTGTGGCTCTATAAACCGGGTTAAATTCGCCATAACTGACATTTATTTCTTTATGACGTTGGAAAATTCGACATGCAAACCTAAGTAACGCCTCTTTAACCGTGCCGAATTCCGAAACATTCGATATCTGTAATCAATTTCAGTTGCACAGGAGCACCTTCCGACTTGTTCAAGTTAAAGAAATGGTTTTGAAATGGTCAAGTGAATTAACAAGACGTAAAGAGAGATTAGAGCTTTATGGCCTCGGAGAGCTAAACATTAAAGTGTTCGGTAAAATTAATGTGACGTGCAACTGCGCTAGTTGTTTAGAACTATAGCAATTAAAACAACGATAGAATGATGTTTGTAACTCTTGTAATAATGAGTTTCGACTCTACCCATTGGGTGCAGGAGTTCTCGTGGCTCAATGGCGTAACAGTTAAATTAAATCTACTAACGAAGTACAAAATACTATGCATTTCTAAGGTTTCGTGGCCATGAGCCAGTGTAGGCAGCACTCAGCAGGTTACACCCATGCAATTGATCTACATAGCGTTTAAGAGAAATCCCGACGCGTGACTCGCTTTGAAGTCAGGCTTTTAACTATATTCTTGTTGACCTACAAATTCGAAAGTTGCAACTGGATTGCAACTATTTACTTTAATAAAGTTGCCTAATAAGTGCATAAACGAGTTGACTATAAGGTAGGTACTTGAGACATCAATCAAATAATAAGTATCTTATTTGGTTTTTTTTCAGTTGACGTTATAAAATAGCATCGCATAGTTACTGTCTTGTTAATGTACAGCTGACTATTTGAACATCGTAAACTAAAAAGAAAAAAAATAGATAAAGGTTTACTGCAGTGTTGGATGACAGTTTTCAGTCATTTTTCAGGATTCACATCCTCGGACATTCTCACGACCATTGAGGATGACCTATCCGTCGATTCTGACGTGTCCCATCATAAAGGTCCCCTCACAAAAGCACGTCCTTCGAATATTTGCGTATTGTTTGTCTACGTGTTTGTTGGTGTGTTTGGGAGCGTAGTCGCGGAACTATGTTGTGTCGCGCGCGACTGGCCACAGTCACGGCAGCGGTCACGCTCCGGTCACGCTATGGTCACGCCCTGCACATCGGCCTCGCCTCGTAAACGTGAACGCGATATCACAATGCTCGACTTCTTTACTCTTGATATAAGTACAATATACAATACACGCTCATGTTAAACATGTTGTTAGCGTTTCGCATTATATTGGCATGCCTTTTAAAAACTTCGTTTACCAACCATGTCTATAATTATGTTATCGTGTAATTTTCATAGATTTTCAGGGAGTTTATGAGTTTTATAAGTAGTACTCCAAAAAGCGAATAAAATATTTTGTCAATAAACAATACAGGCTTAAATTAGTTCTAAATTAATGCAACTGTCACCGTGTAGTCGAAATTAGTGTTTTTTTTTCAATATAAGTACCTAAATGACTCCTAAAATATTGTAATTCAGAAAACTTTTATAGAATTAAAGAAGAAAGAGGTTATAAATTTTGAGGTTTTCCTTGATCATATTGGTAGTGCTGGCAATTTTCTGGGAAAAAAATTACAGATGCCATATATTTTTTTCTTTTCTTTTTTTATTTTCATAAAGGGCTGTTTGTGGATTTTTTTAATCAACTTCGGCCAGTTTATGTTTGTAGGTGGGGTACAATGAGTTTTTACAAGAAGTTTATATTCTTTATTAGTTTTGTATAACACAAAACAGGACAACTTTTGTACAACTCTTGATCGAAGATCAAAACGGAAGCATTAAAACTCATATTACAGCAGTAGTTGCGTAATATTTTTTGGATATTAAAGTTCATAGAGGATAGTGTAAATATTAAATTGGTAATTGCTACTATTAAAAAAAAAGTATTGAATTATATCTAGATGGAACATTCTTACCTAAAACTAAATGGTTACCAAATTCAGGCGACTTATTCAGATTGGCTATTCATTTATACAAATTACGAAGGCAATTCGGGACAATGTATCAATAATCCGCATGAGGTATATGGCGGCACGCGCTTCGCTCCCAGCGGACTGGGCGGAGGTACTTTAATTAATCAAGCTCTTTGTTGAAAGCCGCCCGGCACCCCGCCGCTGCGCTAATAACAACACACGCAAAACATGCGACGGGGGTGTTTTGTTTATACATCGAATACTCGAATATTTGTTTAAATCGAAAGTAATCGAAGCGTTATAACGAGTTTGCGTTATTAAATCAAAGTTCAGTCATTATTCGAAGTGCCCATCGTTGAAAGTAAACAGGGTTGTAATTTATGTAATATACCATTGTTTGAGGATAGCTTTTTATAAAGACACGGTAGAATTGTGTTTTGCAGTGTGTGCAATATCGTAGCTTGAGTCATTTGTCATAAGTTAGATACAATATTAATTACTTTTTCTAATTTTATTATACGAGTACATATTTTGTTTTTATATGTAAGTACAGTATAAGGGTCTTTTGTTTTAGTGTAGATAAAGTTAGTTAAGTACCTATTTTAAAAATATGTTTTAACTGAAATAAAGCAATATTAATTACTGACGGTTTATGATTAGTGTTACAACTTTTATACATCTCTTTCCGATTTTATGGACTGATTTAAAACAATTTTTTTTTGGCGACTGTGTATTCTGTTTTTAACAGTTTGTAATTTTGAGGTTTTATTTGAGCATACTCGTACTGCTGGTAAAAAAAATTCTAAGGATGCCATATTTTTTTTTGTGTTTATTACACAAACGGCTATCTGCTTATTTTTTAAACAGTGTCGGCCAATGTACATCGTATTGGTGAAGAACAAAAAGGTTTTTCATAAAGTATTTCTGTTTGATTTATCCTACTAATATTATAATTTTCTGTACTATAAATACATTAAATAATTTTCGATGGGTTATTAAAGCTAAAAAACACTTTATTTTTTGTGTTGTCTTGTCATTTGATACCATTATCATAATGGGAATGCATCAAAACAACTAGTCCGCCATATTGGATTCAGAATGATGTCACATATAAAACTATGCATTGTCATACAAACTAAACATGTAGGTACGCAAAATTTCAGCTTAATCGGAAACCGGGAAGTTGTTCAAATTTAACTTAACATTTATTTACATCGTTATTTACTAGTGAGGCTAATATACAAGGTGTACAAAGATGTAGCTCGCCGTCCGATCAGCACCAGGCCTGAGAGTCGACGGCGCGTAGTGTTCCACGCGTGCCTCAAAGAGAATATATCAGTCACCGCACTGACGGGGCCCATCATGGCCGATGCCTGCATGCCAATGGGTAGCGGATAAATTCGTAACAGAGTTACCGCTCCTCTGGGCACTCAGGCAAGGAAGGAACAGGGGTGGGTTTTAGTCAGTAAAAGTCTGACACGCCCTCCCGCTCCACCCAGAGCGGGAGAAGTCATAGGATGATATGCCACCACCAAAAAAAACAGTGTACAAAGTTACATCACAATAGCCGCCAACTATACGCATACTGTACATCTAACAAAGTAGCTTTGCGCAAAAATTATTGCTGGGAACGACTTTTATTTTTAGGTATGAAAAAAAAAAAATTTTTTATAGCGTAAAGCGAACCCAGACCAGCGGAGTTAAGCCCGGTCCCCTTCGCTCTAAGCCACGTAGGTACTTGTCGTATACGTTTGATATTCATTGCGTTATTGTAACTTCAAATGCGTCATTTGTTAAGAAAAATCGAAAATTCAGGTAATGTTAGTTTGGAAAAAAGTTTAGTTGTTACTAAACTTTTTTTCAAACTTTAAACACTTGGAATTTATATTCGTAATAAAGTAAAAAAAAAACTGCGATTTTGACTTCAATATCTCCAAAACCAGTGGATTCCCAGATATGGTCTATTGGAAAAAAATATCCAAATATTGGGTAGAATATGTGGCTTTCGGCTTCGGAAACTGTCTTTTTACACCCATTATATATATAAGTGTGTTAATAAACCCTCTCACAGAGGGGAGGCCTGTGCCCCAGCAGTGGCCACATTAAAAGGCTGATGATGTGTTAGTAAATGAGAAAGTTTGGATGGATGGATGCAGGTTTGTTACTCAGTCAAGCCAGAAACGCTTCTAACAAATGAGAACCTCGTCACTTCTATGAATTAAAATATTCATCAATTGCTTGATATTACATATATCGAATAATGAACGTCATAGACAATAGTAAAAAACCTTATTACCTATAGGTTTATAAAAAAAAATACCTTAAAAATTACTCCTCTTTTTGTTATCAGAAATGACCACTAGGTATATTTGTTTTAACTTAGCTAAAACTTATTTTTGTTGCTTAATCTAAGTGGCATACGCTATCTTAGTTTTTAAACATTATTTCATAAAAGTTTTAAAACATTAATGTTCATAGTTGTTAAATAAATTAAGAAAATGTTAGTATTAAAAACGTAACTTAAAATTCTCCATACAAAACTCTGAGTCCATAGGTTTTTTTTTTTTGAAGGGTGTGAGAAATCATCCAATGACTTCTCCCGCTCTGGGTGGAGCGGGAAGGCGTGTCAGACTCTTACTGACTAAAACCCACTCCTGTTCCTTCCCTGCCTGAGTGCCCAGAGGTGCGGTAACTCATTTTCAGAATTTATACGCTACCCCTAGGCATGCAGGCACCGGCCACCATGGGCCCCGTCAGTGGTGGCTGACACTCATCTCTTTGAGGCGCGCGTGGAACACTACGCGCCGTCGACTCACGGGCCTGGTGCTGATCGGACGGCGAACTACCCACTGCTCGCCGTCTGCAGGCCCGGGTTGATTTCATAGGTACATAGGCTATAATTTATAATGGGTAAAGTACTATTCCACTCAGGCGAAGCTGCTAGGAGAAGCTAGTTTAGTTATAAATCGGCATGAGTAAGAACGAGTCGGGTTATTAAATCTAGGTTCAGTTATTATTCAAAGTAGGTACCCGTATCTACTGCCCATTGAAAATATTTGGGTTGCTAGCAAGCTACAAAGTTAAACGAAAAACTATTGTTTGATAACTGCTTTTTACGAAGGTAACGGTTTTTTTTTTGTATGGATGCCATACCACTTACTTACCACTATGGTTTAATTTTGTGTTGCAACTGATGAGTAGGAAACAAAAAACGCTTTTTTCTGAATAAACATTAGAGTCGTTGATGAACTGAATAATATTTTATCGAAGGATCCCACAAAGACTAATTTTCCAAGACACAGCGTTTCGTAAATTACAAGGTGGGCCAAAAGAAGTCATCCGATGTTGTTTGGCTCTCTTTTTTTTTCTAAATGAAAAACTTCGATTCTGTTTTCTGATTATGTTTATTTGAACCTTTAGAATTTTATTGGTCAAGTCGAGAAGATTAATAGGCGCCGTCACAATTGATTGCCATACGGGCTCGTTTTATGGCATTTTTCATCACTTCGGCGAGAACTTCGGGCGACAGATTCTCGCACTCGTGACGAATGTTGTCCTTGAGGGCTTCCAGTCTCAGGCTTGTTCACGTTAACACAGGACTTCAAAAAACCCCATAAAAAAGTCTGGAACGCTTAAATCGGGCGATCTTGCGGGCCAGTGCAAATCGCCTAAACGAGAGATGAGGCGACCCGGGAATGCTGCCTTCAGAATATCGGTTGTGGCTCGCGCAGTGTGTGCCGTTGCTCCGTCCTGTTGGAACCACATATCCCTCAGTCCTAATTCGTCCAATTGCGGCAGAAAAAACTAGGTCAACATGGCCCTATAGCGCGCACCGTCCACTGTAGTCGTTTGGCCAGCGGCATTCTCGAAAAAAAATGGCCCGATGACTCCTCCAGCGTGAACAGCGCACCATGCAGTCACTTTGTGCGGGTGTAATGGCTCCTCGTGCATCACTCGTGGATTTTCGGTGCCCCAGAAGTGATAGTTTTGCTTGTTCACGTACCCGCTGAGGTGGAAATGAGCCTCATCGCTCATTATAATTTTGGTCGAAAAATCGTCCACTTCTTCCTCGAGATTGAGGATGGCTTGGGCGTAGGTGACGCTCATTTCGCGGTCGGCAGGCAGCAGCTGATGCACGTGCGCAGGTCTTTGACCAAAATTCGCCTTAGGGACGTGCGGCTGATGGCTAATTGCGTGGCACGGCGTCTGTTCGATGTTTCCGGCGACAGCTCGACTCCTCGGCAACAGCGGCGATATTCTCGGCAGAACGGGCGCTCCGGGGCCGGCCACTCTTGGCAACGTCTCGTGTGGTCCCATACGCTTCAAGGTTGGTGGCCAAATGGCGCAGTATTTGCGCAGTCGGTGTCGGACGGCCGGGGAATCGGCGACGGAATTCACGCTGCGCCAACACCACAGACGAATTGTTACGCAAAAAAATATACACGATTATTCCGCGTTTTTGGGGAGTGTATCGCTCCATGGCTTGTTCACTTGTATTCTGCATCTGTCTGGTCCACAAATGTCAAAACAGATTTGACATTGGCGGCCATTTGCAAAAATGAGAGCATCTTCCAATAGGGTGATTTCTTTTGGCCCACCCAGTATATCTTATTACCTAGCGTATGAATCCGAATATAATTACTAAATTGCTTTTCAATGTTTAAGTCTTTATGATTCAACCAGTCTACATTGCTAGATGAATTTTCATCCAATACTAATTTTTTTCCCACCAGACGAGCAAAAGAAAAGCGTCTAAAAAAAGACGCGGGCCGCACGCGCTGGTCTCAGTACTTCAGGTCTATGAAGAGTGGCAGCGGGTCTCCTCGACACGACCGGCTGCTGGATAAGGACGAGCTCAAGATTGACCTGGACTCGTTTAGTCATCATGGTAAATATTGCTCTCTTCTTATTCGCCTGTATCTTGAGAAATGCCTTCAAATCGAAAAGCCGTTATAACAAATATTGAGTTTATTCAATATCGAAACATTTATTTTAAATAGACATTACAAGTCACTTTTGAATGTAAATAATTACAGTAAAAAATAGTAATTCTGACTTTAGTTGTTTATATTTGGGAATGCAGACGAATCTTTACTAATAATGTAAAAATATGAACGGCCATAATAATTTTGTATAATTCAAATACATCCCTTTGGAACATACCAGTTTATTTTAATAAGATTTTATTTTCAATCAACAATTTAGCGTATGTGCCGAGGTTTAAGAAAAATGCTTAACAGATTCACGTTGTTTCTGCCCGTTGTTCAGTCTAAAACAAATTTACTATAATTTCAGAGCTAAGCAACGACAGCTACAGCACCGTAGCCCTGGGTGGCGAGGAGGGCTCGCCCGCCGGGGGAGGGGCGGCGGCGGGGGGAGCCCGCTACGCCGCCACGCCGCCGTACCTACGCACGCACTCTCCGCCACATCCACACTACCACTACCCACCTGACCATCTCGTGTACACCAACATAGGTAAGCTACTTTTATGATGTTACTATATAAACTTTCAAAAAGACTTCCCCTATGGGTGTAGCGCTGGCAGACGGGGCTCGCTACGCCGCCGTACCAACAGGCGCATTCACCGCCTTTTCCACACTACCGCCTACCCACCTAACTCTCGTATACACGGATATGAGAAGGAATTCCCTGCGGGCCGGGGGTGCTGCGGCAGGAGGGGCTCGCTACGCCACCGTACTTACGCGCGCACTAACCACCGCTTCATAGTCCCATTATTTGCCATAAGTATCGTCTAGTACAGGCATGTCAAACTCAAAATCATTGGTGGGTCAAATGCATATAAATCATAAAAGCAGTGGGCCGCAAAACCCAACCATAAAGAAGAATAAAACTCATTGCATAGGTAGCGGACGGTAAACGATTATTGAGTAAGTAATTAAAAGAAAAAATATATATAGAAATAATGAATTACAATCTTTGCCCAGACATTTGAAATATTTTGTTTTTTACTAAAATCTCTATTTGAGACTCACTACGCCGCTACGCTAAACCCCTGGTAGCAGTGGCTACGCCACGACAAAAGCTTGTAGCAAGTGTTACGCGATATTTTTCTGATTCGAGAACATAAATGATTAAATTTAATTTAATGTCCGCAGTTGTAACTTTGCTGTCATAAGTTTTCAGAATTGAAAATGATAAAAAGTGTCGTATTTATCAGGTCAAGCAATGAGCGGTGCTGGCATAGGCGGGGCAGGCGGCGCGGGTGGTGCATCAGACCTCAGCAGCTCGTCGTCCCCGGCGGCGGGCGGCTACCCGGACTTCCCGCCGTCGCCTGACTCGTGGCTGGGCGAGGCGCACCACTACTCGCCGCGCGCCTTCCCCTAGCGGCGGCCGCCGCCGGCGCACGCGCAGCCCGCCCCGCCCGCGCCCCCGCCGCCGCCCCTGCCCCGCGCCTACTCGCACCTGCTGGCGCAGCCCCTCGAGCTGGTGGTCAAGCGCGAGCTGTGACTACACCACACTGAACATTCCCACGCACAGGACGTTTACGAAAGTTAGTGAGTTTGATGTGCTGCAACTTTAGCACAGATCACCACAGATGTTTGGACTCTCATTGCCAGTCAATTTAGAGACTGCTAATGTGATTTCGCTTTAGCTGGCCACACTGTAATGCACTGAACTTGAGTGACTTTGTTGTGGTGGCGGTGGCTGCACATTGATGTGAGTGTTATCGGCGTTTCTTGATGTTCCACAAGACTTGCAAATTTTGTATATAAGATTATAAACTTACATTGTTACTGCATAAAATAAACCCTCGAATTTGTTTGTTGCTCATCTTGAAGTAACTCCTGTACTTACCTACATATAACTGAGGTAAGATTCCTACATTTAATACATTGATGTTTTGTTAAGTGTATCTTTGTGATTGTGCCGTTCGTTTAATATTGTAAAATAATAAATATGTGTACATAAAGTACGAGCACAAGATAATGATTAAACGCCTTATACTAGCAAGTATATATCATTGTTGTAAATAAAATATGATTATAGAGTCATTAATAAATGTAAAGATGTAAGAGTACCAATTATATTATATGTACATTATTATAATAATGATACAAAGAAAATAAGATTTACGTAGATGTTACGCAATATTTATTTAACATTCGACAGAAATTATCACAATATTGTACATAGAATTAATGTAATATAAGTAATAATAGCTGATATAGGCAAGTCCATAGTGATTATAATACTTTGTGCAAAAAATCTAGTCGACAGATGAATGGTATCTATATAAATAATTGTACATGTAATTACAATAAAGTTTTATTTACAACTTATGAACTATCAGTACCTGTGGTCACTACACCAAATATTTATAGCTCCGTGGTGGCCACTCCCCAGTACTGTTGCATGCGACCCTCGAGGTCCAAAGAGTCTTGTGTTGATTTCTCCTGTATCACAGCAAAGTCGTATTCCAGATGATAAGGCATAAGCCGCTGCAGTGATCCGAAATATGCAGCGTTTGGACCCCCGTTTGGTAACCTTCCGGAACCGAATCGAAAATCTGGCTTCAATGCCGTGCCAAATGATCTCGCGCTACCAAAATGCTTTGATAAGAATGGTACACCTTTTGATTGCTTTCCAGTTAAATGTAACTGCGGACTACTTCCTGACAAACCTTTCAAGTTTCTGAGACTGCTGACGTTCGACTTGATCCCTTTCGATAGGTTATCTAATTCCTTGTCAAATAACATCTGTGTGTTTTGCTCAAGCATGTACTCCCAACATTTGAATTGTTCCTCGGGGTTGGAGCCGTCGTCTTGTCTGGGCTCTTCCTCCTTATCTTCTTCGACCCGCACACGTATGGCGCGAGCGACACCTCCCCGACAACTCCTCCGTTCTGATGCTTTGGCTTGAGATCGTACGCTGGCGTAATGTTGATGACTGACCGCTTCACTAGGCGGACGGTCACTCTGACCACTCGGAGATGATCGGTCGCTGGACGGCTTTGGCGGCGTAACTGAATGACAACAAGGTTCCAAACGAGAGCAGCAACAATCTGATCGACAGACTGACTTATTACTGTTGATTGTCTGTCGTAACTCTCGCATTAGTAAGTCGACATCTGAGCGAGTCGCATCAAAGCGAATGATTAACACGGATATGCAGTCCTCTGCGCCGTAGCTTTGTGCCAGATCTTGTAATCTTTTGGCTGCTAGCACAGGATTACGTTCGGCTCGAACTTCAGATACGGCGGTTTCCATACTGACGGCATTCCAAAATTTACCGTTTCCTAATATTAAGAACTCATCGTCTTCTTTAATGACAGTTTGTATTATGTCAGGATCTGGCACTGTGTTTGGATACCTCGTTGAATATCCTAGTCTTTTGTTATTTTCAATACCCAAACTTAAAGGGCCATTTCGTCTACTTAGAACCGCTTTAGTGTCTCCCACATTGGCAAGTCTAAGGCTATATTTACGGGCTGTGTGACCAAATCCGTTTTCTTGAGCAGTAATTGGCGATAAGTGACACATAATTAAACAAGCACCGTTTTTCTGTCCCTTTTCTTTTAATTCCCTGTGTGCAGACAAGACAACATATTTCATGTACTCGTTTACAGTTTCCTTTATAGATTTCTCCTCGAGCACGAGTCCAGGTATGCACGTTTGTAAAATTTTTGGCACTTCAATATCGGTTTCACCATCGATGATAGCGAACAAACCTTCCCTGTTGCAGAAGGCTGGTAGGCGAATTTGGGCACAACATAATTGCAATGATTTATTTGGGCATTCAGAAAAACCTGTAGTCCAAGGTGTCGAACCATTTAACTCCTCGTGGAAACCACTCTTTTGCGTCCAAGGTAAAGAATGTCGTCCAGTGACGTCGACTAAACTGAGGGGTCGTTGGCACCGGTAAGCACTGAACTGCGAAGGATCCACTTGTAACTTTTTGTTACACGATATATCTAAAAACTTTAACTGCTTTGGGGCAAGAAGTCGTAAATCTATGCTATCAAGTTCATTATGCGCGAAATCTAATATTTTTACCGAGGCGCTGCACGCAAACATCGGAACAGAGCGTAATCTGTTCGAATGAGCTCTAACTACTTTAATATTGTTCAGCTGTGGTAAGTTTTCAGGAAGTCTTGAGAGGCAGTTCCCAGATAGGACAAGCTCTTCAATATCTGGCCAAAAGTTGATGCATGTTTCTGGTAGGTTCGTCAAACAGTTGTATGCAATGTGTAATATCTTTAATCCTCTGAAGGCTATTATAACGTCGGTTACTTCGTCGGTGAGGCAGTTTGCGGTTAGATACAGTCGTTCTAAACAGTGCGAGGATGGTCCTCTTGCGTGGGGTAGTCGGCTTAGTCTGTTGTTTGTGAGGTTTAAGACGCACATTCTATCACAGGCTGAGAAGAAGTTTTCTGGTAGGGATTGTATGCAATTGTCGTGTAGGAGTAGTTCTCGTAGAGGTGATCTCAGTCTTGGCATGGAAGGTATGGAGGATATTTTGTTGTGTGCGAGGTGCAAGCTGCTGAGACTAGAGAGCTCGCTGCAGAATAGGTGCTCGGGTAAGGAGGTGAGCTGATTGTTGCTGGCGTGAAGCGTGGTGAGGTCGGAGCAGCCGCTGAGCCACTGCGGCAGGGATGTCAGCTTGTTGTGCGACACATCGATTTCGACTAGGTTGATCGGTGGTACTGTTGTTGTTAGAGTTTCTAGTTCTGAAAAGAGAAGAAATGATTGGGTTATAATATGTTGCTTAGTTGAGGAGAATGCATTTACAATTTTGGAACAGCTTTTAGTGTCCGCTCCTACTAATATTATACATGAGAAAGTCTGCATGTTTGGATTATTGGACAAGATGTTGAGTTTGAAGCGATATGGATAATTTTTTTTAAATATTTTGTATCCCGGAAAAATAATAATTTAAGTAATAAATAACTTACGATTATGTGGAGCTCGCAACGTCTTTAACATGGCACCGTGCAACGCGAGATGCTGCAACGCGTTGTGCGCTGCGTACAACTCGCGGAGACCGCGCAATGCTGACACGACCAGCACTTCTACACTGTTGTGGGACAAGTCCAAGGACACGAGATGCTGGAGCAGACGGAATTAACACTTTAACAATAACATAAACTAAATTGCATGCTATGAAGCTTTGGCTATGAATGAGGATGGCTATAACAGTATGGGAAGACCTCAGGATGCTTAAAACTCCTAATCATATGAGTAGTTTAAATACTGATAAGCGGTTTCTAAATTTTTGTTTTTTTTTAAAAACGTTGCCCCACACTAGGAATTACTCCTGTATCGTGGGTGCGTTCACAAACATGTATACTCACAAACACAAGACACCCAGACCCGGAACAACTATCTGTAGGTCATACAAATATTTGTTCCGTGCGGGGATCGAACCCGCGACACACAGCGCAGCAGCCGAACGCTCAACCACTGTTGGCGCCGTGTCGTCAATTCAAGATAACATACATCTTATCTATCACATTCAGCTGTCTATAGGACATAACCTCTTTAAAATAATTCGTCAATACCACCCAAACTATCCTTCTTCCAGGTAGAACATTTTGAATGAAACCTATTAATCAGTGTTTAAACTAATAAAAAAACTGGGCAAAGGCGTGTCGGATTTCGCACATTGAGTGTTCCGTACCAAATATTGGTATTTGTTAATAAAATATACGTAATAATAAACAATATCACCAAATTTCAGGTTCTTAAGTCAAAAATTCATCGTAACAAAATTTTGTGACAGACGACGGACTGACAGACAGACAGACGGACACGTGAGTGACAACAATAGGGCTCCGTTTGGACCCTTGGGGTACGGAACCCTAAAAATTAAGCAAGTAATGCTTCATTTCATCTTCATTTTTTGTAAATCAGACCCGATAAGAAATATGTTGCACCGACTCCAAATAAATTATAAATTGGGATAAACATAAGAGAATGATGAGAACTTGGAGTGATAAACTTCGTTGCATGTTGCATCTATTAACTCTACTGTTACTTATTTACTAGTAAAGGATGATAGACCAGGTAGGTATATGTATGCCTAGGGGTAGCGGATAAATTCTGAAAATGAGTTACTGCACCCCTGGACACTCAGGCAGGGAAGGAACAGGGGTGGGTTTTAGTCAGTAAGAGTCTGACACGCCCTCCCGCTCCACCCAGAGCGGGAGAAGTCACTGGATGATTTCCAAACGCCCAAAAAAAAAAAGGTATATGTATTATTTGGATTTCAAAATCCGATAAATTTCTGCTATAATATAATGTTGATTACACAAAAGTCTGCTACGATTTCGAAAGCTGAAATCGAAGCTAATTATTATAATCGATTTTAATTATTGAATCACAATGATTGCGCTCAATCTCATAATTCATGAGTAGAAAACGTTGAGCGTGTATATTTGAGAATCTTAACAACACGAGGTATGTTTTCTAGGTTACATGCACAACTACCTGAATGTAAAAAAAAATATAAGTGCTGATAGAATCTACGGTATGTTGGCCATGGCCTCCGCTACCAACGGACATCCGAACTAATTTATTAACCTACAATGTTTACTAACAGTGCCTATATACCTCATAATTGCCAAGTATGATGCTTCCTTTTAGCTTGTTGTATCGCAGGTCCACAGTGGTGAGGGGGGCGCGGTATTCTGATTTATTCTCGTCTTCGGGCGCCATTTGTGTGATGCTGGACTGAAATGTGGAAAGTTACGCTATCAGTAACTGACAGAAGTAACAACAACAACTAAAACTGTTGTAAAGTCGTTTAAAAATCAATCAATGTTTTCCCTATGTAGGTACTCGAAATATAAATATATTACGAAGTTCCAGTGTATTGATCCAACAAAATATATCTAGGTAGGTAGTATTAGTCTAGAAATTTTTCAAATAAGGTATTCAAGGTTTCAAATTATGAAAACCTACAAACCGCATTTTATGTACCCATAATATTACGAAAATGGAAAGTACTCGTAGGTAATGTGACACACACGTAGGTACATTTTGGACAAGGAATACTATGAGAGAGACCTTTGCGCACAAGCGCAACTGTAGATCAAATTTATTTAATATATGCCACAAAAGTTATCAGAACAAAGCTCCTAGATTTACAGAGACTTACCCCAAAACTCGTGATAAGATTCCGGGAGGCTAGCAAGGTCCGTAGACGGGGCAGACGGAGTACACAGTCTAGAGATCGCAGTTCGTTGTCGCTCACCTGAAGCTCTTCTAATCTGAAGACAGGAGAATAGAAGACATTTAGTATGGGAACGTTTAACCATCAACAACGAATAACGAAAAAAACATTTTGGAGATTTGAACGGTTACTATATTATCAACAAAAAAAATCCTAGTGTCATCCTAAGAATGGACCCTGATTTTATTACAAACTAGCCTTGTATAAACATAGACTAATAATTCATTTAATAAACTGTCAATGACTACGTTTTCAACAAGCCTAATCGCCCCAGAAAAATAATCATCTTATTAAAATCTCAAGTTGTCTAAAGAGAAAGAGACCTTTGCCGAACGGTGGGCCAGTACCTACTTATTAGGCTGGTAAAAAACATTCATTATTATTTTTAAAAAAAAAACATACTCCAAACAAGACAGGAGTATATTGAAACGGAGTATATAGTGCAAAAATGCATCACAGATCAACAGAGTTGAATGTACCTGCAAATTAGTAGATACTATGTAAATGAATGTTACGGAGCCGACACAACATGTCTATTTGTTATCCAACGACGCAACAGAGATTGTATCGAGAACTTACGGACGTACTGCGGATAAGTTTATACGAGAATCTAACAAAAACGTTACAACAACAACTGCTGCTTAGTAGAAAGTTACATTGTTAATTAGTATGTTATTTCTAGAACATTGTAAAATCATTTCGGATGTATTATTTTTAAAGAGGATTCAAATATTTCAAAAAAACACTTCTACGTCATGCAATTGAAATAACTGATAACCTCCTTAAATGTGAGAACAACTTTTCACAATTTTGGTGAGGTGTAAGAACATAAATTCATCAAACAGCTGATTTTATTTTCAGGATTTCAGGTTTGTCTCATTTACCAGAGTAAAAGCTGAAAGTTAGTGATGAGTACAATTACGCTTTGTACTTTACATGGATCGTAATATAAACCTACTGAGGTCTTATTATTTTCTCAAGAAGCCATACTCGAAGATATATCATATCGGGCACTCCTAGGAAATATAGTTTTAGGTTATTTAGTAGCGACAACAGAAAAAAAGAAAGAAAACCACGTGCCTCATGATTGTTTTCCTTATCATTTAATGCACTATATTCTTATAAAAATAATATCGTTGCATCATTTAGATTCAACAATAGATTTTCACTATTTCGCAGCTCTTTGACTGAGACGCGTATGTAAATGTGTGCCCCACTAGTTCGGGCACCGTGACCGATGCAATTAAAAGCTTTTTTTAATAATAATTCATATAAATTTAAGTAGAATATACTTGGAAGGAAAGTATTGTTTCGTGTGTTTAATTATGTTTTAACTTAACGAATGGCTACCCCGATTTCCTCTTGCAACTATCGAACGACGGATTTCTCAAGAATTTACACAACACATTAACTTTAATAATATCTATATATTGGATTTTATTACTTAGTTACTACCCCAATAGCATTTATTGTTGGCCCGACCAAATACCAACACTAAATGCTATTAGGGTAAGAAACCCGATAAAAATCTTAGCCTATTAGAATTTCTCATATTCAATAGATTGTAATCAAGAAACAGCCTCGAACGATCTTCTTTATAGACGCTATAAACTTTTCCAAACAATGCCGCCATTACAAAGAGTTCTATAATTAATGTGGATGTTAAAAATTGATTGAATTTATTTTGGTACTTTTTAGGGTTCCGTACCCGAAGGGTCCTATTGCTGTCACTCACGTGTCCGTCTGTCCGTCTGTCTGTCTGTCCGTCGTATGTCACAAAATTTTGTTCCGAAGAATTTTTTAACTTCCCATTGACCCATTTTTTTTTTTTTTTTTTTTGGGGGGTGGGAAATCATCCAATGACTTCTTCCGCTCTAGGGTGGAGCGGAAGGGTGTGTCAGACTCTTACTGACTAAAACCCACCCCTGTTCCTCCCTGCCTCGAGTGCCCGGGGGCGAGGTAACTCTTTCGAATTTATCCTCCACCCCCGGGCAGGCACCGGCCGTGGCAGGCCCCTTCCCTTGGCTGACAACTCTTTGAGGCGCGCGTGGAACACTACGCGCCGTCGACTCTCGGGCCTGGTGCTGATCGGACGGCGAGTTACCCACTACTCGCCGTCCGCAGGCCCGGGTCTACGGTGGCCGGAGATCGTCTCGCGGCGTCCGAACCCCCTGGCGTCTCAGGCGGCGGTCGCGGCTGGGAGCGCTAGGTCGACTCGGCTGTGTTCGAGCCTCCCTAGCGTATGCCGCCTCCCTCTTCGCGAGCATTACTGCTTCGCAGAAGGTGGAGACGGCCTCCCATTCCCTCTCGCTCCGTACCATGGCCTGAACCAGGGCACGGCGCGAGAGGTCGCTGCCGCCTATCGCATCCACGAGGACACGGCGGTGCTCTGCCCAAGCGGGGCAAACCTCCACCGTATGCTCCACCGTGTCCCATTGACCCATGAACTTGAAATTTGGTGATAACGTTTATTATTACGTATATTTTACCAAATACCAATATATTGATAAATCAGATTTTTTCTTTCATAATTCATTTGGTACGGGACCCTTTTTTTTTTTTTTAAAAGTGCGAAGTCCAACACGCACTTGGCCAGTTTTTTTATTGGATAGTCATGGTTTCAGATTCTAAAATTATGGACAGCATTTAAAAGGACCTAGTCTTATAGGTCCTGTCCTGAACACAGACGACGGACAGACAGACAGACGGATAGACGGACACGTGAGTGACAGCAATAGGGCTCCGTTTGGACGCATTGGGTACGGTACCCTAAAAAGGGCATCAACGCGTTTAAAATGTAAAACGTTTATGAATTAGAGGTATAATTTGTGAAAAATCTTTGCATCTAATCCTAAATTCCTTTGGCTGAAAGTAACAATATTTATTTTAGAACTTTTTTTTCAGGAGTTCCTGTTCAACTTGTTCATCAAAACAAACGTAAACATGTGCCCACAAACCAAAACAAACTCCTATTATTTCACAAGCTACAATTAAAACCATGTCTAAGTTACATGTCTTTTAACTTTTAAACACCTTTCTTATTAAATGATTACCACGACGACGTGATTGTCATCTCTCTGACATGACAATGTGGACTTATGGGCCACCGAGAGCGACACGTGCCAATTACTGAGTAAACAATTATTATGTACAAGTTCATAACTGTTGGCCGACATAAAAAGGACTTTACGGTAGTCTGACTGACTTATAATAGCGGTAACATGAAATTCCTATGGTGAAGGAAATTTCATGGTTTTGTGAATTTTCGTCAGAGATAGTGCAGTTGACTTTTTTATTTGTTTTGTGGTTTTCTGAGGCAGTAAAATAAGTGATGGCGATTTCAGGTACGGAGACTTTGAGAAAGTGATGTAGAATTAGCTAAAAATTAAGAAGACATGACGAAATTAGATAATAGTGTCATACATATAGTATTGTAATGTTGACAAATAGTTACAGAGAAGCCGTTGCCAGATTTTGACATTCGTCCTAAATAAGACAATAATAATGACTTACCAGTTTTAGGCAAAATCAAATTATAAAGACGTATCGTAACTGTAGAACAAACTACAGAACCAAGTTAAAACACATTCACTGTTCCACCAGTACATCGTAAAGTTTGTACGTTGCACCGTTAAATATTCGTGTTGCAATCGAAAAAAATGTAATTATTCTTTAAAATAATAAAAACAAATAATGCTGCTAACGTAAGGTGAGTGTGTGGGCAGACTGACCGCGCTGCGCAAGCGCCGCCCCGGTGACCGCGCGGCTGAGGCAACTAGACTCGAGTACTTGAGTCCAACCACCATCGATGTTACATGCAAGCATTGTTGTGTCTCTATCTATCAATGAATCTATGCAATACTAGCAAACATTATTCATGTTTCTTCATACAGATTTCCTTTCAATGCTTTTTTATTTTTTTCAGATCATAATGTTAAGAAATTTAGATGAACTTTGCCAGATAGAACTTATACTTGAAGAAATATTTATGGCCGCGGCATAGTAATGATATGATATATAATGATATGCGATGATTGCCGAGGGACATTAAGGAAATAGTTGTACTGTATGCTCTAAGAGCTTTAGTAGGTAAAGTAATATTGATTGTGTGTGTGAAGAGATTTATTTCGTGTTCAGAGGTTGGATACTTCTCCTACTTATTGTTGTTTTGTTTTGATTTCCGTGTGAACTATAGGTTTAATGATAAAGTACTTAGTTCTGAATTCAAATTATTATACACGATAAATCTAATAATTGATGGACATGGAAATTAGCATTCGCTTGTATTCGGAAATGCGATGAACCGATGATTGCCGAGGGAGATTAGGAAAATAGTTGTACTGTATAATAATTATGTCAAACCACAAGAAGCTCATCAATATTAAATCGACTATTAAAACTTTTCTATTAAAATAATGTGAATAAAGAAAAGTGAAAAATAAAAAAAAAACTTTTTTAGAATTATTAGAACCGATTTCCAAAATAAAACAAAAAAAGTGCAAAATAACTTTAATTTCGGAAGTCGGTGTTTCTGGTTTTGTGACTTCGTTTTTTGACACCGACTTCCGAAATGAAAGTTATTTTGCACATTTTAGATTTTTTTTTTGGAAGTCTTGGAGTTCTATTTTTTAACCGACTTCAAAAAAAGGAGGAGGTTCTCAATTCGACTGTATTTTTTTTTTTTTTTTTTTTTTTTTTTTTTTATGTGTGTTACCTCATAACTTCCTACTACGTGAACCGATTTTGAAGATTTTTTTTTATTTGAAAGCTGTTGCTTCACATTTGGTCCCATTTTAATTTGGTGAAGATCTGATGAAGAACTTCGGAGATACACAATGGAACTCTTCAATAAATGATAGCAGACCTTCCAGAATTGCTGCAATCGCATGTCTGTATATTGTTTTCACCACTTCACAACATTACATCACGCTGATGCACTCTGAAGGGGTATACAGATTTGTACAGTTCACCCTGATACACCCTAATTTCACCAACTACGTTCAAATTCCCTATTTTTGGGGCTATCAATTCGGGCATAACTTTACTATTAATTTAGTTTTAGAATGGGGTAAAACAACTAAAAAGTGAAAAATAAAAAACTTTTTACAAAAAAAATACAACCGACTTCCATAAATAATACTAAAAAATGCAAAATAACTTTAATTTCGGAAGTCGGTGTCAAATAACGAAGAAACCAAACTAGAAACACCGACTTCCGAAATTAAAGTTATTTTGCATTTTTTAGTATTATTTATGGAAGTCGGTTGTATTTTTTTTGTAAAAAGTTTTTTTGTAAACAAGAGTTTTTATTTTTCACTTTTTAGTTGTGGTTCCTCATTAAATTTTGTTAACAATGCTGTTAGTTAATGAAGCGTTCCACTGTCTATCTCCGAAGATCTTCATCAGATCCTAATATATTATTATATCTCAAATCTTCCTTGAAAAATATGCATTTGAATAACGAAAACCCCATTCAAATCGAATCAGTAGTTTTCAAGAAAATCAAGATACATACAATACGGGTCGAATAATACAGAACCTCCATTTTTGAAGTCGTTTAAAAAAATAAACACCTAGTATTATTATGTTCAATGTTCACTAACTTGAACTACCTATTAGGCACTATTGTCGTTCCACAAAGAGCTTTAATTGCGAATACTAAACATAAATAAACGGAATCTTTATTACAGTAGAATGTACGGAAATGGGGACGAATAAATACTTCAAATGACTCACAAATGTTGATACGATCAAATAATTGTTATTAAGTATCTGTTTTTATTAGCCTTACCTCGACATTCCCTGTTTAGATGTTATTTCAGCTAATTCATGGGCTATCTATGTTTAGCAATGACGACTTAGGTACATCAGGAAATCGGACCGGTACTCAATCTTAAATAGAAAGGACCATGAGTTCGAGAGCCGTGTAGAAAACTATTTTTTTTGGAGGTTGAAATGACTTTTACCTTTCTGGGTGGAGCGGGCTTCAATTGCCTGTGCCAAAGGCCGCGGTAACTCGCCTGCTCGAAAAAGTCTGTAGGGTTTAGGACCTACAGATTTTGAGTTTCCTGCCAGGAGGATTCTTGCCAGGGTCGCTGGTGTGTTTGAAGTTACCGCGGCCCTGGCACAGACAACTGAAGGAACATGGGTGGTCTTTAGTCATTAAGAGTCTGACACACCCTCCCACTCCTCCCAGTTATTTGATGACTTCCCACTCCAAAAAAAAAGGTCCTAACCAAAAAGGTTGTGTGGTAGTAATGCCATAGTACTAAAAAAAAATACAACATTTAAATTTCTGGCAATGACCATCCTAGGTGGTTGATTCCAAGTAGACTGCGCAGGCGGTGGGCACTGCAAAAAAAAAATGAATTTAAACTGTTAAAGGCCTTTGCAGTTTTAATTCAGTTTTTATGCAGTGCCAACCGACTGCGCAGCCTACTTGCCATGCAGAGGCGACGTTAGGAGTGGGTGACGTGGGCCACCGCCTAGGGCCTCGCGGTCCTGAGGGCCTCGCGACTCGAAAATGCATTTCGTAAAAGCCGTGAACGCGACAAAAAGTACGTGAGTTCTCTTGATTCTTTCAGGGCGAGACGTAAGAAAAGTTAACCCGAAAATTATAGGTCGCTTCACACGCTATTGCATACAATCTCTTCATTCATAATAAGTTTTTCTGTACAGTCAACACACAGTACAAAGTTGCTACTATTACTTAGTGTATGAATTGTAATTAAAGAAAAGTTAACGTCTCCACTTCAGATCAGGGTGCTATAATTTTCGAGCTCGCTTCGTTCGCTCCAGAGTCGCCTACGCCTTTCTGTTTATTTATGTTACTTTCCCACTAGCTAGAAAACCAATCACTGTATCGGAAACAATCTTGCGCCGTTCGAATGTGTTATTAGGTATTTTTTATTTCAAAGTATTTTTTTATTTGGAAAAATCTGTCTTCTTACGTCAACAGAGGTCCTCGTGGAAGTTTGTCCACATTAAATTTAGATCTTGCCCTTGCTTGACTGCAAGTAGCAGTGGCGCTACTTGCAGTCAGTGCACCTAATTAAAAAGAAAAGTAAATAAAAAAAAGAAAATGCTAATTAACTATTGAATATCGATAAGTAATATGAACGAATATGCCATATAGATTAGCTAACACTAACAGGGGTTGCAGTAGTGCGCAAAGTGAACGTAACGCGCACGGTCCGGCGAGCAGATGTAGATAGCCCCGCCCCGCGGCGCGGCGCGTACGCAAGCACTCACTTAAAAAAATTAGCACACAACGGAAACACCGTGTCTTACAATAAACATATGATGAATGCTTGCTTGGACAAGACGAATGCCAGAAACTTGATTCGTTTCCAATGATCATATCGGTAAAAAGCATATTTATTTTCCTTCAGATTTGCGACGTAAACAGATATAATAGGATGCAAAATTAGATATATGACAGTAAAATATCTATCTACACGTAAAATAAAGAACGTAATCTATTACTCGTAGCTTACAAAACACACAATATCACATGTGAGCTTTCAAAACATTGTTAACCGCTCACAGTCATCTATATGGCTTTGACTGATACACAGCTAAATGGCTAGACAAACGAAAATTTATAAACTGAGAATGAATTCTTCAAAAATCTTTGAATACAAGAAAACACTACAAAAGTTGAAAACTTAAAAAAAAGAAAAGGTATTCCTTCCTTTTCTTTTTTTTAAGTTTTCAGTTTTTGTAGTTTTCTTGAAAATCATGAGTACAGCAGGAGGAAGATATTTTCATCATTGAAGGCCACAATGTTTTAGTTATACACATAATATTCTGGAACAATTCTTCCAAGTGATTTTTATAACCTTTTGGAGCTTTGGACTAAAAGATGATTATTTTCCACATTATTTGGCTTACAAAATAAGGAACATTTTGGATCTGAATCATTACCAAGTGAACGTATTCCCTTTTGTAACTAAAGTACCCAGATATCGAAACAAAAGGCCGAAGGCTAAGATTGACGAGAGAGGTGCCGTGAGCGCCACGCTTCGTCAACCGAGCGTTACTGAACGAGACTAGTAATGATCGCATAGCCAAACGTGAACACTATACTATGCTTCAGTCAACCAACATCTAAAATGATTGCGTTTAGCGTATTGTTTTTGTGTATATCTGGCGTTGGATTAATGTGGAATATCAATTTAGTTCGCTTTCTAAAAAAAAAGAAGAGTAATTTAAAGATTTTTGGGAATCTGGTTGGTAGGACACAGGTTGTTGATTTTGGTAGTGTTTCGAATTTTAGGACTGTGTATTGGTAGTTCGACCATATTATAAAACTCGGTAAAGAGGCGTAAGTACCTATCTAATGATCGCATAGCCAAACATGAAAACTATTCTCTTCTTCAGTCAATCAACATCTAAAATGATTGCGTTTAGCGCGTTGCCTCTTGCTTGTACTGTTTTTGTGCACAACTGAAGTAGAATTGATGTGGAATATCAATTTTACTCGCTTTCTACTGAAGAGCTAAATTGATTTCAAGATTTTTAGGAACCAGGATAGTAAGATAAACAGTAAGGGGTTTGAATTGTCAGTAGGTTTAAGGAACGCGGTTCTCAAGTTCAGCCGTAGTTTTAAACCGAGTGATGACGAAAGAGCAGTTACGGAACAGTTTCTAGAAACTATTGCAATTTCTGATAACTAATAATGATCATAATCAGTCTACTCGTATACTGTTACACTGCTAGGACACAAGACTCTTTTGATAGGGAGGAGTTCATAATTCACCTCGTAGGTCCAGACATGGATGGTACTCGTAGCTCTCACTTGTCTACGAATTTTTTATCGCAAACACAGCTGAGAATGTTAAGACAATATTGGGTTGAAGCGGTGATGACGACTTAAGGTGGATAAACTTATTTATTTTGATGTAATATTCTAGTGCATAGAAACTATTTCCCAACCACACAACATGGATACCTAATATTCCTCTCAGTTTTTTTTTTGTAAACTGCTCTACATTTTTTTTTAGATCAGTGGTACCTATAGTTTCCTGTTGAAATTTCGCAGTCTTTTCAGTTTTTAATAAGTGACGGTTGACAGGGGAGACTGGAAAAGAAAACGTGTTGAGCCGACCCCAAGTAACAAGGAACAAGAGCAGAGGGATGATGATGAATAGCAGTATAGAAAGATTAGAGAGCAAGCAAGAAGGTTTCAGTGTATATCAGAAGATATCCACGGGTGGAATTTAGAAAATAATTATGTATCTAATTTAAACTGCAGTCTAAAATTAACTGTTAATTAATTGCTCTGATATTATTGTAATTACTGTAAATTGTTGTAATTACTGTTCTGGGGCTTGCTGCAAGCTGCAACTTTTAATCATAGTTTTGATTCTGGTTCTCAAACATATGTATGTGTCTATGTACAATGCAGAGCTTATGTATGTTATTTTCAACTACTGCTTCTTTCAAAATTATCACACGATTTAGGCATGCCTTAAAACTTATATGTCTGCACTTTTTTCACAGTGTCGGGCTTTGTTAGTTAGTTGGTTTGCAGTTGTTGGTGTTTGTTTGCTTAGTAGTTTATCCAACTACTAAGCAAATGCGACTTACTGTGTAAGCTGGCATATTTCCGGGGGCAGTTCTGTAATCCTGTTATCACTGATGTCCAGGTGCGTGAGAGCCTGCAGCGTCCAGGTCTGTGCCGGCAGGGCTGCGAGCGCGTTGTTTCTGAGCCTCAGCACGCGCACCGTGAACGCGCCGGACGCATGCTGGGCCAGCGCCGCGCCCAGAGACGCACGGCCACCGCCGCTGAGGTCCACGACATTTGGGGGCTGCGTGCTTTGAGTACCCTACAACAATATAAGATTTTGGTATTGGTTTGATAAGATATTGTATACACAATTTGTTGTCCATTTCAGAACATACATTTAACTTTAAGCATACTTTTTAAGTTTTAATGTTCGGTATGAAATTTCAGCACATATTATGTAACAACATAAGCTTGTATTTGGTCACCACATTTAATTTAGTACGCTGTGGTAAGGTTAGTGAAAACGCACAGTGATAAAGATAAAATAATAATAAACACAATTACGAAATATGAGAGTGATTATCTACATTACAAAGTAACTAATTGTGTGAAAGTTTATGTTTATGAGCCATGAACGTTAACCAACCGAAAGTTCGCATTTTTCTCTCAATGTATTAGGTTCCAAACTGTCCAGGAATATGTCATCAGGGCTTGGTTGTGTGAACACATCCAAACTGTCGACCTCCTCTTCTTCACACTTCATTGTTTTTCTCTCCACCATCACAGTCCACTAGCACTCTCGCACAACACAAACAATAGAACTGAAGAGTTTTATGGTAAACGTATCATTGTCACTACATCAAATGACATTTTAAAAGCAACTGCAGTAAGACAGTGTTCGCCTGTCTCGGTGTGTAACCACGCTGGGGCCGACGAACTCCTTCGAGCATTGTTATTCCCAAAGACTACAGAATAACTCCTGTACAGTTCATTATTCTATTCACGTCGCCGTCGCTTGCATAAATGGCGTTTTGTCCTTGATTAATACCGATTTCCAGAAACCATGATCGTTGAATTCTTTGCCAGAACAGAACTGCTAAATATAATATGGTTTATTTGACTGTTAAATAGTTCAGTTGAAGTTGAGCAACTGTTAAAAGCACCGGTAATGTTTACAAATAAGTTACTTAGCACAGGTAATGAAAGCGAATTGTGCACTGAAGGTAAGCTCAGTGCGACCGCTGCGAGTGACTTTTTACTTGTGAAGCGGTGGTGTGCGCGCAGGCCACTATCACCGGCGCCGGCGCAGCCACACTCTGCACATCTCGACCGTGACATTTCTTTCAGGGTGTAGTGCACATTATTTTTAATTAACACACTTTTATACCTTCCATCACAAAGCGAACAAATTCTCTCTCGTGTACAAACGTTTTATCTCTAGAATTAATCAGATGATAACAATTTTTAATGTACCTGACTGCGCTCAAACCTTACGAAGTAAGTTACAATAAAAAAGATTTTCGTGAAAGTAATTGAATAGAACAGGTTATTAGTTCTCCAATAGCACCCAACTGTAACTTTATATCTACCTACTAGTACCATGTGAAAATAGAGTGTGGTGAAATAATAAATAAATTTTATCACAGCACCATAATGAATAAATTGTAGTTACACAACCCTAATGTGATTGACGTCAAATTGCACATTGAAACGTCAAAAACTTGATAAGCTTTAGAAAATTTCTAGCAATTTACCGCTGTTAACTTGACGGTTCGTTAGTTTAAGAAGTGTACCGGAATCAAATCCTCAATCATCTGCTAAGAACTCATATCTGCACGCTGTGGAGCGCGCGACGGAACTAACCATTAAACTACGTAAGATTTGCTCCAATTACCTTACCTACCGTAGGAAAACAATTTGACTACACATGTTTAATTTTGTGAACTGATTGGTTTTCTACACGGGCGCTCCGTGTCAGGTTAATCAATATAAACACGCATGTTAGCAGTAGGACGTACCTACCTCTTTTAGCCAGCAGAACCACATGTTTCGCTCCCAAATAGTACTGAATCCGAGGAAGAGGTGATTCATGCTGTTGTCTCCGGATACGATGTTGCCTTGACAACGCGGCTTCACGCAGAGCACCAGTCTCTGAGCCTTGGGTTGACACAACTCAATGCTCCCGCCACTTAGTTCCATCATTTCCCATGTTGTGCCTGAAAAGTTTTTCATAAAATTATCCACGAGCTCGCAAAGATATGGCCAGATTTTGACAGGAATCAAAATGCTACTAACCGTAAGAATGCAGTCTGGACCCTATCACGTAAGCAGGTCTCGGTTTCCACTGCGGAAATACGTGTCCTTTCAGCACATACACTGTACCAGAGCGCAGTACTCCTCCCGTGCGCGGAGCGGGCCCGGCACACCATCGCAAGGTGTGGCGCAACTCTGGATCCACAGCCAGCCGCAGCCTTCGAGCCTGCGACCTCCAACCACATGTTGCTAAATACTGCTCCTGAATTCGAAGAGGAAATTCGTCTTGTTCCAATCGCCGGGCATTCGCTCCACCGATTTGCAGCCAGAGCGATAGCTCATCGTTAAAGCCGAGGTTTTTGTTTACTTCTTCTACCGTGGTATTGAGAGTGACCTTGATGAGCTTGCTGGGTGCATCGATGGCGAACGGTTCGAGGCCTTCAAAGACACGTATCCAGCCATATTCGTTGGCGGCGCGGGGTTTGAAGCCTCTCGTGGAGGCGAGGCGGCGCAACGACTTGCGCGGCGCGGGAGGCGATGAGGCGTGCAGCGGCCGGCCGGCGACCATGGCGCGCGGGCGCAGGTGGTGGCGGGAGCGTCGCGCTCACAATGCGTGCGCACCGGACCCGCGCCCGTCGTGCATTACAATTGGGTCGGACTCGTGGTGGGGGTGGGAAACATGTTGCTCGGTCAGTCGGGAACATGACTGAATACAAATTGATGCCAATAAAATTCACGATAAGTACCTACTCATCTAGAAGTTTGTGGTTTTTTTTTATTTACATAATTTAACACAGATAAGAACGGAGACTTATTTGTCTGATTGTTTCAAAGTTTAGATCCAATAATTCCCACTAATATTATTATGTCAATATTTGTTCCAATAATATTATGACACGTACTCGTGATCGAGACACAATTAAAATTTGTGTCTGCTAATTTGGACGCGCAAAGGGATTCTGAGCTTTTTTTGTCACTAACTAGGCCGACAGACGCTGTCCTGTCTTAGTTATGAACTGTCAAACGCGCGAAGTTTAATTAGTCGTTAAATTTTCGCAACTTTCTTAATTTTTTTCATTCATAAAAACCTTCTCCTAACAATAACAAACACAACAAAAAAGAATTAGCGAAATCGGTCCAACCGTTTACGCGTGATGCCGTGACAAAGGGAAATAGGGATTCATTTTTATATACAGAGTGTAACGGAAAGGTGTGGTCATATTTTAAGAACTGCATCTGCCCATCGATATGCACAACTTTATTCAAGAAAACCTGAGGAAATTATCAAAAATAAAATTTACCCCCCATACAAAAATTAATCAGCTGATGATTACTTCGTATGGAAAGTCCAATTTTTTTTTTGGGAATTTTCTATTTTTTCTTAGAGAAATTTGTTCATTTCCATGGGCAGAACCGGTTCTTAAAATATGACCACACCTTTCCGTTACACCCTGTATATATATAGATAAATCCGTGTATGAGTTCCCTGGCTCCTACAGTGTATGCTTAATTATAGATAAAAAACCTTTATCAAAATCCTTACAAAAATATTCACAAGATCCCACCAAACAAAGAGCAATATTACTTGTAACTTCCTACGCATCGTTATATTAGATAATCTTCCAAACACACGTATTCAAAAGAAAGGGACGTTGGGGCATCAAGGTTGGTTCCGCACCGCCAATCACCCCACCTGTGAGTCACCTGCTGCGCAAGAGTTGAACCCTTCATAGCTAACAAAAATACCGGAAAATAGGAATCAACTCGAATGATTTAAGTTGTTGTGTGTGCTTTAACTACTTCCAAATTTATAGTAACCGATTCAGATAGTGCACAGGGCATAGTAAAGGTACAGACTGGACGGACATAAGAATTCAGCGTTTCGCAAATAAATACTTACGTAGGTTCTAATGCTTCATAACAGCAATAGATCTTTCTCATACTCATTTTTACTTGAAGATTAGCCAAATCCGACATCAAGGTGAAAAAAACCAAATCTATAATTTAAAATTTATTTTTAAAAAAAATATTAAAATATGTTTATAATAATGGTTTACTTAGACAAGAGAATACTTAAGTAACTTTTGTGTCAATACTGGTAGCAAATGAACATACAGAATCCAAGGTAAATTTCAGGTGATTTCAAGATTCAGTGCATTTCAAGGAGTGCACCGAATCACCAGTCACCCTATATAACACATCGAGCTTTAGAAAAATACTGTTAAACTAGTATGAGTAACTAAGAGCGTTTTCCAACTGCATCTGATCCGAATCCACATTTGAGTTACGAGTTGTACTTATCTATATAAATGGAAATGTTCTGAATTCGGACGACCGGAGTTCGAGTCTAGTGCGCAACCCCTTCTACAAGTAGATCTACGCTCCTTCGGATCGACATCTTTCGATGAAGTGCGGATACGCTTTAAACCGAAATTTTTCTAAAGCTCGATATATTTACGGCTAAACTTAATTAAACAGTAATTTTATCTCCAGGGATAATTCCTGTGTATTTTATCAGCGTCGCAGTTACAGGTAGCGTTGCATACACCTTGGTTACACACGTCTTTGGAGATGGTCACCAGCTCTGGACAGTTGGAGTAGAAGTCCATCTTGTTACAGGAGTTGGTGCATAGGGACTTTGACAGGCAGTGGTTGGGACACTCTTCGCACGGCTCACCGATTTTGTAAGGGTACTGTGTTATACTGTGGAAGTTGCCACTGAAAATAAAAATTTAAATAATTGAAAAATTGTATTCGATTTTGATGGCAATAATTAATTTATTGACGATGGTCAGAAAGGAAAACCATGTTCAGCGGTGGAGGTAGTAGAGCTGTATTTTGCAGAGAGGACAAAGCAATTGTCGTGGGTCTCACTTTTTTAAATACTTATTTGAAAACAAGAATAGAGTGGGTTACAGACCACATTAAAGATAAACCAGTAGGTACCTAGGTTACAGAGCAATGTGTCATAATTATGACGAGATGTTTATTTTTCAGGAAACCCCCTAGATGGTGCTGTAAGGCTTAGAAAAGCATGTAGGTATTATTGACAAAATAAATACATGCTAAATTACAGCGATTTTAGGGTAAAGAAAGACAATTTTGGTATACCAAATCAAAAGTGAACAACTTTGGCCTTCTACATATGTGGGTAAGTAGGTAACTGTTACTTTGTCAATCTGTAGAAAATTCTTGCTTTTCCAAAAAAGCAAGTTCCTTTACTTGAAAAAGTTAGAGAAATAACCTTCAGTGTTCCCAAGACTAATATTCAAAAACAAAAACTGTGCTCACCCTGGACAATAATGGCACACGTAGTTATAGAAGTGTCCCCACGGGCCCCCCTTGCAGTGGGCCACCCCGCAGCCCACCTTGTGGCTGGTGGCCCACACCATCTGCGTGTAGTGGCCTATCGTCTTCAAGTTGTAAGTGGGGTTGCCGTACGTGAAGTTTTGGTACTCGAGGAACCACGTCTTGATTGCGAAGAACCTGGCAAGTTTAACGTGCCATATGAATCTTGGGATATACTTACTTAAAAAATATTGAATAAGGAGACAAGGTAGCCAAAATCTTTCATCATTATTTTAGTATCGTAGCTTTTATCTAAGTCTTCTAAAAGTCCTTTTCTCTTATTAATTACATTTTTGAATATGTCATTCTAGCATTAGATACCTGCTTCTTATATTTTTAACTAGCTGATCCGGCGAACTTCGTACCGCCTTTTTTTTGTGGGGTTGGGAAATCATCCAATGACTTCTCCCACTCTGGGTGGAGCTCGAGGGCGTGTCAGACTTTTAGTGACTAAAACCCACCCCTGTTCCTTCAGTTGCCTGCGTGCCCAGGAGGCGCGATAACTCTGTTTAAATTTATTCGCGACAGGATAGGGCAGGCAACGGCCATGACGGGCCCCGTTATGTGTTGCTGACATCTCTTTGAGGAACGCGTGTAACACTACGCGCCGTCGACTCTCGGGCCTGGTGTTGATTGGATGGCGAGCTACCCATTACTCGTCGTCCGCAGGCTCGCGCCTACGGTAGCCGGAGATCGTCCCGCGACCCCCGACGCCCAGGGCGTCTCCTGCGGTGGCTGCTGCTGGGGGTGTGAGGGCAACTCTGTTGAGTCTCGCTCACCCGTTCCGAATCCTCTTTCGCGAGCATTACTGCTTCGCAGAAAGAGGAGACTGCTTCCCATTCCCTCTCGCTCCGTACCATGGCTTGGACCAGAGCCGGGCGCGAGAGGTCGCTGCCGCCGATCGCCTCCACGAGGACACGGCGGTGCTCCACCCAAATTGGGCAGAACTCCACTGTATGCTCCACCGTGTCCTCTGGGCGATCCGCACAGTGGTGACACCCGGGCGTTTTCACCCGCCTTATCCGACAGAGGAATCTCCCGAAACAGCAGTGTCCGATCAGGACCTGCGTTAGATGGAAGGTGAGGACGCCGTGGCGCCTTTCCAGCCACTCCTCAAAGAGGGGCCTTACCGCCGCAATTGTAGGATGCCCAGCATTGGGTTGCGACTGTCGCTCTCTCCATGTCACCATGAGATCCTGCAGGAGCTCCGTCCGCCGAGCCGAGAGGTGTCACGGCAGCAGAGTTAAGCCCCGGGCGTTTCGTCTCCTCGCGCCACTCCCAGAGGTGCACGAGGACCTTTGCCTTCAGATCCCACGAGGACAGTCCAGCAGAGGAGGCTCGCCGCCTCACCGGAGACCGTGCGGTATCCACGGACTAGCCGAATGGCTATGACCCTTTGGGACGCGTTCAACCGGCGAGTTCAACCGGCGAACTTCGTACCGCCTCAGAATCTATAAATGAATCCAGAGATATCATCAAAAAAGCAGTTCCATACAGAATATACGAGACAATTAATTTTCTCCATAAATATTTTTTCGTGAATTTTAATAGGTATTCTGCTATTCGGATCAGACGAGGCAAATTCAGCAAATCGAAGATCATAAAAATTGGTCCAGCCGTTCTTGAGTTAAAAGTGATGTAACTAACCCGACTTTGTTTTATATTTGTGTATACCTATAGAGATAGAGAAGATATTGATAGATAGATATACTCTTTATGTACCTACACTATAACAAACACATACTCGTATAAATAACAAATATTAATCTTTATATATAAAATTCAAAGTCCTGACTGACTGATATATCAACATATAGTCTAAACCGCTGGTCCTAGAGACATTAAATTTGGAGGGTGTGTTCTTTGTAAAGTGTAGGTATCCACTAAGAAAGGGTTTTTCGAAATTCAATCCTTAGGGAGTTGAAAAAAGGGTTGAAAGTTGATAACGGGGGAAGTACTATTCCACGCGGGCGAAGCCGCTAGCATAGGCTTGTATAAATATAAATTAAATCTGTTACCAGATACTGTTTAACCTTACCCGAATAAGTATATGCAGTCACTTGGTAATATACAGTTTTTATTATAGTTTTTATTTAAAAATAATGGATGCTTGTTAATTTTAATCACGTCGCTCGTCTACAAGTAACTTGGTCTAGTCGTATTCATTATTTGCATAAGAATTTCCTAATAAAACTATATTATACGAGTACATGGAAACGTCATGTCTACAAAGCCGGTGTGTATCTCACGCTAACTCAAAGTCGGCTAATTGTCCTTTCAAGCTGAACAGATTGCCTAGGGGTTGAGGATAAATTCGAAACAGAATTACCTCGGCACTCAGGGCAGGGATCGAACAGGGGTGGGTTTTAGTCAGTAAGAGTCTGACACGCCCTCCCGCTCCATCCTAGAGCGGGAGATGTCATTGGATGATTTCCCACCACACAAAAAAAAAAGCTGGACAGATCAAATTATATTGTACCTACTAAGTCACAATAATTAACTTGTAGATGTTTGTGCCGTTCTAAAAGGCAATCTTCTTACAACTATTATGTGTAATCATCCACTCACGAATTAACTATTATAAAACAGAAGTACAAAGACAATCGTGAGTAGGCTGTGACCGTCGGGACTAGGAAATTACGACTTTTTTAGAGAAAAAAACAGACAGATAAATTAATTTTCTTCATTGCATAATCGACGTGCTCGATTAATTAATACCTTGAAAACCGTCAAACTTATGAACGGGTGTTACATTTATTGGATAACGTGTTTTGTAGCTAATGAATTGGACATTATTTACCTCTGAAGTTAAATTAGTTCTGAATCTAATTAAATCAAAGCTTAGCAACAGCTTATCTGAGTTTGCCTACAGAGCTAGTAACCTAGTCCGATATTCCAGCACGTGTATTGATTTATGTTTTGTTTGTAGAATCTAGAGTTGAGATTGAGTTTTCATTGGTAAATAGTTGAACTCTTCTTTCCAAATGAAAGTTAAATAATCTGACTATAATTGGGTACAATTAAAAAATGTAGTTAAACCACTTAATTTGATCAAACTGATTAAATAAAATAAAGTAAAGATTAACGTCAACGTCTTCGAAAGAATGTAGATAAATAACAAATGTTTGTAGGTACGTTTTTAAAAAAGACAAAAAACATGGAAAACCGGCTTAATTTTTTAAAAGACAATTAAATAATTTTGGAGGTCAGAAAACAAAATAAATAATAGAGGAACAATTAATACGTACCACGGTGTTTTCTGTGCGGCTACAAACAGATTCTGGCCGCATGTGCCCAGATGTGGTACTGTGTTTTCTCTGGCGTCATTGTGTGTGAGGAACATACACTTCTCTGCGTAGTCTTGCGCCTGACGCGCCGCACCCGCGTGCCATGTCTGTAAACCAGACGAGAAAATGGTATCACAACAAATTAAAAAACAAAGTAAATTACTCCAAAGTAGTATTATTTAAGTTACATAGAAATATGTGCGCCTCTATACCTACCGACAGCCTTAAGCTACAGTGCAGTTATTGGAAATATTATGGCGGGTTTTCGTTTTTTGATGGCATGGTGATCAGCCAAAAAATTTTTATCGACCTCTATAAGTAGGTAATATTTTTCTATTATCAATATATACCGAGATAAATAAATAAAATCACAGTTAAGTTCCCTTGTTTTCTATGTAGCTAATTCAACGCTGTTTCTTTGTGTGTAACTAAAAATGTGATTTCGTCAGATTACCGCATTATAATTCGTGGACGGTGGTATAAGTGACGTCACAAATATCGCGATAAGACGTCACAAAATAATCGATTTGGTAATTGAAATTAGGTACGTAAATAAAATAGAAGTTATAGTCATAACCTTGGTTTATGTAACATTATTTTATGAAAATACCGGAGTCAAACAAAAAGTTTTTAGTTAATGAAAAACGGAATCATATAGAAACCTTTTAACATTTTTATTGCTTTTCGAAGTTGTCTCCGTTCCTTTCTAAGCACCGTCGTATGCGATGGAATGGAACTATTGAATGAAGCAGTGGGCCCACTCTTTTTTAGAAATCTCTTCCACGCCTTTACGCAGCCTCTTCAGGGTTCATAAAACGAATTCCTCTAAGTTTATCTTTTATTTTTGTCAATAAATAAAAGTCACAAGGTGCCAAGTCGGGACTGTAAGGAGGATGACTCACTAAAGAGTGAGCTGGAGCATTGTCGTGGTGGAGGAGAATCCTGCTTCTTGGGCGAATGGGCGCTGCTGTCTAACATTTTCCAAGACAACTGGTAAACAATGACTGACATACCTATCTCCAGTAACAGTCCTTATATCGTCTAGGACAATTGTAGCGAACTGAGCCGTCCGTCCAAAGAATGAGGAAATCATCTTTTTTCCTTGACTTCCCTTCTTTACTTTTGTTGGCAAATCTTCGAATGGAAACATCCATTGGGCAGATTGTCTTTTGGTTTCGGGTTCGTAACCATATAATTATCCAGTTTTTTATCACCTGTGACGATGTCTTATACCTACAGCATTCGAGTCACCTCCCTCATATTATATCCTCCGTTATATTAAAGGTTAAGTTTGATAATTATTACATAATTATATTTGTGTGGATTCAGATTAAGATTTTAAAGTTAGATTTTTAAGTATTAGCCGTAAGTTGATTTTTCAATTTATTGGTTGGGTGTTTGGAAACCGCTATTTTATTGAGGTCATCCTGTAAAGATCCTGCCCAGGGGTTGTGGATAAATTCGAAACAGAGTTACCGCGCCCCTGGGCACTCAGGGCAAGGAAGGAACAGGGGTGGGTTTTAGTCAGTAAGAGTCTGACATGCCCTCCCGCTCCACCCAGAGCGGGAGATGTCATTGGATGATGTCCCACCTCCAAAAAAAAACCCTGTAAAGATAGAGTTTGTAAGTGTAATAAATAAATAAAATAAATAAATAAATATTTTTCAAGCATTGAGCGGCACCAATTCAAACGACGACGGCTTTTTTTATCTTCCGTCAATTTAAGAGGTATCCATCTAGTACAAAGCGTTGTGACTTTTTTTACTTGATTCATACCGATGCCTAAAGCTGCCCGAATCTGTTGATATGTCACCCTTCTATCATCAGTCTCACAGGCAACAGCACTCACGTTATCTTCAGTAGTCGCCGTAGAAGGACGTCCTCGCGAATCATCAGTGAGTTAACCAGTTTTAAACACTGGCACGGGATGGAGCTTCGTCCCGAAATGCTAATCGAAGTCTATCGTAACATTGTTGTTGAGTAAGACCGCAACGAAAGACGTAACAAATCATTAAGGCGCAGTTATACGACTTTCAATGGTTTTTAATTGAACATCACGTCTAAACGACTAGTCTTATTTCTTTGAAAAAAAAAAAACATGTTACTCTAGACAATTTCCGTCGTAATTTGATCTCAGAATATTTGAAATGAATTTGTTTTATGTCTACCGCGAATAAAAAATTGAGAATCACGCAAAAACTATGAAACGTATTTTTATGAAACTTTCACCATTTTAAAGATAATTTAATTATTTATAATTTGTGTAAGATACCTGTTGTTTTATGTGTAATAAATTTCGGACAGAACTACTTGATGGGCGAGTCCTATTACTGGGTGGACGTACGACGCGTTACGTGAGCTCAGTACAGAAAAGGTAAGCTAACCACTCAAGGTCATTGACAGTAAATAGCACTTTAAGCGAAAATTTTCTCTAATCAAATCCATTTCAACGCACAACACACACTTAAAATTGCCGCTAAAATGTGAAAACAAATGACATATAAATTCATTATTAGTTGCTAAGCTGGTGAGAAATCAACTATTTTTTTAATTTTTTTTTATTTATTACACATCTACAGACTGATTCCCAAGGAGTTCCTAATTCGAAATTTAAATAAATTTTTTAACGGGTCAGCTGCCTTTCCTAGGAACTTTCAGTGCGACCCACGTACTGCACATAATTATATGGTTATGTTGTCTACATAATTATGTAGCTCACAGAATAAGCAAGCTGAAGTGGCAATGGGCTGACCATATCAGCAGTGGGAACGATGACCAATAGGGTAGACGTGTCCCTGAGTGGAGATCGCTAATCGACAGACGTAAGA
The DNA here is from genome assembly GCA_951329385.1 of Polia nebulosa. NCBI lineage: Eukaryota > Metazoa > Arthropoda > Insecta > Lepidoptera > Noctuidae > Polia > Polia nebulosa. The sequence goes on along the minus strand of OX589592.1, from coordinate 21,012,628 downwards.
AGCCAGCAGTAGAGCAACGATCATCGAAGGATGGCTGGTCACCAGACGGAGTCATCGATAATAGACTATATGACTTTAAAAAAAATTACTTTGTCCGTCAGTTAGATTACCAAAAAAATATAAGACGCTTATTTTTTCTTTTGTCACGTAACCACACACACACAACCGGCCAAGTGTGAGTCGGACTCGCGCAGGAAGGGTTCCGTACCATCGTACAAGATTATACGCGTCTACTTGTTGTCATTATTAAAATCGAGCAAAAAAAAGCCAAAAAAAACACGTTTCTAGTAGGGGAGCGCCCTTTAATTTTTAATTTATTTTTATTATGTGTACAACGTTACACACGTCGTCGTCGTCGGTCGTTACGTTACGTCGTTTTATTGTGTGTATAACGGCAACAGAAATACACATTCTGTGAAAATTTCAATTATCTACTGGAACTATAATGGATCATGAGATACAGCCCGCTGACGGACAGACGGACGGCTGGACGGGTCCCGTTGGTTACCCTTCGGGTACGGAACCCTAAAAAGAAAACGATACAGTGCGTTTAAATTTCGCGTGACGTCACACCTACGTATAAAATGTACTACTCCTACTAAGCCCCTACTCCCAAACTGATGCATTTTATCTTAGTATGTTTTTATTAGGATTCCGTAGTCCTTACAAGCAGAAGGAACCCTTACTTTGTTTCGGTGTGTCCGTCCGAGGCATAGCTAAGAGACTAAGTACTAGAAAGCAGCAATTTTGCATGGGTACCTATGTATATTAATCAAGCCAAAAAAAATAAACAATAAAATTTTGAAATTGATTTTTTTTATTCTAGCTCCCGTAATGTAAAGTGGGGGATGATGTATTTTTGTCTCGCCTATCCACTATTGGGATATCGTTGAATAGATCTTTCAAAATCATTGTGGGGTTGTGGAAACTACTTTTTGATTCAGTGGTTCGTTTGCGAGATATTAAACTTACACCGAACTGAATTTTTTTGTTCGAGTCGAGCGTTCACCCGCCCCCCTACTAAAAGCTAAACTGTTGGCTAGAAAAATCGTACTTTGAAGAAAACTATCACGGCTAAGTTAGCTCTGTTAGTTTAAGAGTAATAGTCGCCCAACTTATAAAATGCAACTCCATTAGAAAAAATAATGCATAGGTGAAGTTATTACTTATTTAAATTTAAAACGGGTAGAAAACATGTAAAATTTTGGAAAATAAAACTTTTTGTTTTCGATTTTAATTTAAACATGAATGTCCTTAAAACCGTTACTCAATTAATATGTTCATAGTAATAACCGCAAAGTCCCCTTCTAAGTCTGCATGTTACGGGCGACTACGGAACCCTACACTGCGCGTGGCCCGACACGCCCTTGGCCGGTTTTATTGATTTGATAAAGCAAAAAATCCGCGTCCAATATTTTTGATAATGTAACTGGTGGACTACATAGAATTATTTATTGTTTACTGAGGAATCATATCTATTGAGATAAATAGCATGCGATTGCAGAGGCCTATGTCCAGCAGTGACTGCTTTATTCTGATGATGATGGCGATAGTACTGTATAAACAGAAAGTGAATACGGTTATATTACGAATGGTATTCTATTTACTATTTATTTAGATAGACTGAATGATTTGAGTGCCTCAATATCTAACGTGGCGCCGGAGCGCCAATTTGTATGCCAACCAAGTCGGTCACGGGGTTAAATGAATCTACTTGAGAGAAGACCTCTTAAATTGTATTTGTTAGTCAGGTAGGTACACTTATCGACTAGTACTCTAGTAACTAGTAGGTACCTATTCTAAAATATTACGTAACGTTTTCCATATTATGTGTACGTACTACGCTACGCTACATACATAGGGTAGATGAATAGGTGGGTGAAAACCAAAGTTATTAAATATTTTTGTGGTGAAAAAATAGATGGCTCCATATTTTACTAACCCACGACTACAGAACTCTGTATGAAACAAACTCTCTACAAAGCTGACGAACTCTGTAGAGGGTGATGGAATTTACGTCCGAGATATTGAAGAATTCAGTCCGCAAGGTTCAATTGAATAAGCTACGAGAGTATCTAATGCGAAATGGCATGAAGTGGTTTCAAAATTTGCGAAGTTTATAGCAAGTTTATTGCCATCAACTACAAATTCCAGATTGAAAACCAAAACTTTGTCCAACCGGGAACAGAACCCAGGACCTCGTGTTCAGCAGTAGCACAAAAAATAATAGTAAAAACCAACGAGAAATACCTAAGTAGAATACGATGTAGGTACTTAAAGATATTTTTTAATTAAGTACCTACAGTTAATATATTTCTTTAAATATTGAACCTTCTTGATTCCTAAACATTCATTTTGATAACATGGCACACGTACCTATAAGATAAGTTTCCATATTAGGCAGTCTAATCACAAAGGAATACATACCATTAACAACATATTCGCAGCACTGGGCCGAACTTTCGTGCGAAAGAAGTTATGATACAGGACTATTTTTCTTCGCACCACCGACCGCCGAGGGTGCAAGGCATTGTCTGGTATCATATGTGGTGGAAACACTTCTGAAATTATACATAACAACATAAGTACAATAGAAGATCATTGTGAGGTACCTATGGGTACTAAGACGTTGACCATTACAATACGCTAGCTAATTATCCCAATTATTCCCGCGATAAAGAAGTATCCTGTGTCTTCAAGGTTCAATCTACATTTTTCTATACCAAAATTAATCAAAATTGGTAAAACGTAACTACAAACAGAGTTACTCGTACTTTCGCATTTCCAATATTACTAGGGGTCGACTTCATATTTAGTTCGGATTTTAACCAACAAGAGTCCTAACAAATTGATATATAACTTCCTTAATACCAATTTATATTTTTTTAAAGTACTTAAATCTTCTTTACGCACGCTTGACTTGATGAGTAAGCTGGTCAATGCATGACGAGAGCGTTACGAAAAGTGTGATCGGGTGAGGCAAACAGAAGAGATGGAGCTAAAGAAGTTTTACTTCAGTCGTGTGGTCTAAAGCACACTCGTTTTTTTTTAATTCTGTTACAAATACAAAATTAAAGTAAGAATAGAAGATACTTACGTCGATTATTCCAAGGTTTGATTGTTTCCAGCTCGACAGCAATATTTAATAAGAGTAAAACTTGTATGCAAAGTGCGCCTCGTACGTACATGCTATAAAATTAAATAAGTTATGGTTCATATTTTAATATGTAAGGTGCACCACAACAACACTCCTACATGCTACATTTTTTCTAAATCAATTAAACCGTGAATTTCATTATACAAAACATCGAACTAAACGTTAGGTGCCTACTGTTCTCCACACATCCACTTTTATTAGTTCAATATACTCTTTAATTAAACAATTTTTAAGGCAATGAACTGTTGCACTTTATTAAATCATTGCCAATTTAATTTAGATGTGGTGCGCGATTTTGCTATGTAGAGCATCAACTGCCGATTCATTGTGCCGACGTTAAACAAAATAATAAAGTGAATTTATGTCACTTTATAACTTCTAGTTCTACTACAGGTAGTGTAATGTGAGAAAGACTATTATCGATAAATTGAAAAAAGCCGTTTTCATTATTGCTTCTGAGATAACACCGATATGCGTTAATTTCAATTTAATAAAAGTTACTATGCATGACAAATTAACAGCCCTGTTTTCTGAGTAAACTACAGCGTTATTGCAAGAATTGTTAGTTTAGTACTTACTTTCCGAAGTTATTAACGGCACTGCTATTAATAAAATGACTTTTGTCCTACAACTCTGTCTACATCACACTTCAACGGTTGATCACACGAGACTGCTTCTCTTAACAAAGGTGACTGAAAACATTCTCACGACGAATATTTTTATTTGATTATAATCTCTTGAGAATTTTGAGGGTTCAATAAGTGTGTGGCAATCACAGCCGCGCGTCGCGAACGCTTCAATTGAAATAAACAGAAGTCTATAGTTCCATACTGACCACGCCGACCACTACAAAATAAATGGTCCTTGATAAACGATCCGCAGTCTACCTAATACAAAAAATGACTGACAAGGCATGCACGATTGCAGAATATGTTCAACAGGGTTCTCTTGATTAAATATTTACTTACATGTCTTTGAATTTAAACACTAATTACGTACTACAGGTAATTTAATACTTGTTTCTGATAGACTAATTGCGGAAACCAAGTACGGTTGAGAGCGTTTCATGAATTTCGGCTGCACATAACGTTAGATGGAATTAATTATAATCTGCTCTACGTTATTTTTTTTTGAACTTCTTTATAAAAAGATACAATACTTATTAATATATCTATGATCTTATGTATCTTATTTCTGTATGTTGATATTGTTTTTTTTTTATTACGTGTCCAATTAGCTTTGACTCTACGGGCAATCCATTTGACCCTAAACCACACGACCTTTTGGTTGAATAGCAATGCAGGTGGAGAACTACATTTATAAAGTAATATTATTAAGATTTTTTTATTTGTTTCTACGTATATATGTATGTCTGTTTAGGTACACCTATGTCTGCATCTCTGGAAGTCTTGATCCGATTACGAAATATTTTTGACGGACCGTGTACCCGTCAAAAATATTTCGTAATCGGATCAAGACTTGTGGGATCAGTCACGGGAGTGAAATCGCAAAAAATCCCAGTAAATATAGGTAAACAACTAGGCCGTTGTTTACTTATATTTACTGGATTTTAGGTAGGCGCCTAAGATTGCCATATTTTTTTAAAGGAGCTCTAAATTTACTTTATATCAGTATGCAGTTTCTACATTGATATTATTAGTATTTTCAATTTGTAATATATTGTTAACATGCCTCATACCAAACACAGTCCATTCTTGAGGCTACGGAAGCACGGAACTCAACGGTGGCTGAGAATTCTGAGCCATTCTTGCTTTTGACCTTGCAATTATCATCATTTATTTGTATTCAATGTATATTTGTGTATTAACATCTTTTCCGGTATGTACCTTTGGAAATAAACATAAACACTGACCTTTAGTACCGAGAATCTAACGATTCCGTAGGTCTATTTCAATCATATTTTGGATGGCTGAAGCATTACAGGGCGTAACGGAAATGCGTGGTGGGTGGCTTCTGCTCACACAAATGAACTACTTTCTTCGAGACACATGTAGTAAATTCCCAAATAAAAGTTGCACTTTCCATACAAAGTTATCATCAGCTGATTAAAATGAGTAGGTATGGGAGATCCAATTCCTTTTATTTCGATTTTGATTATGACTTCCTTGATGAAAGTGGTTCATTTCTTTAAGCAGAAGCAGTATTTAAATTATGACCACGCATTTCCGTTACACCCTCTATATGTCGCAGCCATCTGGTTGAATTCGCCATTCAATTGGACCTAGCCTAGGCCGTTATTGAACGCTGGCATTCAATTAAATGGCTAGGCCGATAGTTAATTCAACTATCATGAACACTCAACGTTTAACAACTTGGCGTGTTGAAAGTCAGCCCTTTCCAGATGACTGACCAAGACTCAGCCAAGTGATTCAAAACTGCAGGTTAAATAAAAAATGATGAAAGATGGGCGGCTTATTAAGGTGGGCAATTTTTTCATTATTTTTGCGATAAGACACACCATTTTCGAGATATAAGCAAATTTAGAAAAAATAAATATTATTGACATATAAATGTAACATAACCCTACAAACGAATAATAGCGTAACTTCTGAACCCAAACAGGTAGCAAACATATTTAATAATTTTTTTGCTTCTATCGGGGAGGCTACGAACAACACAACCGGAAAACCGAAAGGATCTCCTGTTGTATGCCCTACAGAGAATACAATCTTCCTCAGTCCAATTGATCCTTATGAGGTGAACTCATTAATTAAAAATTTGAAAAATAAAAAAAGTCACGGCGTTGATGAACTTCCACCTACCTTATTGAGACAATGTGCAGACGAATTGACCTTACCATTTTATAAATTATTAAACCAATCATTTGAAGAAGGAGTTTTTCCCAATCTCTTAAAAAAAGCTCTTATAAAACCTATTCATAAGAAGAATTATAAAACTGATCCGAATAATTACCGCCCCATTGCCCTCTTACCGACAGCTTCCAAAATATTCGAAAAAGCCATGTGTAACCGAGTTTATGCGTTTTGTGAAAAATATCATATATTTAATGACTGTCAAAACGGTTTCCGAAAAAACCGTTTACAAATATATTCAACAAGCCCTTGATATCATTAATAATAAAAAGTACGCGATAGGACTTCTGCTCGATATGACTAAAGCATATGATAAAGTACAATTTGAAATATTATTAAATAAACTATATAGTATAGGACTCCGCGGCAAATGTTATGACTGGTTTGTATCTTATTTGAAATATAGGGAACAAATAGTTGAAATCGAATATTACAATAACAGCAAAAATGAAATAGAATTAATCAGATCTGATACCAAACAAATCACCGCCTCAATCCCACAAGGAAGCGTAATAGGGTGTTTCTTATTTCTTATTTACGTAAACGACCTTCCTAATAATATAAATGAGCCATGTGTCTTGTTTGCGGATGACATATCTATACTTACGTCATGCGAAAATAATACCAATTTAAATGATAAATTAAATTCTATATTAGATTCTACAGTAAATTGGATGTCTGAACACAATCTAGAAATCAACTTCAATAAAACTAAAATAATTTCATTCCACCCTTGCCAAAAAATACCAATAAATATAAACTTTAGCTTTAAAAATAATAAATTAGAAGTAGTTGATAAATTCACCCTTCTAGGCCTAAACATTGATACATACATAAATTGGAAGTCACACATTCAGAAAGTAAGAGCTAAAATATCTAAATTTTCATTCGCCCTCCGCGAGATCAAAAAACTACAGACCTTAAAACTGCTCTAGTAACGTACTACGCGTACGCCTACGCATGGCTGAAATACGGTATTATCTTATGGGGCAACAGCACAGACACGCCCATGCTATTTACCCTACAAAAAAAACTGATTAGAATCTTAGTAAATATTGAAGTCACCGATAGCTGTAAACCTCATTTTCAGGAACTAAATATTTTATCCCTACCCTGTCTCTATATATTTGAAGTTTGTAAGTTTGTGCGTCAGTACCCAGAATTCTTTACAAAAAGAGAGGACATACAAACGAACATTATTTTAAGACATAAAAATAGACTAAACTTACCAACATCGCGGCTAATAATGCACTCCAATAGTACCTTTGTCATGTCCATAAAAATTTATAATAAGTTACCCGAAATAATAAAGAATTTTAATAAATACAACATTTTTATAAATAAATTAAAGCTTTTCCTTGTAAGCAAATGCTACTATAGTATAAGTGAATACTTAAATAATAAATTATAAGTAACTTCTTATCTATCTATTTCTATGTACAAATACTCACTAAAAGATACGCCTACCTACTCATAGTACGAAAATTTTATACATATATATTTAAGTATATTTTAATAAATATGGAGCGTCCAATAAATAACTCACCTGTAGTAATAAAAAAAAAATAACAATAAGTTAAAAATAATTAATTAATAATAATAATAATAATAAATATAAAATGGTATAGCAGCTCACACGCGCTCCTGGCATCTCAATTCCAGTCATCCTTAGAGTCTGGGTCGCTGCCTCAGTTTCTAACAACCGGTGTCACCCACCTGCTCCATAAGACAGGTAGTCCCGCGGAACCCAAGAATTATAGGCCGATTACATGTTTGTCAACGGTCTATAAACTTCTTACATCCATCCTGAGAGCAAAAATTAATCTGCACATTGAGAATAATTCAATTATGTCTGCCTCTCAGAATGGATGTAGGAACGGGTCCCGCGGTACTAAGGAGCTACTCCTCATAGACATGGCCATAAGCCAGCAGGTTCGTCGATCCCACAAGGATTTGTCGACATGCTGGATAGATTATAAGAAGGCCTACGACTCTGTTCCACATACATGGCTCATGAGGGTGTTAGAGTTGTACAAAATAGATGCAACTCTTCGCACCTTCCTTGGGTCATGTATGGGGCAATGGAAGACAGTCCTTCGCTATCCAGGATGTCGACCAATCCAGGGGAGTGATGAACCTATATGGATTAAACGGGGAATATTTCAGGGCGACAGTTTGAGTCCACTTTGGTTCTGCTTAGCCCTGAATCCTCTAAGCACATTGCTGGAGGATTCAGGCCTGGGCTATCGGTTGAGAAGAGGTGGTCAGGCAATATCTCACCTTCTTTACATGGATGATCTGAAACTCTTTGCCCCCAACAATTTGCGACTGATGGAGTTACTGAAGGTAACTGAAACTTTCAGTAACGCGATCAGGATGGAATTTGGTGTGGACAAATGTGCAGTCATGCATGTAAAGAGAGGAGGGATTATGGAATCCGAAGGGATTCAACTCTCGGATTCCATAAACCTTAGATCCCTCTCCTCGACCGAAACATACAAATATTTGGGTATGTCGGAAGCGTTAGGCATTAACGTTACTGACATGAAGCAATCGCTGAAGGAGCGCTTCTTTGGCCGCCTGAAAAAGCTATTTAATAGCCTTTTGTCAGGCGTAAATAAGGTGCGCGCCTTCAACGGTTGGGTCATGCCGGTTTTGATGTACTCTTTCGGCATACTCAAATGGACTCAGACCGAGCTAGACGCCCTGGATAGGAGGGTCCGTACGCTGATGACCGCAAACCGGATGCATCACCCACGATCATCGGTGATGAGACTGTACATCCCGCGGAAATGTGGAGGTCGAGGTTTTTTAAATGCGAAAACTCTCCACAACCGCGAGGTGTGCAGCCTCAGAGAATATTTTCTTGAAACCGACGTGGGTATGCACCGCGATGTGGTCGCAGTGGACAAGGGACTCACCCCGTTGTCCATGGCTAAAGAGAACTGGCGCAAACCTGTAATACTCACTACTGATGACCGCAAGGAGGTATGGAAAAGCAAGGAGCTTCACGGGCGCTTTTATCGGGCCCTTCATGGGCCTGATGTAGATTTCTTGGCGTCCGTGGCCTGGCTACGTTTCAGTGACCTCTTCGGGGAAACTGAAGGCTTTGTCTGTGCGATTATGGACGAAGTTATCTTGACGAATAACTACCGGAGGCATATCATGAAGGACGGGACGGTTGACGTGTGTCGGGCATGCCACCGTCCGGGTGAGTCCATCAGACATATTATCTCTGGTTGTTCTCGTCTTGCTAACAGCGAGTATTTGCACAGGCATAACCAAGTGGCCAGGATTATTCATCAGCAGCTTGCTTTAAAATACAAACTTGTGGATTCTGAGGTGCCGTATTACAAGTATGTGCCCGACCCAGTTCTCGAAAATGACCATGTCACGTTGTACTGGGATCGGTCTATCATCACTGACAGGACTATTGTTGCCAATAAGCCGGATATAGTGGTGATAGACCGATTAGCGCGCCGCACAATGATAATCGATGTCACCATCCCACATGACGAGAACCTCGTGAAAGCTGAGAAAGAGAAACAAATTAAATATCTTGACTTGGCACACGAGGTTGTCGATATGTGGAATGTGGACTCGGTTGTCATTGTGCCGATAGTCGTTACCGCCAATGGCCTGATGGCTAAAAGCTTCGACGACCACCTGTCAAAGCTGTCGTTGCGCGGTTGGATCAAGGGCCTGATTCAGAAGGCAGTACTCCTTGATACGGCTCGCATTGTGAGGAGGTTCCTGTCTCTGGAGCCCTAACCACCGGTAGCTTGGACCCTGCTCCCGATGCCGGTGGACTACTATTTTTTATATTTTTAAATGTTTTTTTATATGTTTTCCTTTAAAAATATTTAAAAATGTAAATAATATGTGTAAAAATAAATATACGAAATAATAATAATATTCCACAACTATCACACAACGCCATCTAGTCCCAAGCTAAGCAGAGCTTGTGTTATGGGTACTAGACAACTGATAAACATACTTATATATTTCTAAATACATACATATTATAGATAAATTACACCCAGACACAGAACAAATGATCGTGCTCATTACACAAACATTTGTCCTGGGTGGGAATCGAACCCACGACCGCCGGCATAGCAGTCAGGGTCACTAACCACTAGACCAACAGGCCAGTCAATTGATATGTATATACGAACGAATAATCAAAGTGAATAAAACTATAATATAATAATGGTTTTACACAATGTTAGGTACTAACTTATTAGTACATAATTAAAAAAAAAAAAAAAAAATTAATAAAAAACTATATAATTGTTTAATTGAATTCTATTAATTGAATTAATAAAACAGTAGTTGTCTTCCTCCTCTCTCCTACTTGATCTATGCTGTGCCCGACAGGGTCCATAATTGTGACTAATATAATAATTTCCCTACCAACTATAAACATTATGGTACGCAATAAAGAATTGAGAATTGAGAATTAAATCACTAATAAATAATTAGTATAAAAAAATATTAATTATTTATTAGTGATTTAATTTTTTTTAATTGAAAGGCATAGTCGGAGCCCTGCGAAGCGGGGCACAATGGTTTAAAAAAAAATTACCACGAAGGAGATGGTGGTGGCAAAGTTCGCTCGCTTCGCTCGCTCACTAGACCCCGCCATCCCCGTCGGACCTAACCTATCCGAGTCGGGGTGCCCCATGTCTCAAGTTCGCTACGCTCGCTCTTGCATCCTAACATTGCCTTTTGTACACACATAATCATGATCAGTGGTATCACAAACTCATCAATATCCAATTTAATTAAATGACTAGACGATATTCAGCCATGTGGTTAAACGTTGCGTTCAATGACTTGGCTGGTTGTCCTTTAGCCATTTAATTGAAATTGAAAAAGGTGCAGTTATACGACGTTTAATGATTTTTAATTGAAGATCACGTCTAAACCACTTGTTTTATTTCTTTTAAAAAAATATATGTTACTTTAAACAATTTTTTTCGTAATTAAATATGTGAATATTTGAAATTATATTTTTATAACATAGTGTAATTAATTTGTAAAGTTATGTCTAACGCGGATAAAAAATTGAGAATCACGCAAAAACTATAAAGCGTATTTTTATGAAACTTTTACTATTTTAAAGATCATTTAATTATTTATATTTTAGTATACGTGTTTTAGTTTAATACCTGTTGTTTTATGTATAATAAATTAATAATGCGTCTAATTTAGGACAGCGCTCCGTGATGGGCGAGTCCTATTACTGGGTGGACGTACGACGCGTTACGTGAGCTCAGCACAGAACACGCAAGCTAACCACTTAAGGTCGTTGGCAGTTAATAGCGCCTTAATGAACGGTCTAGGCGTCCAATTGAATGGCGAATTCAATCAGATGGTTGCGACATATACATCTCTATTCTCAAATAGGTACTCACCCCGTATACTCTGCTCTCTTAGCTATGTTAGTATTCTTATGTAATGAAGGATACGCACAGTAGAACAGATTTATTTTAGAACGTGTCCTGTCTTTGTTTGTATTTTTTTAATAAATCTATATTTTAACACAGTAACTCATCAAACAAGTGTTTTACGAACGATGCAGCTTTTCAGAAAAAAAGTTACAGGTTCAATATTTCCATATAGTGAAGCTGTGATATTAACCTAGTAAGTTGTGTTGTGATAATAAAACTTATCTCATTTCAAAATAATAAGTCGCCGTACGGCTGTTTAACGATGCATGAGCAAGAGTCGATGAGGTGGAAAACGAAACGAATCACAAGCAAATGTAGATATTTGTATATAATGTAAAATGTAACCAACATAAGTAGGTAACCAAGATTATGTATAGTATTTATTGTATGATTCATTTACATTGCAGCGGTAACAAAAACAAAATAAATATATAATAATAATAATAATAAGCCCTTTATTTCCTTAACAAATATTTACATAGATTTAATTATTATTGATTTGAATTTTGAATTTATATAATTTATCATTTAATTAGCATTAATTGATTATCTTAATAAAAATGTCATCATAGTCAAATATAAAAATCAATTAATAATCAAAGTCAAAATTCATCTTAGTCAAATAATCATTAAAATAAAATAAAAAAATATAATCCTAGTAGATCATAGTCAAATGTCATCATAATTATGTCAACTAAATCATGAAAATTTCTTAATTAGTCTTTTAGCTTCTTCATTACATTTTGGAGTACGGATATAAATTAGATATCTTGCAGGAGTTCAGTCGTTTCTGATGATGGTAATTTGCAATCTTCCAAAGCTTTCCACATACTGCTGTGAAAAATTGAGTCGAAAGCCTTTGCATAATCGATGAAAGCCAAGTAGAGTGGACCTCTGTGCTCTTCGAATTTCTCTATCACTTGTTCCAGAGTGTGTATAGAACACATACAGTAGTTGAGAAACACTTTCTGAAGCCTGCTTGTTCGACTGGTTGATATTCTTCTGTAAATGTAGAGATGCGGTTTTCTAATCATGAGGCAAATAATTTTTAGAGGCACGATTGTAAGCTGATAGGATGGTAGTTGGAGATATTTGATGGATCACCTTTTTTGTAGAGTATAATTAAATCAGATTTTGCCCATTCATTGGTATCTTACGAGAGTCTAATATTTTATTGAAAAGTGTCGTCCAAATGGGTGCTAGTAGGTATCTTCCTATTATAATTATTTCGTTGGAGATGTTATATTTATATTACATTATATTTATTTATATTATTTTATATTTATATTTTCTTGATAATTTCGGTAATGGCAAATCTCTGAAGCTGTTGGTCATTTAGGGATGATTGGTCCTCAGCCGTGAGTTGTTCTGCTTTGCGTAAAGGTGTTTGTAGAAATTTGTTGCTGTCTCTATCATTCTAGATCTTATAAGTTTTTCACCCCTGCTGTTTCTTTTATTATAATAATATGATCCCAACACATTCTCTTCTTTAGGTTTCTGATGCTCAACGGAAACGTTAAAAAAAAAGAGCCCCATCAGGATGAGGGTCTTGTTGCTTTGTTCTAGAGCTTCTTGCAGAACAAGTAAATCATTATCTTGTGCTTTGCTAGTAGGTGCATATGTTTGAATAATTGTTATAGATGTAGTATCAAAATTCAGATTAAATGAGCATACTCGTTCTGAGAATGCAATAAAGCTTTCAATATTTCTTTTTAAGTATTTTTTTACTAAAAATCCGACACCATGAGGGCCCTTGGTCTCGCCATAGTAGCAAAATCTATGATCATTATCTTCCAGTATGTTATAACCTGTTCTTCGTATTTCTGCGAGACCAATTACGTCGTAGCTTATTTCTGAGACAGCCTCTTTAAATTCCAAAAGTCGTTCATCAGACAGCAAAGATCTTACATTATATGTGCAGATGTAGAGTGGTTGAAATGGAGGGTTGTGGTCAATAGTCCTCAATAGTGTGGTCAGTAGTTGTGTTTTGCTGTCTTGGATGACAGTTGTTTGAAAATTCGGGAGATTCTGAAAGGTTTCTTTTACTCTTGTTTTTGTCGCCTTGATTGTAAATATATGTGGTCACGTTGTTTGTTTTTCGATAAAATTATTAGTTTATTGTACTTTAGGAATACCTTTTTTCCTTTGTTCCTTTCTTCTTTAGAATTTAAATACATTAATTGGAAATAAATACATAGCTACATATAAATAAATTTTAGGAAGAACATGCTAATTCAAGTCATTGAAAGACCTGAGATTTTTACCCTTGATTGGTAGAATAGATTTTCAAGATACCTACTGTTTGGAGCCCTAAGGATAGTTCACTGGAGCAATCAAAAGAACTAAGCTGAACTAAGCTGGTTTAGCTTAGCTCGCATATCTGAGTTAGGTAAGTTTTCATACTTACTCGTATATAGCTTAGGGCCAATTTCACCAATGAAACTAATCGCGTATTAGTTAAACTACACAGAGTTTGAAGCTCTAATCTCGATTATACGCATGAACTGTTTAGTTTAAAGCAATCACGATTAGTTTCATTGGTGAAATCAGCCCTTAGTTTACGTAGTTTATGGTCCGCACACAAGAATTAAAGTGCGAGCTACGCTTAAACCAACATAGCTTAGCTCTTGGTCTGCAACTGGTTTAAGAGTTGGCTTGGTTTTTGTATTTCTTCCATTAGAAGATACAAGTCGACCTACTGAAATGTTCAGTGAAAGTCTTAGCGTCCTTTATGGTACAACTAGCGGCCCGCCCTAACTTCACATTATAGATACGTAAACCATCTTCGTTTATGCGGATCGCCCAGAGGACACGGTGGAGGTCTGCCCCGCTTGGGTGGAGCACCGCCGTGTCCTCGTGGATGCGATAGGTGGCGGCGACCTCTCGCGCCCGGCCCTTGTTCAGGCCATGGTACGGAGCGAGAGGAAATGGGAAGCAGTCTCCGCCTTCTGCGAAGCAGTAATGCTCGCACAGGCGGAGGCGGGACGCGTGAGGGAAGCTCAACGGAGTGCCCTCACGGCCCCGGCCGCTACCACCGCAGGAGAGGTACTGGGCGTAGGACGTCAATAGACGATCTCCGGCCACCGTAGACCATGGTTTGCGGACGGCGAGCAGTGTGTAGCTCGACTTCCGACCAAAAAAAAAAAAAAAAAGCACCAGGCCCGTGAGTCGACGGCGCGTAGTGTTCCACGCGCGCCTCAAAGAGATTAGCGTCAGCAACCACTGACGGGGCCCATCGAGGCCGGTGCCTACATGCCTAGGGGTAGCGAATAAATTCTGAAAATGAGTTACCGCCCCCTGGGCACTCAGGCAGGGAAGGAGCAGGGGTGGGTTTTAGTCAGTAAGAGTCTGACACGCCCTCCCGCTCCACTCAGAGCGGGAGAAGTCATTGGATGATTTGCCACCCCCCCCCCCCCCCCCAAAAAAAAACAAACATCTTCGTTTATCGTTTTTAGGGTCCTGTACCCGAAGTGTCCAAACTGAGCCCTTTTGTTTTCACTCACGTGTCCGTCTGTCTATCTGTCCGTCCATCGTCTGTCACCAAATTTTGTTACGAAGATTTTTTTAACTTCCCATTGACCTATGAACTTGAAATTTGGTGATTACGTTTATTATAACGTATATTTTACTACCAAATACCAATATTTGGTACGGAACCCTTAATGTGCGAAATCTTGGCCAGTTTATTTAATAGTGAAAGCTTAATCAACATCCGTTGCGTGATTTAGGAGGAGTTAGCGGATAAACAAAAAAGACAGGTTACAATAATTGTGCAGCGCTGTATTATCTGCGCCTAGTTATTGGTTGTCATAAAGCTTTAAGGGTCTACTACTGGCCAAGTAGTGCTCTCATTGAATAAAAAATCGTAGCATAGCATAGAAAATAAATATAAAAAAGTAGTAGGCAACAGTACCAAAAACGGCCGTTTTTGACACTTTTGCCTACTACTTAGGATACGAAGCATTTTGAGACCTGTTTTAACAACAAAAAAATACTTTATCCTCTTTGTAACAAACGTGACGTTGGATTCTTTAATATTTATGAGGGCGTCACTTGGCCAGTAGTAGGGCCTTAACTTCTTGGCTACATCATACTAATATTATAAATGTGAATGTAAGTTTGTTTGTTACGCTTTCACGCGAAAACTACTTAACCGATCATCATGAAACTTTGTACAGATATTCTTGGAGGTATTAGAAGTACCATAAGAAACTTTTTATAAAATTTTTTTTTTTTTTTACGACAGATACATAAACGCGGGTGAAACCGCGGGCACAGCTAGTAATGTATAATTTAGTTCAAATTAATTAATGGCAACGATATTATTGACCGATGACATAACTTTGCTATCTTTATTGCACGAGGTTAGATATATCAGAGCAGTGTTGAGGAACTACAATGGGATTCTTAAATGATAAATAAATGATAAATGATGTTTATTCAGTAAATAGGTTACAAGGAACACTTTTACACGTCAATGTTTTTTGTCAGTTTAAGCTAGATGAGGCCGGTGTTTCCTAGCTGACTACCCTGAGAAGAAACACCGAAACAAACTCAGAGGTCAAAGTCTCTTTTAAAGTGTTCAAATCCATACAATGTGTACTGGTTAAATCATATGAGAACCATGTACGTTTGTCTGGGATGAGCTTTTTGAAGAAAGCAACACATAAATTCGAGTGGACCTGTCCAGACAGTGCAAGCATTTGTCAGTTATCGCGAAGCTCAACTCAGAACTTTGAGAAGCTCAACGAACCGACGAACAATACCAAAGTAAGGACATTTGAGTAGTCTTGTAATAGTATGCAGTGCCAAGGTACCTACGGTGGCTTTAATATGGAGTCTTGTTTTGTCTATAACAGCCATAAATTCGCAGTCCGTATTTAATAAAACAGCGACTAATTCTACTGTAATTGCAATTATACCTACTTTCAGACAGTTTACATTAATTGTTCAAGACTTTTATCCTCTCTTGTGAATACCGGTCCATTCCTCCGTCTTCTTCTTGCCAGTGACTGTTATAATATCGTCATCATCACATCCATCGCAAAATGCTGGACTATTGGACGTCAACTGCGGAGCTGCTCACATGTTTAGCATTCCCTATGTGGCTGTAATATATGCTAATGCACCTAATACTTAAAAATTTAACTATTTTAGGTACTTTAATAATAGTAAAAAATTAGGAAACAGCTGTGATTTATGATGGAATAATAACTCTATCGGAAGTGTTTGTATATTTTGAATGAGCCGAGTTGATTGACCGCAGGTCAAGGTTCCACATTATTTACTGTCTGAATTTTGCTTTAAAAAAATCTTGGTTATAATTATATAATCTTTGTCTTGTCTAACCTTCTGATTTAGGCACAAAATAACTAATAGTACTAACGTACAGAAGATGGAATGGTTTGATCTTAAAGTTGTTATTACTTTGTGTCCTTTCTCGTCCGCAACATAGGTACCTACGCCACTTGATCGAGTACTAGGGATGTCTTGAAGCCAAGGGGAGTTGTCAGCCAAGGGAAGGGGCCTGCCACGGCCGGTGCCTGCCCGGGGGTGGAGGATAAATTCGAAAGAGTTACCTCGCCCCCGGGCACTCGAGGCAGGGAGGAACAGGGATGGGTTTTAGTCAGTAAGAGTCTGACACACCCTTCCGCTCCACCCTAGAGCGGAAGAAGTCATAGGATGATATCCCACCCCCCAAAAAAAAAAAAAAAAAAATGGGGTAGCGGATAAATTCGTAACAGAGTTACCGCTTCCCTTTTTTTTTTGGTGTTGGGATATTCTCCAATGACATCTCCCGCTCTAGGGTGGAGCCGAAGGGCGTGTTAGACTCTTACTGACTAAAACCCACCCCTGTTCCTCCCTGCCCTGAATGCCCAGAGGCGAGGTAACTCTTTCGAATTTATCCTCAACCCCCGGGCAGACTTCGTTTCATAAGAGACAAAGTACACACGAACACGCGCGCTCTCAAGAGACCGCGCGCGCGCGCATAGCAAAATCCTCTTTTCCCGAGCGTTCACGATCATAGATGCAAAACGCAGACGGGCGAGCGGCACTCAGGCAAAGAAGGAACAGGGGTAGGTTTTAGTCAGTAAGAGTCTGACACACCCTCCTGCTCCACCCAGAGCGGGAGATGGGATGTCTGGAAAGAAAAATAAAATACGGTACATCCCTACGAGTACCTTTTTATATTTCTAGTTTATATTTAGGTATGGGTACTTTCCTACCTGATAAGTATGTATACATACAAAGCTAAACCTGAGAATTACGTAAGTATCTAACTATACTATAATCATCATCTGCTTAGCCTTTTTCCAACTATCTTGGGGTCGGCTTCCAGTCTAACCGGATGCAACTGAATACCAGTATTTTACATGGAGCGACTGCCTATCTGACCTCCACAACCCAGTTAAGGATGATTCACGTTACACCGTGTCGCGACCGGGCCTGGCCCCGGCCGGGACACATCCACCGTGCGCCGGCCAGGCCAGTAATTCATGCTACACCGGGCTGTTTGCGTGTATTCTGACGGCGCACGGCGGGGGCACGGCCGAGGCACGGCGGCGCACGGCGGGATCTCGGCCAGATCACGGCCGGGCCACGGTCAAGCAAGAATCACTTCAAACAAAAAGTATACCTACCTACTACAGATGTTTGACCCCGGCCGGGGCACAGCCCGGTCGCGACACGGTGTAACGTGAATTATCCTTTACTGGGTAATACGATACCCCTTGGTAAGACTGGTTTTCAGACTTTCGGGCTTCTGAAGACCCGTAAAGTCATCAGTTGATCACAATTAGCATGAAAGGACAATACTTTTTCTCGGAATTGACTATGGCTCTCTTGAATAAAGTTGTTGATTTCTATGGACAGAAGCCAGATATAAAATACTAGCACTTCGCCCGCCACTTCGTCCGCGTGGATTTCAAAAATTTATAGCCTATGACACTCACAAATAACGTGGCTTTCTATTGGTAAAAGAAATTTCAAAATCGGTTTAGTAGATCCAGAGATTACCTCCTACAACCTTTTTGTCTCTCTGCTCCGACTTTCGGTACCTCGGGTCGCTTGTCCAGGGGGATGGCGATATAGACCGAGACGTAACGCACAGGATCAACTCAATATGGATGAAATGGCGACAGGTCACTGGAACAACTTGCGACCGACGGATGCCTTAAGTTAAAGGGGAAAATCTATAAATCCGTGATTAGACCTGTCGTACTGTATGGGTCAGAATGTTGGGCTGTGAAAAAGACGGATGAAAAAAAAGACTGCATGTGGCGGAGATGAGAATGTTGAGATGGATATGTGGAGTAACGAGAATGGATAAAGTGAGAAATGAGTACATTAGAGGTAATTTAAAAGTGGCGCCAGTCACAGAAAAGTTGAAAGGGAACCGCTTATCTTGGTATGGTCATGTAAAGAGGAGGGATGAAACAAATGTAACTAAAAGAGTTATGAATATAAATGTGAATGGATGGAGAGGGAGAGGGAGGCCAAAGAAAGGATGGAAGGATTGTGTGAAGAGTGATATGAAAGAAAAGGGAGTTAGTGATATCGTGACGGCTGACAGGACAGAATGGAAGAAAAAAACGTATTGCGCCGACCCCAAGTAACATGGGATAAGGGCAGGAAGATGATGAAACTCACAAACTCACAAACTTTACCTCTTTATAATATTATTAAGTATAGATATAGATGGGCACGCGTATTTCCGTTACTCCCTGTTGGTATGTAGGACTTAGGTAATCGACAAGCTGCCTAATTTGCCCCGTAACTCTTTTAAGACCCTGTTAAAGTCACAAGTCGGATGAAAGAGGGGTACCTACGTGTTTTAATTTTATTCTAGTTCTGAAATTGAGTGTTTATTAATGGGAAATCCTGCCCAGTGAAAGTGAGGGACTTCAAACGTGTGACCTCAAATTTCGACTGTACGAAGATCCGGACATTCTGCAAAGTTTTATCAGGAGCCCCGGGAAGCTACCTACTAATTGATATGGACAATGTAGAGAACAGGGTGACCAGTCAAATAGGTAAATGCACAAAAAATGCTGAACCCTCAGTGTGCTGCGTGCTTGCGATATAAAAAACCGGCCAAGTGCGAGTCTGACTCGCATATGAAGGGTTCCGTACCAGCGTACAAGGTTATACGCGTCTACTATCGAGCAAAAAAAGGTAAAAAAACACGTTTGTGGTTGGGGAGCCTAATTTTTAATTTATTTTTATTATTTGTTGATAAAGCGGCAACAGAAATACACATTCTGTGAAAATTTCAACTGTTTACCTATTACGGAATATGGATCATGAGATACAGCCTGCTGACAGACAGACGGACGGATGGACGGACGGACAGCGGAGGCTTAGTAATAGGGTCCCGTTGGTGACTCTTGGGGTACAGAACCCTAAAAACGAGCCACCACAAAACAGGTGATCAAGAAAACAGCTGAGACATGATACTTCAGTTTTTACAATTCATATTAAAATAATCATGAATACGATCGTTACATTGTATTGACACAGCAAAATTTCTGTTTATCACAGTAAATATAATCGAGTTTGAATGATTTTTACATGCAATAATACCTATAAGCACATTATATCAAAACATAACGTCTTAAGATGATGGATACCTGTTAGACAGCACAGTCCGGGCCGGTTTCTGAATTGTCAGGTTTTTAGAATAAATAAGGTTTTGGTGAAAGTTAGCTATATTTTAATTCAGAAATCGACAGTTAGTGCGTGTAACATGCCGTCGTGCCTCAAGAAAACAAAGCATCATCAGCCTTATAATGTTATCACTGCTGCTGCTGCTGCTGCTGTTTTGAGCCGTCTCAAAATCCTTATCTCTAACTTTATATATATTATTTATACGTATGTAGGTATTATTTAACTTGTAATAAAAAAGAATATACCTATCTAAACACTAAAAAAAATACCTAACTAAAACTAATCGAAAATATGGCGTCGAAAAATTCCGCCACATCGCTGTCGGCTGTTAATGTGCCCAAAAGGCTGGCGGCATTGCCACGTTGTATGGCAATGCTTATTCTCTGTCCAAGGAAAAAGCCAACCCTTGGGTCACGCGAAGTGTCAACAAGGTGTTTAGATATATCTTTAAATAATTTGTGAGCACTCGGACCCCACGATCCGAGTTTCAACCCCAAACGGCTCGTAAATATAATTACCAACAAGGTTATTATATTTCCGCCGCTTGAGGTTTTCAGCAGCCGTAGGCATATTATACAGGTATTTTATATTAAATATATAAATATGTTTATTTTAACTATTTAAATATACTTTCGTAACCAATTTCATCTCAGCAATATTTTTTTTCAGTTTATGCACCTTTTTTTTTTGGCCGTGTTATCTCTCCACTACTCTTGGTTGACTGGTACAGAATGCCTAAGGCATTAAGTCCGCCTTTGTACATTTGTCTTGCATGAAGTTTTGATAAATAAATAATCCGCCACACGGGCCCAGTGCGGGTTGGTGGATGTCACACCATCGCTTACCATCAGGTGAGATAGCGGTCAAACGCGTGCCTATCAACAATAAAAAAAAACATGTCTTCGAATTTTTGGTTCTAGGTTTTTCTTCGCGTTTTGAGAGCATGATGGTGATGAAATAAATTACACAACGTAAAGCACCTGGCTGGGTTTATACCTACGACGTAAAACAACTCGTTAGTCGGGGCCATTACTGCTGCAAGAAAGCCCAGTGCACAACATCAACATCAGCAAATATGTTGTATGGTTTCGGTGAGCTATGAACCCCGGTTTGCAGGTGTATTCGCTAACTGAGTTGACATCAATTTGATAGGCACTTTGCAGTAGGTACATTGCTGCCTTGACATATAGGAAAATCAAAATGTACCCCTACTGCCTATTATAATCGATATCCACCGAGCAATGTACTGCAAAGTGCCTATCAAATTGATGTCAACTGAGTTAGCGAATACACCTGCTGGTCTCTTAGGAGTTTTCCTGGCCAAGGTTAATTTGAAAGTGTCCCACAAAAAATTAAAACTTGCAGGTAGGTACAGAACATCCTTAGGTTAACAAGAGAGGCATGTTGGCTATTTATTATTAATTTTAGGAATCGAGACCATAACTTATTTAATAACAGTCAGTAGGTAACTTCTACATAGTTATTAAATGCTAGTAGGCCTTCCTTATAGACTTGTTTATGTTAAGACTGTGTGACTGTGAACGAATCAATTGAAATATTTAACAATAAGACTATGTACCTACAGCTACGAACAGGTAGCTGGCTTGTGTAATCCAAATTAAACGCACCATTTTATGTTTGTTTTATGTTTTTATTCAACCATTTAGAAATTAATAGAACGGACTTAAACAAGGCTAACGAATAAAAAAAGATATAAACGTATCTTATTGTAAACGAATATAATTAATGTACCTCCGAATTAAAAGCAGGACTTTAAAAATTAACGAAATCCAACTCCCTGTCCAGCTTAAGTGTAAGCACTAGTGTCTCAGTGTCCACATCCCAGTTAGCCTTAGATCGATCAGGGTTGACCTCGTGCGGAAGGGGCAGCTTCAAGGAATATTGAGAAGATGTCACGGTGACGCTAGAGGTGTCCACGACTAAATCCACGTTTTCTTTCTTATCTCCCGGCATCTTCACTCTGACGATAAGATTCTCGCAACTAGCCGACCCTGGCGTTTTTGGGCCAATCTGCAACAACAACAAAAACATACTTAACACATAAAAAAGCTAGATATCTATAGTAAATATCATTATTAGGTACCTCTACCTAACTTAGTAAATATCATTATTAGGTACCTCTACCTACCTAAGTAAATAGTAACATTAAGTTTTTGTTAGGGACGTGTATATCTTTTAAAATAGGTAGGTACGTAAGTAGTTGCTCGGTAATTCTCGCTTTTGGGTGTGCGTTTTAAAGAAGTCGTTTCGACCAAACTCCTACTTTTCGGGGTACATCAACTACGTCGTCGTCTACGTCTACGACTAGATGTCAACATGGAGTTGACATCTAGTCTCAATTTCGGCGCTACCATTGAGTACAAAACCCAAACTGCGGCAAAAAAACTTGGCATCCAAAACAGAGTGAAGCGATACTTCACGCCATTCATCTCCGATATTTTGTGGTATTATTAGGAGATGTATTTCGCAGAATAGAATTGTCACGACATACTAATATTAATATTTACTAACATAGTTATATGATTCTTGCTTACTAACCACTATGGATGTTACTTAACTGAATTAAAGATGATTTTATTTTTTTACTTGCTTCCTCGACTTGTTGAAGGCATTTGACCTGGTTTGCTATGATCTACTGTGGCAAAAACTGCAGCAAGCGTCAGTGCCAGATGGACTAATCCGTATCTTTCAATACTGGTACAACAATCAAGTCAATGTTGTGCGAAGGTCGGAGGCTTACTCGAGTCCGTACAGGTTGCGCGGCGTGAGGCAAGGGTGGGTAACCTCAACGAAGGTCTTCAACCTGTATATTAAAGCGCTGATAGAGAGGCTCAGCAGCACGAATGTCGGTTGCCATATTGGAGGAGTGTGCCTAAATAATATTAGTTACGCTGACCGTCATGATGCTGCTGAGCGCCTCTGTCTGTGTGAAAGACCATGCACACGCATGGTCTTTCGGACCAAGAGATGTCTAGATTACTTACCGGCAATTAAGCTAAACTGATGCCCACTAAATATAGTTGATACGTTTAAGTATCTTGGACATTTATTAACCTCTGACCTGGAAGACGATGCGGACATTGAAAGGGAGCGTAGGGCGCTGTCTGTTCATGCGAATATGATAGCCCGCAGATTTGCTCGGTGTTCGAGAGGCGTCGTAATAGCCCTATTTAGGGCATTTTGTACGTTCTTTTATAATGGCAGTCTGT
This sequence comes from Polia nebulosa, assembly GCA_951329385.1. Lineage (NCBI taxonomy): Eukaryota > Metazoa > Arthropoda > Insecta > Lepidoptera > Noctuidae > Polia > Polia nebulosa. Next base: position 20,989,284 of record OX589592.1, on the reverse strand, counting down.
GGATCTTGTGCAAAGTTATCTGTTATTATGATTCTCGCACGGGTACTCAGAACCACAGTATGCAATGCAGGGGTAACTAAATATAATCTGTAATTTATGTGATTTTTAAAGAAATAAATATATGTTTTTGTATCTTATCGTTTCATTTGAATTTAATTTAGAACCCTTAAGATATAATTTCTAATACAATAGGTGGAAAGTATTCTGTGAACAATAAGCCATGATCACCTTATCAAAACATTCAAAACGTATTAGAAGTGTAAATTCTGAAAAAAAAAATTTTTTTCACCTATTATCGGTAATTATTCATATTAAGGTGAAAGCGCCAGGATAGCAAGTGAAATTTTAAAATTTCTTCCGTTGTTTGCAATCTGCAGGTCAGTATCAGGTTGTATGTTGGTCAAAATATGATTCACGACCGTAGCAAGTAGGTACGTATTTACAGAACTGTAACCATTAAAGCTCAAAAAAAAGACGAATAGAGTAAACGCATTCGATGTGATGAGGAATAGAAGCAACTCCCTCAACGTCAAGCCCACTGAAAACTCGACTCCAGAAGGAAAAGCATAGAACAACGTCATTAACCACCGAAACAACACAAGTACGGTAGAACCAAATAACATTAAAAACTTAACATTCCCCAACCCGACTGGTCATCGTGGGGAATTAGACCGTCACCCTCCACTTAATAACAAAAAAAAACACAGCATAGTAAAATACCTGAAAGTATGCACTTACAATGTAAGATCACTATCATCTACAGAAAAGTACCTTGAACTGAACCATGCTCTACAAAACATTGAATGTGATGTTTTAGGACTCTCAGAAGTCCGGAAAATGGGCTGCAAAATCGAAGAGCATCAAGATTACATTTTCTGCTCTATTGGACAAACTAAAGGTCTACATGGAGTGGGGTTTCTAATTAAGAAAAAGTTCAAAAATTACATAATTAATTTTATAGGTATCTCTGAAAGAGTAGCACTATTACAATTTAAGTTAGAATGTTTTTCCATTTCAATTATTCAAGCATATGCACCTACAGAGAGATCACCCGAGGATGAAATTGATCAGCAAAGACATTGAAACTGCACATGCACTAACTGAGGAAAAAGTTATAGTGATGGGAGACTTCAACGCGAAAATAGGAAGTCCTAAAATAAATCATTAACCAGTCTTAGGTCAATATGGTTTTGGAATCAATAACAACAGCGGAAACCGTCTTATAAATTATGCTTTCCAATACAAATTGTCGATAATGAACACATTTTTTAAGAAAATCGCAGATGGACGTGGTTATCGCCTGATCAAAAAACAAAAAACGAATTTGACTTTATAATGACAAACAACCCCAAACTAATAACAAATATTAAAATACTGAGCACGCAGTTTCCTTCTGATCACAGGTTATTAAGAGCAACAGTACTATTAAGTCACCCAATAAAGAGCAGAAAAAGCTTTAGAACATCAATCAACATTCCGAAAACTGACATCGAAATTAAAAACTACATCACAAATCTACAAAAAAGTAATATACATACAAAGAATAAAAACAAAGATATGAAATGGAACTTAGTAGAATTTTTAAAGAAGCTAATCGATTGATCAGGAAGGACTGCAGTAAACATAGACAAGAAGACATCACAAGAAACATCAATAACTTTAAAAGTACTAAAAAAACCTATAATGAATTACAAAACACACAAAACATGGATACAAAAACTCGAGCAAAACTCAGAAGAAACAAAATCAAGAAAAGACGTTGTAAACCATGCAAAAAACTTCTACAAGGAGCTATACCGGAAAAGAAATATCAACGAAATCGAAATTGTAGACAAACACCCAGCTAATAACATTAAACCAATTGAAAACCGTGAAGTATATGAACAAATAAAACGATTAAAAGCTGAAAAGAGTCCTGGTCCAGATGGGCTATGTAATGAAGTTCTTAAAATAGGAGCAACTATCTTAACTCAACATCTATCACTGCTATTTAACATAGTATTGGATACAGAAACCGTTCCAAGCCAATGGTGCAACACGGACATAATTCTACTTTTCAAAAAAGGCAACCCGCTGAAAATAGGTAACTACAGACCTATAAGCCTTCTAGCAAGTACATATAAACTGTTTTCATCAATACTTTTAAAAAGAATAACGCAAGACATTAATAAACTTCAGCCAAAAGAGCAAGCAGGCTTCCGATCAGGATTCAGCACAATGGACCACATACAGACTCTGGAGCAGATCATATAAAAATATCGTGAGTATAATAGACCTCTGTATGTGGCTTTCATAGACTATAGCAAAGCCTTCGATAGTATCAGCCACTGTCCAATCTGGAATGCACTGCAGCATTCAAAAGTGGATCAAAAATGTATTAACATCCTGAAATATATTTATACAAACAGTACGAGCAAGGTTAAGCTAGAAGTCAGAGGAAGTGAAATAAACATCGAACGAGGAGTCAAGCAAGGAGACCCTTTGTCACCAAAGCTCTTCATTGCAGTGCTTGAAAATTTATTTCGAAAATTAGATTGGTCTAAGAAAGGAGTGCAAATCAATGGACGATACCTGAACCATCTAAGATTCGCTGACGACATAGTCATAATAGCCGAAACTTCTAGGTATCTAGAGGAAATGATGAGGTCACTGGATCATGAAAGCTCAGAAATTGGTTTAGAAATGAACGTGAGTAAAACGAAGATAATGACCAACAACCAAAAAAAGACCTATAGTGATAAAAGGAAATAATGTAGAATATGTCAACAGTTACATATATTTGGGAAAGCAATTATCATTCAAAAAGTCCAGTAATGAAGAAGTAACACGAAGAATCAACATAACGTGGAAAAAATTCTGGTCACTGAAAGACATTTTAAAAGGAAACTACAGTTTGCTTTTAAAAAAGACAGTATTCGATACATGTCTCTTACCATGCTTACTATACGGCTGCCAGACTTGGGTTTATACCAACAAAGTCAAGCAAAAAATTAAATATACTCAAACAGCTATGGAAAGAAGCATGTTGAAGCTCAGGAAAATAGACAAAGTAAGGAATACAAACATTAGACAAAAAACAAAAATAACTGATGCTCTCACACATTAACTTAGACTAAAGTGGAGGTGGGCCGGACATATCACACGTTACACAGACAAAAGATGGACCATAGAAGCTACACAATGGAAAGGTCCACAGGGAAAGAGGAATGCTGGTAGACCGTTACGACGGTGGGCTGATGACATTATCCAGGTGTCAGGAAACAACTGGACAAATACAGGCAAGGACAAAGATTTATGGAAAAAGCTGGCGGAGGCCTTTACCCAAAAAGGGGTTCCATATTTCATCGAAAGAAAACTAACTATACTAACAACACACAATATGTAAATTTACTAATACCCTACTAACAACATTTGAAATGGAATGAAGAAATATGGATTAAATGGCTTTTTTATTTTTTTTAACCATTATAAAAACTTTTTTACAAAAAAATAGAAACGATAATATTTCTATAATAACTTCAATTTCGGAAGTCGGTGTTCCTGGTTTTGTGTCTTCGTTATTTGACACCGACTGCCGAAATTGAAGTTATTTTGCAATTTTTTTGGAAGTCGGTTCTATTTTTTTGTAAAAAAGTTTTAATTTTTCACTTTTTAGTTGTGGTTCCCCATTTAACTGTGTTAACAATTCATAGACATACGATCACAGCAATCGCGGTTGATTTGCTGTCAATTTTTGAAGAGTTCTGTTGTCTGTCTCTGAAACCCATCATCAGATCTATATGAAATTTAAATGGGACCATTTGGAACAAACCCTTTTCGAACAAAAAAAGAATTTTGCAAATCCGTCAATATAAGTATGACGGAATTATGCCCGAACATACATACAACAAACAAATAAAAAATAAACATCCGAATTGATAACCTCCTTCTTTTTGAAGTCGGTTAAAAAACATCAATACAACTCTCTCAGTTAGAATTGATGCAAAATGTCATTATTTCATGAAATTGACAAGATTTGACATCAATTCTAACTGAAAAAGTTGTATTGATGATTTTAATTATTATATTCCGAGTTATTATAATGCTATACAAACATACTTACTACGGCCGCGAATCATATTTTTACCAAGATACAACCTGACACTGACCTTATCATCATCATAATTTCAGCCGAAAGACGTCCACTGCTGGACGTAGGCCTCCCCCAAGTGTCGCCACAATTATCGGTCCTGTGCGTCTCGCATCCATCGGCTACCCGCGACCCTCACTAGGTCATCGGTCCACCTTGTGGGAGGCCTTCCAACGCTGCGTCTTCCGGCACGCGGTCGCCACTCCAGGATTTTTCGGCCCCATCGACCATCTGTTCTGCGAGCAATGTGCCCTGCCCACTGCCACTTCAGTTTGGCGATTTTCGGGCTATGTCGGTAACCTTAGTTCTCTTGCGGATATCATCATGTCTGATTCTATCACGCAAGGAAATTCCGAGCTTTTCAAATCTGATGCGGCCCATTGTGAGCGACCACGTTTCTGTTCCATAAGTCATCACTGGCAACACGCACTGGTCATAGACTTTCGTCTTGAGACACTGTGGTATGTGAGATGAGAAGATGCCACGCAACTTCCCGAACTCCGCCCAGCCGAGTCAGATTCGACGGTTGACCTCTTTCTCGAAGTAAGCCCTACATAACTGGACCGTTTGTCCCAGGTAGACGTACTCGTCTACAAATTCGAGTGTAGAGTCTCCGATCTTGATAGGAGTGGGTGCTACATGGGTATTTACCATGACCTTGGTTTTGTCCACGTTCAGTTTAAGACCCACTCTTTCGGAAGCTCTACTGAGGTCATCGAGCATTGTACTGAGGTCCTCCATAGTCTCAGCCATGACGACTATATCATCGGCAAATCGAAGATGAGTGATGTACTCGCCATTGATATTAATGCCTAGCCCTCTCCAGTCCAGAACCATGAAGACATCCTCCATTGCGGCCGTGAACAGTTTCGGAGAAATAACGTCTCTCTGCCTCACACCCCGCTGTAGGAGGATTGGTTTCGTGGTCTGGTCCTGAAGTCGGACTAACATGGTGGCGTTTTCGTACAAACACTTCAACACCTCGATGTACCGATAGTCGATCTGGCACCTTTGGAGAGACTGCAGCACAGCCCAAGTCACAATCGAATCGAAGGCTTTTTCGTAGTCCACAAAACGCTAAGCAGAGGGGCAGATTATACTCTTTGGTCTTCTGTATAACCTGCCGCAGCGTATGTATGTGGTCTACGGTGCTGAAGCCTTTTTGGAATCCCGCTTGCTCGGGAGGCTGGAAGTCGTCAAACCTGCGCACGAGACGGTTCGTGATGACTCTGGAGAACAGCTTGTAGACATGGCTCAGAAGTGAGATGGGCTTGTAATTCTTAAGCAGGGCATTGTCACCCTTCTTAAAGAAAAGTACCACCACACCTCTGCCCCAAGCCTGTGACGTTTTCCCCTAGAGTATGACGGAATCGAACAGTTTCTGAAGGGCCTTAAGGACCGGTTTTCCACCCGCCTTCAGAAGTTCGGCCGTGATTCCGTCATCACCCGACGCCTTGTTATTCATAAGCTGCTTCAGAGCCATCCTAATCTCATACAGGCTGACGTCCGGGATGTCTTCGGTATGTAGTCGGGTCAATCTAGCTCTTGGGTCGTTAGCTAGATTCACAGCGCGTTTAGTCGTTGACGTGTATAACTGTCCATACATCATCTCGATCTCTCTCAAATGCGCCGATTTGGCGGATACTGTTTTACCATCGTCGGTCTTCAGTTTCGTGAGCTGGCTTTGCCCAATAGACAGATCTCTTGCAAAGACCCTGGAGCTCTTATTCCGCTCTATCGCGTCTTTAATCCTTTCGGTATTAAAGCGGCGGATATCGCTTTTCTAGGACTTGGAGATCCGTCTGTTGAGCTGCCAGTATTTACACGCATTGTCTGAAGACTGCAGAATCATCTCCCGCCTCTCCTTCTTGAGCTTGAGAGTAGGATCAGAAAGTTTTCTGATTTGGTGGTACTTTTATTTCTGTAACACATTCGTGTCCTTTTCAGGATTTATTTTTGTGCTTGTTTTGCTCACAGTTTAAAAGTGAAAAAGTGGACTTAATGATTTTTCGTATTGGGGCACCCATATTCTCCCCACCCATAGAGCCTTATTCGATGAGCTCATGTGTTTATTCGTTAAATTAAAAACATTTAGATAAGTTACCTGAAGATACACATCTTCAGCGGAGACGGACTGTTGATAGTTCATGGTATACTCCGGGTTCTTGAGTCCTCCGAAGCCTGCACCAACGTGTCCAAGGTTATCTACCTCTTTTGCCTCCTGCTCCTCATATTCTTCAATAGTTTTTGGAGTTTTTGCATCTCCAGGTGGTGGTATCTTGCCTCTGGTTGAACTTATTTCAAAACCTATGAAAGAAAAATAAAAGTGAAGGTACCTTCCTTTTAAGCTTCCAAAAAATATCTAAGTAGGTATAAACATTCCATTTCACGAAGGTGGTTTGTTCTTGGCTGTGTTTGTAGATGCACGTTCACATTTTTTCTGTGTGCATAAGCATATTAAGCATGGTAGCGGTCAGTATCACCCGGGCTGCCTGTCGGGCTATTATAACAACCAAAATGTTGCGACGAGAACCGTCAACATGCTAAGTAGCTAAACGGGAAACATTGTGCACAATGAGGTATGTAAATTTTTAATTATCCATGTATTAATAATTCTAAAGATGTATCTATTGTTGGTTAAATTATTGCAAAAATGTATCATCAAGACAGAGTATGAATGGATTCAGAACCAAACTGTGGCTAGAACTATAACACAACGTACCTACTGCAGAAGCGACGGGTGTTAGTGAATGAACCTTACGAGAATATTAAAAGAAGAAAAAGACATCCGTAGCACATCATCTTCAAAATAAGAAAAAGACATCCGTAGCACATCATCTTCAAAATAAAAAAAGACATCCGTAGCACATCATCTTCAAAATAAAAAAAGACATCCGTAGCACATCATCTTCAAAATAAAAAAAAGATATCCGTAGCACATCATCTTCAAAATTTCTCTTACTAGCTCAATGTACCTATAAGTGCGAAAATCAGAAAACAGACACAAGAAATAATTCATAAGGTAGGTGCCTACGTATTTGTTGGGTAGGAAAGCAACTGTTACAACACAGCGTTGAAAAAGTAGGTCAGAGCGACAATAATTCAAATCAGGGGGCTTACTATGAACTCTTAAAGCAGGTCAATTTTAGACGAAAAATAAACTGTCGTGCTAGTTCGTACCATGAGCGCGCTAATTAGCAGGCGAGCCAGCGATCACGTGGCCTAAGCCGGTGAGTGACTACGTCACAGCATTTCAGCACTGACCTGCGACTTATCCTACCATCAAGTATTTTTTGACATTTAAACATCCAACAATTGAACTGCCCTGCTGTCATAATTTGCAGCCTTGGGGCCTACTATGAACTCTTAAAGCAGGTCAATTTTAGACGAAAAATAAACTGTCGTGCTAGTTCGTACCATGAGCGCACCAATTAGCAGGCGAGCCAGCGATCACGTGACCTAAGCCGGTGAGTGATTACGTCACAGCATTTCAGCAGACTGACCTGCGACTTATCTTACCATTAAGTATTTTTGACATTTAAACATCCAACAATTGAACTGCCGCGCCGTCATAATTTGCAGCCTTGTGAAACTAACTTAAATTGACCTGTTTCAATTAAAAAATACAACAAAAACGTAATTAATTGTAAAAATGTGCATAAAATATATTTCGGACGTTATTTCAAAGTATTGTTAAACATAGAAAATCCTCTATAAGCAGCTGTGTTATCCTTTATTTTAGATGTGTGATGAAGATGAAATTTTTGAGTTTCTCGAGGCAGATAATTGTTTCAATATTGTTAAACAAAATGCTAAAATTCAAAGAAATCTTATAGGAAACTCGATAAAACCATTTGCATGTCCTTTTGTTAAACAATATAGGCTCACTAAAGAGCTTGCACTTGAGCTCTGTAACGAGCTACGAGCTTTCATGCCACGCCCTACGAAATCAACAGATTTGTCGATTGAAGTCAAGGTTGGTACATACTAATTTATTCTATTTATCCGGCTAATCATCGTAATCATATGTACCTAATTGATTCTGTTGCTATGTTTCAGGTTTTATTAGCATTATCTTTTTACGCGAATGGTTCGTATCAAAGACCAACAGGTGATATCGCTGCACATTCTGTTGCACAGCAAACAGTATCAACTGCAATCGCACAAATAACAGAATGCCTGAATCTACCACATTTTCGCCGAAAATATATAAAATTCCCAGCTAGTCCTAGTGAACGGCGAGTAAATGTGGGTAAATCCTGTAAAATTCTTTTGATTTTATAACTTTGTTTTACTTATTTCAGATTTTTAAACAAGTTTGGTATGCCTGGAGTTTTAGGTTGCATTGATGGATGTAGCAATAAAACAGCCAACACACCATGAAGAACGTTTTTACTGTAGAAAACAATATCATTCTTTAAATGTGCATGTGGTAGGTATCTTTATTAAGTAATTAGAATAATGTACATTGCAATCATTTTTTAATGTAACACACAGAGTAGACCAAAAACAAAATAGATTAAAAAAGCATGACAATATATTACAGCCAATTTACACAACAATGATTTATATTTTATACTTTAAAGGTCTACTAACGGTCCAGTGGCGCCCTCATTGAATAAAGAATCGTAGCATAGCACAGAAAATAAATATTAAAGAATCCAACGTCACGTTTGTTACAAATAGGATAAGTAAGTAATATAAAAACAATCATCCTATTTGACTATAAGACTACTACTAAGTAATAATAATATACATATTATATGTAGGTACACAAATGAAATGATATCAAACAGTTTTTCTTGTTTGATATAAATATATAAGATAGATTATTATAAGATAAAGTTATTATCCTAGTTAGTGATATTGTGTAAATTAAAAAAATGACTACAATTCTAGATTTGCAACTCAGACATGGAAATTATTAGCGTAGATGCCAGCAATGGAGGAGCAACCCGATCATTCATATGGACCATCCATCCATTAAAAGTACATATGGAGGAGTTTATGTGGCTTTTAGGTATGTAAAAACAAAAAAATACAAAGATTGTCTGAAAACATCTGAGTCTATAATAAAATAAAGTAATGTTTAGATCACCAATTTGTTTATTTTTTCTAGGTGATTCTGGATATCCGTTAAGGAAGACCATGATGACTCCTATTATAGATGCTTCTCTAGATTCACCTGAGGCTTACTACACTGGATTGCATGTGAGAACTCGTAATGTGATAGAACGAACAATTGGACTTCTTAAAGCACGCTTTAGATGCCTACTAGTACATAGGGTTCTACATTATGAACCTCAAGTAGCGGCATCTATTGTAAATGCATGTGTTGTACTGCACAACATTTGCAATAGGGCCAATGTTCCTGTGCAGGAGTTCGATTCTGAAGAAGTTTTAGAAGAAGCGCAATTGCAACCTTCTACTCAAAATATGACAAACAGCACTTCAGAGACGTTCAGACATTCTTCCAGGAGGGCCCAAAATCTTGAACTGCAATATGGCCTCTCTACTAGAAGAGAGCTTATTGCACATTTGTGGGAGCGCCGACATGTAACCTAGAATGTTAAAATAATTTAAGTACATACATAGCTAACACCTGTAAACAAGCAATTCTTGTTTAAATACATATAATGTGAATCTCAGACAAGGCTCCAACGATTTAATGAAATTTAGTATGCTAAAGTTTCGATCTAGCTAGGTTTCATTTTTATAAAACGTCGTTTTATCCATGTAAAAACCGAGCAAAGCTCGGTCATGCAGGTACTATATTTTTAAATCAGTTATATAATTATTATTAGGAGATTACTAAGTTAATATAATATTTGTCGTCATTAGTAAATTTATGTTCTAAAGTGTATTGTAAGTCAGGAACTAATTACCTATTGTTTATGCTGTCTAATGTAGCTGCTATATGAGAAAGTACATTGCAAATATTTCTTAGGCCTGTGCTTATTTTTTGTGTTGCCTCTTCTCGCACTTGGCTTGATTGGACGAGAGCTCTTCTTGCCATCTCTTGAGACATAGGTGCTGACCGACACCGCCGTCTCCGGGACTGAGTAGACGTCATAGCTTCTGCTGGCTGAGTGAGTTGGGTTGACGTGTTGCCTTGTTGATGCACAAGATCTTCTTGAGACGACTGTTGGACGTGTGGTTCTTGGAAGGACGGTCCAACAGAAATGTTTTCCCCCACAACTTCATCAGGCATTAACAAAATAGATGGGGAGGGTACATTTTGAGAAGCACTTAATGTTGATGCCTGAAATTAATTAATACAAAACTTAGTGACTCTATTATATAACAAGACTAAGAAGTTAGTACCTATGTCATTCTAAATAATAGATAATTAAGTTGATAGACTGAAAATGAAGTCTCAAAAAATTCACTCTTTACCTTTAGGTTTTGCAAATAAATATTTGATTTGATAAAGAGTGAATTTTAATTATATTTAGTATGCTTTTAACTCTATGTCTAGTAAGGATATTATAGTTAATTCTCTTACATATTGAGTGTCAAAACAAAAGTTCATGGCTACAAATTTTGAGTACTTTTAATTCTAATTTCTTCAACAAATTGGAGTACCTAATTACACCATTGCTATTTTAAAAAAGTTGGAAATGTAAATCTATTTTTATTTACAAAAATTCTACTTACATGAGTCCTTTCTGTGTGAAATGGGTCCACTTGGATTCCTGGAAGACCCGCACCATAATCCTCACCAAGAATTGACAGATATTTTTTTTCTATATCTGTAAAAGCTGCCGGTTGATTCTGTTATCAGCTCACCGTGAAAACTTAGGTGGAGTGAGCGTTAAGTGAACTGTCATTCCACCTTGATTGTATGGACTGACAGCCCACTTCACATTTACTTCACCTAAGTTTGCACGGTGAGATTTTACAGAATAGCACTGCAGGTATATAACATGGTCCCCCACCAGTGTGTTATTGGGACGTTCGGATAGTGGCACATTTTCTTTTTAATTTTCCCTTGTAATCTATCCAATACTGCAAAAACAAAATAGTACATGTAAAACCTATCTATTTAAGTAGTAAGTCAAAGGTTGATTAATAATTAACATAATTTTATTCATGTAATTAATAATTTAAATAATTGTAAAACTTACAGCCCAAGTTTTCCAATCCTTGTTAGCACCACCAACAACCGAATTTAGCTTTTCTGCCACCTCAGTCCACATTCTTCGGGACATTTCCCGAGCTTGAGCACATATTGTAGCCCATAGCGATCAATACCGATGTCTTTGTGAGCATTCAAAAAATCCCACAAAGTTTCTAATTGTTCGTAAGAAACTCTTCTTGAAGGCATGATCACAAACACTTGCCTGCCACTTACAGACACGGCCGCAAAACCAACGCAAAACTAATTTCTATTCTACTTTCAGTTAATAATCTAAAGTTAAACTTGAAACAACAAAAACTAACTTACACCTAAATGCTCGTATTTTTTTTTTATTTACCCTGAAGGGAAGGCTCAAGTCTTATGATCATATTGCCTAGTCTTACGTAGTGTATTTTTACTTTTTTTCCATGATAATGCAGATGTAACACATTCTAATGTTTTTTGCAGTCTTTGGCAACAAATGTGTTGAGTCAGCCTTCTCGGCAAACTTCGCTGAGGTAGTCGATACTACAATAAAATTCTCAGCTCCAATTTACCGACATCGCGCCTGTTTCAATGATTCCACATATTGTCCGATTGCGTATACACTTGAGACACAAAACTACACCAATTTGCTCTCACAAATAATGTCAAATTCCTTTTTTTGCCACGAAACAATGTTTCCTTCATCACTCTTTTTAACTGTTATCTTAGACACCTAATTAATTTGTATTAAAACCGTAAAACCGCTTATGTATTTTAGAACGTTTAATTTTTATTAATCTTACTTAATCTGTGCTGCCAGCTTACTGAGCCGTATGTAGCAGGCCAAAAGTTGACCTGCTGCAGGTCAAATATTGGCCTGCTGCAGGTCAGTGGGAAATGCTCATGGTACAAACACAAAACCTGTCAGGTTAACATGCTGTGTTGAACTGCCCTGCACTTGGCAAATATTTTTAAAGTTTATGGTAGGCCCCCAGAATACAACAAGAATATTTAAAAGACAACATTAGGTAGGTATTACGCCAGGTCCAACAGAAGAAATACCTAATAGGTTAAATACTTAATTGTTTTATCCTCAGGTAGGTACTGTACCTAAGGATCAATTAAACGACCTTGACAACCCAGGAGGGTCCATTTGTGTAAATGTTAAAATACCATAGTCATTAGAACTCACTGTCAGTTTTGGTGTTGCAGCACCTCAAATGTTTCCACAACTAAAATAAATCTGTTTTTTTTTATGTTAGATAGGCTCGCGTTTGACCACTATCTCACCTGATGGTAAGCGATGATGTGGTCGAAGATGGAGCACGCTTGCCTAGAAGTAACCTATTCACTCTTGACTTAAAGACTCCCAAGGTTGTAGCTTATAAGAAACACAAACTCCGGTAGAGAATTCCACTCCCTAGCTGTACGCGCAATGAATGTTTTTTCAAAAAGCTTTGTGCGTATGGATGGGATGTCCACCATGAACCGGTGGCACTTCACCGTACGTCTTGTGGTCCTTTGATGAAACGGGCTTGGCGGAATCAAATTATGCAATTCCGTCGCACACTCCCCAAAATGTAATCGATAGAAGACCGACAGGCTAGCAACTCGGCGTCTATGTTTAAGACTTTGGAGTTTCGATTCAACGAGCCTATCATTGCCGATGATCCTCTTGGCTCGTTTCTCAATTGACTCAAGGGCATCAAGCTGGTATCTGGCAGATCCGTCCCAAAGATGAGAGCACCATACACGATCGGACTTGCGTTTGATAGAGTTGGAGCAGCTGTTCCGGCGTGAAGTATCGTCTCACCTTTGCGAGGATCCCCAACTTTTTAGCAGCCACTTGAGCCTTTGCCTCTATGAAGGGACCAAAATTGAGAGTAGATGTTAAAGTAACACCAAGAAGATCAAGTTGGTCGGTTATCGGCACGGTTACATCTTGGAAAGATGGAGCCGGGTTAAAATGGCTCCTTTTAGCAGAAAAAGACACGCCTGGGTCTTAGCAGCATTGAACTTAACCAGATTGGCATCGCCCCATTCTGAGACAGCCTGCAAGGACAAGTTCAAGCGCCCAATAATAGCCTCTCGGAGAGACCGGACCTGAGACCCACTAACTCGTGCGTCAGGCACGTATCTCTCGGCAACAGTGCTGTCGTCTGCATACCCAAAGGTACCGGGTTTTAGCAGATCGTTAATATGCAGCAAAAACAATGTTGCCAAGAGCACCGACCCCTGAGGAACACCGGCATTAATAGCCAGCAGTCCGGACGAGCAGCCATCTATGACTACTCGGATAGACCGATCCCTCAGGAAATCTGCAATCCAATCACACAAACCAGCGGGCAGACCGAAGGAAGGAAGCTTGCCAATTAGGCTGTCGTACCAGACCCGGTCGAAGGCCTTCGAGATATCAAGGGAGACCGCAAGGGCTTCCCCTTGCTTGTCGATGGCCTCACTCCAGATGTGAATGGCATACGCTAGAAGATCTCTGTTGACCGATTTCGGCGGAAGCCGTATTGTCGGTCACTTAGGATATCGTTAGCTTCTAGGTATGCCAGGAGCTTACCATTCAGGATACGTTCCATACTCTTACAGAGTACGGAAGTTACCGAGATGGGCCTATAATTTGCTGGGTCAGCTCGACTACCCTTCTTGGGTACGGGTTGCACGTTAGCTTGCTTCCAAGCCATCGGCAGTTTTCCAGTCTCAAACGAAAGGCGATATAGGCGTGTCAAGATCGGAGACAACTCAGGCGCACAAGTCCTCAGTACAATTGCCGGTATCCCGTCCGGGCCACTAGCCTTGTTCACGTCCAGGTTACGCAGTACCCTTCGGACATCCTTCTGATGAATGTGAATGTCTGACATAATCGACTCGCATCCACCAAGAGTACCAGGGGGCCTCGCGCCATCAGGATCTAGACGCGAAGATTCTGCAAAAAGAGAGGCAAACAAGTTTGCTTTCTCCTCAGCGGAGTGGGCCAGCGACCCGTCGGGTTTCAGCAGCGGAGGTAGTGAGGGGCGGCAGAAGTTCGATTCAACCGACTTAGCCAGGGACCAAAAGGCCTTACTACCAGCTGGGTAAGAAGCAAATGTGTTCCCAATTCGGCCAATGTGGTCAAACCGAGCCCTCCGCAACACCTTCTTGCAGGACTTGGCAGCCCTGTTGAAGGCTCTCTTCTTCTGATTCACGTCATTTGCTTTACGCGTCCGAGTATCGACCCATGCCAGGTAGGCCGCGTGTTTAAGCGCATCAGCGCGATTGCACTCGGCACCAAACCATTGTCTAGCCTCGCCAGACATTGTTACGTCAGAGAATGGAATGTAGTACTCCATTCCCCGCCGCAACACATCCGTCACTGCGTCCGCGCACGACGAAACATCAGTCGAAGAAAAGCAAGTGGGCCGCCTAGGATAACATGCGAAGAAAAATCGCATGCTGACCTGTATCGCCAAACCCGCCTGGTGCCTCTAGGGCTAGGATCGGGTGGGGAGTAGACGGATACAGACTTCACCAGACAGTGGTCGGAAGTACCTAATGGTGAAGAAATCGACACTGAGTAACGGTCTGGATCTGTTGTCAGCAGAAGGTCCAAGCAATTGGCTGTGTGCGAATCAACATCCGGCACCCTCGTTGCCCCCTGGACCAGCTGGGTGAGATTTAACGCTAGCGCTAGCTTATACGTCTCTTGTCCAGCATGGTCTGTGCACTGGTATGGGAAGAGCCACTCCTGATGGTGGGCATTGAAGTCCCCCAGTAACACCAATTGAGCAGAAGGGTACCGTTGCTGAGCCACATCCGCCGCTTTACTCAGGTTTTGTGTGAGCCTAGTTGTCTCCAAATCACCGCTGTGCGAACGGTAGACACAGGCGTAGACAATTTTATCTAGGCCTGTGTCCACTAGGACCCAAAGAGTTGAGAGCCTGGAGTCCTCAAGGTTACGGAGACGCCGATAGTAGATGTCGTCCCGAGCGTACATGCACATACCAGCGCGTGGCTTAAAATTGTGCTCCAGGGTAAACCCTGGGTAAGATAGGTACGCCACGTCAGACGGACATCCGATCTGCGTCTCCGAAAGGAATAAAAGAGCTGGTTTCTCAGTCTCTAGGTGGTGGTGGACTGCGGCGAGATTTGAGTGCAGACCTCGTATGTTAGATAGGTGCACTTTATGTGAGAGGGAGTGCTGCCGCTGTACAGCTTTTTTCTTTTTTGTTCTTTTTTTCATTATTGTGAAGAGTGAAGGAAGGAGAGGATAAGGAAGTGAAATGAGGTTCCATGCAGGCTACCTTCAGGCACGCACTGACAGGACGGTATCATTGGGGGACTAGTCTGGAGACTGCGGGGACGCCCGAGCCCCCCGGGAATGTCCTTCTCGTCTGGTCGCCAACCAGCACGATGGTGCATTCCGGGATTTTTCGTCAGTTGGCGGGGCAGCCTTTCAAGTGTGGCTAGTACACTTTTTGGGCCCCCAACTAACTGCGGTCGGCCAGCGGCGCACCGTGCCTCGGATCCCACTACCCTCCGCGACTAGTCTCCCGATACATCCATATCAGCGCGAGCCTTGTTGGTCTGCCTGCAATGAAACAACTATTTCGACTCAACTCCTCTGGATCTTACTATCAACATAACATAACTATGACATCCTTAAAAAAAAAAGTTAGTTGGACACGTGCCGGTAACCGACCAACTTGAGCTTCTTGGTGTTACGTTGACATCCACCCTCAATTTGGTCTTTAGGTACATCGACGCAAAGGCTCAAATGGCTACCAAAGAGCTAGGGATCCTAGCAAAGGTGAGACAGTACTTGACGCCGGCACAGCTGCTCAATCTTTGCCAAGCGCAAGTTTGATCGTGTATGGAGTACTGCTCTCATTTCTATAGGACGGATCTGCCAGATATCAGCTTGATGCACTCGTCGAGTCGAAATTCCAAAGTCTTGAGCATCGACGCTGAGTTGCTAGCCTGTCGGTTTTCTATCGGTTACATTTCGGTGAGTGTGCGTCGGAATTATATATTTTAATCCCACCGAGCCCGTTCCATCATCGGACCACTAGGCGTACTGCGATACGCCACCGGAACATGGCAGACATCCATGTTCCGGTGGCGTATCACCCACACGGACAAAACGTTGTGGGAAAACATTCATTGTACCTAGAGCTTAGGAGTGGAATTCCCTGCCGAAGTCTGTGTATCCTGATATCTAGCTACAACCTGGCCTACCTCCACATAAGTGGCGCCCTCATTGAATAATAATTCGTATCTTAGCATAGAAAATAAAGATTAAAGAATCGTATGTTGCGTTTGTTCTATATAGGATTTTTACGTTGTTAAAGCATGACTCAAAGTGTTTCGTATCCAAAGTAGTAAGCAAAAGTACCAAAAACGGCCGTTTTTGACACCTATCGGCCTAGACCAGGGCAGGACGCGAGAGGTCGCTGCCGCCGATCACCTCTACGAGGACACGCCGGTGCTCCGCCCTAGCGGGGTAGGTCTCCACCGTATGCTCCACCGTGTCCTCTGCATGTTTGAGCCCGACCTGCTGTCTTTTTTTTCAGTAAAAAGCCAATTGCTATAATGTTAAGCTCTCGACTCACTGGAAAATTGTACCCAGAATCTATCGCTCGGCGGCCTCACAGTCAACCACTAAGTCATTGGCCACCAGCATGGCAAACACTTCAATATACTTATCTTTAGATTAAATACTATTTAAAGCTGGGTACATTGAAGTGTTTTTAAATTTGTTTAAAATATCTTCTAATAAAAATGTCATGAACTCCTAAATGTTACATTCTTTATCTCGTTTCGTTGGCCTTACTTTATAAAACAAAGTCGCTGTCTTCCTCTGATTGTTTCTTCGCTTACTTCTTCAAAACGAAGCAACGGATTTTGATACGGTTTGCACTAATAGAAAGAGCGGTTAACGAGAAAGGTTTGAGTATATACCTAATTTGCAAAGCCGGGGCAGAGGGGCACAAGCTGACAGCTAAAAATCATAGTATAGGTGTCTACTACAATAACCAGGGTCAGTTCTTCCAAAGAAAGAACGGAGGCATCGTTCCAGGCACCAAACCAAAGAGGGCGATGCACCAGAAGCTGATGAGTGTTGCGTTTATGTGAATAAGTAACATCTTTGATAGCTACGCCACTGAACTCAATCAAGTACCTAAGCCCTATTTCTGAAAAATGGGTAAAAAAACAACCAATTTTAGGTGGGGAACCAATCACAGTATAAAGATACTCTTTGGGCGGGTGTTAAAATTTTTGAGCTCGCTTCGCTCGCTCTTGCATTCTGCTGCATTGTCTTCGTTCTTTAGCACCCACCTATGTCTGTTTAAATGAATTTTCAAGCTCGCTTTTACATCCTACTGCATTATCTTCATTTAAGAATTACCTCTCCTATTGTAGTATAAAATAAAACTGACTCAGGTAGCTAAAAATCTTGAGCTCGAATCACTCGCTCTTGTGCCGAGAGGAGAAGGAGTGCAGGTTCACTATAGCACCCCGGCGCCGACAACCCTGAATAAACCTTACCTTCCTTACTCTGTGACGAAGACCTACCAACTTTCATTACTACTCGAATGTGTTAAAAACTCGATGTTACACCTAAAGTAAAACTCATAATAGGTAAGTAGAAATACCCACCTGCAGATGGTAAATCGTCTCCTTGCAAAACTTCTGGTTCAGGTGTCCTCAATAAGTTCACGAGATTTTCCATATGCGCCGGTGAGAACTCCATTTTATACCTTATATAGGTACGACTTGTCACAAGTATGCGTAGCTACACCGTAAAACAATTTGAACAACCTACTCAAAGCAAAACAGTATTTTATTATTTTATGTTACGTTCGTGTAATCAATGCAGTTTCTAACGTCTAACGTTGCGACACTTTATAAATAAGTAGTTGCTAGGATACCGATATGATACCGATTACCAATTTATTCAGAAAATATTTCGTAAAAGAGGTTTTATGCGCGGTATCGCGTCTAGTTTAGTGATGCCACCGTGGCCCTGGCACAGGCAACTGAGGGAACACGCATGGGTTTCAGTCAGTCAGAGTAAGAAGAGAGTTTTTAAGAGTCTGACACGAAGAGCGGGAGAGAGAAGTTATTTGATAATGTCCCACCGACATATCAAAGTTCCACCCAATAAAAAAAAAGTGTTCAGGTTACACTCATGTTATTTAGAATTCACGATGTTGAATTACAAAAACCATTTCACCATTTTTTAATAGCGATGCGTTTGCTGTTTGATAAAATACTAAAATTAGTAGGTAGTTACTTTTTTTTAAATAATTTTTATTCATGATCAAGATCATAGAATTCATAGATAGGTACAAGTCTTTCAGTCGGATACATAGATTCGGAATACTTTTTTAAAGTAAAACTTCTATAGGCACGCTTGACTTGGGGAGTGTAAGCTGGTGAATGCGTGACGAGAGCGTTACAAAAACAGTGATTGGGCGAGGCGAACGGAAGTTGAGAGGGCGCACGCTTGACTTGGGGAGTAAGCTGGTGAATGCGTGACGAGAGCGTTATGAAAAGTGTGATCGGGCGAGGCGAACGGATGAGATGGAGCTAAAGAAGTTTTACTTCAGTCGTGTTGTCTAAAGCCATTGACATATAAATTATATGGACTGGAAATGTTTGACTATAGAAAAAACAGTTATACAAAATATGTGGCATATCGACGCCAAAATCATAAACATACTGCTATCTCTTTTTAACTTTCTTAATTTTGCATAAGTGAAAAAGGCTAGTAGTGTTTTTGACAGTTACTATAATGGCAACCCGTCATTCCTAGCATCATTGAAATACCTATTTGCGGCCGGTTCGCCATTTTATCCTCTCGTTGTTTGGTACTAAAGCTGGGTACGTCAACTGTCAAATGCTCATAAACAATGGATATATTTTGTGAATTATGGAGAATTTTGCTGTGTTATTGCGTTTGAACTCGGTTCTATAATGGAAGTCGTCAATAGCAAGATGTCCAATTGCAATATAATCAGATTTGGCATCAAAAGAAGCGGAAATCACCCTAACATAACTTTGCACCAGTACGTATACTTAATTTTAGATGAAATATCTTTAGATTTAGTTATTAAACAAAAGATTCTGTATTCGTTGAAGAGTTTATGTAAAAAGCATTCATAATTTCCCGTTTGCCTTTCTTTTTAACAGTTGTATTTCATGAAATCATTTTCTTGTTTTTGTAGGGATAGAGTAGTGCATGCATGACATTTTTGTTTATCGATAATGCTATATTATTATGGTTCTTTATTGGTCTTACTATAATGGGAGATTTTAACGCAAAGATTGGTCAACCCCTTAAAGATGAATATTTGATAACAAAAAGATACGGGTATGGACAAAGAAATGAAGGAGGACAGAAACTGATAAACTACGCTTTAGAAAACAAACTATCGATTATTAACACGTACTTCAAGAAAAAACTAAGTCGTAGATGGACGTGGCGATCTCTAAACGGACAGTATAAAAACGAAATAGACTACATAACAACCAACCAGCCAAAAATATTTCATAATATAGAGATATTAAATTTAAATTATCCATCAGACCATAGATTAGTCAGAAGCACAATTATACCTTCAAAACCAAAAAAGAGTAGAGTGACATATTCAAATAAACAAAAAAACAATCTACAAAATATCGAAGAAATAAATGAATACTAAAACAATCTAAAATACCAACTGTCATCCTGCCCCAAAACAGACTCCGTTCAAAACTGTTATGATTCACTGATATATGCTATAAAACAAAGCATGAAAACAGCAATATCAACAAGCCGATACCCTAATAAACATAAAGTTTTATCAGAAAGGACTTTATTGCTTTTGAAGATAAGGCAAGAACTTCAAAAAAACAATAACAAATCCCGTACCCAAAAAAACGAACTTAGTGCTCCATAAAAATTAACGAGCAGATTTATCAAACTTGATTACAAAAACCACAGGGCTAAAACTATAGAAAAACAACTAGTGCAAGATGGAAGCCTGAAGAAAGCCATCAAGGAACTTCGAACTAACAGAACTTGGATCGAGGGTTTGAAACAGATGGGGAGAACATCGTACAAACGCAAAGACATCATCAATATTGCAACAGAATTCTACCGAGACTTGTACAACGCCAAATTGGATGCACAGCCTTCTACCAGTGAAAAAAATCAGGAACATGTAGAGACATCTCAGACGAGTCCAACCGATCGACGAAATAGAAATTCTTCAAGCTATGATGAGATTGAAATCAGATAAAAGCCCAGGCTCGGATAACGTCACCAACGAGGCTATAAGGTACGGTGGAACTCTACTAGCCACGGCACTGGAGCACCTATTTAATCTCATCTTAGAAACGGCTATTATACCGACGCAATGGTCTGAATCAAACATAATCCTACTCTACAAGAAAGGAGACTCACATGACATTGGTAACTACAGACCTATTAGCCTTTTACCGACTTTATACAAATTATTTTCTTCGATTATTAATGAGCGAATAAGTGAAACGCTAGACAAATGGCAACCCGTAAAACAAGCAGGCTTTCGCAAAGGTTTCTCTACAATAGACCACATCCACTCATTAGAATTGGTTATTGAAAAATATCAGGAAAGACAGAGACCGCTCTACATTGCTTTTGTCGACTATCAAAAAGCGTTTGACACAATATCTCACTCAAGTATCTGGGAAACTTTAAAAGATCAAGAAGTAGAAAAAAATACATAGAAGTTATAAGAAAAGTATATGGTAACTGTACTAGCAAAGTGAAAATGGAAACAACTGGCCATAGTTTTCCCATAGAGGAGTAGGTAAGGCAGGGTGATCCATTATCGCCAAAACCTTTTACAGCTGTACTGGAAAATATCATATGCAAACTGGACTGGAAAAATTGCGGTTTGAACATTAATGGCAAATACCTAAGTCACCTGAGATTCGCAGACGACATCGTATTGTTATCAGAAACTGGCTGTGGCCTGCAATATTTATGTTGGAGACACTTCGCGTAAATAGCAAACAAGTAGGTTTAGAGATGAGCCTTTCAAAGACAAAATCCATGACAAACAGCATCAAGAAATGTATCAGGATAGAGAACGAGCCGCTAGAATACGTGGACCAGTATACCTATCTTGGTAAGCAAGTAAGTTTCAAAAACAACAGTAATGACCTTGAGATAGAGCGTAGACTTAAAAACGCATGGAACAAATATTGGAGTTTGAAGGAAGTTTTTAAAAGCAGCATGCCAATAAAGTTAAAAAAGAAAACAATGGACTCGTGCATTCTGCCCTCTTTAACGTACGGCTGTCAGACTTGGAAGTTTACGAGGAAAATCAAAAACAAAATATGTTCCTGCCAGAAAGGTATGGAACGTAGTATGTTGAACATAAAGAAAATGCACAAAGTAAGACATACAAAGATAAGAAATTACACTAAAGCAATAGACGCGCTGACATATGCCCAAACATTAAAATTTAGATGGGCCGGCCATATTACCCGTTATGTGGATAATAGGTGGACCATAAATGTTACCAAATGGAAGGGCCCGCCAGGCAAACGCCGAGTAGGAAGACCCAACACGAGATGGGAGGACGATATAAAGAAGATCGCAGGATCAGACTGGTTACTGACATCACAAAATAGAGAGAAATGGAAAGCCTTGGAGGAGGCCTTTACCTGAGGGGGGTCCATGCTAATTTGAACATTATACCAATGAAGTAATAATTAATTACAAATATAATATTACTAATCGGTCTTTTTTACAATATAAATATCACAAAAATTGAATTTTATACAAATAATAATAACAAGAAAAATAAATAATTATCTAATAGAATATATAATTATAGTATTAATAATATCATGATATAAATGAATGTGAATTAAATGTTGAATCGAAATTTACTATATTTTATTGAAATTGAATTATTACATTTTTTTTTAAAGTAAAAATACTGTGATGTTATATTTTTTATTGCATGGAATAAAAGGCTTTTTTATTTTTTATTTATTTTATTTATTATTGGTCTTACGTTTTACTTTCAAGGCTGCCTGCTAATAAACGAAAAAAAAAATTTGCTGGAAACAATTAGTGTTGTAAAAAAGATGTCAACAAAAGTAATTCATATTCTGTTCCCTTCACTTAGAAGAGAATCATGTTTCAACCGGACACTGAATAAAGTAACACTGCGTGACGATGCTTTACGTTCACGAACCATAATGGTAAGTCCAACATGATTGCGTGGTGGGTGATAAATGATGGTGATGATTTCAAGTGCAACACTTGCCTAACGGGCACAAAGAGTAATGCAAAGAATGTGTTTGAGTGTAGTCCTAAGATTAATTGCCAAAATAAGAAAAACTTGTTTATTTGGTTGCACTAAGTACATACGTACATACTCCTTTTACACGAGTTTTTTAATGTCACCAGTAGTCTGATTTTTGCGTCAATGGACTTTTAAATTATATTATAAGGACTTTTAAGTATATTAGCAGTGTTATTCTGTAAAAATCTCCCTGTGAAAACTTGGGTGAGGTGAACATTAAGTGAGCTTATGTACGATTACTTAGCTCATTATCCACTCGAGAGCTACTGAACTAGTGAGCTATTGAGCGAGTGAATGAGAAGTGCACTCAACGACCGAACGAGAACTCTTCTTAACCTACAAATTTCAAATTAAATGAGGCCATTTAAAATAATAAGTAACAATCCTAATAATAAAATTGAGAAACATCAAACATATTAATAATTTTATTGCTTGTTTACAGCCTGCAATTCCATCAAATATGTCTGGCATTTTAATTGAAAGTGATCAAAATCAAGACGAACTCTCAACATCTGGATATGGTGCTCTGAATATGGTATTTAGTCACCAGCACGTCCGCTGCGCCAGGTTTAGCCGCTAACGTCTCCGCTGCACCAGATTTGGCTGTTAGCACCTCCACTGCACCAGGTTTAGCCGCTAGCACCTCTGCTGCGCCAGATTTATCGGTATGACTAGCTTCAGTTTTTCTTGTCATTATTATTGAATTGCAATTTGTTTAATATAAATACTTTATTATAATTATTGTTGACTTTTAATTAAAACCCAAAAATTATGTGCATGTTAGAAAAGATATGTATTGGAGATGTCCGTGCCGGGAGCCCACTGCGGATTTAGCGTCATTTGTTTTCTTTGAACTTATTGTCTCCGTCTCGAAGGTCTACTTAACGCAAGGCTCTAGAATAACACTAACACTGTTACTTTTACATTTCATTTTAATTGACACAAAATATTCGATGTACCTACTTACTGCTTTTCGTTTCTTGTAATAGCCAAAAGCATAAATTCCAAGACACTAAAAAAAACTGACTTCAAATAAAATAAAAAATATTTTTTCAAAAAACCTGGCTGTAAAACAAGTTGGAATCGCCTCCTCGAACCCTTTATTTTGATACCCCACTTAATATAGTTAGTCGACTTTCATTTTTTGAAGTTATACCTACTTCTTATGCGACTTCCAACAAAAAAGCGTTAAACGTTTAACGCTCCTGGGGAGGGGGAATAGAAAGAGACAGAGCGAGAGTGAATGCGAAAAAAAAAGAATATAATAATATAATAATGATTACGATTACGATTATGATAATGATAATGATAATGATGATGATAATAATAATAATTATCTTGTAACGCCAAAGAAGTATAACTTCTTACGCGCGTACATAAGTACACACACACTTTTTTTCTTGTTCACAATTTATGGCGTCTGGTGGTCGCCATATTTTATTTTGATTACTGTCATGTTATTATTGTAGTCGCAAGATTAAAATAAATCAATTGACGTAAGAATGATCAAAATCGGCCCACGCTTTCGGTCTCTAAAACACCTCAAAGGAACAAATGTACATACATTTAATCATAAATACATACATAGGCTGATAAACACATTACCCTCCCTTGCGTCGCGCAGTCGGGTAAAAAGGAAACTACGTATTGCGGGGTTCTGGAAAAGCACGGCGCTTCTGACCTTCTGGTCGCGAGAAAACTACACCTTAGAAGCGTTCTAGCGCTGCGTGTTATACTGTTTTGTTAAGACGACTAATTATTGTTTCAGCGCGAACATTAGTTACTCTTGTCAAAATGTAGCATTTCCTTTGCTTTTATGATAGCCTCTCTATTACGTAGTAACATACTCGTATTACCTTAATGCCACTGGTAAAAATACCGTTGATATTGTACCGTAACAATTTGAAAACATTCTCACAATCTTTTATCGATGTTTTTAATAAAGAGATATCGATATGGGCTACCCTATTATCCGCCATTTTATCCTCTCAGTGAAGTGTAGGTATGGCACGTTTTTCTTGTAGGTATGCGCAGTCCATAGGATTTATAAGTCAGTGTATAAAACACACTAGTTTTTATTCCATAAGAATGCAAATGTAACACATTCTAATGTTTTTTGCAGTATTTGGCAACAAATGTGTCGAGTCAGCTTTCTCGGCAAGTTTCGCTGAGGTAGTCAATACTACAATAAAATTTTCCACTTCATATTACCGAGATCGCGCCTGTTTCAATCATTCCACATAATATTGTCTAGTTGCGTAGACACTTGAGATACAAAACTACTCCAATTTTACATCACAATATCCACTAGGAATCACTATGTGAATAATTAAAAAGTCCTGCCAAAAATCCAAAAATTTTAACTTGATAAAAATCGAAGACTTGGCGCGCTACAGTCTGATCTAACCATAGACTGACCGCTCTAGACACCACGGTGTTGTCCGTTTTCAAAATGAGAAACCAAAGACGTGATATTTTGGTTCGCCGTAAGGTGATAACGATGTTTTTATTGTTTCGCTCAACCTAGGAATCCAAACTAAACCCAGGGCCGTCTGTACCCGGGGGTTCAAGAAGAGCGGTGCACCCGGGCGCAGAGTCCGGGAGCGCAAGCCGACCGCCAAAAATATCAATAGGTAGGTACAGTACAGCTACAGCTACTACCGGTATCGAAGAAACAACGGAAGTTCTGCTTAATTTTCTTATACCCGATGATTCATTAGTAATTGATACTGAATACCACCAGATTTTCGCAGTTTACCGCTCCCCCTCATATAAATCCAACGATAA
Source organism: Polia nebulosa (assembly GCA_951329385.1). Taxonomy (NCBI): domain Eukaryota; kingdom Metazoa; phylum Arthropoda; class Insecta; order Lepidoptera; family Noctuidae; genus Polia; species Polia nebulosa. Next base: position 20,963,927 of record OX589592.1, on the reverse strand, counting down.
CTTTGATAATTTTTTAACTAGTTTAAATGGTGTCTACGACAAATTGTCTGGCTGTAGAAATATCGCGCTTGTCGGTGACCTTAACATTGATATAAGCCAGGGATATGGGTGCGACCGAAACGTTAATTATATCGCTTTAAATGCAGCACATGGGCTGCTGCCATCCCATCTATTCCCCACTCGGCTCGAAGGTTGCCTGGACCACACATTTCTTAAGACCTCTCTGTCAGCAACCACTCTCGTACTGGAATCGTACGTTACAGACCACAAACCAATACTGCTTTCTATATCCAACGCTTCCCTCGCGCACAAAGCTTCCTATATGTCCACGTGCATAAATTATGAAGCAATTAAAGTAGAGTTAGAAAAAACAGACTTTACGTTTATATACCGTGAAGAAAACGCTAATCTTTTGATGACTGAATTTGTAAATGTTTTAATCGCAGTAATATCCAAACACACGCAACATATTCCAGTACCACGGCAGCGTAGAACCGTTAAGCCATGGATAACTCCTGGTCTTCTTAAATGTATTAGAAACCGTGATAAGCTACATATGAAATCCCGGAAAGCACCCGATGATTTAGTTCTCAAAATCACCTACTGTCGCTATAGGAACTTTTGTAATTCCCTGCTCCGAAAACTAAAAGTAGCCTACGAAACAAATGAGCTTGAAAAAGCTCATAAAAATCCAAAGGCCTTGTGGAGAACAATTAAAAATATTACAAATACAAATAGAACATGTTTTAGTCCTTCTGAGCTATTGGAAATAGGTGTGAGTCCCAGATCCTCCATAGACGAGGTTTGTGAGTACTTTACCAATATAGGAAGTAGCTTGGCGGCAAAAATACAATCCAACTCCCCTCTACCCATGTCCCCTAATCCCCAGCCCTCTACCCGAAACACTTCTCAGCCTTCCTCTGGTGGTCTCTCCTCGTTGAATTCTCTTGCTGTTTTAGAAGTAGATCAAGCGGAAGTTGAGATTCTTGTGATGCAATTGCGCAATGAATGTTCTACTGGATGGGACGGTATACCTCCCTTGTTACTGAAAAATTGCCGTCATGTGCTGGTGCCGCCAATGACTTACCTCTTCAATCTCTGCCTTTGTATGGGTGTGTTTCCGGATGTATTGAAAAAGGCCATAGTCCATCCTATTCACAAGGGGGGTAGCAGAAACTGTGTCAGTAATTATAGACCTATATCTGTTTTGCCTGCTCTCTCCAAAATCTTGGAGAAGATTCTGCACAAGTCTCTCGGAAACTTTCTGGATAAGTATCATCTCCTAGCTGGTAACCAATATGGTTTCCGGTCTGGGGTCTCGACAGAGGATGCCGTACTTGATCTCACGCAATCTATCGCTGGAAATCTTGACGGGAAAACAAAATGTCTCGGGATATTTTTGGACCTCTCCAAGGCCTTCGATACAGTTTCTGTTCCCCTACTTATTTCAAAGTTAGAACACCTTGGTATTCGTGGCAGCGCACTTGAGATTTATAAGGATTATCTTAGAAATCGAAAACACCAGGTCAAAATTGACACATACCTCAGCGAGGAGAGACTTATGACGTTTGGCGTGCCTCAGGGTAGTATTCTAGGTCCTCTTTTATTCCTCATTTATGTAAATGACCTCAGCAATATGAATCTCCCCAATTGCCGAATCTTTTCGTATGCAGATGATACTGCGATTCTTGTCTGTGGACGTACTTGGGACATCGTGAAATCCAATGCTGAATCGGCGCTTACCAAAGTTATGGCTTGGCTCAATGAAAATCTACTTACACTTAATGTTCAGAAAACTGTTTACATTCCATTTGCGATTCGGCGTAACACCTCTCCGCCCCGCTCGTTCTCTTTAACAGCTCACACATGCTCTTATCCCTCTACATCTTGCCAATGTCCAGCGCTCACTCGAACCGACAGTGTTAGGTACCTGGGTGTCCATATAGACGACGGACTACGATGGGATAAGCAACTGGAAGCCCTTATCACAAGAACCATGCGGCTTATACATATATTCAAATCGCTCAGAGAAGCTGCGACTCATGAAACTTTAAAAATGGTTTATATTGCTTTGTGTCAATCAATCCTGGGATATTGCATTTCCGTGTGGGGTGGTGCTACAAAAACTAACTTTCTTCGAGTTGAACGTGCTCAGAGAGCCATTCTTAAGGTAATGACTTGGAAACCTTTCAGATATCCAACGACGGATTTATATTCTGACTGCAAGGTATTAACGGTTCGGCAACTCTACGTGCTTCGAGTTATCCTTAGAACACACTCTAAAACACCCCCTACTGATACTAACAAACGTAGGAGCCCTTCCACGTTTAAACAACATAAAACTAAGTTTGCTAAGCACCAATATTACATACTATCCACCCACATTTACCATAAAATTCACAAACAACTCAGCATACAAGACCTCAACAGACACAAACTGAAATGTAAAGTCACTGAGTGGCTTCTACACCAGGACTACTCTTACACCGAATCCTTACTCAACTACATCACCTAGATACATAGTACTCACCTTAATACTCAGACTCACCTCCCTCACAAAATTTTAAAGGTTTTGTTTACTGTCGTTAATTTTATTGCTGTCATTATTTAATGTTATAATTTGTGATTAATTTTATAATGGTACCTAATGAATTTTAAAATCTGTAATTAATTTTTTATGGTTATTAATTTTATTGTATTAATTATTGCTACTTTTTTATTATTTATTAAACTAATTTTGAATATATCTTGGCGACAATATGCTCCACTATTGAGTGGAGCATATTGTCGCTAAGTCGCTCGTCTTATTGTAAACTGTCTCTCAAGATACAGGTAACCCTAGTTTGAGAGACAGGGTTTGTACTCAATGGTTACATTCCTGATCTTTAGTACGTATAAGTAATAGTGTTAATGTAACCTTTTATTTTTGTGCAAATAAAAACTATTATTATTATTATTATTATAGATTTGAGCGTGGGCAGCTGTACCACCTGAGTCACCAGCGTCAGACCTTCCATCCACTGACGAATTCATGAATGTTGTCAGGAGACTACCTCTCAACAAATCGACAGGTGAAGATAAAATATCTAACAGAATGATTAAAACACGTGGAAGCGTGTAAAACAGCGGGTAACGCGATTTTAACTGTCTTTACCCGATGCATAGCGGATGGTATTTTTCCTCGGAAATGGCGACAGGGCTATATACGCGTAATTCCGAAGAATGGTGACAAGCCTCCTGACGACCCTAAGTCGTACCGGCTCATAACACTACTTCCATCTTTGGGTAAGATCTTAGAGCGACTAATCGTTCCGCGCTTGCTACCGAACGGACCTAAAGAAGAATGGCCAAATTTCTATAGGAGCTGGACTCGACTTTTATTTTTCATGTCCCAAAATAAACTATAGCTAGATTCGTTTGTTTTTATGTCGTAAACACTATCCCGTTTGAAAATTATTTCTAAATATCCACGATTTTTTATAATAACGTCAACAATACTTTTGAGGTTAGAATCTACAACTACCTTCTACCTGCGGCGTAGCTTATGAGTCTAGTTAGCGATAAGCGAGAAGGGTAATTAGCGATCTCGTTTCTATTTATTTCGATTTCTCTCAGAGAATTACCCAAAAAATAGGACTTGTAGCAAAGCGCACCAACTCTTTGTTTATCCATCGATCATTCAATGAAAACTACACCTATATTGCTCTAACTTGCACAACGTATAGTGTAGACAACAAAGCTGGTATAACATCACACGTGAAGTGGTCCTTGAAAGACTTCCCAGCCTTTTTTGTGGTTTGATCACTTCAATTCTGGCTGAAGAGTTAGTCACTAGATACCTACTGCCTTTCAGTCTTCAATGCTCAAGTTGCATAGATATTGACAAATTGAGTAATGGTTGTTAACAGGAGTAAATGAAGTATAATTGGTAGAGTACTTAAATGAAAAAAATAGGCTTGACAAAAATACTTTTTATTCATCATCCTCTCTTATCACTACACCATCGAGGAATGCTGCTGGTTCTGATATTGTCATAGTATATTGTCCATACTTGAGAAGTCCAGAAATGTATTAAAAGCGCATATTCCACTTGTTCAGCCGTAAATGTTCTTAAACTATTTTTTGAATTGAACAACATATCACAATCAGTACTAAATGTATGTTCTTCACAAATATGAACATTTATAGGCAAGTAATATTTGTTTTTGCTTAGAGTTATTGCTCTTAGAGGGTCAGAAATTCTATGCAAATCTCTGTTTCGGCAACCAGAAAAACACAATGTGCTGCAGTATTAGCCGCTCGTCCATACTGCGATAAACTAATCACCCTGGGTACTTCGTCAGCTTGCTGGTCGGTGTCTCCAAACACCGTCCCTTAGGGTTGAGGCTCTAGCTTCAGCTCTGGTTCCGGCTCTGGCTCTGGTTCCGGCTCAGGCTCTGCCTGCTGCTCAATATTTTGCTACATATTATGCATTGCAACTCTCTTGAGTCTCAGCCAACAGGGATGACAAAAATGGTCTGATGAAGTTGCCTGAAACAACCATACAGCATTGTCTTATTATAAATCTTTGGGCTCATTATTTATTAAACATAAGGAAATAAAAACATTGTTACAAAACAATATTAGATTGCAGTGATGAATTCACTATAACATAGGACAACAATAAAAAAGATCATAATTACCTGCCGTGGGGCAATTCTATTTTCAAGTTCAATGTGTATTGCTTGTAGCAACTGAGATGTATTCTCTCTCACAATAAGGTCACGTTTACGGTTCCGCAGAGAACTTCCACAAAGTATGCAAACATGCATGTGGCCACGGGAAGATGAGGCACCAGGTTCATTACTTAATTCGGAGTTGACATGCTGCATTGCCAATTGTTTACAGGCATCACATAATATGTAGTCTTCTTCAGTGATCTAAAATAAAAATTAGAGTTGTTATATGATGTATGATTATGTGATGGTTTATGTTGGTTTAAGTACTAAAATGAGTAGGTATAAATACGTACTATTATTGAAGAATTCCTCTCGCAGATCTTACAAATTACTCTCGTATCAAGATCAAAAACGAGATGGCGGCGAAGTGTATCAATGCGTATGTTACAATTAACACATAGCAATCGCAGGGCTAGTTGTGGCGTCTGCATGATTTCTCTCACAAATATCCAAGAAACAAAATCGGTGTCCAGAAATCAAAAGCACAGAATAATCGTCACAAGTGGTAGTTATCAGTCCGTAAAACAATGCCAAGGTCAAAACAACAGAAGGAAATCCAAAATAGCACAAGTGCTTATCACAATTCACAACAAGTAAATCGAATAGGATGCGAATACGACGAATGATTGCCGGCAAAGAGAATATAATTTCATTGCCGGGTGTCAATTAATGGCGCGGGTCGATGAACGACGACCACAGACAGATTAAGTAACTTGTCGATGACAAATGACGTTCCGTTGTACGCATTTGAACAAAACTACTTACTATACACCAACATAATTATTTTTTATGACAAGAATCCAATACTTATGTATTGGATTCTTGTCATAAAAAATAATTATGTTGGTGTTGCTGATAGTATTATCAGCATATTCGTTGATTTGATGCCTTTAAACTAATTGAATAGAATTACAGTTAAAACTTTTCAGACAAACGTGAATAATTAGTCTTTGAATACCAAGTCATTTCAAACGCGACGAAATCAATCGTCAAGAGGTGCGTTCTGAAACTATTATTCTAAATAATTTAGAACAAGTTACAAAAACAAAAAAAATTGGATAACTTTTTTTTGTGGCTACTTATTGAGATGTTTCTTGTGTTTTCTATGACCATAAAAAATAAGGGTATTTTTCATAAATATGGCGTATTGGGAGGCCATCGTTTCGTTGTCGGGTACGATTTGGCCATCCTTCTTTCATAATAACCAATTCGGTTTTACTGTTGGAAAATCTACCGTTGACGAAGCACTCTCTGTCCGTAAAATCGTTAATCTTTCCGAACATAAATACGTTATTGGGATTTTTCTGGATATTTCTGGGGCTTTTGATAATGCATGGTGGCCAATGCTATTACTCAAAATGAAAGCCCGTGGTTGCTACAAAAATATTTATACTCTTGTTCAGTTGTACTTTTTTAAAGGTTCCGCGAAACTCAAACTTGGACATCATTCTGTGACGAAATCACTAACCATGGGATGTCCTCAGGGCTCAGTGATAGGCCCGTATGTATGGAATTTGGGGTAGGTACGATGATTTTCTCGCGATTCCACTTCCTTGCGGTTGCTCATTAACCGGGTATGCGGACGATGGGCTGCTGATCAGTCAATCAAGTACGAAAGTCGTTTTCAAGTTATCGCGTGACCAATGAAAACAGGGATTTATTTTTAAATAGAATATGATTTCAGAGAAGTAAATAAATCACACTAATATTATAAAGGCGAAAGTTTATGACAGTGTGTGTTTGTATGTTTGTTACCTACTTCTTGACGCTCAAACGACTGGCCCTGCAGTCTCGACATTAAAACGATCGCTACGTCCTAACGATCGCTCGCTACGTCGGAAAAATAATTGATTTTCTTGAAATATGTACAGAGACGGCGTAAATTTTAACTTGTAAACACTATTTTTCATGAAAACTGATCAACTGATCTGCTGATCTCTGTACATATTTCAAGAAAATCAATTATTTTTCCGACGTAGCGACTGATCGTTAGGACGTAACAATCGCTATCAATGTCGAGACTGCAGGGCCTGGACTAGGAGTGAGGCGTATTTATCGTATATATAACAGATACAAATCACAGGTATTCGTAGATACTAGATAACAGTTGTTCCTGTGATATCATAAATCTGTTAAAAAATGTAATTCATAATTTACAATACTCAATCACAATCACTACACTCTTCAGTCTCAGTAGGTACCTACTTAAGGCGTATATAGCCGCCCAGAGGCGCCCTCATTGAATAAAAAATCGTAGCAAAGCGTAGAAAACAAAGTTGTTCTAGCTGAATGAGGTATTTTTACGTTGTTAAAGCAGGACTCAAAATGTTTCGTATCCAAAGTAGTAAGCAAAAGTACCAAAAACGGCCGTTTTTGACACAGTCCAACCATCGTTTCTTTGGCCTTCCTCTACCTACTCTTATAGCCATCCACATCCATACACAAGACTTTTCTCACGACATGTTCTTCATTCCTCCGCATCACATGCCCATACCACGACAACCGATTTCCATACATCTTTTCAGTCAGCGGTGCCACTTTCAGACTTCCTCTTATATACTCATTCCTAATTCTACCCATGCGCGTAAAACCACACATCGCTCTTAGCATTCTCATCTCAGCCGCATGCAATAGCTTTTCATTCATCCCTTTTGTGGCCCAACATTCTGAGCCATGCAAGACAGCAGGTCTGACCATTGTTTTATAAATCTTCCCCTTAACTTTAAGGGGAATGCGGGAGTCACAGATAGTCCCGGTGACCTGCCGCCATTTCATCCAAGCGCGCCATCTAGCACTATAGCTTCAGAACTGGAGAGACCGCCGAAATCGCAGAACATGTATTCAGTTTTGGTTCTGCTGATTTTCAAGCCAACTTTCTCCAGCTTCTGTTGCCATTTCACCAATCTGCTCTGGATCTCAGGTCCATCTTCACCGACCAGAACAATGTCGTCGGCAAATAGCATGCACCAGGGTGCCTCCTACTGTATTTCCGACGTAAGAGCGTCCATAATCAACAGGCCATAGCCTACAGCCACACTGAACTCATCGGTGTTGCCAGCAGCCGACCGGACGTAGGTACTAGATTGTCTGTACATAGCACGAATCAACTCAACATACTTCCTAGGCAAATCTTTCTCTTTCAAGGCCCACCACATCACATCCCGAGGTACCCTATCATAGCTTTCTCAAGATCAATGAACACCATGTGCAAGTTCTTGTGCACACGTCTGTACTTCTCGCACAATTGACGGAGAGCAAAGGTGGCGTCCATTGTCCATCGACCTGGCATAAACCCAAACTGGTTCGGGGTAATCTCACTCTCCTCTCGCAATCTTTTCTCTATCACTTTCTCCCATACTTTCATACTATGTGACATGAGCTTTATCCCTCGATAGTTGTTGCAGTCCTGTACATCCCCTTTATTCTTGAAAATGGGCACTAGCGAACTATTGCACCATTCTTGTGGGATCACTTCTTCATACAACAACTTATTGAAGAATAAAGTCAGCCACATTCATCCTCTTTTAAACACTTCCATACTTCTACTGGTATGTCATCAGGGCCCATGGCCTTTCCATTTTTCATACATTTAACTGCCTTTCTTACATCATCTATGCTGATTTCTCTCACAAAACCCATATTTACTTGTACCTCTTTGAGCACACCATTCCATTCATTCTCTTCATTCATCAACTTTTCAAAATAAACCTTCCATCGCTCTTTTATTTTGTCATCTTTCGACTATACTTTACCGATTTCATCTTTCTTATTTTTATATGGATTATATCCCTCGTTCTCCTTTCTCTTACTTTTGTAATCTGGTAGAGCTCCTTCTGGCCTCTAGGGCTGTCCAGTAAATCATATAACTTTTCCTGCGCCTTAGCCTTGGAAACTGCAACCGCCTTTTTTGCCTTTCTCTTCCATTCTTTATAAATTTTCTTCTTATATTCTTTCAAATTATCATTTCAGGTTTCTACATTCTACCATACTTTAAACGCAATTTTCTTTTCTTTCAGCATCTTTTGCACATCTTCATTCCACCACCATGTATCTTTTTCTATCGTGCCTTTTTTTTTTTTTTTGGGGGGTGGGAAATCATCTTATGACTTCTTCCGCTCTAGAGTGGAGCGGAAGGGCGTGTCAGACTCTTACTGACTAAAACCCACCCCTGTTCCTCCCTGCCCTACGTGCCCAGGGGCGAGGTAACTCTTTCGAATTTATCCTCAACCCCCGGGCAGGCATTGGCCGTGGCAGGCCCCGTCCTTTGCTGACAACTCTTTGAGTCGCGCGTGGAACACTACGCGCCGTCGACTCTCGGGCCTGGTGCTGATCGGGCGGCGAGTTACCCACTACTCGCCGTCCGCAGGCCCGGGTCTACGGTGGCCGGAGACCGTCTCGCGGCCCCTGGCGTCTCCTGCGGCGGCTGCGGCTGAGGGCGCTAGGGCGACTCGGCTGTTGTTGAGTCTCCCTAACGTATGCCGCCTCCCTCTTCGCGAGTATTACAGCTTCGCAGAAGGAGGAGACGGCTTCCCATTCCCTCTCGCTCCGCACCATGGCCTGAACCAGGCACGGCGCGAGAGGTCGCTGCTGCCTATCGCATCCACGAGGACACGGCGGTGCTCTGCCCAAGCGGGGCAAACCTCCACCGTATGCTCCACCGTGTCCTCTGGGCGATCCTCGCAGTGGAAACACCCGGGGGTCACCTCCGCCTTGATCCGACACAGGTACCTACCGAAACAGCCATGTCCGGTGAGCACCTGCGTCAGGTAGAAGGTGAGGGCGCCGTGACGCCTCTCCAGCCACTCCTCAAAGAGGGGCACTACCGCCGCGATGGTGGCGTGCCCAGCGCTGGGTTGCGACAGTCGCTCTCTCCATGTCACCATGAGTCTATCGTGCCTTTCCCTTGCGATTCTCCAAACACATCTTTTGCTACTCGCCTTATACAATCCGCCATCACTTTCCAACATTCATTCACAGATTTTCCTTCCATATCCTTCATTTCTAACATTTTATCTACCACCACTTGCACACTCCTCATTTTCTATCATACGCCATCTGATTTTGGGTGGAGGGCCGTGGATTCGCCAAAGTTCACTGCCTGACGTCGCTCCATAGTACTTTTTGCGTCGCTCGTAGCACTGCTCGCCACGTCAGGTACATTCGCACGAACCTACCCTCGGTGCCTCTTTTTATCGTCGTGAGTGCGGACCCCGGTTCGCATTTGCGGCGGTACTGGGGGGTACCTTGAGAATTTCGACGTCCATTTTGAGAAAAAGTGCAAAGGTTGCTAAGAACTCAAGTCAAGGAAGTTCTGATAAGTTAGAAGACCACCATGGCAGGGAGGAAAAGTGCCCACCCCACCAAACGCCACTCCACCGGATCCCCGGAGGGAACGCAGGGTCCGCAGACACCAGCCGCTACAGCGACGATGCCGGCGTCTCGTAACCCGTCACCTGACCGCACTCCCACCGCGCCCCTTACCACCGCCAGCGCTGCGCCCAAGCCGCGCGCCTCCGCCGCACCCGAGCAGAGCGCCGCTTCGCGTTCCGCGTACCCAGCCGCGCCTGAGCCGCGCGCCCATAACGCGCGCGATCCGCGGCGCCCCCGTTTCGCGCCCGAACCGCGCACCCCTGTCACACTGCGCGCCCCTGCTTTCGCGCCCTGCGAACACTCGACGAGGCGTCGCGACGTCACGTCGAGTGCGCCCACCGCTACCTCAACGCGAACACGGCCAGAGTTGGCCCTACTGTCGCCGACACCACCAAGATGCACCGCCCAGGACTCCCCTGCCATGATGTCGGCATCTTTCTCCCCGCAGGAGTCGGACATGTCGGCATCAGAGATTGACCCCGATGACGGGGAAGAAGAACACCTGTCGACGGAGGACCAGGGGCGTAATTACCTGCGCTCCCAGAGACGACCCACAAGCTCGGACGACGAGGACGCCTTTGAAGAGGCGAAGAGGCGCCCTCAGCAGCGTACCTCGCAGTCCGTCGCAAGCGCTGCTGATCCACCGCCCGCGTTAAACCAGACGCCGCCCTCTGCGGCCGCCACCGCACCGGGCCCCAACATCACCAAGAAGAAGCCACGCTTATTGGGGGGGAAGGGGGGCGGGGGGGGGGGAATCATCCAATGACCCACGCTACCCTCGGCTGGTAGTGGAGAGACTCCCGTACTGGCAGGTCCATTTTAAGGCCCTGCGCGACCTTCAGGGCCGCCCGCCGACTGCCCGCCCGTACCAGGCTGTAATCCGATTCCTGCTCAGTGACGTGGAGGAGTATCGGGTGGTCCAGAGATACCTATGCGAGCTGGAAAAGGCGACCGGCCTTTCTTGGTTCTCGTACTCGCTGCCAGCGGAGTGGAAGTTCAAGGTGGCCATCCGAGGGCTGCCAGTGGACACCGAACCGGAGGCTATTATGGAGGAGCTGCGCAGGCTGGACTTTGACCCTGAATACGTGCGGAGCATCAGGGGTCGTCAGGGTCACCCGGGCTGTATCTGCCACGCGGTCCATACGTCCAAAAGGACGTAAGAAGAATTTACGACACCAACACCTTCCTGATGATGGGGGGGGGTCCGGATAGAGGCATGGCACGCGGGGTCTGGCACAATGCCACCGCTGTCAACAATTCCGGCACTCCTCCCATCAGTGCCACCGACCGCTCGCTTGTGTGCGATGCGGACAGGGGCACGTCGCACGCGATTGCCCTCGGCCCCGCACGGAGCCGGCAACATGCGCCAACTGCGGGGGGCCGCACCCAGCATCCCCCCGCGAGTGTCCAGCCTTCACAAATAAGCGTGCGGGCACCGTCGCCCTCACGGCCAGCACCAAGGCCACCACAAACGCAGAAGACCACGAGGCCCAGGGGGATGGGGGTGGCCAACGGGCCCTCAGAGAGAGGAGCAGCCCCCGTGAAGAGAAGGAAGAGAAAGCGCGGCAACATAAAGGGAAAGGAGTCCCTTCCCCCCACCAAACCAACCAAGAAGACACCACTCGGGCACCTCGACCCCGAGCCGCTCAGACCGCCCAGGCGCCAACCCAGGCGTGGGCTAGGGAGACAGCCACCCCGGCCGCGGCCGACGCCAACATACCGGCGCGCAAGCAGCAGCGCAAGAAGCTGGACGTCACCACCACCGAGAGCAGAGCCATCGACCTGCTGATGGAGGCTGCAAGAGCCTTGAGGCAGGTAGGTGAGACGCGCAAACAGAAGGTCATACAAAGCGTCGTCCAGGCACTACTCCTTCTGCTGACACCCGAGTAGGTCGCATACACCTACACGCGGCCTATTCAAACAGTGACACTAATCATATTACATACACTGTGACGCGGCGTGTGCTAAGTTAATATAGGCACGTCGCGGAACATATGCCAGATACGCACGACTCCACACGCATGTGTACTCACGCACTGTTGGGCGCGGCTCGCCCAAGCACAACAGTGCCTACATGGACGGTGTTACTCACACAATACTGTCCACACATACGCCGACGGCCCTGCAGCCCTGACCGCGATCTTGCGGGACGGGCGGGGGCCACACACCAATGCCGTGGGCTTGCTGTAAGTCGGCAGCTCAGTCGCTAGCGTCATCCGCTGGGCCTCCCCCAGGGAACTGGGCGTCTAACCCGGTGGTGATAGACCGCCTAGCTGCCGCGATTGCCCTCGCGAGCCTGCGGCATTACACTTAGCTAAACACAGGGCCACTGATATGGGAATCTCGGCAGGCGTTACAACACAGTGCTAGCTTAGGACGTTCTCATAGTTTGTCGCTCAAACTCTTCAGCCTACATTAGGCGCTCCAGTGAAGCGCCCGTTTATGCGGGCGCCTACAGAACCCGCGGATAAGAGGGCACAACCCTGAAGCCGCTCGCCGCGTTCCCTTGCGGGAACGCAGCGACGTCTCACGAGAGTGGGGGCCGTTCTTTGTTCCTACTGGACGAGACACAGACTGTTACGTCCATCAGTATGAGCCTGTGTTGAGACTTTGAGAGACTAAGTCTTCGCCTGCCAACACTACAGTTTTTGACTGTTTTGAGACTGTTTCGTCCCAAGAAAAAGTCAATTTGGGTCGCGTACTGGCCGCTATTGTAAGTGATCAGGTGTTCGCTTCAGGTGCTTATGTCCACCGATTTCTCTGACAGTTATGGACCGATTTTCAAAATTCTTTTTTTATTCAAAAGAAACTTCCGAGGTGGTCCCATAAAAATTTTATCGGAATTGCTTCAGCGCTTTTTGAAAAACTAAACAAAAACGAAAAATTTTAGTTGAAAGATTCCACCCGAACAGCATGGCAGTCCTACAAGCGCTAAACAGCCAGACAGTTAACTCTGGGCTGATATACGAGTGTCACCAACGCCTAAATCAGGTAGGTAAACACAACAAAGTAACCATTCAATGGATTAAAGGACACAGCGATTCCCGTGGCAACGTTGCAGCGGACGAACTCGCCAGAAGGGGGTCGAGTATGGCAGCGATAGGACCTGAACCCATTGTGCCTCTCCCCTTTGGATACTTAGGCAATCTGGTAAGGAAACGCACCAGAGATCAACACAACAAGCTATGGACTGAACATAGCGAGTGTAGGCAGGCCAAGGAGGCGCTCCCCTCCATTAATGACCGCTTCACAAAGCAAGCCCTACGACTGACCAAACTTCAGTTGCGGAAAGTCACGGCCGTTGTAACTGGCCATGGGTCTTTTAATAAGCATCTCTCTGTCATAGGAGTCACAGACAGTCCACTCTGCAGAGCCTGCATGGAGGAGGACGAGACAGCGGCCCATCTGCTGCTAAGCTGCCCAGTAGTTGCTGCATACAGGGCAAAATACTTCGGACATCCAGGTAACCTAAGCGGGATGGTCAGTAACACCAGGGTGCTGCTGGCCTTCCTCGAGGAGCTGGGGTGGATCGAATGACAATGCAGTCCCACCTGTACGCAAAATACGCGCCTTGGGCGTGGAGTTGCGGAAACCAGCCCGACATACATACATACATTCCACCCGAACAAACAGTTACATACATACATAGCAAGTTATATAAAAGCTTGTAAAATACATATACATAGATGGCGTTTTGACTTTCTCCAATTACGAGTAGGTTTAAATTCCACATTCCAAGTTATTGGGGTTTTTAGTTCTGGGGTATAACAATTAAAAAGTAAAAAACTTTTTTTACAAAAAAAAACAACTAGCTTCCAAATTTTTAGTGTATTTTCTTTTTTGGAGGCAGTTGTTTTTTAATCCATAAGACCCTCAAATGTAAAAATTATTCTGTATTAAAATAATGATTTGAGCTGAAGAATTAAGTGTCTGCTTGCTACAAATTAGGGCTATTAAGTTATCAAGTTAAGTTAAAATAATACAAACAAAAACATTTTTACTATTTATTTAAGGGTAAATTAATGCACAATCATACATCTAATGCATCAAAATTAGCAAATAACACATGAGTAAGATGAGGTTTAAGGGAAGCCATCATCATCTTCTTCTGCCATCTCCTTGGCAAGCTCCAAATCCTGTTGTTCTCTCTCACGTCTCTCTTCAGCACTCTCCAGTTCCTTCCCATATGATTTGGGTGGGTATCTCATAGCCTTGACACTCTGGTTGTGCAAGTCCAAACAGAAAGATATACGTTGGTGGAAGGCCAGCTGAGGCTCCCTTGTGCAATAAATATCGGAACTCTCCTTGTTACTCATGTATCCCTTTTCGGGATCAAGGGTAGCCTCAATAACTCCATCTCGGATAGCTTTAGCAACAATAAACTCTGCATCTTCAGCCGAGTCTAAGCCCAGTTTCCTGGCAATGTCTTTTGGAGAGATACGTGAGTATGACAGTCCAATAGAGCGAATGGCAGTTTTGATTACATTCTGTCTGAGACGAAGAATCAGTGTGAAAGTGTGATCACTGCGGAACTGAGGGCCAAAGTTCTCAAGGACTTCCCCAAATCTCTGCAAGTTGCCAAGCCTTACTGCTTGAGTGAGTTGGAAATAAGGTGCCAAAGCTTTTCTTAGAGGAGCTTGTCTAAATATAGCTCTTTCAGGAATATCACCCAACAGTAACTCTACAACAATAGCCAACTTCTGAACAGTTTGACGAAAACCAACAGCAGCAGTCTGAGGAGCCTTCCTCAAGGCTTGCACCAAATGTTTGTGAGCATCACTGTACTCCAGACGAGCTGCCTTAATTCTTCCAAGGTAATACAAGAATCTTGCCCACTCATTATTACTTGCATTTTCAGGGAAAACTGACTTGCTGACCAGTTTATCGGCTTGATCATACAAAGAATAATGCAAGTAGTTACGCAGAAGACAGTTGATGAGTACTGCTTGACCTTCATAATCATTACGCAGGGTCGAAGTACGAAGTCTTGCATGAAGTAATCCTCTGATAAGATCTAATTTATTTGTTAGTTCAAAAACTCTTGAATGGTAGAAGTAGCATTTAGCAGCAATCAAATCAAGAGTTCTTCTGTTTTGAGCTAGAACCTTATTCATCAGCTGCTGAGAGCACTCGGTAGCTTCTTCCAACCTGTCAGTGTCAAGCAAGCGCAGTAGCACCAACAGGTGCAAGTACACATCCACTTCTGGAACTGGTTGCTTAGGCGCACTACGAGAGCGAGGTGGTTCGATGTCGACAGCGCCAGGCAGAGGGTTCTCCACAAATGCAATCAATCCCTCTTTGTCAGCACTTGATGGATAAAGTTGGTTAAAAATAGCACGTAAAACGTTTCCATTTAACTTCCTTCTGGTACTGGGAAGAGATCTCAAAACTCGCATAGCAAATCTCGGCTCCTTGGAAGTTACAGCTTTATCTATTTGTCTTACATGCTCCCTCAAATCTTGAACAGCAAGCACATCTGCATCTTTCTTTACTTCGGGTGTTTCTACATCACTAGCCGCTGCAGGACTTTCCACATTTTTCATTTCGACATCTTCCGAAGGAGCCATTTTGTATGCTCTGTAATAATTTTCCAAATAAACACAAGTCTGCAAAACTAGTGATTGTGATATTTTTCGATCCTTTTGTCAGAAAATGCCGAGTAACTATAAAGCGTTTCAAACTAGAAAAACTACATCTTTAGCATTTCATTATGAAATGCTATGGGTATCTCTTTCTTGAACATGTAAAATATCTATCTGGTTTCTTTACTAAGTGGGTTTCAGGGAAACCTAATATGTTAAACATCCAAACATGATCAAATACAACGTTGTATGGAACACATTTTAAAAAGTAAAAAGTTGTTCGGATAATTTAACGTGAAGTAAGAAGACCGGTATTCTCGTTATTCTTACATTTTGTTGGAAAAGACATAGGTATTGCCGACAGTCAAAGTCGCTGCATGTGAACCCAGCACAATGTTCCCAACAGGATATTTTACTCAGAAAAAAAAACTAAAAATATATTATTGAGATAGCTTAGGCAAAAAGCAGTCGGAAAATGTTAGTTTTAGTTCATAGAATAACAAAATAATTTTTATAATTCAATTCAGTTTTCAGTTTTTTTAATCTGTTTTCACTACCACTGTGTTTAAAACTCAATTACACATAGATTTAGTATAATACTATTACACCTTCCGATTTCAAGCACAGATAACTATAATAGTAGCAAGCTAATTTCAAGGGACCCAATTTAGGAACAAAATAAAATATAATATAATTAGAGCGAGCGATTACACTATCCTAAATTGAACTTCTAAATCGGGCTCCTAAGTCGGCAGTGTTGTCAACTCTTACAAATTCGAGTCCTTATACAGAATATCAAAAGTCGCTACAAAGTCTCTTAAAAACTGATTTTACCTGGAGCGGACTAAAAAATAAAAAGAGCAGACTCAGATTTCTTTTCTGGGAAAGGGACTTTGGGAAATTTAATTTAATTTTAAACACTTACAAAAACATTAATAGCCCATTTGTAGCGACAAAGTCACTAAATTGGCAACACTTAGCTCTAATCGGAGTGATGCGATTACACTGTCCCTAATGGCTCAATTACACGTTCCGATTTCAAGGGACCCAATTTAGGAAACAGGAAGGTGTAATAGCAGTTAGAGCAGTTAGGATACGATTTAGTGAGATTGGGACGTCCCAATTTGACTTCCTAAATTGTGTACGATTTAGGATAGTGTAATCGCATCACCCCGATTTAGAGCTAAGTGTTGCCAATTTAGAGACTTTGTCGCTACAAATGGGGTAGTAGTATTTTGGTTTGTGTTTAAAATTAAATTAAATTTCACAAAGTCCCTTTCCCAGAAAAAAAATCTGAGTCCGCTCTTTTTATTTTTAAGTCTGCTCCTGGTAGAATCAGTTTTTATGAGACTATTTATAGCGACTTTTGATATTCTGTTTAGGGACTCGAATTTGTAAGAGTTGGCAACACTGCCGACTTAGGAGTTCAATTTAGGATAGTGTAATTGCTCGCTTCCTGCTTCCTAGTTAGTTAGTTCCTAAATTGGGTCCCTTGAAATCGGAAGGTGTAATTGAGCCTTAAAACGTACACAATTTAAGGAGTGAAATCGGGACCTTTCAATCACACATCGGACACTAACTGCTCTAACTGCTATTACACCTTCCTGTTTCCTAAATTGGGTCTCTTGAAATCGGAAGGTGTATTTAGCCATTAACACCATAGAATAGTAGTCGCCATGTTATACGTCACACGGCTGTGTACCTACAAACGGTGTCGAGTCAGCCTTCTCGGCAAACTTCGCCGAGGTAGTCAATACTACAATAAAATTGTCAGCTCCATTTTACCTAGATCGCGCCAGTGTTTCAATGATTCCACATATTGTCCAGTTGCGTAGACACTTTGAGACACAAAATTATACCAATTTTACTTTACAATCTAAATCCACTAGGAATCAATGCAAATAATTAAAACTGCCACTGAACTTCAGTCGAGAAAATCCCGTCAAAAACCTTTCATTTCACGCTATATTTGAAACGTATAAGTTGTTTTTTTTTATTCTGAAGGTACTTTAACTTCCGCAAGAAGCACCCATAGAGGAAGGTATTATATGGTAGCACTTTTGTCTATAAGCATGCTTTTGTCTTTGGCTTACCTATTCCATAAACTAAAGACGAGACTAAACTATAGCATTGCCTGTAGTTGCTTAACCAATATAATGTACTTGTAAAAAACGGATAAAAGCTTATAATCACTAATGTTACAATCGAATATTCTTGGATTACAACCATCACATTGTCGCAATAATTGCGTGTGCCAAGAATTGTAAGCAACGGACGCGCTTCGGCTGCAGGGGACCGGTTGATTCTTTACATAAAATTTCAATGTGTTCTGGAAATGGTTTGCAAAGAGGACGTGGTATCATGGTTTAAAGAATTGGAAAGCTATAAACGCATAGACGCGATGTGTACGTTATTAAATATGTGTTTGCCATTTGAACTACGTTTCATTGGCACATACCTAGAGGAGCTAGGTAAGCGGGACTTTCAGGAGTTGCGTGGTGCGGAACTAAGAGCCAACAACCCCACAGACCTGGCTGCGGACATTGGAGGCGCCAACACAGACCCCAGGACGCGACGGAAAATGGCCTTGTATGTGTCGTTGTTACGCTCGTGTAATTTCGCGTGTGCTACCACATTGTACAACGCCATGGTCAGTTTAGAGCAGAGTGGCTTATTGAAAGGCTTGTACGGCGATCTCCTGGAAGAAATTTTACTCCTGTATACGATGGCGTTACATCATCCAGCGTTTACATTTGATCAAAAGTCACATTTTGGTGAAATATTAGATAAATTAAAAATGGAAGATCAGAGGATACAATTTCCTGAATCACAAGAGCACATAAATGTAGTGCCAGTGAGTGCATGCCATACACAGTCAAATATCACAGCAAACATGTCAATCCCACCACCTAACATGCCTGGTTTGGGCCCACCACCTGGTCTTGTGTTTGTCAAAACACCTGGGGTGCAGGTCAGTGTTATCATATTTTTACAGCACCATAGAACTACTAGAAGTACAGACCTGCCTATGTAATTCTATGACCAACTTTTGTCAACATATCCTTTTGTTGTACTATGTTTGTGGAAGGACTATTTTTACAGTCAGAATTTCATTGTTCTTTCTGTGAATCTAAATAAGATTTTTATAGTCAAGGTTATTGTTTGAATAAGAATTTATGTATGATAATGTTGATAGTGTCAACTTTGGCATTTATTTAAAATCTAAAATTGGAGGTTGTTCTCAAATAAAACTTGGGCTTTATTTGAGATCTAATGAGTAAAGTGTATTTTGCCATATAAGTGAGACCTTATTTTGCACTATACCTGTTAGAACCTAATTAGAAGATGATTTTTTTTTAAATTTCTCTTTAGTATTGAGTATTTATATAGGTGTTACAATATATAACACCATTCATTGTTATTGCAAAAACTTTTAGATAGTTTGTACTCTCAAACAAACTTCATTTCTACAAACCATTAGAGTAATCATCTAATGCTTACTACTATGTCATAGACCAGCTAATTTTTTTCTTTAACTTCAAAATGCATGCACCTAAGGTTGTTTATCATAACAAATTCACTCATTAATGTTTTCATTATCATTAAAATGACTCAATGTAAATAATTTCAATTCCTTATTCTATCATGGTATCTTTCAGTACATGCTTCATTAATACAACTGCATTTTATCATTTATCATCGTTACATCAACATTTACATACATTTAATATGTAATAAAAAAGAAAAAACATTTATTCATTCATTTAGTAATTTATTTTAGAACAATAGAAGAATTAAACTACTTTATCTGTACTTATATTATAAGTAGCTCTATCATGTCAAAATAGTAAATAAATATACATTGTGACTACTTTTATGTAATGTATAAATATATTTTATTATATTTCAGCCTCAAAGTACAGACACAGTGTCTGAACTAAGTTCCCCACCAGTTTTGACAGGAGCCGTGCCCATGTTGAGTGAAATCCCGCACCCTCCGCCAGGCATACCACTCCCTCAGTACAATATGGGAGAATACATGGGACACAACACATGGCCTGCAAATATCATAGTATCACCAATAAATCAACCACTTGAGGTAAAACGTTCATATTAATTAATTATCTCGCTATTTTTAAACAAAATTAATGCTAACATTATGAAACAAGAATAATTTATTTTATAGGTAGGTGATTTATTGTCCAATAGTTTTTTTCGTATGTAAAAACTGTTTTGTTAGTCATTATTTCTCTTTCAAAACACATCATTCAGGTAGACATGCAAAGGCCCATGATGTCCTTAAATAGTCTCATCCACACTTGTTACTCTCTTAATAACTGTAGTGAATATGAAAACCACTTGTCACATCACATACTAGAAAATATCAAATTGTATGTCATGTAAACCTAACCTAAAGTAAGTCATTATTACCTGGTGCTGGGCAGGGGAACGAAATTCAGTACACTACTGTTGCCATGCTACAGCCTATAGCATGGCAACAGTATTGTACTGAATTTCATTATAACCATTGGTCAATAATATGATTTTAATATAATGCAACCTCAACATCCATATGAAAATGTTGACTACCCTACCTGTGCAACTTGCAGCAAGGGCTGATCAGCACTGCTAGTGGCACCCAGCCACCACTCATGCCTTGCTTTCAATCATGTCATGTAGTAGTAGGTGTGATAAGTAGACTATGCTTCGCAGGGATAAAGGTGTCTGCTTTGGGCTAGCTTTAATCCGTCACTGCATTCAGAATTCTAGTATTAACTCTATTGCTTTGCTTGTGAGTAAAACTTTTAAACTGGTTAACTATGGAACCCTTCATAACAAAGATTTGATATGAAACCTGTGGCATAAGACACTGCTTTATTCTCTCACTGCATAATCTACTATTTCATTTGCTTGGCACTTACTTGGGCGTCATTTATTCCTCCTGTAGGAAACAACCTAAACATAGGTAGATAAACTGAATTTCATAGATGATTGATACTGGCTGTTATTCCAATTGGCGATTTCTGAGACGATATAATAGGAGAGTAGATTGAAAAATATTGGGCCTGACCAAGAAAGTAAAGTGATATAAAATTAATTATATCTTTAATTTATATAATTATGTAATGACTGTTGTTATGTGTGTTAAGAGTATTAAAAAAAAAATATTCTTCTTTAGAGTTGATTTGAATTTGCTCCATTTGCGGCAAATCACATTGAAGTTCCTGACAAATAGTCATAACTAATTATCGCAGACATTTCAAGCTTGTACGCATATTGAACTACTCTGAACTAAACTTAATGTGAGCAGATTGATTTTAAGGTCAGTGTCAGGCCGAGTACTTTTCAATCCACCCAATTTTGATAATGAATATGCAGATGTTCAGCTTGAACAATTTCATTGTCACCCCATTTGATAAGTTGGTACTTGCCTCATGGTCGTAATCCTGACCAAGAGGCAAATCGGAGCTAAATTGGACAATAATCGCTATTGTTGCATTGTGTGCAGTATTGTGTCGATTATTATGTCCATCTGGTTACACATAATATGCGCTCATGTGAGCTGGAATAATCTATACTGAATTAGACAATACTCGTGATTATTTTTATTAATAGTTGCTATAATATGAATATGTATCATTTGTTGAAAAGAAATCTCTTTTGAGATTAGTTGAACTACTTGCAGGTAATAAATTACACGTCGGTGGGTGGCGCGCCGACGTCGCCGCTGGTGTCGTCGCCGGGCGACAGTCGCGCCGCCTCGCCGCGCTCGCGCCGCCGCCCGTCGCGCGAGCGATCGCCGCCGCCCGGCGCGCCCGAGCAGCCGCCGCTGCCGCACCAGCTTGCCGCCAACTTCGAGAACCTGTCTGTCGCCGAGGTGGGTCCCCCTCCGCATCAACGCGGCCCCTTCGCCGTGTTTGCAGCAGAACTACTTCGTCACAGACAGCCTTCTGCATTAATGCTGTTGTCACATGAGGCGAGTCTAGCTGCACAGCGTCGCGCGATCTTTACTCACAAGAGTCGTTCGCACTATGTTGTGTTTTTTATAAACACAGCAATGCATGTTGTCGCATATAGAATAGAACACACTTATGTACTTAAGTTGTATTGCCTAGTAGTTATCCCTTTGAAAGGCGAATTCGCGTGTTAATTTTCAGTGTATGACTATATTTATGTGCGATAGCATGCGTTGCTGTGAAATTCGCCAGTGAGCACACAGGATGCATTCTGACGAGATAAGGTCTCATCGATAACCACAATGTCTTTATTCCGAACGTAGTTGCGTAGAAGCAGTCTGGTTGCACATTTGGTTAATCGGGATAACAAACCTCGCCTTCCCCTTCTAATAGCGTCAGTGAAACGATTACTCTAGTATGGTTTTTAGTAAACATTTGCTTATTACACAAAATGAAAATTGAATTGGAAAAAAAACCTTTTGGAAATGAATGTTTTGGAAGGTGCGTCTTTCGAACGATGTGCTTATAACAGTAATTAACCTTTTCAGATGCGTCATAATATGGGCGACGAGCGATTACGTGAACTGAGCGTGGTACATCAGCAGCAATATCGATCACTGGAGAAGCTGAATGGCGTGCGGCGGCTGACGGGCCCGTACTACGCGCCGCGCTCGTCGTCCGACAGCGGCTCCAGCGCCGCGTCCTCGCCTCCCGACACGCCGGCGCCCGGGCCGCGTCGCGCTCCGCCGCCGGCGCCCGGGCCCTTCCTGCAGTACACGCGCCCCTTCGCCTACCCCGCGCAGCCGCCGCCGCCCAGCTACCGCCCGCCGCCGCCGCCCTTCGCCAACGGCGAGCCGCCGCCCCCGTCGACGTACGCGTACATGTCCGTGCTGTACACGCCGCCCAAGCTGTCGTGCTGGAACTGCGGCGCGGCCGGCCACGCGGGCCACGAGTGCAAGGAGCCCAGCATGGAGGAGATGACCCGCGCGGGTGGCTACCAGCTGGACTTCGGGGGCGCACCGCCCGAGCCCGCCGACAAGTAGGTAACCGGAGGAACTCTTCGCGACGTCCTTGTGTGATCTGTCCAGATTAGTACCAAAGTGTGAGGTCAAAATTGTAAATATCGACCCCGGTCGGCCCGTAGGGCTGCTGTCGGTACCCGGCGTGATGTGAACCCTTGGAACGTGAAACCTGGAGGATTTCTTTTGACATAGAATGAGATATTAAGTAGATCTATGACGTTATTATTACGTGCGTTTATTGGACTAATTTATTAGGGATGAACTATCTGTAATGTTTAAGAGTAATTGCACTTTCGATGTATTTTAGTAGGATTTGATGACATTCCAATGATTTTATTTGATGCAAACATGCATTAGAATGAATATCTGGTAAAATTAACATTGAATGTATTAAAACAACAGTGTTTATTACATTCTGCATGAAAAAGATTTTTCTTTATGATTTCCGAAACTAATATGCAGTTCTTCTTTACAAAACCATTTAGGCTTTAGATGAGATCTGTTAAAAAAACAATATTTCATGAAATAGATAAATTCATTTTCCACTAAGTTGAATAGGGACACAAATATGACAGCAAAAACAAAACATTTACTATAAATGACAATAGCTGAAACTACTATGGCAGCTCATTTCAAATAGCTGTGAGAGAAAAAGTTATGGACGATATTTCGTAGGACTGACCTAGATGTTAGATAACGAAACCCTTCATTATCACTTCTATTGGTCACAGTATGAATATTTGCAAACTATAAAAATATTTCAATGAAGTGACGGTAATTGACCATTTAGCTGGTATTTTATCTAAACTGGACCAGTAGATAATGGAGCTATAGAAGTTATTGCTGTACCATAAAATACCGATTTGATGAAATAACTACTTATTGGTCATGATGATCAAAATGAACTTCCCATATATAAATTATCTGATGCGAAGCTGCTGACACATACAAAAGGTTTCTTTTTGTTTTTCCTTTGCGTCTTTTTTAAGTGTTATAAATTAAACACTGCGAATATTTTTACGACCGTTCCCAAGGTCTTGGAAGAGGCGTTTCATCGAAATATTTGCTTAGTTAGCGATTGTTTTGGCGACCAAGAGTCCCTGAAAGTAGTCATGAAGAAACTGCTTGTGAAGTGAAATAAGTACGTCTGTGAACGTTTGCGCACACATGCTAAATAAATCGATCATAAGTAGCCGTAGTACTACGTGTGTGCGGGTTGCGCATACAATTTAGTTCATTCGTATTTAAAACATTCCTAATTCGAGTTGAATTGGATGTAGTGCGTTAACGTTCTGACTCACACTTCATATCAAAATTCATTAAGCGCGAAACTTATTTTAAAACATCATTGTCTCAGTCTTCTTCAAATATTGGTAGAAAAAGACAAATTTAAAAAAAAAGAGCGAAGTTTAGCTGTAAAAGCATTTAATGATTTGTGTTGTGGGATCAGTAGATCCTAAAATAAGCGACAGGCAGTCAAATTTTGAGTATTAATATACGCCGACATTCGCAAAGCGCATAGTGAGATGGCATGTGGCTACAGATAACTATCTCGCACGCTATTTCGTTTTGAACTCTATTTTAGTTGTGATTTTGTCTAGTTGATTATTATTATCAAAGTATCGATGAAACAGGGCTGGAGGATATTATGCACACTTGTGTGGTTTATAGTTTTATTGCGAATTTAAGGTTTTTTTGGATTTAAATATTGTTTGAACCATTGTAAAATAATAATAATGTGATTGTAATTTTATTACCAAAAAAGCTTTTGTAATATCAATTTAGTATTTGATTTTATTGTACTATTTCATAATAATAATTATTAATTTGGAACCAATTATTTCAATCTGTCTAAAATAGTTTAAATGAAAAAGAATAAATGATTTAAATGATTTAAAATTTTCGAATCTGAATCAAAAATTGAAAGTGCAATTATTTGTAAACATCTATGCATACAGATCTTGTGGTGAATTTTAAGGGAATTCCATCTGAAATAGCAGCGTCTATATCATCATAGTTATGTTTAAATTGGCAGCTTCACAAAACTTTAAAAGTTGAAATCAAATAAAAAATTGGTAACAAACACTTTCATTTGATTAATTTTATATTTAACATATAGTTAATTAACATGTCATTTCAAAATGTGTGCCATATATTGGTGTATAATATAATTTTCATGTTTAGTCAGTATGAAGTCTTAAAATTTATTTGGGTGGTGGAATGATACAGTTAATAAGTTCCATCAATGCTATCTACAGTTGTACTATGTATAGTTTTTTTTCTAAACCAGTTACCCAAGAGTCTAATTCGGTGTTACCAAAGTATTTGACACCTTGAAGCAACCTTGCAAGTACTTAACATAAAATATACCATGAATGACTACAATAAAAAAAAAATAAAAAAAACTATATAATATTCTACCTTATGGAATTATGATAAAAAAAAACAAAAAAAAAAACGTTTTAAGTAGAAGATCAGCATGAAACTGACTTATTAAGTTATACAATGCACATGACAATTTAGTACATCTACATTAGTACAAAATGAAATTTCTTTGAGTTGAAAAATTAGAATAAGATGATGTTAAGAGATTTCATAAAGTGACATGGTTTATAAGCTAGTATAATAACATAATAGTAGAGGTACTCTAGTGTTTGTTTTAATTGTTAATAATATAATCAAAAGCAAGTGTGAATAATGTTAGGATAAACCAAATCTATCTTCATGCATAACATAATTGCTGTGCTGCTTATTGCATCACACACATCTACTTGTGATGCTGCGGAATTCCCTAAAATTCTTTGCTCTACCTTGAATTTTTCCTACAACTTCCATATGATACATTTTTTTTGTCCAAATCATTAGAACTTGTAAATATGATGCTTACTTCTAAACTGTTTAATATACAGTTCAAAGTCGAAATGTGACGAATTATACCAAAAGTACTGAATTTGTTTCCTTTGTCCCAAGACTGATCTCTAACACTAGCAAATTATTGGGCTTTGAAAAGCTAATGCAAAATCGACGTTCGCTGTAAGACGAGCGTCGCCACTTTCAGAATACAGAACTGTTTGTTCAATGGTTGAGAAGCAGCTGAAGTAATATTGTGACTGGCCACACATTGTGTGAATGAACCTAGTAATGATAAACCATTTATACTTACGAGTTGAACAAGGGATTATTTTGATCAAGCTCACGAAAATGCAATGCTCTTATTTAATGTTTATAATAATAATAGTCATTGTAAATAGATAAAAATATGTAAGAGAGGTGGCACGTCGCATCCGATGTGTTCATATTTTGTAAATAATTCAGTTTATATAAATTAGTTAATATTTAGAGATTGACTATATTTGTAAATTACGTTGTAATAACTTGAGTGTCCCTATAGAGTATATTCGATTGTTTCTCTATGATCACTGTCACAAATCACAATTTGCATTTTAAAAGTCCCAGATTTTTGAAGAAAAGTTCAAATTAGAAGGGTTGTAAAATTGTTTTTGCATAATTATAAAAAAAGTAATGTTTTTTAATCAAGTCAGATGAGTGACGCGCATGGGTGGGTACTGGGTGTTGTCACTGTGGCCGAGAGACGCAGCTTGCGACACGTTTGTCGATGGTTCATTCATCGCTTGGACGACTGTATTCTCTTGTATTTACGCACATCAGTATGTTTGCCGTGTTTTGTGCCTTCAACGCAGAGCCGATGAAATGCAAAGAGAATATTTGTGTGCTATAAGTGATTAATTTAATAGTGTAACTGTTAGCAGACCGTAAGGGACTATTATTTTGTAAGATACATGATATGTCACTCCTTATGAAGGTTGTAAGTCCACATAACGTAACTTTTGTGTTATTTATATCTTAACAATTTTATTATGATATTTAAAACAAGTTGAAGTATAGATTAAACATAGAAAGAATAACTTAATATTTGTAACTTTATAAGTATGCCTGTAGCCTAGCCCAGTGTGGTACCGTTGATGCATAAGATGATAGCATTACATACTGCATATCATATTAGAATGTTCAATTGAGTGTGATATTGAAGTTGATTATCTTACTGTTTGCGTCTGCTCAAATTGTTCTCAACAAAGTACATTTTCAGTGAATTCGGTAAATGTGTAACTAAAAGTTCGTTTTCTACATAGGCAACAATAATATGATAATGGTCGGAAAATGTCTATGCAGCTTTACTTTGAACTAGTGGAGTATGAAAATATTTTTTTACTTTGTACAGAATGTTATAAATGTGATACATAATTTTTGACATAATTAGAAATTGTGATTTAGTAAGGTGTGTAGTTTATAAAAAAAAAATATGAAAAAAACTCGCTTTACTAAATAAATTATACTATTCTACAGCTATGTGACGTTGTTTTCCCACGTTTTTCTATTTGGGTACTTATATTATATTCTAAGCTGTTGTACCGAATGCTAGTAAAATCAAACTAAAGGAAATAGAATGTTTCGGCCCGGTATTGTCAGACCTCTGTATCCCACCAATGCTGTGAATCATTTGCTTCCTGAGAAATAAACAACCAAAATCTTCAATTTCGTGTTTTTATTATAATCAACATCCTTGTTTAATGTAAGTTCATGTAATTATTATTTCTCGTAGTGTTATGTTTTAGTATAATGAATATTGGTGACTATGATACATATTTGCTTGACTACTCTTAAAAAATAATAAGCCATTCAAAAAATTGTTACTTGTAACTAAACTCACATTACGAGTCGCGGGTATTGATGAACATCGATTACCACCTGCAAGTGTTTAAACTCGCAACCTGAAAAGGCGCTTCGGTAATCGTATTTCCGATTGCAGAACCACTTACTACTTCTAGGTTTTTTTTAACCTAATTATTTAAACTAATATTATAAAGAGGTAAAATTTGTAAGTTTGTATGTAGGCTAGTATTATATTATCTGTGGTAGGGGGTAATCTCCGGAACTACTGAACCGATTTTGAAAATTCTTTCACCAGTAGAAAGCTACATTATTTTTGAGTGTTAGAGATAATAAATATTTTTGAAATTGACGCGGACGAAGTCACAGGCGGAGTGCTAGTATGCAATAAATTTTCATAGTTACGACGAATATACATAAAACATAGGATTTTTAGGAGGAGGAAAGACATGCAAGTTCACAGTCTTAAGAAGGTTACAGTAAACTTTAAGTTAATATTATGATGAATTGACGAACGATTAGCCTGTGTCGATCTAACTAATCTGTATCCATCTCATTAATCGCCATTAATTAGTTATCACGTCACGTGTAAGTATACCGTGAACAAGCTTGCCTATCAATCATAGTCATTATCCTAGTTAGGTATGTTACCTGTATGATTTGTTTGTAGAAGCAAACTGCTCATTTATGTGGGTTGTCAATTAATAACCGTCTTAGATAAATAATAAACATTTGGAACATTATAATTATGTTTGGTACTTAATAGTGTTTAAGTATATAATATAATAATAATATAAATGTAGATGGATGGAGTGGGAGAGGGAGGCCAAAGAAAAGATGGATGGATTGTGTGAGGAGTGATATGAAAGAAAAGGGAGTTAGTGATACCGTGACGGCTGAAAAGACAGAATGGAAGAAAAAACGTGTTGCGCCGACCCCAAGTAACATGGGATAAGGGCAGGATGATAATGATACTTAAGTGTTTCTGCTTTAGGTATTTTGTGCGAACAGTCCCTGAGATGTTTTCTACTGGGCAGGTGATCATCAATTTGGTACTTACCAAGACATCCCGACTCGTTTTCGTCTCGACTGTCTTTCGTGTCTTTCGTAGATCTTTGACAGTTGTTATGGGCACTACGAAGCCCGTAAGTGTGTCAACCTGTCTTACCAAAGCGTATCGTATCGTACCTAATACCCAGGTACCTAACGAGTAACGAGGCCGAGGAAGTGACAAAGTCTTGGCAATAACAAGTACCTAAAGTAACTTCAAGTCCGATTTGAAGCCGACCATAACATAGTTGGGAAAAGGCTAGGGACATGAGTCCATATTCTCTTCAGATACGATATGTATTTTTATGAAAAGTCTTCAATTTCACAAAACATTAAACATGTACCTATATTAAATAAAATTATGAAATATTCCATCTCAAAAGATTTTGTATCCATATTTTGAAATTAGATCTGTGAAAAGCCGATATTCGCCATTGTGTATTCGTATCGGTACTTACGGTTCTTGTACCACGGACTTGTCAGTGGAATGGCAGGTATTGAAACCAACATTTTTGTACGGGAGGTTCCGTTTTGTTGGAGTAGGTACCTATCGGTAGAAGAAAAGTTGGAATACACATGAAATGTTTTGTACGCTAGTACGTCGCTCCAGCCGCTGTTGTAGTCCAAATTGAACAAGACAGGTGGCGCTAAACGCAGACTTAAGTAGGTTTTTGCTGATATTTACGAAAAAATAAAACGTATTGGTACAGGCTGTCAGAGGAGCTCGTGGCTAAATTAATAACGGCCGCACGGGTCGATCCATCAGGTTAAGCTATGCTTGCCGGGGTTGGTCGATGGATGGGTCCAAATGTAAGTATTTCATGAAATCATGACATTTGGCATCAATTCTAACTGAGAGAGATTTATTGAAGATTTTAATGATTATAATTCTATAAATATACACTTGCTATGGCCGCGAATCAAATTTTGACCAAGATACAACCTGACACTGGCCTGCAAATTGCAAAAAACGTAAGAAAATTTGAATTTCGCGGGCTACCCTGGAGCATTTACTTTAAGCCGTTGGTCGCGGTAGTCAATTGTGGATCTTTGTCCTTTGACAGTCGTTACATACGGGTCGTCAAAAGCTGGAAAGTCGGGCATCCATTCTTACAAAAGGGTATTGTATTACCTAGTAACTGGGTTGTGGAGGTCAGATAGGCAGGCGCTCCATGTAAAATACTGGTATTCAGCTGCATACGGTTAGAGTCCGAACCCAAGATAGTTGGGAAAAGGCTAGGCAGATTGGTATACCTACAGGCTGTAACTGATAGACACTGAACAATTTTCTTTTAGGAAGTCATAGGTAGTCAATTTCCAAAAAATATTACTATTTCCGTACAAAGTTACACAAAAAAATTGGACCTCCCATACCAATTTTGATCAGATAAAGTTCGTATGGGAGGTCCATTTTTTTTTCGGAATTTTCTTTTCTATGACTTCCTTGAAGAAAGTTTTTCAATTCAATGGGGAGAAGCAGTATCTAAAATATAACCAATCATTTCCACTACACCCTGTAGAGTACGTCCGTATATTGGAAATTGGGATCTTAGCGAAAATATCAAGAGGCGGATCCTGTGTGGGCAGGGGTGGACCACTTTGCCCTAGGCTAGCACTACTAGGTGGGCCCACCTGATTAATTGCCAAAACACTGTTTTCTATTACTCCTTAAGTATAGGTACAACATACCTTCTTTCTCTTCGACAATGATAAAAAAGGTATAGCTCGCCGTCCGATGGTGCACGCCGTCTGGTGCTGACCAGGCCCGAGAGTCGACGGCGAGTAGTGTTCCACGCGTTTTTATTTATTTATTTATTTATGCACACACAAAAACACTTACAGAGAAAAAACGAACAAATACAGATAGAAGAGTAGGAGTTAGGGGGTGGGAAATCATCCACCCCTGTTCCTCCAACCCACCCCTGTTCCTCACTGCCCTGAATGCCCAGGGGCGAGGAAACTCTTTCGAATTTATCTTCAACCCCTAGGCAGTTACCGCACCCTTGGACACTCAGGCAGGGAAGGAACAGGGGTGGGTTTTAGTCAGTAAGAGTCTGCTCTACCCAGAGCGGGAGATGTCATTGGATGATTGCCCACCCCGCCAAAAAAAAGCCTTTATATTAACTCATAAGCAGAAGGAGGTTGGGATCTCAGTCTTTAGTTGAACAAATAGTTAACTTCGAACACAGGTTGGCCGAAATTCCGTACCACGCGGCCAGCGTCGGGCCCTGGAGAACATCACCTCTGTCGATTTTTAACTTTTTTGTGATTGAATGGTCCGGCTCTCAACCTTATTTTGCCTGATCTTCTTCTTAGCGTAGGTAAGTATCGATGGCAAATATAGATTGCCTGATTGTTTGATCATCCTAAATTTTACCAGGCGTTATCGAATAGAACAAAATTCATCTGAATTTCGGGTATTTTTAAAAATGTTCAATAAGTTAGGTACTGAAACCAACGTAGGTAGGTAACTACTATTCCGTTCCGTATGTGAACAACAATTTTGTGCCGTTTGCCGGCACTGTTAGTAACACTGTGTGGGGGACTGAGGGTCCTCTAACCCGCGAGGGTCTGGCACATTGCAACACTTTACACCTTAGTAGCTGCACCAGTGCACAAGATTCATAGTCCACAGATTTTTAAACAAATAAGAATTGCTTGTAAACCCTTGTAGGACCCGCCATATTAGCAGTGTCGTCGTGAAAAGAGAGCAGTCCTACATTATCCAGTTGCTGTCCATATGTTTCTAAAAAGTCTTGAAGAATCAACGAACCCATTGACCTCATTGTCCATTGTTTGCAATGGAGGCTCGGGGCCTATTGTATCCACGGGGCTCTGAGCTGCAGCCCAAATAGGCATTAGATAGATCCGGCCATGTATGTGGCTTTTTTTCTTTTTTTTTGGGGTTATGTTCAACTTTTAACAACTAAAACTACACGGTGATCCTTTGGCTTCCATGAGTCGAGAACGCATGGAGTATAATGTATGTAGGTAGTATGTACTTAAGGTTAAAAAAAAAGCGAAGACTGCTTATTAATCATGATAAGAATAGAATACATAGAATAGGAAATAATAACACTAGTTTACAAGAGTTTTATACCCGAGCTGAGTGTCAATTTTGGATTGAATTATCCAGAAAAAAAAAATATCTGGCACGCCTGGCTTAAGAAATATTTGTAGTTTAGGTAATAAACTAACACCAAATAGCAGATTGTCTTCTCATAGGTAGGTACAGTAATCTTGCAACATCCTAAAATTCATTATTTTGATTATCAAAAGTAATTAAATTATAGTGAAAAACGACGATTAAATTTTATTAGAAGAACTTAACTAGCTTCTACTCGACATTTTAATAAAGTTAGAAGTAAATTTAAGTAATTTCGGGATTAATAGGAGGTCAAAACACAATTTTATTATCAATGCGCCGCGTAGCGTATCATTTGGGGGCTACAGCGCAAATAGACTACGGACCAGCCTACGCGGCTACGGCCTATCTATTTAGCTACGAGTGCTACGAAACCTTTTGAAACTACTGCGTACTCTCCGTATTATTTCCAACGAACAGATCTTCAACTGCTCCGCGTTTGTCAGGGACTCTTAAATTACATTATAATGTTGCTGCTCCATGCTACGAGAAGATGACTTTTGCTCTTTACTATAGCGAATTTATAAATATGTATCAGGAAAAAAAAAAATTCTGGAAAATAGTTACTTAGTGTCAATTTCGGACTAAATTACCCATAAAAAAGTGTGTGTGTACATAGGTACGCACGTAAGAAGTTATACTTAATTGGCGTAACAATATAAAAAACCAAACTGTCACAAAGTTTACAAAATGAAAACAATCATTCTTCATGAACCACAGACCATAGCTAACTTCAGGGTGTCGGTTCTAGCTAACTTCAACCTGTGAATTTTGTGTGACAGTGATGCGCGCGCATCTTAAAATTTCACTCTCATCATTTTTTCATAACGCGCCTAAAGAAGTATAACTTCAATAAATTCACAATTTTAAGAACAACAATGATTAACCATCGTGGATTCTAAAATGAATTTCAGATTAGCAATCGGCACCCCCAAAAACCAATTACACGATACCCATATCGAATGTTTGAGAAAAAGTTGCATCAATAAGCAGTTAGGTACATTAAATGCCCCATGGTACTCACATTTAGTGTGCGTTTTATGCATATTTTAAATGTTGTCTCATTTAATTGGAAAATGTCTAGTGGTATTATGTTATAAAATTTTACACAGTACCCCATAAATAAACTGTACTTTAGCCAGTCTGAACCGAGGTTGATCTAAATTGTTCCTATTTCTAGTATTAAAATTATTCCGGTCATAACTTAGAAAAAAAATGAAGATTTTTCCGAATATACATAATGTTTTCGTATAAGTATTGACAATAAGGTATCGTCATGATCCTTAAACAGCTCCTGAAGAGAATCGCACCTGCGAAGTTTATATATGGCTCTGATAGCTCTCTTCTGTAGAATAAAAATAGACTCACTGTCTGGGTCCGTCCCCATAATAAAATACCGTAAGACATGATACTATGAAAGTAACTAAAATAGACCAGCCTCGCGGTATCTATATCAGTAAATTGACGGATTTTTCTGATCTTTTCTTTATTTTCCAATGTTACTTAACTAATAATTTTCCCACTGCTAGGACTCGGGTTTTCCTCTGCGAGAGTGTGGGCTGTAATCCACCACATTGGCGCGGTGGCAGAATCTAACCAGCGGACTATTGGAATTTCACAAAGAGGTCATCGACTGTCACAGTGTCATTTGACCTTATTTCACCGAATCATTGGCTAATAGTAGCGTCAGCTAAAGTTTGAATTTCGTAGTAGTAATTTCGGGATTAATAGGTCAAAACACAATTTCCAATGCAAGCGTAGCGGGCTACAGCGTAAATGGACTACGCACCAGCCTATGCGACTACGGCGTAGCTATTAAGCTACGAGTGCTACGAAACCTTACAACCGAAACCCAAACTACTGCGTGCTTTTCGTATTATTTCCATCGAGTTTACATTTGTAAGGGACTCTTAAATTACGTTATGCTGTTGCTGCTCCATGCTACGAGAAGATGGCTTTTGCTCTTTATTGTATTGTATTTAAAATAAGTATCTGTTAATCTCTACACAGTATAAAACCAAGTCGCACCGTCATACGGTTTCCATCAATAGATAGAGCGATTCAAGAGGAAGATTTAGATGTTGTAATTCGTCAAAGTTTTGTGTAAATTAGTGGAAATATAACGATGATTGTTGAAGAGGTCGGAAAAAATCAAGCCGTCTGGGAGCTTTTATCGAAAACGCTGACTAATTACCGTTCGAGATATAACAAAACAATGTATGTTGGGGTTGTTTCTCTTTTATAAGCCTACAAAAAAGTCCGCGATGGCATATGTCTAACTTTTAAGGATAGTTTACTGTACTATACCCATTTTAATTTTAATATTTATGAAGACATCCGTCCAGTCTCATCATAATACACACATCAAAAGTGTCTAGGGATCAAGTACATTTTTAACTATAAATAAAAAAATATAGAATTAATATTTAGCAAATCTAGTCTTCCAGGCTGGCTTCTTACTTTAATTCCTATGTTTAAGGTGGATGCTCCAGGGTAGCCCGCGAAATTCAAATTTTCTTACGTTTTTTGCAATTTGCAGGCCAGTGTCAGGTTGTATCTTGGTCAAAATTTGATTCGCAGCCGTAGCAAGTATGTATTTATAGAACTGTAATCATTAAAATCATCAATACAACTCTTTCAGTTAGTATTAGTACCAAATTAGCACTAATACTAACTGAGAGAGTTATATTGATGATTTTAATGACTATAATTCTAGAAATACATACTTGTGGAGCTGTCACCTTGAGTTAGAAACTTATCCCTATATTTTATAAAAATTATGGGAAATTAACCAGAAGAAATTAAGTTAATGTCGTCAATTAAATTGCAGAAAAAGGTAAAAATGAGAATTTTTACATTTTTATTGTAAACATAAAAAATAATAATCTGTGTTTCCACCATTGACACGAATCCTACAATCACAGCGAGTTGGCATGCTTAAAATCAGTTCATCAAAATCACTTTGAGGAATGGCCGCCCACGTCCTTTCTAACAAGTCAAAAAAGATCTTCTATGGAGCACATCTCATGCGTGCTCAATTGGGTTGTGGTCTGGAGATAGGGCAGGCCACGGCAGAACGTTGATGCGAGCATCGTTAAGAGAGCGTGTTACGATTCTAGCCGTGTTTGGACGTGCGTTGTCATGCATTAGTCGAAACGAATCACCCAACCGGCTTCGTAAAGGGATGATCACGTCTGAAACAATCCTCTCCGCATAAATCTAAACATTGAGGTAGCCCCTGATCCAAATGAGATCGATTCTTCCACCGATCCAAATACCGGCCCAAACCACTATTGTTCCCCTTTCACATGAATTCACTTTCTGAAAAAAATTAAAACTTTCTTGACGTTCAGAGGTCCTCCAAACTCAAGTACGTCTTGTATCTGCCCTCACACCGAAACGAGATTCATCGGAATAGCAAACACAACGCCAGTCTTCTTTCTCCCAATTTCTCTGTTCGCGAGCCCATTGTAAACGCGCCACGTAAACGATTTGGGATGGTTTGGTCGCTTATCAGAAAGCTTGAAGAGCTGTGGAGCCTCATAGCCAACATCATGGCGGTCATGGTACGATTCCCTCGAGCAGTATTTTGGATGTACCGGTCCTGTCTGTGAGTGGTGATGCGAGATCGTCCTCCATGTCGCGCAGCCACGCTGCCCGTAATACGATAGCGTGTCCAGAGGCGGCTTATGACGCTCTGTATAGTGCCAAGAGCGACAGCCACAGTACGTTGCCTGGAACCAGCTTACAACATTCCGACGGCTCTCATCATATCTTCTCGTGTCAAATGATGTCGTCGCTCCATATCGATGCAATTATTTTTGGTTTTCTAAAAACGCTATTGCACACTTTAATAGAAATCCTGATCGACAGTTGATTTTATGTTTTTAATCAAAATTTAAAGAAAATTCCTTATTCAAATAGTGAAATTCACTAAAAAGAATCAATAACGATCTAAAAAAGTTAAAATAATAATCCTCAATTGCGGCGATACTCTAAAACGTACTTGATCCCTAGATACTTTCTTTCTACACTGACACCACATTAGTATCTAAATTACACCCGTGCGAAGCCGGGGCGGGTCGCTTGTTTATAAAATATTTCTTTGTGATTGAAAATTAATTGTAGGTAACATAGAAAGTGAAAAAGGTCTTTATTTTTTTCTGAAAGCGGGTACCTAATATCCCAAATAGAACGGCCTACGCCGTAGCTATTTTCTATAGCTACGAGTATTAGCTACAAACTATAAAAATTGCTCTCCGTGTTATTTTCAACGAATCAATTTTACGAACTTATCGGAAACTGCTATGCGTTTGTTAGTACCTGTTGAATTACATTATGTGTGTCGTAGTTGGCGTCCTTTGCTGTGGGTCAAGAGAAAGTTGCCTATAACTTTATGGGATGAAGAATATTCTGTACGTTTTCTGGAAATATCTATATCGGGTGTAAAAAGACAGTTTCCGAAGCCGAAAGCCACATATTCTACCCATTATTTGGATATTTTTTCCACCCTATATGGTGGTTCTGGAGATATTGAAGGTCAAAATCGCATTTTTTTCACTTTTTTATGAAAATGAATTCAAAGTGTATATTACTAAACTTTTTTCCAAACAAACATTACTTGATTATTCGATATTTTTTTCGAATTTTCGAAATTACGCATATGTTTGATAATCATTGCATTCTTGTAACTTCATACAAAAACGCAATGAATATCAAACGTATCCAACAAGTACCTACGTGGCTTAGAGCGAAGGGGCGGGGATTAACTCCACTTGCCTGGGTTCGCGTTACATTGCGTGCATAATTTTTTTTTTGTCGTACCTAAAAATAAAAGTCGTTTCCCAGCATCAATTTTTGCGCAAAGCTACTTTGATATATGTACAGTGTGCGTGGTTGATGGCTATGTGGTGTATCTTTTTACACCCTTTTTATAGCAGAATAAGCTTAATCAGTCTTTTAATGTCCCCACTGCTGGGACTAAGGCCTCCTCTCTAGGAGAGAGAATGGGCCGTAATTCACCACGCGGGCCCAGTGCGTGTTGGTGGATGTCACATGTCGCTGAGTTTTTGGTTCTCGGACATGCCGGTTTCCTTGCGATGTTTTCCTTCACCGTTGTGAGAGCAGTGGTGATTAAATACACTTTATTGCACAAAGTAAAGCGCCTGCCTGGGTTTGCACTCACGACGGACAACTCGTACCGTTTTTGGATATAAATGGTGGTAACAAATTGTAACATAGGGAATGCAATTAAAATATTAGGTCTTTTTAACCTGATGTTGCGGTCGAACATTCGAGACATTAAAATCTTTGTAATCTCTGCTAAATAGACTTAATTTAATTTGGTAGTAGTTGGCTTTCGAGACATTCAAATCTTTATAATTTCGTAGTGGACGATTATTCCTTACATCACGATTACTGAATTTACCCAAATTCAGTAATCGTGAGGTAAGGAATAGTCGTAAGTTAATGAAAAAGGAAACTATGACCAGAGAGACCTCATCACATGAGTATATCAAAGTTTTATTATAAAATATTTTACAACGAGCCAAGTTCTGAAGTCACAAATCCGCTCTCAGCGAAACATATTTCCTCGCTACGATCTTGACCTTATTCATAGTCTTGGTCCTGCTTACATCAAATTGAGAAGCTATCTCGTTGTGATTTAATCGAAATTGGAAAAGGATTTTGGGGTTTCATGAAAAAAAGTCGTTCCCGTTAATTCCTAACATTTAATGTGCCATTGAAAATTATTACAGATTGTAGAGAAGTACTTAGTTAAAAGTGTTAGTAACTCGGGAATTACACTCGGCTGAGAGTGGCTTGGTACTTTGTTTGCCGTAACGGGCGTTTTATACACTAAAAGTGCGAGCATTTTCTACAAAATGGTATAATGGCTATTCTCACTTTAATATTTAAAAAATGCGAGATTTTCGTACCAATTTGACACGACAGGAACATGGAATGCCTTTTATTCGAAGAATTATGAAGAAATAGTGTTATAACGCTCGGAATACAATATTGCATTTAATATCTGGCTACATTCATTGGTAACAATATATTTTCAATCCTAAAACTACAGCAGAGCACACAGATCCTTTTTTTTATTTTTATTGATAGACTCGCGTTTTACCAGTATCTCACCTATCACATATGCTTATATTTGAGTTTATAAATACCTTAATAAATTATTAACAATAAGTACAACGTATTCTTCGAGAATTTCTCGAAACACTGAATTATGTCTAGCTACATCGAACAGACAGAAAGTTTATGTTTAAATCAAAAGTTCAGAGCTAACTGGTAGGGCACGTACCCTCAGATGTAGCAAAGAATAAGTACCGAGTTACGTGGGTTTGTGTTAAGTACATCATATTATTTATATTTCAAAATTACTTGACGTTTATAAAAACAGATAATAACATCAACTTATAAAATAGGGGTTACCATAAATCTAGTTTTACCTCCCACACAAAATAAACATTAGGTATTTCTGCAGTAAGTAGATAGAAACTCTAAAACCATTTTATAGGTATTGCTGCAAATAACTATAATAAAAACGCGAAATTGAGGCAGAACAGTCTTAAAATTAATTCTGATTAACAATTAAGGCGTATTATGTATCTATCGTTTTTTCCGGATAATAAACAACTTAAGAGCTTTTCTTCAAAGCTACGAGTATTATAATGATGGTCTATTTTTTTGGTGCCGACCAAATTAATATATAGGAAAGTACGTACCTACATTAATTTTATTTCGCTACCTAAATTAGCGAAAGGTTAATTACTTAAAGGTCACGTAATTTCATCCTAATTATAAGGCGAATGAACTATTTATATGACATTGGTGCCGATTCTCTTATTCAATAACTAAACTAAAATTAGAGAATCGCTGTCTTTTACTAAAAGGCAGTGCGAGAAAAGGACGGCTATAGCTATGAACTAAGTTAGAGCTGCATCACCGTGTTTTTAATCGACATGTTTTTACGTGTACCCTTAATTTGTATGGAAATATTAGTTCAACTAAATTTGACAGCTCTAATTTACGTCCGTTTCTTTCTTGTTTTATTAGAGAGAAAGAGATAGGAATAGCTTAAATTAGGTTTATTTCGTACAAAACAGAATCCGCACCATTGTATCTTACTAGTAACAAGTTAGGTATCGCCGCTACAATAAAGACATCATAGAGGTGAAAGTGCCATAATCGCCACGCTTGACAGAGTTTTGGCAAATTGGTGATTACAGTATATTGTTATAAGCAAGAATGTACCGTATGGACTGTGGTTCCCGACAAATAAAGGACTACCCTCCCTTCTCTAGGGAGTCGTAATAGGCATCTAAGGGATTAGGTTAAGGGGATGGGCAACCACTTGTCCCTTCTCATTATAGGTAACAACATACTGCGACCACCTATCCGATTTATTTTCATAGGACGTTACTTGTTAGTGTCTTTTCACACATCCCAGTTAACGGGCATGCCCGCCCGGGACCGGATAGTCGGGGCTGGTTAGCCGGTGGTCGGTTGCAAAGTGTATGTGTACCTAAGCCATATAAATGCAGTCGTCCTACTTCCCCAGCTACCGACTACCTTTCAACCCGAGCTTGTGACAGGAGTGCCCTTTTGAAAGCAGATCGAGAAACATTCGAACTATCTCAAACGTGCCCAAACGGCCCAATATGTAATAATAGCTATACTGAACAATTACAGCCTTATTTATAAAACTTGAAAGAAAAAAAAGAAAAAGTATTTATTTGCCACAAAGTAACGACATACACAACAATATCATTTTGCTAGCTTAACCTTTACCGATAGTGTTAGTAGTTCTTATAACCACTAACACTAACATGCACACACTAACACACACACACACACACACTAACTTGCTAACCATATGCTTAGATAAATACTAATCAGCGGCTTCTAAATGCAAGATAACAACGTCTCATCCATCACATTCAGTTGTCTATAGAATATAACCTGTTTTAAATGATTAGTCAATACCATAGACTACTACTATTGAACAAAGTAGTTTATATCGATGGGCAGATTCAGTTCTTAAAAATGCACACACCTTTCCGTTACACCCTGTATAATACTAGAGATTACTGTACCTACCACCCACATTTAGGTATCCTTATTGACAGAAAATTTTGAATTAAGAACTTGCTAATTAGTGTTTAAGGTAATTAAATACCTAGTTATTTTTTTATATATATGGATGATAAGCAACCGATATATGTTCCGATATTAAAAAAATATAAATAATATAATGCGCTTCCTTCAACGCAGTATTCGTTACCTGGCTACAAACTTGTGCGGAATGACAGAACTGGCAAAGGATGTGGAGGGGTCGCCATTTATCTCCGTGGAGTCAATCAATCTGTCTAGCCTTTTCCCAACTATCTTGGGGTCGGCTTGCAGTCTAACTGGATGCAGCTGAATACCAGTATTTTACATGGAGTGACTGCCTATCTGACCTCCACAACCCAGCTACTGGGTAATACGATACCCTTTAGTAGGACTGGTTGTCAGACTTTCGGGCTCCTCGTGGAGACATAACATACAAAGTCGTTGATCAGTCCCTGAGTAATTATACCAAATCCGCTGAGCACCTCTTTATTGAAATTACTTTCAACCACACCAAGTTACTTTTAGGTGTGAAAAATAAAATGTGTGTTCAATAGTCCCTCCTGTCATATTGATTACTTCTCTTCTTTTGAATTAAAACTTGAATATTTTTCTTCTCTATGCGATCACACGATAATACTCGGAGACTTCAACACCTGCCTGATAAAGGATGATGTGCGCAGCCGTAAACTCCAGTCCCTTGTCTCTTCTGTCAACATGCATATTCTTCAGCTTAAGATGAAAGCTACACCCTAGCCCGCAAAATTCAAATTTTCTTACGTTTTTTGCAATTTGCAGGTCAGTGTCAGGTTGTATCTTGGTCAAAATTTGATTCGCGGCCGTAGAAAGTATGTATTTATAGAATTATAATCATTAAAATCATCAATATAGCTCTTTCAGTTAGAATTGATGCCAATTGTAAGTATTTTATGAAATCATGACTACCCATCATGCTCCCCCGGGCCTGCGGACGGCGAGTAGCGGGTAACTCGCCGTCCGATCAGCACCAGGCCCGAGAGTCGACGGCGCGTAGTGTTCCACGCGCGCCTCAAAGAGTTGTCAGCAAAGGACGGGGCCTGCCACGGCCAGTGCCTGCCCGGGGGTGGAGGATAAATTCGAAAGAGTTACCTCGCCCCCGGGCGCGTAGGGCAGGGAGGAACAGGGGTGGGTTTTAGTCAGTAAGAGTCTGACACGCCCTTCCGCTCCACCCCAGAGCGGAAAGAGTCATAAGATGATTTCCCACCCCCCAAAAAAAAAAAAAAAAAACCCATCATGCTCCCCACTGTAACCCTTCACTATTAAACCTTATTCTGGTTTCCGATGCAAGCAAAGTGGCCACGCATGGACAGCTTTCTGCCTCTTCCTTCGCAGTTTCAAGAAAATTGATCTGAATCGTTTGAGGGAGGATGCGAACAATATTAACTGGTCTCCTGTTTATGATAGCAATGACGTGGTCACCAAGGTATTTAACTCGATAATGCTGAAACTCTTTGATGTGCATGCCCAACTCAAAAAGGTCAGAGTGAAGCATCTTCCGGCTCCCTGGTTGTGTGACAGCATCAGAAGCGCAATGTCGAAGATGGATAAGGCTAAAAGGCAGTACAAACGGGACCTAACTGCTGAGAACTGGTCTTTATACAAAAAACTGCGCAATCGCTGCGATGCTAAAAGGCGCCATATCCACAACTCTGTTCAAAACTTCAACACAGTACAAGTATGGCAATTTCTCAAATCTCTTGGTGTCGGCAAAGCTGTGGACGACAACACGCCGGATATTGATCTTAACACAATTAATTTACATTTTTCCAAAGCACCTGTCGTTCTGGACGATAACGTTTTAAAGCTTTCACTCTTAACAATCTCTCTAAAATTCCACTGCCAATATGTACTTCATTCTTTTTTCAACCAGTTACAGAAGGGGATATTAAGCGGGCTATTACACATCTATATTCACGAAAGCGGTGGGCAATGATGGTCTTCAACTTCAGATGCTTCTTCGTATCCTGAATGAACTCGCTCCTGTTATCCTCCACACTATCAACTACTCCCTCTTTACTGGCTGCTTTCCTTCTGCGTGGAAGAAAGCACATGTTCTGCCTTTAAACAATGTCCGCGTCAGTTTCCCAGTACCATCCCATTTCCATACTTCCAATCCTATCCAAAGTCCTTGAGAGTGTTGTTAATAATCAACTGTCTCATTTCTTTTCCTCTGCCTGCTAAGTCCTTATCAATCTGGTTTCCGCCCTGGCCAT
Source organism: Polia nebulosa (assembly GCA_951329385.1). Taxonomy (NCBI): domain Eukaryota; kingdom Metazoa; phylum Arthropoda; class Insecta; order Lepidoptera; family Noctuidae; genus Polia; species Polia nebulosa. The sequence continues at coordinate 20,922,015 of OX589592.1, read as the reverse complement.
AGCACAGTATCGGCACTAGTTAAAATAACTGACGACATCCGACTGACCATGGAAAACAGGCTTCTTACAGTGTTGATTCTACTGGATTTTAGCAGTGCTTTTAATTCAGTTGATTTAGACATCCTCATAGGTATCCTATCCTCTCTTAACATAATAATATCTCCTCCTATGATTGGGTGGTTTAATTCTTATCTTCGGGGTCGCTCGCAGTCGGTTGTAGTATGCATTATGTTTATGTATCACACATTTGTTTAGTTTATTTAAACAACATATTATATTTTAAGTTTTTGTTGTGCACTTAAGATGTAAGTACCTACTTATGCAAATGTATTTTTCACCCTGAGGTTTGCTGTAAGAAAACCCAAATTCTGGGTTAAGCTCGGCTTTGTAACTAACTGTTAATTTGTGTTTTATTTATATGTTATATGTGTACAATAAAGAGGAGTTCGTGGCTAAAGTAATAACAGCCGTACGGGTCGATCCATCAGGTTAAGCTACGCTTGCCGGGGTTGGTTCATGGATGGGTGACCATCTTTACATACCGTGACTCCTCGATGTGTCGGAAAGCACGTTAAGCCGTTGGTCCCGGCTGTCAATCGTGGATCTTTGACAGTCGTCACGGGTCGTCAGAAGCCCGAAAGTTTGACAACCAGTTTTACCAAGGGGCATCGTATTTGCCTAGGGGTTGAGAATAAATTTGCCCGCCCTTCTGCTCCACCCTAGAGCGGGAGAAGTCATTGGATGATTTACCACCACCCAAAAAAAAAACAGTTAAAAAAAACGGAGTATCGTATTGCCCAGTAACTGGGTTGTGGAGGTCAGAGAGGCAGTCGCTCCATGTAAAATACTGGTATTCAGCTGCATCCGGTTAGATTGGAAGCCAAGATAGTTGGGAAAAGGCTAGGCAGATTGATGTGTACAATAAATAATAATAATAATCTCATAATTATTGTAAAAGTTACAAACGCGGTTGTGAAATAAATAAAAATAAACACATCAGTCTATCTTTCCTTCTTCGCAGAAAAGTAAATACCTACTTAATATTAATTATTCGTAGAAAACGTATTAAAATCAGAAAAACAGAAAAGATGGTTTTAAAATAAATTTAAACTGAACGGGGAATGCTTTGGGAAAATAAGTAGCTTATTTTGCATGATATCTACAGTGAACGTTCTTGGTAAGTAGCAATGTACATTTTACATGATACTTATAGTGAACGTTCTTGGTGAGTAGCAATGTACATTTTATTGTAACAGTTTTAAGTAAGATCATTTTAATGACGCTTATTAAAAATAAGTTTCCTTAAAGCACATATTTCATTAGTAAGTACACAGATAGGATGTACTTACATTAGATAAAGATGGGGAGCAAATTGCGGGCGGCGGGCGCCACACGCGGCCTCCTTCACAATAAATTAAAAATTTAATTAAACTGTGAATGTAAAAATTAAAGTGGTCGCAACTGCTTGATAAACGCTTTTTACTTACTTTGCGACCGTTCATTATACAATGGAAGTGTCATTTACAAGTATGTTTATCATTTTTAGACTTTTTTTTACAAATAGGCACATTTACCTGTAAATAATGACGCAAGAGGAAATGATTGTTGATGATTAAGAAATTGATGATTTTTAACCATTAATCCATTTGCAAAATGCGGTGATCTTCGGTGATTATGACAATAACCGTCAGCAGTCTTTAGGAAATTTATGCGTAAAACCACAAACGTTAACAATCTGATGATAATAATTAATAACTGAACGGAAATCAATAACTAATTCGTGAGTTAGTAGGTAGTAGTTGATTGAAATAGTTATCATAATGTTGTTACCGTTAATCTATTAGTAGGTACACAAGGGTCTAATAGGTGTTCCTGATTGTTTTGCGCCACTATATTTATAAAGGAACTTTATTTATTGTGCCCCGAAATTATTAACAACATGCCTACGTGTTTTAAATGAAGTTTTAACTAGTTTCTGTCCGTCGCTTGTTTCGGAGATAAAAATAGGGCATGGAATTTGATCCCGTGGGTACTGTACCGTGAGCTGACCCCACTGATCTCTAAGGGTAGGGCCGTGGTATAGGTCGATAGATTAAGTTGAACGTGTAGTGTACTGGTTTATAAGACGTCTTTAGTTTGATGTTTTCTTCTGGTTTTTGTTTTTTGTCTCTTCTACTCCATTTCGTACCTATAACCTGCCTTATGTTACTATTTCTAGGAAAAATATCATATTCTAAAATCACGGGTTAAGTAAATAGGAATTATGGCTTCTTGCTGATCACCTTTCAAACGGTTTCGAAAGAGCCACCTACAGTATTCCTGTTATTACTGCGAAGGCTGACATAAGATACGATAAAGAGATGCGCCCCTCTAATAATACCCATGAGACAGTCGGGATACTAAACCGTACATCAGTGAAAATGTGATTAAAATCTGTCCAGTAGTTTCATATGATTCATGTGAATTTTCATGATAAACGCGACCGAGGGAGCGATTTTCAACCTTTTTTCTTGGGACGCATATATTATGTGGAACGTCACGTGGCCGTAGGCAATGACCTTTTTAAAGGGTTGAATTATTTTTGGGAAATGTTTATATTAAGGCATATTAGACTTTCCCAAATAGTATCACAATATAGATATTTTAAAGTTGTTGCTAGGAGAGCTGTGTACCCGGATAAAAATATTTGTTTTGTTAACTCGAGACATGGGCTGTTTGCGTCCCAAATCAATAAAAATCTTTTCAATAACTTTATTTACTTACTTTCACATTCGTCATAAGGAATAGGTATGTGCCTACTAGCTAAGGATTATGTGTCAAAACGTATTCCAATGACTAGCATATTTTTATTTTTTTAACATCTTGAATGCGAATGCCAAGAACACTACACAAAAATCCGATTGATCTTATAATTTACTCGTACGAATTAGAGGTCTAATTAGGCCTCTTATTACGGTTATCGTAAACCCGATGAGCTACACTGCGAAGGCGAAGTCTGTTGGGTCTCAAGATGAGTTGATTGGCTTGATCCTTCAAAATATCTTAGAAGAACATCTTCTAAACATCTTATATCAAGCTTTTAAAGGATCCCATTCAACTAGGGTTGCCATAATTATTGGGAACTGATACGGGACTCCTTAGTGCCAAATAAAAACTGAAAATGTTTAGTATATGTTTAGTATGTAGTAACGGTTTATTATATTAAAAAATCAATGCAAAACAACAAAAACCAAAAAAAAACAGTTCTCTCCAATCATGATAAATTAATAGAAAACCATTTCAATAACTGTTGAGAAGAACCTGCACCAAGAAGAGGTTCCTGTTTCTTCACCCAGTGATATTTTAACGTAGATTTTACTTTATTAATTTTGTGTTTTTGTTTCTTTGTTTTACATATTCGTAAAGTTGGGCGCATATCATTTTAAAATTATAATGGCATATCAGAATAGTTGGCTTTACTAAACCAATAAAAAATGTCAAAGATTAAAAGCATCAAAGTTCAGGAGTGGGGCTTGTTACGTCACTTTTTGGTGAAAAGTATACCACCGCGTGACGTCACGCAAAATTTCAACGCACTGTATCGTTCTCTTTTTTGTTTACGTGACAAAAGAAAAAATACGTGTCCAATATTTTTTGGTAATCTAACAGACGGACCAAATATATTTTTTTAGGAAACTACCCCATTGCTTCAAATTTGTCAGTCAACAATATATTTCTTTCGTCCGTCCACTGCCATCATCACCTGCCATCGGCTTCGAACTTCTAATAAGTACTTGTATATTGATAAATGGGCCAAAACGGGACAAGTAACGATACGGGACGTCATACTTAAACATTGTGATAGTACCTTATTTACGGGACGTATGGCAACTCTACATACAACCAATGACATATTCGTCGATTCTCGTATGTATCGTTTTGCAGATCTAAGGGGCCGTCTCCACGAGTGAGGATCTGCGTTTCTATCGTCGTGTAATCTCATCGATCACTAATAAACTGTAATCTCCACGAACTAGCGACTATCCTGCCAGGCGTATCGTCGCAACTAGTAACGGAATCGCCGCGTTTTCGCGACGAGGGTTTGTGCAGTAGCTACAGGCGTACGGCAATACGATGACGTTTCGCTCGCACTCAGCCACTCGTTCTAAGAGAGTGTATCGAAAATCGCCGCGTTTCTCTCGCTCGTGAATAGAGCCCTAATAATGTTTCAAAATGAAAACTGCTACCAAATTATCTTTTGCGGAACAGTTGAGTCTAAAATGCCTCATGATTTAAAGTGGAAACAAACAGAGTTTTCGTTTAAATACGGTCGTCCGTTGTGCAGAACTCGATAAACAGAACACGTACCTGCAGTACAGGCATCTATCTTATTTCTGTGGCGCATTTAATTCACTGTACCTCTTCAATGACTCCGCCTGCACCGTGCACCGCATCCGCTCGGTAAATTGTGGCGCGAGAGTGTTTGGGTATTTCCCAGCAACTGGAGTGGTTATTTTGTTTAGTACCACAGTCGCATCTAGACATTGGACATCTATGTCACAGTTGTATCTGAGTCGGAGAGCTTATGTTTTTATCTGTTTTGTAATCTGCGGTTAACCCTTTATCATCGGTTAAGACTGAATAAACGCGAGTTAAGAATTATGACTTAACTCTTTCGGGATTAGACGACTTGGTTAAGTTGATAACACATAAATAATAGGGAAGGGCCATGTTGGAATGTTCAGGACGATGTGATTGAAGGTAGATTGAAGCTGTGAAAAAAAGGATACCTACGATGGCTCCCAAGAAGGCCCTGCATGTTACAAAGAGGCTGCCTAATATGTTATTGGGAGGTACTTATATACAAAGGTAGTTCTATAAATGCGATAAGTAAGTACTAATTACTTCCATAACAATAATACATAGTATTAACGATAACAGGAGTTCAAAGGTACACACAAGTAACGCACACGTGCGAAGCCGCTAAGTAGCACTCTACAGCTGTTTATGTGGAAAGTTTACCTTCCACGAAAAACTCTCTACAGAGGGTAAACACCGCATAAATCCAGTCTAATTACTAAAGTTAGGAGTACGATCATAGATCGAAGGTCGAGGCTCTTCATCTAATAAGTGTTATAGAAAAAGTCGCGATAATCATTTTTATTATAAGGAATTAAAACTGTTTAATGTTTCAAAACTTCTCTGTATTGTAGTTCCGCTCATATATCTAAAATATACGGTGTATATTTACAGACCATGAGTTGAGTTTACCCAAGTTTGAGCGAACAAAGAGTACCTAACTAAATCCAGCTTTTCAAGTCGCCTTTTATGTATGACTTAGAATATTCTGAACAGTGAAGGAAGTAGGTGCAAACTTTCCATGTGCATACTTCAGTTCACTGCCTAGCCTGGAGAGTGTTGATGTGGTGTGGACGCAAGGCGGCGCGCCGGCACTCGCAACCTCCTCGGATGCTTGTTGTCTCAACTAAGTATGATTTACCGTTAAACTTCGCATCTCCTTTCCTGAAATAACACAAACTTAGTTCTGAAAACTGTGCCATGTAGAGTGAACATTTGTCTGATTTGTTGCGAGCCGATATCCCGATTTAGTGCAATAACTGCGTGTGACGCATTAGTTCACTCTACTGAAACGAACATTCAGCTGAAAGACTTTAGTGCAATGTTTTACCAAAAGCACGTAACTGATGATTTGTGTGTAACAAGTAGGAGGGGAAAGTTACAGCACTTCAGGTATGTAATAAGTATTTGATGGCGCCGGTATCAATTCGGAGCAGATACAATAAAACCCCTGAGCACATATAATAACGCATTTTTGACGCGAGAGTTTCGGAGAAATTGTTTTAGTCAATGCAGCACTTATTTTTTTACACCTTATACTTTTTACACGCGCCAGAAAATAAGCTTTCTTTTTTTAGTTTTGTCAGGGTAAATCTTTAGGAGTTTTCCAATTTTAGGCAACTTTAATTTCTTCCCGTAAACAGTCGACCCTCTTACTGTGTTTGATGTGTCCGTATATGTAATTACTTAATTAGATAATCAAATATATGAGTACACAGAAACATCGTGCCTTTTACTTTCATTAGTACCTAGGTAGGTACCTATGTATTGTTTAAAATACTTATGAGCAAATTAGGCCACATGATTTGTGTATTTTTAAGAGATCTCTCATCATCCTACTAAACCTAAGTTCCACAGTTAGATTGAACCTTCCGAAGCGGTTTACACAAAGAAGTTCCGAGCCCGAGTAGCACAAATGCAAAAGTACCAATTAAAAGCTAACTCTAGAGCAATGTAAACGAAGCTTTTCACAATATAGTCTTATTGAGAGCTATCTATCCGTGAACGTGCTCGACAAATCGCACAGATAAATTCCCATTCATTAGCTTAATTGTCGATCGTCAATTACTGCAAACTGACTGCGAGGATACATTAATGCGTATAACATACCACCCAATTAAATCCTACCTTGTCTTGCAATTGACATCAATGACGTAAATTGTAACGTAAATCATTTATCCAAAATACAGTCCCTAGGTACTTTATACATCTATCAATCCAAAATAAATTAAAGCTTCAAACCACTCTCTCAATATTCAAAATGCCTTAAACTATGTGAAAAGCCTAAAAGCTTAAATTTTGCATAGCATACAGACAAGCTTCATAAACAACGCAGGCATCCGTCAAGGATTTTTAGAAATTCATCCTCCAAGGGGTCAGATGGGAGGTCAAAGTATGCAAACGAAGTCGCGAGTAGCAGAGTGTATTAAAAACGTTTGATGGAAACTAGTGCCTCATATAAAAAGCCACTCGGGCTGAATAATATTTTACAGACCATATTATTAAATTATATTTCTACCAAATGCCACAAGTCGTCTGAAATTAAAAGAAGAAAAGATGAAAACATAAATCATATCATCATATTTGCATTGAATATGAATGATGAACTTAAAAGATTCTATCTCGATATATCAGTAGTAGATAGAAGGTACCTATTTAGGTTACAATATACTATTAGTTTATTATTTTTAGATTGTTTTTGTATTTTATTTATGGACCTTAGTTGCCTGATAATAAATCATTATTATTTATAATATAATTCAGCCTTATAATGTTCCCATTGCTGGGACTCAGGCCTCCTGTTTATGATAGCGAATGGTCCCCAATCCACCACGCGGGCCCAGTGCGGGTTTTTAAAGACAAAATAAAGATATTTGTACCAATATTGCAGCTTACAATACACTGGGGATTAATCGGTACGATATAATAATATTCTACTAGACATAAAAGATATATCTGTGTCTTTGTCCATTTTAACGACACACAACAATTTCAATATATCAATAACTACATGAAAGACCAAGTAGATCTACACAGGTACAATCACAAGCGGGCAGCCATTGAAGATACCTATTGTGCATAATAGTACGTGTGTGTGACGCAAATATACGGCATCGAGAATCCCTTTGTTGAATTTAAACTGTGCCGTGATCTGTCCGTTACTCCTAAAACATAAAAGGCTCGCCGACTACAAAACGGCATGACATTCACTGTGACTCAATTTAACTGCGACTGACGTACATCACCCACTCCGGCCGCACATGACGTAATTGCATACCAATGATAACCATTCATGTGATTTCACTTTAAACTCGCTACTGTTTAACATTGTAATCTGTAGTTCACATGTTAAGCAGATATATCTACCTGGGCTGTATATGTATTAAGTACAGCGAGGTAGGTATCTCAAGTAAACAACTAGGTACAAGACTTGCTTGTATTGCTCGCAGCTACGGCCACTATTGATTCTATAATAACTTTCACAGGCTTTAAGGTAAATACACGGTGAGGGCTTATTGACGGAAACATATAAATAAGATTCTCGAAACTTCGGCTAGCCTCGAGGGATGCATATGTAGCTGCTATTTTGGCTTGTTTATACCAGAAGGGACAAATTCACGTTTATCTCCTTGATATTTTAAGGGCTTGTTATACAGTCACGAGCAATAACAAAGCAATGCCCTTAAAATTAATATTCATGTAGCAACATTAAATCGTAAAAATAGAAAGAGAGAAAAGTATTTAGCATACTTATTTTTGCGATTTAATCTGTCAGGCCCCAGAATAACAAACACAATTAAAAAATATTGTTGCGCTTGCGTCCGCGAGTTAGGACGCGCGGCGCCTGACGGGTCCCGTCGCGCGTGTGTTCAATAATAGGGAATATGCATATATTTTTTAGTTACTTAAAGCAATAAATTCAAGTATTGCATGTCACTCAAAAAAGAAATTATCTCGTACAATTTTCTACTACACTTAAAACGTTCGTGACTGTCAAAGCAGCCGGTCGATTCTGTTCACAGCTCACCATGAAAACTTAGTTGGAGTGAGCGTGAAGTGAACTGTCATTCCACCTTGATTGTATGGATTGACAGCCCACTTCACCTAAGTTTTCACGGTGAGATTTTACAGAATAGCTCTACAGGTACTGTGAAGTCACTTACCTCGATACGTTTTGTTAACATCTTATTCTTTGTCGTTTAATGAAAAATTTTACTAATTGTATTTGCTTTAGTCAAGCAGAAATTTCAATATTATAATAAAGTTTTAGTGTTTAAAGTACTTTTTACGAATGAAGTGTTACTTTGACACATTTTTTTGGCACTACCGGCATTAATAAGAACGATACGTTTTGAGTTTACCTACGTTTAGTTTCATCAAAAACAAGCAACATAAAATAATTATTTGTAAAATATGTGATGAATTAAAAATCAAACAAGCGCACCACATTATTTCTATGGTCCAATACAACGTATATTAAAAAATAAAAAAAGTTTTGAATTACTTTCTTAAATGTATCTTTTTTTTTTGGTGATGGGAAATCATTCTATGACTTCTCCCGCTCTGGGTGGAGCGGGAGGGCGTGTCAGACTCTTACTGACTAAAACCCACCCCTGTTCCTTCCCTGCCCTGAGTGCCCAGGGGCTCGGTAACTCTGTTTCGAATTTATCCACGACCCCTAAACGTTAAATTGTGTCAAAATTAACTACACATTTTTATCAAATTTTCGTTAGCAAAATGTGTAGTTAGTTTTGACACAATTTAACGTTAACATAATTATTGGACACAGTTACCATAGATGCACTTATTTATGTGATTAAATGTTGCTACATGAATTTGAATTTAAAGGCGTTTCTATGTTATTGCTCGTGACTGTACTGCAGTGTCTACAGTGGGGGTAGTATTAACATAAAAGCCTACTCCAGAGATCCATTATATGAGGTATATATATCAGCTCACCGAACCATACCTCCCCATCGTTTTGATGAGACTAGCTTAATTTAACGAAATCCAGTCCATTTTGCTCGGCATTCGTTTCTTACGTCTCCCTGAATCTGCAGTTATATTTATAAATTGCATTGAAGGTTCTTTTCGGAGAGTCGGTACGTATCCTTACACGTGTAGGTATGTATGTAGGACTGGAGGCGTGTGTGTGTGAATGTACTTTTCATCGCGAGGCGCTCGCAGTAAGCGCTAGTACATGGGATTTGTACAGATTCCTCGCGTTCTAATCTAGGCAAAAGTAAAGAGAGAAAATATAATGTTTGTGTGTGTTGGCATCTATGTATGTAAGTATTTTGGATGATAAAAAAAGAGATGAAATGTGCTTGAAGCGTTTCGTTTCATCTGTGGAGTGTGGAGCGTGATATCAAACGAGGGGAACAACGTGATAACGCGAACTATCGGACCAAAATATCGTCACGCGACCTTTTAACAGTCGGGAAACATTTGCAGGAAGAATTGTTTTGGCACAGATGTTATAAAGTATCAAAAGGTAATATGACAATATTGCTATTTGAAATAATAACAGACAACAGTCGTCATATATAGTATATACCTACAGGGTATAAAAAGACACATCACATAGCCGTCAACTACGCATACTGTACATCTAACAAAGTAGCTTTGCGCAAAAATTATTAATGGGAAACGCCTTTTATTTTTAGGTATGAAAAAAGAAAACTATTATTATTGCACGTATTATGTAACGCGAACCCAGGCAAGTGGAGTTAAACCCCACGACTTCGTTCTAAGCCACGTAGGTACTTGTCGGATACGACAATTACGATACGACAAATATTGATGTTTATTGCGTTTTTGTAACTGCAAATGTGTAATTTCGAAAAAAAAAATGAAAATTCAGGTAATGTTTGTTTGGAAAAAAGTTTGCAAATAACACTTTGAATTTATTTTCGTAAAAAAGGAAAAAAAAGGCGACTTTGACCTTCAATATCTCCAGAACCAGTGGCTTCCCAGGTATGGCCTAGTGGAGAAAAATGATCCAAATAATGGGTAGAATATGTGGCTTTCGGTTTCGGAAACTGTCTTTTTACACACCCAGCAATTACTTTTTGGTAAAAAAAAAGTACAGTATGCGTAGTTGGTGGATATGTGATGTGTCTTTTTACACCCTGTATACATAAATTCACGCCTTTTCGGGGTAGGCCAAAACTAAAGAACGCCATCTGATGCGTTCTTCAAATACTCCTTTTCTTCATATACATTTGCGATCTAAATAAAAAATTAAAGGTTTTTTTTAAACCCATTTTAAACAATGCATAGTAAAAATAAATTGAACTTTTCACGCTAACTACTACCGCATGTCGGTGACGTGAACTCCCAAGATTTTACCCATCCAAAAGGAGTCCAACACGCACAAGATTCACAGAGTACACAGACCGCGGCACGTCCGGTCTGGCGGAACACGTCACTAGAATGTCGGTAACGGGAATCCAGAAGTTTTGCCCCCACCAAAAATCGCTCAACGCGGCTGAAGAATTTTCATTTCAAAAACCTAGTCCGAAATAAGACTTATCCGGGATGGTGGCGCGGCATATACATATGCACATATAAATCTCACATTCACAAACACCCGGAGTCGGAACATCTATCAGTTGGCTTACAAATATTTGTCCCGTGCGGCAACAGTCCGTGACCACAAGCCAATTGGCCAATCGACCTTATTCTTAGAAAAAGAAAACGTCTTATTTAAGCAACTATGTAGCTAGTGCATTTAATTGATTAGTAAGGTTTAGTACTTTCAACGCCAATCAAATCCAGTAAGGACGTTTTACCTGTATTCCAATCAATGTTTGAAACTTTAAAGCCATCAAAATGTCCGTCATAGTGACTAGTACTCGTAGTACTAGCTATACTACTAGCTTTGACTACAGCCGTTCAGCGTCAGCGGTGCGAGAGCGCTCTGCGGTCACCGGCCGCCGCCCACCACGCCGCCCACGTCGTGTTTACAAGATCCTTTTTGATAGAGTACAAAGCTTTGGACCGATACACTGAATTAAATAGGTTACCTGACATACCTTTTTCTATCGTGATTAAAACCTCATTGATGTCCTCCACCCTGGGGTGGGCGGAGGGGTCTGTCAGACTCGTACTGACTAAAACAACAGGGTGCTGGAGTGCTTGTGCATTTAGTCACGCTCCCCCGGATAATATTGGCCCGCATGAGGTAACTTACATACTTAGAGGTTCCTGAATTTAGAATCTGATTAAAAAATTCAAGTAAATTATTGGTTAAAAAAAGATCTTTGGTGTATCGGTGCGGCGTTGCTGTCGCCTCACGTTCTCCCGAGCTGTTTGTGCATCGTGCACGTCATCTAACTTGCAAAGCTGCACACGCCACGTTTGCATAATTCTACCTATCTTCACTTTAAAAAATTCTAAACAGTTATCCTATTTTATTTAAGGTAAAAATTCCCAACAATCTTCATTGTCATTGAAAGTTATCGTTCTGACGAAGTTCTTTTAGATTGAAAATTATTCATCGGAATTGTTGAAACATAAAAGAACTCAATTCGAAACTTATTCAAGGTAAGAAGCCAACAATGCTTTTCATTTACTTGGGGAAGGTACATAAATGGAAATAAAAGAATAAATAAATGAATGAAGGTAACTACACATAACGAACAATAATCTAGATTGGCATCTATAGGTCAAACTAGGTTCTGAGAACATAATCCAATTACGATGGCATATAAATGAACAAGCCGTAAAAGTATAGAAAAATAAAATCATAAACTGCGAACCGCCGGAGTATTAAAATTTTGATAATAAATAGGTAAGTAGGTACTTTTTTTTTTTTTGGGGGTTGGGAAATCATCCTATGACTTCTTCCGCTCTAGGGTGGAGCGGAAGGGCGTGTAAGAATGTAATGTGTTAATAATAATGTAATATGTCTCTTACTGACTAAAACCCACCCCTGTTCCTCCCTGCCTTGAGTGCCCAGGGGCGAGGTAACTCTTTCTAATTTATCCTCCTACGTTGGTAGTAGTCAAATTCTATTTAATATTCGGTTTATTGATAAAGCCATTGGGTATGTATCTTTTTAACCGACTTAAAAAAGGAGGAGGTTATCAATTCGGATGTTTATATATACATATATAAAGGGTGTAACGGAAAGGTGTGGTCATATTTTGAAAACCGATTCTGCCCATGGAAATGAACAACTTTTCAACTTTTTCTAAGAAAAAAAAAAAGGTGTGTGTGCGATTCACACACGATAGAAGTGAAACTTCAGTAAATCGACAAAAGAATGAGATGAATATATATAACAAGAGTAGGATAATTACAAAGTTTAATTGTTTAAAAATGAAAGTATTTTGATTAATTTTAAAAGATATTTTATTTAACATATGTTACATACTCTATTGCTCAAGTTCCATATTTTCAGTTTCAACAAATGATACAAGAGGCTTATGATAACTAAAATACGATACAAATGTTTTAGTTTCAATTTGGAGATATATTTCTGTCTCATTCTTTCCAGGCTTCATCCTACACATTTTTGTATTTGTGTCTCTTACCTGTCGTTTTTTCCGTTGCATCCGGTTTGAAATCACAACGATTCTAAAGAAGTTTCACTTCAAAAACAGAATCCCAAAAAAAGGTTGGTCTTTCTATTCACGGTTATCATCAGCTGATCCATATTTGTAAGGGAGGGAATAAAATTTTTTGAGAATTTCCTCAGGTTTTCTTGAAAAAAGTTGTTCATATCGATGGGCAGATGCAGTTCTTAAAATATGACCACACCTTTCCGTTACACCCTGTATACATATACTATACATATATATATATATGTGTGTATGTTCGGGCATAACTCCGGTACATAAACGGATTTGCATAAAACTTTTTTTGTTCGAAAGGGGTTTATTCCGAAATATTCCCATTTAAATTTCATATAGAACGACGAGTCTGACGATGACTATTGGAGACAGACAATGGAACTCTTCCATAAATATGGCAAACCTCCCGGAATTGATGCAATCGCATGTTTGTTTATTGTTTACACCACTTCATAACATAACATCACGCTGTTACGCTCTAAAGGGGTATATAGATTTGTACGGTTAATCCTGATACACCCTAATTTCACCAATTATGTCAAAATTTTATATTTTTGGGGCTATCAATTCGGGCATAACTTTACTATTTAGTTTTAGTTATGGGATACAACGAATAAATAGTGCAAAAACTAAAAAAAACATTTTTACAAAAGTATACAACCGACTAAAAACACAAAAAATCAAAACATCTTTAATTACTGAAGTCGGTGTCAAATAACGAAGAAACAAAGTACACATACAAACACCGACTTCCAAAATTAAAGGATTCGGTTGTATTTTTTGTAAAAAAAGTATTTAATTTATAAAAAAACTTTTTGTTTTATCAAAATTAAAATTTTTCGAAAATAGAATTGCGAGATATTTTTCTATGAAAATATTTAAATTTCAATCACCGACTTCCAAAATTAAAGGATTCGGTTGTATTTTTTGTAAAAAAGTATTTAATTTATAAAAAAATTTTTTGTTTTATCAAAATTAAAATTTTTCGAAAATAGAATTGCGAGATATTTTTCTATGAAAATATTTAAATTTCAATCAGTTGCGTTTTGGCAATTGGCTTGACAATAAATATTTATCAAGTGTTCATCCAAAAAGTGTTGGTGATAGTCATATTTTGTTGTAGATGTACCTAGGAGTGTAATCAAAGTCGAATCGCAAGTATCGGTCGGCCATGTTGGCGCGCCGCATAGTGCACACAGTGCTGACCATGTTGTTTTCATGTTGTAGAGCAAAGCCGATCCGTTTTACCACGGGTTACTAAGATTATATAATTCAATAAAAAAAAAATGCAATTCTGACAACAAACGCGTTCGGCATAAGTGTGTGGAATCGGCCTACATAATTAAACTTTGATTACCAACACTTGTAAAGCGCACATCCATTGTACTGTCATACGGTTATTATGCTTTACTTTTTTTCGAAACAGTATAATAGCAGGCCGTTAGACTAAATCGCTTTCTTTTGTCTGTACATTAAGATTACCTGCGCAGCTTTGCAAACTGTTTTTAACTTTTTCTTGTTCAGTGAATTTAGCAGATGTCAAGAGAGACGAGATCTTTCTTATTAAAATGAGCTAAGCACTTACGTACAAGTAGGTTCGTAATAAGGTTTTTATCGTCAAGTGGTTATTGAAACGTTTAAGCTGATTAAGCAGCTTACTGCCAGCAATCTGGTATCAAATATTGAGTTTTAGGTGATTACCTAATTACGAATTAATAGTAGAATTCGGTCTGAAACTTAATTGTCTCACTTTCAGTTGATAACACATGTATCTAGGTGCCTACATACCTACTTTCGTGAGTGGTAGATACGTGTCGATAAATGTTTCACAAGGTTATTTTGTCTCTAAACATAAATTCGTAGTTTTATCATTCGACTCTTCAGGAACTTTATTTCTTTACCTATTCAGGTTCGAGATCGCCACACCGTAACTTGCCATACTTTAGTAGCTTTAACGTTTTATAACAGAATTCCGGAGGTGTATTGAATTCAATTCACCTACTAATTAATTAATTAGGAGCATTTCAGGCGATGAGCATCCATACATGCATTCATACCTAGCTCATCGATGAACCGTCCTTTGGCAAATGGCTCGCGAATAATACGTACCTATTCCGATTTGGTTTCCGTAAATGATTTCTATATTATCGCCGTTCCTAATGGACAATATGCGGAGTAATTTAGCTAACGATAATGTCGGGTTTTATTGGTAAATATAACATTGTAATTTGTTAACGCTGTGTTCATTTGTTTGTTGTAATGGTCGCAAGCAACTGCTGCTGGTTCGTGTGTTTGATCCTCAGCTTTGGTTGAGTGTTTTTGGATTTCCAATTAGAGTGACAACCTCTGGAATTGAGAAACATAACTATCGAAATGGTATGCAATATCTCTGCGTTCATATACTTGTGTCTTAATAGGCAGTTTACGCAACAGTTTCATAAACTACTAGGTATCACTGTTTGGGCAACGAATCTGTCGAGCTGCTTTAATCATTTTTCAAATGTTATAGGCGTGCAACTTTCTTCAGAAGCTGCCAAGAACTTTACATCGTTCATAACTCGGGTCCTTTTTTAGTGTTTCTCACACACGATAAAAAGTGTCAAGTTTAGATGAGGTTTTTCTACAACCTATGTTTTAATTTTCGCAAATTCAACAAAAATTTCGAATAAAATATAATCGGAAAGTTAGAAAACGATTTGATCAAAGGTGTCAACTTCAAACTTGCTAAAGGCTTACTAAGAGGAATGTTCTTTCTAATAATTTATTGTAAATAAAACTAAGGGTTATAGCTTGCTGTTCTAAGAAATGATGTTGAAATCCAACCTTAGAACTAAATTTGCCTTTGAAATTAGAGTTCGTTCTTTGATATAGTTTGATTATTGTACCTACCTAAATGTATTTAGGTCGTTTTACTCGACTGCCCCAAAAGGAGGCCTATGTTTTTGTTTACTATTATTATTAAACGGTTGGTTACTAAGAGTGGCTGAAACGTAGGTAGGCATAGCTACCTACATAATATATTTTAGGAGGTATAGGTCCCTGAAAAGATTGATCTGAAACGAAGTATTTTTAATACTTCTGACATCAAGGTTGCTCGTATTATACAAAACTAGTTTTATTGTACCTAATGTTTAAGGTTAAGTTCATAGGTAGGTAGGTAGGTACACCTGGGGTATTGGCTGGTAACGAGATTACGTCTTGATCGTCATGCTGGCAGCGTGCACGAATATTGATCTGCGTCTGTACCTACACATAAACTATCGAATATTTACCAAATGAGGGTAGTACTAAATATTCTACACACGATTGCCAACAAAAGAATGTACTTATGTGAAGACTATTTTAGAAGGAAGACATTATGTTTTTGCAATGTTTAATGTATTTCCTATAGATACTTACTCAAATAACTAGTTATTTTATTACCGACCCATTTTTTATTTTTTATTATTATCGGCTCATTTTTACATCATCTAAAACGAAGAAAACACCTTATACAACTTTGTAAAACTTCCCTTTTTCATACCTATAAACATGGGCATAATAAATAACCGTAGTTGTAAAGGTGTTGAAATCTCGATAGGTTTGAACATAATCTTGTAACAGTAATTGTTAGACTTCGACTTTCATCTTCAGCTCAAGGTTTACATAATTATTATGAAGCTTTGTCAAGAAAACTTTTTGTCTCGGCGGTGGTGATTACTCCAACCAGTCAATCGTCAAACAAGAATTTGTTAACAATTATGTGCTCGGCGTTCGTCGCCTTTGTTCAAAACATCGCATTGTAATGAGTTCGTGGTTAGTAGGTATTCCCCGACGCCAGCGCCGGGGCTGTCAGCCCACCCCTGAATCGTTCAGGCTGAACGTAATAGTTCCAATAATTTATTGTTCAAGGACTAACAGCATTATTTCCACTATAATTGGTAGTTTACAATCATCGGTGTCACAAACTTAAGCTCACTTATTATAATTTCGTGTCTTCCTGTCATTTTCCATTCAATCTGTGACATAATACATTTCAAATAACGTAGGTATAGGGCTCGAACTCAGAACTTGTACGTACCCATATTTTGTTTGAATATTGGTTAGACCCAAGCTGGTTATGACATCCTTAAGTTGGTACCTAAAACACTTTCTTTGTTATATTTATTAAGCCCC
This sequence comes from Polia nebulosa, assembly GCA_951329385.1. NCBI lineage: Eukaryota > Metazoa > Arthropoda > Insecta > Lepidoptera > Noctuidae > Polia > Polia nebulosa. The sequence continues at coordinate 20,904,943 of OX589592.1, read as the reverse complement.
ATTTTCCGCCTATTGATTTTTCTACTTGTGAGTAAGGCTAAGGAACAGTTCGTGGCTTATATCGCTATAAATACGTTGTAAAATATGGTCGTAGATACTGACGTAGGTGCCTAATATCGTACGTAGTATAATAATCGTACGTAGCATTTCCCTTGCAAGTTTTTGCATCGTGATTTATTTCTCTGTTGGTATTATTAAATGTTTGCCGCTGAGACTGAACTACTAACTTAGTAGATAAGTTAGAACCTATAAGTTTTTATGTATTGTTTATTTTCATGATTCTGGAAATCGTATGATGGCAGCAATAGAATTTTTCGTGAAAATGTTACCTACCTTGTAGATTTGATGTAAATGATTGATTACCTGTACCTACAATGACACCTATTATGGTTAGTAGGTGTACCTATTCAATTCAATTTAAATAATTTATTTCAAATAAACCATTTAGAGGCACTTTTGAATTGTCAATAAGTCGGTCAGTCAGAAAGATGAAGCTAATTGAACATGCCAAGGAGTAGATCTCTATGGAGAAGAACGCGCAAGAAACTCCATAGACGCTCTTTAAAACCATGATATGTATTACAAAAATTCTGATTATATATGTCTTGTTGCTTCTAATATATGAGAACAATGTTCAATAACAATAAAAAAGATTAAAATAAGCCAGTGGCAGTTGAGAGATGACCAGTCTCAACTGAGGGCGCCCGTTCACGAACATGACGCGTGGGTCAGCACAGTGGTGCTGCACGTGTGTTGGGCCATTCGGTTCCCTTCAATATGGTTGAGCTGAGTGCAGCTCAATCATATTAAAGGGAACCGAATGGCCCAACACACGCGCCAGGTAGGTAATTTGGTCCAAGGTTGTGGGATCGTTCAAAAGAGTACGCTAGTATTATATTATTTGTTTTTGGGACAAGCCCGCCACACTATTTCCAAACCACTGTAACTTCTGTAAGCCAGAATCAACAGTGGCGACCACCAGAAAAAACGCCGAGACAATGAAGCTCGACGAGTCCCAGAGATACGTTTAAACTGTCTTGGGTCCCGCAACGAAATTAATCAGAAAAGACAGCGGAGGAGTAAGAAAAACATAATTTCCACTTCCCTACTAATCAAGCGAGAGACAGAACAAAACTAGGCCATTAAGCACAAAGGGGTTTTTTACAACTGGGGTAAGCCCAGTTGCCAAGCACCACTGGTTAAAAACACTAATATTAATGGGTCCTAAAATTGTGAGCTGTTACACTTGATTCCAATAATAGGTATGGCAAAAACGCTTGAACGTACCTACGGAAATTCGTTCTAGTTTCCACAAGGTCCGTGTAATAGACAACTCCAGACGTAGGCTGAATACTATCCAACATAGATTACACTCCCACAGGATATGATGTGCGGATTGTTCGTATTCGCAATCAGGAGTAGAACATTGACATAAAGGTAAGGCAACAAGCTTGAAGGAAAATAATTTACTCTTAAAGTTGCCATGACTTGTGAGAAATTGGGCAACACAGTGATCCACCTCCAGCCATGTCCTATCCAGCCGTTCGCGATTATATTATCTGTGAAAAGAGTTACCGCGGCCCTAAAACGTAGGACAATTGAAGGAGCACGGAAGGTTTTAGTCAATAAGAGTCTGATACTCCCTCCCGCTTTAGAACGGGAGTCATTTGATGATTTCCCACCCTCAAACAAAAAAAAGTGTCATCTGGTATATTAAAATATTTTCGTAAGACCTTTTATAACTTTACGTTAAATTAGTTGGCGAAACTTTGCAGACGAGATAGGTAAGATTTTTAATCATAATAAAATAGTAAAAGAAGGGTTTGCTTTCAAAATGTGGAAGGCTTGAGCGTGGCTCCACTTCTGCTGTCTTTATAACTGGCTTCCGTTGTGCTCCCTTTGACTTTTATTCTATAAATAACTTCAACAATGGCGCCCTAGTCGACAGATTCGCATTTCTAGGGACTCTTATCTAGAGGATCTATTGGTCGTTCATCGTTTGTCTATTACCATCTTCTGGTTCACAAGTCCCGAATTCACGAGAGAAGCAAATAGGGTTGAATTTTCTGCATGTAATTTGCGTATTAAGTATAGATAACTTCTTAAAATGATGACGCGAACTTGGAGTAGGAGAGTTCCAGGTAAGAAATGAAGAAGGTAGGTTCCGAATATGAGCTGGGTTTGAAATATTTTGCCTTCACCCTTCTTAGCTGTTAAGGAACCTAGTATTTCCAAGTCTAAATTGTCTAAGTAGGTCTCTAGGTATGACGAACACTGTCATTATTACCTATAGGTGTATGGCATGACTGCTTTTCATTGATAAATAAAAGCGAAATTGTGGAACAATAAATATTCATCTCACAATACAGAAATTCCACATCACTGAAGTAGATAGGTATGTAGGACCATTATGTGCCTCGAAACGACCATTCGCCCTTTGTTTAAAAGAAAAACGTTTAAAGATTAACCCCATTTACAAACGTTCTTTTATTGAAACCGTCTATAATTCGTTATACCGTCTCTATTCTTCTGGAGAAAATGCATCGTTTACGTATTTGAAGTTCTTATGAACGAGCTAGAGTTCAAAGTTCGTAATAGTGGAGGCAGTAATTGATAGCTTAGCCGTGGAGTCGTGGTTAGTCCATCGCTTGAGAGCACAATAGTAACCCGTTTATCTTAATTGCCTCGCTGACGTCCCGGTCGCCGTAAACTTCGATTACTTAATGTCGTAGGTCCTGACCCGAATGAGTGATGAGCCAAGGGCCGACGCACCTAGAGATCTAGCGACTGCCGCTTGCATATGCATCGGTAATAAAATATTAAAAATGCATTTACATGGTCAAATTAGTTGGCGAAACTTCATAGCTGTGATGGATATCTATATCTAATGACGATGAAATATAATAACCTTGTTGGTAATTATATTTTCGACCCGCTTGTGGTTGAAACTCTCGGATCGTGGGGTTCGAGTGCTCACAAATTATTCAAAGAACTATCCAAACGCTTTGTTGACACTTCGCGTGATCCAAGGGCTGGCTTTTTCCTTGGGCAGAGGATAAGCATTGCCATACAGCGTCGCAATGCCGCCAGTCTTTTGGGCACATTACCAGCCGACAGCGATGTGGAGGAATTTTTCGACGCCATATTTAGTTTTTTTTTTGTCATAGATACCTATGTAAATTTTAATTTTTTTTGTGTGAGTATATACCTATAGTTATAGTTAGATAGTTACCTATATTTTTGTTTTACGTACATAGATTAATTAAATTGAAATTTAAAGTCCAAGATGATATTTAATAGGTACATGTAAACATTGATATTTAGGACGATTAAACAAAAATGTAAACCTTAATAAAATTTAGATTAAACTACTTACAATAGTTAGGTATCCCCTACATGAAGTTATGAGTTACCTACGTCTGTAAAATTTCCCAGCTAACTATTTTGACCCAGTGCATTATGTATAACTTGCATTAAGCTGCCTTTTATCCTATAGTCTGGAGTTAGGGTCAAGTTACCTGGTCTTCGAGTACTTCTTCTGTAGTGATTGAAAATTTTGCAAGAAAGGTAGTTTCACAAGGCAGTTTTTCAGAGTTCAGGATTAGTTGAGTTTGGGCTTATTACGCGGAAAATATGTTCTGTAAAACGAATTGTTGCATATTATGTGTATCGTTATCTTAGAAAGGAAGCAGGAGCCAGTGCCAAACCTTTTGAATTTACGTGTGCCAAGAACATTCTGAGATTTAAAAGTTGTATTGTAAGATGTAATTTGACCGGTTTGAATGTCTGCCATTTACAACATTTTGGATTTGCTAGCAGCATATGCGGAAAGGCGAGACATAGACGTGTAGTCACGTAGGTACCTACGTGTACCTAATGGCGGCAATTTTCTTCGTAGGAAACTTCATTTTATTAGGTAAGATCATGCTTAGAATAAAAACCTGGAATACAAAATAAGTCGACAGACACATACAAACAAACATTACCCAACAGTACTAGATAATACTTAGTCTTTCCTAATGCCCTTACTATCGTAAGCAGCGTATGCGTATAACTTATGCGACTTAGGAAGGAAGTTTCAGAAACCATCAGTAAGCCTTTGGAAGTGTCCGGTAAATCTATCCAGACACAACAATGGGCAGGACATAAACGTGTTGCCCCGACGCCCTGCGGCCCAATTGTCTCGCCAACAATAACTACAACGCTGGGGTGCCAGGTATGTACATACGACACTAGTACATTATCCGGGCCGTGTTCGCCTATTGACACCTACTGTGCCCGGAGGCCGCACATGATAATTGCTTAGGTTGTTAGGTCGGGTTGAATAGGTTAGGCATGATCGTAATCCCAGAGATCATAAAAGTGGAGCTCCACTTGTTTATATCGGGGTTGGGTTTGATATTTCTAAGTTTACGGCTGTTACGTTCAACCCTCGCATAAAAGTAGGTGTGTATTTACATAATTTTGTAAATCTCGTTATAATAACATACGTTTGCATAATTTTAGAAACTAGCCTGGGCGAGTATGAATGTGTTTTGATTAAATTTAAATCCCGTTATCCCACTGTGTGCTATTAGCCATGTATCAAAATTCTACGTTTATTTGGTCAGTGGTCTGCTCAAAATAATGTGGGACACAAACGTTAGGTAGGTAATTAACTTGGATTCATGGAAAAGTCGTTCCAATTAATGTTCGTCCTGTCAACGAGCTTTGAATATTAGTTCAACAAAGCGATAGTTTTGTGGTTACGGGGCCTGTAGCGACACAGACCCGTGGCGTGCCCGGCGACATGTGGCTACGGTTGACGTTCAAAGCGTAACCTACCTACCTTCCCACCTCCTTCGGTTCTTACCCATCACTAGCTATTTAATGCAAATACTGTCTTATGGTAATGTTGAACTACCTTTACACTTCGTTTCAGGAAAAAGGAAAAATCGAATTGACAATTCTTAGTAGGAGGTATTGTACCGTAGGTACAGTTGAACACATATATGTGTATAAGTATGTTGTGTGTATTCCGTGTTTGTACTTGTGTGTGCTGTGTTTCCAGTCCCTTCACAGGCTCTGTTTAATTTAGATTACTAGGTATTAGTTCAGTTTGCGTTGGGTTTGGGTAAGATTATTGTTTGTACTACAGACGTGGGTACCTATATCTGTAGGTGATTTGATTGAATTGCCTGGCGCCGCTAATATTCGAACTGTAGCTGTAAATGGCGCTCTAATTGCTTTAAATGTGTTACTTAATTACAGATTAAGTTGTCTGTGAAATTAATTTGTTAACATGTGTTACATAATATGTCTGCTAAGTTTCGTGCCGATGTACCGAGCTGGTGAAGTCTCTGTCATTTGTTTTAGAATAGATACTTACATTGTTTACTAAGTAAGGTATGTAAATCTTGAATCCGCTGGGCAATTTGTTGCGTTGCTTCTTCCTTCGAGGTTAAACGGTAGGAAACGGTTTCGTGGTGTCTTCGTAACTTCGAGGTCAAAAAGTTCTAATTTCAGTTAATTTTTAATGTGAAAATTCACATTAGAGCTCGAATATACTTGGTAGATTAATGGGTAATACTAGAATACAATATTTCTATGAAACATTTTGTCTTTTACCACTTTATCACCCACATTTTATCTTTATCTGGCTGTCGAAGCTTTGGCTGGTTATTGATAAATGTAATTAAAACGTCCATTCAAGTCAACATTTCATACAATCTATTTTCCCTCATAGCATAAAGGTAGGCAAAAAGGATTACAAATAAAAAACGGCAATATTTTTCATATTATTTTATTCATTCTTTTATAATTGTCAGAGTTGTACAACTAATTAATCACAGTTGAAACAAAACATAACTATATATGTAGGTATTATAATTAATGTTTAAAATAAAACACAAATCGGTGTTCGTTAGCGAGATATCGCACTTTAGTATTTTGTACTGGGGTTGTGTGCTCTGCTGTCTGAGTGTACGCGGTCGAGAATCGTGTGCCGTGTCAGCCGTCTGCCCGGACGGGGCGCCGCGAACCACTACTCACTCTCGCCGATTTATGTAATCGAGAGTGACGTAGCATTCCGTATCGAATTAATCCGCACCGGCAGCCAACTTTGACAAAACTTTATTCCCAATGTTGACTTCCGACGCCACAATCCATACTACATGGACAAGTTGTAATTTTAGTATCCACAAACGTCGCTCTATCTACATTTTCAAATCGTTTCCTATATTTTCAAATGCTGTAACAACACGACCACATGACAACCTGCCTGTGTAGTGGCCTTACAATAATAATGCTCAATGCGAAGAACAATAAGCAAGTGAAGTACACGCTTGAGACGGCGCAGAGCTGGAGAGAACAGAACGAGTGCGCGTGCGCAACACTGCTGCACTGGCGGAAACTAAACGTTGCTTTATAAAATAGTTCAAAAACTTACAATATACCGTTGTATAAGACAGAAATATAAAATCGGACCCAAATCGCTATCGTAATTCGTCTATATGTATGATACTGGCAGTGTAATGATATCAATGAAACAATAATAACTATGACATCCTACTTACATGAATAGTAATTAACGAGAATTGCTTTAGTATTGATGTAGGTACTTGAATATTAATTATTTGTCTTTAGTGCAAACTAGAGGGTGAACTTACATTAGGTAAGTTATTAGAAGTCTATTTAAACCGAGTCTACAAAATCTTAGGCTCCAAACACATAATAAAATCAGTCATTTTAACATAATTCAGTATTATTCTAAAATTTACACTGATTATAACTCGATGTCGAAGTGAGACAGTTTCTAAAACCATTTTATTATTATTATATTTTACTATAAATTCTTAAAAATTAATTTATAAATTAATGACTTCTACAGGTTTCAACAACTATCTCACATCAAGATCGATGGAAATAGTATTCTAGCACAACACTCTTAATAAGTTATTGATATTTTCCTAGGTGCGACTAAATTTATATGTAATCATACGAATAAATAAAGTGCAAACACTTAACTCTACCGTCATTAGCTGCATCGATAATGCTAAGAAATTGGCACAGTCCCACTCATACAGCGCGCGCCGCTTGCTCGTGTCGCACGTGTCGCTCGAGTCGCACGTGTCGCTCGAGCCGCATGTGTCGCTCGAGTCGCACGTGTCACTCGAGTCGCATGTGTCGCTCGCGGCGCACGCATTCACTCACACTCGACGACTGTCGCTTGCACGCACACATCCACGCATCCCTACGCTCTCACACGCTCATAAATACACACTTTCACGCTCACTCGCAAACGAAAAGTCCCGCGACCATGACTACTATTAGTTACCTAATGTTACGAGCAGACCGTAGTCGTTTCCAAATACTATTTAACTAGCACTACACGGAGACATTAGGAGAGGAACACCGGTTACTGTACAGTTCGCTTATACGTTAAAGTTAAATTAATAGTTTCACGTTTAATTAAAATCGGGGAGTTGTTTCTAGAGTGTTATTGTATTTACAGCCCCGTCGTTTAAACTTCACATAATATCGAATGAGCATTATGTAACTCGACGTCCGAGTGGACCACCTCAAATATTATGTTATCTACCATTATTAAAATATAACATATTCTTTTATTCTATAACGATTTCTACGGGAGGGCCGCCATATTAAGTGATATCACGTAAAGCTGTGGACTTACAAAATACTCGTATAAATTATTCACATTTATAGCACACTATCTACAAACACCCACTGTTCTGATTCACGTCCGGCCCTGCCGCAGAAATCTCTTTATCTCCGTAACTTCCAATAAAATACTGACTCATAATATGGCTAATTCGAATAAAAACTTATATCAAATATTTGGTGAAGATGTAGTTTAAACTTTATAAAAAATTACGCAATTAAATAGGTATCTTAAACGATTACTTAAGCTTAACATGTCTACCACAATAAATAAAGTCGTATAAAATTGATAAGAGTTACAAGTGCGGCGGGTGGCGCGCGTCACAGCTGCGTCACAGGCGCGACAGAGGCGCGTGCGGCGCGGGACGCCAGCCCGCCGCGCTTGCTTATGTACAAAATGAAAGTGGGCGAGTGAACGAGTGGCGCCCAGAGATAGCAGGGTTACAGTGGCTTAGTGGTACATAGTGGGAGACAATTGACTAAATGAGCGGCGGCTGTGGGCGCCTACAGCTGCTCGTCCAGGTCGGGCCCGTACAGGTCGGCCAGCTTGTTGAAGCGCGGCCCCCACGCGCCCAGGTAGTCGTACTCGTGCGTCTCGTCGTCGGTACCTAGCAGTAGCACACAAGCGCCGCATTAGGATTTCATATGAATAATTTATTTGAGCACGAAGACTGGAGGTGCCTCAATTTTTCGCTTCATACATTGTGAATGAATCGCCGCAAGGCGCCGTCATAAATTTTAAAGTGGGATTGGAGGAACTAATTTTACGAGGGGTGGTGATTCACGGGATCGGGAACTCACCGGAAGCGAGCGAGGAGAGCGAGCCGGCGGTGCTGCCGCCGCCTTCGTACGCGTAGTTGCGCAGGTCGTCGAATGGTGGCGCGTTGGGGTCGCTGTCGGCACGCCGCTTGTGCTCCTCTATGAACATGCCCACGTTGGTCTCGCCGGGCAGCGGCACGCCCACGCCTGCCGGGACGCCCACGCCCACGCCCATCGGACCCACTCCCAGGCCCAGGCCCATTACAGGATCTAGGTGCGAAGAATAGAAAGGCACTTTTAGAAATTGCAGAATATCAAAATTTTTGGGCAGTTGGACTTCCGATCAAACACCACAAAGTTGTAATTTGATAAAGTAGTAGTATTAAATTCGCTATGACATTCGTATAATTTATTTTCCTCAGCGTTGCAAATCGCAAACGTCTACTATAAAACAGCCATCTCTCCACAGACATTCGGAACAAAATATGGTCCCGGCTGTAACGCTATAATCCCTTTATCGCCTCTTACGCATATCCGGGTGAAATGACGGGGTGGTTATTTATAACCATTGCACAACATATTATGCAAATGTGATGAAGGGGTACTGCTGGAACAATGGTTAATCTTTGAGATAAGTCGCAGACAATCCTTAAATCAAGAGTTCAAGATCCCAGAGTTCGTGTGAATTTTGGGTGGTTGGTTAACCTGCCAGGAACAAAATTCAGGACTGATATATCTATGGTTGCCACTGTTCTCACTGATAAGGTTGTGGAAAACAGACCCGTACGTTCGTCAAACACATGCATTTTCGCAAGAGCTTACGTAGGTACTACAGTGGAAGCAGCCATGTTTGTGGGGACTTGTGTCATCGGGTGCATTTGTCTTGTAATATATTGAAAAAATTGAGGGAATTTTAAGGAATTCAAATCACGATTATCACTTACATGGTAACTTAGTAGGTGCATGATCAGGCAGTGGTCCACCAATGGGTATCTGCAGCGGAGTGATGTCGAAAGCCGTCATATCGTCCTCACCGCCTCCTTCGTCGTCGTAGTTGATGATGTTCTCGCGGACATCGTCATCAGGTCCAGGGTACTTGATGTGCGCTTCCCGGCGTCGGTTGTATACCACGAACACTAACACCAGGACTGGTGACGAGAAAACACAGTTAAACTCAGGCCAACTATGGCTGTAGCATAGAATGTTCTGAACAATTTGCAAAAGCGAGAAACAGTCATGAATCCCGACGAAATGAATGAGTATGATTCGAAACACAAAAAAAATGAATTACACAGAGTTATGTGTATTTCTCTAGTTAAGTTAGTTTGGGGGCGGAGTGGAGTGACCCGCGTCGAGGCTCGCCGGGCGCTCGGATCGCTTCTATTCCTTTTGTAAATGTGTTATTCCCTTTAGGTACTTCTTGTTACGAATGTACCTGCTCTTTCTGGATGATTAAATAATTCTAGCATTTACTTTTTATTCACTTAATTTACGTTATCTTTTTTATAGCTTGAAATTAAAAGTTAAATCTACACTTTCTAAGCTTAGGTAGAGCTTCGTCCAGATTATATTTATTTTATTTAAATTCTCAAGTAGGTATTCCTAAGAGCCATGTTTGTGATTTTCTAAGTTAAAAAGTTGTAGTTTCGTATTAACAAAATAATTTTGAAATCAGGAAAGTTTTTCACTCTACAAATCAAATCAAAATTGAATTTATATTAGGGATGTGTATACAGAGACGATGCCAGCAAATATTAAAACGTTTTTGAAATAAATTACGCTCTTGAATGCAATATTCTTTGATATGAAGTTATTTTCTTTACAAGAAAGTTGTAAGTATTTTCTGAGCAAGTCAAAATGTTGAAGTGAGTCGTAATGTTGTTTCGTTGTCATAAATCATCCTAAATATTCAGTTTGTTTAATTAAAAAGGATATATTTATATACCTATATGATTTTAATTTTAATACAAAAGTGAACCTTGTCATTCTAAAAGCTTTTTTTTTCTTTTTTTTTATTGTTGACAGGCACGCGTTTGACCACTGACACCTGATGGTAAGCGGTGATGCGGTCGAAGATGGTGCACGCTTGCCTAGAAGTAACCTATTCACTCTTGACTTAAAGACTCCAAATGATATCAGTTTGCAACTGCTATTTACTCCGTTATAATTAAATTAATAACACATTTTTAATCCCTAACATTTTTAAGTCCTAATCTAATAATTATAACGGCGATATCTATATTAATGTCCACAAGGCGCGCAACGATTTGTTACTCGGAAATTGATCATAATGGGGCCCTTAGGTTTGGGACTGTTTCAGTTATTTCAATTTCCGTAAGATAGGTATTTAATAAAGGAAGGGACCGGCACGATGATTTCAGAATAGAGGAGACAGTTAGACACCTACCTACTTATATTAACGCAATTATACTTAATCTCATTCAATGGAAATTGTTTAAAAAAATACCGAATGTATGATTTTATTTCTGATTGAATATGATAGCGAAAGTATCAAATTAATAATATTTTTGAATGTGCATTCGGAACTACGCTATTCAGTATGGACATATCAAATTGGTTTAATCTGTAGTTACTATTCAGGAAATATTTTGAAAAGCTTATAAATGGAAATTGTAAGCGTAATTAGCATCATCATACTTTGATTCGTAAAAATAAACATGTTGGATTAATAAATTAAACTAACGTTCATAACTAAATAAGTGAATGTATGTATGTTTTACAAATAGTAAAATCGAAAACGTTAAACACATTGTGGTAAATAATAAATGATTTTTATTGTGTAACTAGGTTATAAATAACAGTTTTACACCTCACATGGATTTAATGAAACGTGACAAAAAGTTATTGCGAACATTTGTTATGCTAAACTTTGATTAATGACAAAAATGTAGGTACACAGGAGCGGTAATGGCATGCAAGTAAAGAGAATGACGTGGTGCTCACCTAAAAGCATGAATAAACAAACAATGATAGCTATAATGAAATCCCTGGAGGGTGTGATGCTGGAAGCCAGCAGCTCCAGCTCGCAGTCGTGGCCGGTGTAGCCCAGCGTGCACACGCAGTCGTAGCGGCGCGCCGGCTCGCGGTCCACGCACGTGCCGCCGTGCCGGCACGGGCTGTCCCGGCACTCGTCCACGTTGACGCACGTGCCGGCCGCGCGCTCCGAGCCCCCGGGGCACCTACACACGTGCTACTGTACCTCACCTCCGCGCGACACGCCGCGCGCACTGAGCCCCCGTATAGCATGCACTACTTATAACATCAAGCTAAACACGGCTACATATACACAGAGAAGTCTATAGATGAGTAAGTGCGTTAGTGATAGTGTGTCGGGATGATCGTCTAGTGGGACACGCCAAGCGTGACTACGTTAGTGCTCACTCATGATAATGAGGAGGCAGACGAGGATCGCCGCGAGCGCGCCCATGCTGAGCTTGAGCGTGCGGCCTTCTTGTACGAGCTCGCAGTTCTCGCCCCAGAACCCTTCGGGACAGTGGCAGCGGTAACCAGGCTCGCGGTTGACGCACGAGCCGCCATTGCGGCACGGGAAGTACAGACATTCGTTCTTGTCTACACATCCTTTGCCGTCCGGAGACAATACCAAACCCTCACCGCAACTGAACACCATTTCAATATAATATTTGAATTAATAAGCATTAGTAGTTATTATTACATATTATTACATGTTGGATAGATACAAATAAATATGAAACTCAAATGAAATATTAGTAAGTAAATTAGTTTATTAAAGAGCAAATTAAAAGATTAAAAATGGTTTAAAACAAAGATAAAAGTGGGTACGTAATAAGTAAATAAAATATATAATAAGTTGAAACTCAGTGCGCGCTCCAAAATAAACGGTACAAAATAAAACATCGTAATTATGGAATTAATTAGTGTTATCATATTTTAATTCAACAAAATGAATGTAGCCTTAATAAAATATGTTTTAAATTAAAATCATCTAAAGCTCAGGGAAATAATGAAATAGGCCAATAGTTCAATGCAAACATTGTTGAAAGGTAAAATCATTTTTTAAATCCATGCGCAATTTAAAAATCCAGGGATCGAACCTGAATTTTCACTGCGTTTTCAAAAACAAGACCAATTTCATTATCTACATGGTAAACCAAATTGGAAAACAAAAACTCACGTGCACTCGTATTCATTCCAGAGATCGACGCAAACGAAGGGTTCGGTGCAGTGGACATTTATGCACGGGCTGTTCGAGGGACAGTTCCGGTCCAGGTTCCTGGCCATCGTCGCCTGACCCCACTGCGTGCCGTTCATCGCCGGCGGCAGCGGAAGGTGCTTGCCTTCCAGCCTGATGTCGTCCAGACAACCCTTCTGGAAGTCAGCATACACTTCAAAGGTTCTAACGCCTGTATATTCAGCTTTGCCACCAGCATAAACACCTTCTTGCTTATCCACCAGTAGCCACTGGTGGCCATCGAAATAGAATGTTTCGTTATACCTTCTGCCTTCGCCGCCATCTATTTCAAGCATAGCAGCACTGCCGTAGCGGCTGACACGAGCTATATGCCATTGGCCATCGTCGACAGCGACAGAGTTCAGCCATACATCACGTTCCTCAGTTCGAAGCGAATTCAGATTATACCGGAAGTGTAATCGCGACTCTTTCACTTCAAGTATGCCGTACTCTCGATTGTGTTGATCACTCACTCTAAAAAGTTCGCCGTGAGGTTCGCGTGTTCTAAACCGAAGTTGAATTTGTGTACTAAACCTGTCTGGTTCAAAACTTAGAGCGAATTTCACGTAGCTCTGAGGCCGGAAACTGGTAGGCGTAGTTGGTAAATTACACGAAGGTCCTGTCCAACCAGGCTGGCACTGACATCTGGCTTCTGAGAAACTTCCGACGCAGGTGCCGTGCTCCCAACACCGTGAAGTAGTGTCCGCTTGATTACATATCTCGTCAGTTTGTGGACAGCCGGCAACGGAATTTCTGGATAGGCCTGGATGAGCTAAATCGTATAACTTGCTGTTGTGGATCAAGTTTCTTATGCATCCGTCAAATCCTTTGCCAATGGGCATGTATTGCCAATGATAGTGAGTTGGATCAAAGTGTTCTATGTACAAGCCACCTATTTGTAGTGGTGCATTGACATTAAGATATTCATTGAAAGGAGGTATTGTTCCAGTGGCTTGACAAGTGGAATCATCGAACTCTGGTGGAGTTCCATCTTCCATTTCTTGAATGTCAGCTGATTTACAGAAGTCAACAATCATTCTCACATTTTCTGTGTCCCAGAAAATATCTATTCTATGCCATTCACCATCATCTAAGGATTTCTTTGTCTTAACTCTAAGTTCTAAAGTGCCAGAACCAAAATCGATTAGAAGTCTGGGATTGCCCCTCTCTAGTTCCACAGATATAAAATCGGATACCATTATTTCTTCTGGCTCAGGAGGCACAATCGGGCCATTGTATAGCAAAACACCTTCTGACTTTCTCGTGATAAATTCAAAGCTCAAATGAGAGCTATCACACATTTCCAAAGCAGGATACCAAGCCCACCCTGTGCCCCTGAAGCTCCTGGATGTTTGCTGACATCTTGGCCCTGTATATCCAGGAGGGCAAGAACACGTCAAGCCATATTTGCCTTCTATACATCTGCCTCCGTTGTAGCAAGGAGAATTGCGGCATGTTTCTGCTTGAGTAAAGTTTCGGGCACCACACGTGCACTCGGCTATCACATCCACTCGCACGCCAACAAGAGCCGTTTTATTTGCATTAACCATGTAGGGTAAGTTACTGATATCCAAGACGTTTGTGCAGGATCCTTCACACATTTGATTTTCATATAAACATTCGTCAATCCCAACCATTGTGATGTTAATACCTACGGCCCGCTCAATTTCTTCACGGTGCATTAATACGATGCCATTTAACCGGATAGGCTTATAATAATGAGCTCCATGTGCAGAAAAACGAATGTCAGTCACTGGAGGGTGCTTCTTCCTGAGCTGAACACTGAAAATGTCAATATTTTCACGCTCGGTATTCAATAAGTCAGCCAATTTGTCCTTGAATATGTCTAATTTGCTCCTTGAAACGCTAAGAGTTTTATAATTCCAGACCCTGATAAAGTCCTCATCAGAAATTCCTGATATTCGGATTGATCCAGAATTTATTATGGCATCATGTGATATTTCTTTTACGTACACAGTGACATTCGCAGGTACGTCTGTTTGAGTATGTTTCCGATCGTAGACTTTGAACTTTAGATGATATCTACCTTCTCTAGTCTTGTGTCTCATTTGTATCATTCCAGTTTCTTCGTTCAAAGTAAAGTTTGGATGTTCTGAACTTTCCCAGAAGAACTTTTTATCTGGTAGATCCCAATCATCAAGATCATAAACATACACTCGGCCAATTTCAGTATCTGGTGCTTGACCTTGGTAACTATACACAAGTATTTCTTTAGAGCCTGGTTGCATTTTATTATCATTTACATCACCAATTACAACAGTTAAAGTGCTAGTTCCAGTCATAGCAGGATTTCCATGATCTTTGATAATAATAGGAATAAGATATTCCTTCTGCTGTTCTCGATCAAATGATCGTAATGATGACACTATAGCCATTCCATCACCATTGGCACCTTTCTGATCTTGCTCAACTTTGAACGAAGCTCGAATAATATCATCTGCACCAGGATCAAGTCTAAACTGGAATGGCGGTCCGTTACTTTTTGATCGGTCATCATCATCCGTAGCTAAGATTTCGGCCACTTTTTTGGGTGTTATGTGTTCAGTTAGAACGGGCCTGTAATCCTTTAGGAATGTTGGAGCATTGTCATTTATATCTTGAACAATTACTGTTAGGGTGGCTGTCGCAGTCCTCGGAGGTACTCCGTCATCAATGGCTAAAATTTTAACTTGATGTCTGGGTGTATCTTCTCTGTCTAATGAGCGTTGTATGCTTACAGTGCCTTCCTGGTTAATCGAAAATTGGCGCTTTCTGTCGGAAGACCTGTCAATAGCGTATGAAACTTTACTCTTTCCTCCTTGATCTGGATCAGTGGCTTTGAAGGTTTCTAAGCTTTTACCGACTTCGGCATTCTCATAAACCGAAACTTCTATGTTGGCTCTTTCAAATTGAGGTTTATTGTCATTGATATCTCTAAGCTTAACAACTACCCACGAATAAGCTACGTGATATTTATCGTTGTCATTATCTTCTCCTTTATCATTAACTTGTATCCTAAATCTGAAGCCATTACTTTGTAATTGGTCTTCATAATCTAAAGGCTGTACAATTTTTAACGAGCCAGTGCCGTCATTATTTCTAACCATAGTAAACTTATCAGCACCATATCCACTATTTTCAATAACTTTATACTGGAATTTATTTGTTTCATCCTCATCATGAACAGTAACTGTCAAGATAGGCATTTCAGGCAAATTAGTTCCGTCTGTTTCATCTACCTCCGTAAACCATTCGTCTTTGGTGAACTGCGGCGGCATATCGTTTATGTCTTTCACCCTAATGGACGCCGTACCAGTTCCTTTCAACCCCCCTCCATCGGATGCTACTATCTGTATCGAATAATCTGGCGTCCTTTCACGATCGAGACAGCATACCGCAGTTTTTATAACACCAGTTTCAGGTTCGATTTCAAATATAGGTGAGCCTGTTTCTTCTTCGATTACGTTTTTCTCAATAGAATACCACAGTTTAGCGTTATTACTTTCTGCGGGATCGTCATAGTCGATGGCTGTCATAGTCATAACGACCATACCAGCTGTGCCATTTTCTGTGACATTACCGAAATATACGCCTTGAGGGAAAATAGGAGCATTATCATTAATGTCTTTAAGATTGACTTGAACATCTGCGTATCCCACGAGACCTTCGCCTCCTTCGTCTTGTGCAAACACTGTGAACCTCCATTGTGGACGCCCATTAGGCTGATCTCGATCCAACGGCTGTGGACAAATAACATTTTTCATTCCTACTTGCAATTAAATAGTTATTATTTCGATTAAAAATCAAAATATAAGCTTTCGGATTTTTAAATAAGTATACACATGTAAATGTCACTATATTTTTCAAAGTAAAGAACTGTGTTAATAATGGGAATTAATTAGCATATGTTAATTGGACTAATTAAATTAGTACTGTTACAGCAGCACCCTATTATTATAGTGATTACATTGTCCTATTTATTGTAGGTATAATAACACACATTTGTGATACCTATATAAATGCTGTTAAAAGGGTTTGGTAAATACAAAGATAGTGTTTACTTGGTGATCTGCAAACAAACCAATCCTAAACTCACAGTAAAGTTAAAGTCTCCTCCGCTTGTCGGTAGCGAGGCGACCAAAAAAGTATTCCAATTTTCTAAAGAGTAGGTAATTAACATTCAGGGGACATTCAGTTTTTCTCATTTCAGGAATATCTGTGTCCAACTAACGGAGCAAATGGAACGCAATAAATGTGTGATTGCATTGTGCATGCAAAGCGCGTCCTATGGCCGGCTATCCTGCTCACGAGTTCGCTACTCTCATTCCGATGGCATCGGCATCAGGTGTTCTAGTGTACCTGCACCTTATTAGACGAGATTCTTTTACAAATGATTTTTATATTGAAAGCAATACTTACTTTGAGGACGAATATTTCTCCCGTGGTACGGTTGATGTCGAATTTGCTATTTGCAGGATTGTCAGGATCGATGCCTTGACCG
The DNA here is from genome assembly GCA_951329385.1 of Polia nebulosa. Taxonomy (NCBI): domain Eukaryota; kingdom Metazoa; phylum Arthropoda; class Insecta; order Lepidoptera; family Noctuidae; genus Polia; species Polia nebulosa. The sequence continues at coordinate 20,887,793 of OX589592.1, read as the reverse complement.
GTGAGGAAATATACTATATTCTGTTGTCTATCTTTGTCGCCATCTGTGGCTGTGACCTGTTTAAAAAAGAGAACGTGTAAATCTTTCGGTCTTATATGACAATAGGTTAATACGCCATTATTTTTAGGAATAGTAACAGGTATATTGTAGAATTCAACTTATCTCATGCGGTTGGGATTAGTTTAACCAAAACATCAAGAAAAGCAAGCAAGCACAAATAAATCCATGCTATGTTATTAGTGATGTTAGTACGTTCAATACGGAATTGCCTCCGGCTCTGTGTTGTGTTTGATTTTATCGAATATAGCTACAATAGTTCGGCAGTTTTGCGTCATTTGACGAAAATGTCCCCAAGGCAATTAATGATTGACTTTATTATGCTTTCAAATTCAAACATAATTACCCTTTAATAGAACGTATTGGGCATAGCTATGCCTCTTGAACCCGGGTTCTAAAAGGGTGATTTACACAATCGTTAACTAGCACTTTGTCAAAATCACGTTAGCACCTGTTATTGACAAAATGAAATTACAACAGCCAATCAAATCACTTGACATATGATTTGACAGCAAATTAAATTCAATAGGCTTTCAGCAACCGTGGCAGTACTTTTCCAAATTAATCACAATTTAGTCGCATAGGTATAAAAATCTAGAATTAATTAAAGCATCTTGAAGATTAATCACTAGAAACTAGTGAAAAAGCTGGCTTTTTATAGTGGCCCCCACCACCCTCAGCCTCAGGCCTATTGTACTCAAACAATTATCCCTTTCAAAAGGAAGAAAGTAATATTTGATCTAATTTACGAGGAGAACGAGAACGACCGATCGAAGTCGCGAGTTAAAGGTCGTTCCCAGTAGGTACCCACTAATACTTCGTGGAAAGTTATAATAAGCTACTTATTTATACTAATAACTGTCTCTATCTATTTATCTAGTTATCAATGATTTCGGTTCCATAAAGCTTTCCCATTACTGAGAGTAATATGTTGACTCGCTCTAATTCTCAGAATTTTCCTTATGATCACGTCATAAAACGTCCAAATAACTTTAATGTCGTGCTGAATGTGAATTACTATGTATTTTATAGTGGCGAAGCTACTACGGAAGTTCTCCAAAGTTTATGAACCCCAACACCCCGGATTGTTTGCATCGGCCCCCACCAGCGGAAGCATCGCAAACTTTGTTCTTCTTAAGGACAGCGACGAGAAAGCCGAAGGAATTTTATCACTATTTGAGGAGCTCACGGTGAAGCGAAGTGAATTTTAGAAAGGAAATATCAGCGATAACGTTTCATATAAAAAGAAAATGGCAAATAAACATACACGTATGGGCCATTGAGAGATGTTTCCATATTCATGACAAAGCTTAACTATTTATCAAGTGTTTAATGGAGAAATTGATCCCTTTAAAATAGGGATAAGTAAACTTATGGCAACTGGAATGTCCAATTACGTCAGACTGGCTGGAGCGTCTGAAATGAAGAGGGTCGACGTTTGCGTAATTACTCGGATCATTTGCGAATCTCACTCCAATTATAAAAAAGCTTGTCACTACAAGCGACTTGGGACGAGGGCTCCACTCTTAGAGAACGGTGAATTTTCGTGATTGAGTATAAAAGTCAAGGCAACCAGCTCTGGAAACTGTTTCGTAGCATAAATTCAACCATTGTTATTAACGTTTATACTAAGTGACCTGCCTTTATAAAATAAGTAAATTGAGGTAGCACCACCTATAGTTTGTTAACTAGTTGAATAGACGAAACAAATTATATGAAAATACCTCAGTCTTGTTAGCCGTCTCACGAAAAACAATTGGTACTTACCTAGAACTTGTACCAACTGAATAATAAATAAAACAGGGACTATTTATAATGGTAGGTATATAATATTCTTTGAAGAATTACTTCAGACACAACACAGAGACAAAGTTGAGCAAAAGCAATTTCAAATATTTTGCAAAATATTTTCCCGTTGTTCATGTTCTCATATTATGTTATTGACAGGACTTCAAGAAGTTGCGAACTAGTAAAAGCGTCTAAAACATATACATAGATACTCATACTATCCATGCCACCAAACTACACTACCGTAAATAAACTACAAGCACTGATGCGTGAGCTTCCTCTAAAAGCTCTGCTAAATCTACGTATATAATAACTTACCTGTGAAACCTGTGGATTCAGATTTGGGTTATCGCTAAAGTATGATACACGTTTCATATTAGTCAATTTACGATAAGAGACCCTTGCACCCCCAAAATAAATTAAAAGAATATAAAATAATTTAAAAAGCGGATAAATTGTATGTGGGACTAACAAATTGTGAGTGTTTGTATAAGTTAGTATGTAAAGCTGGCATTTTTATCGCTTCATTACAATCGAAACGACCTTTCCTAATGGTTTTCGAAGTGAAGAGAGGTGGTTCGCACAAATTTCACGCACAGTATTAACATGCTGCGTCGTCGGCAGGTTTTATCTATGAAATGGACTTTTTTATGCTTATGAGTGTAACCCTGATACTGAGCAAAGCTCAAAAATAAAATCGGTTTAAGTACCGTTTGCTGTTTCTAGCTGGGATCCTTTTAAATTTGCATGTCAATATTTGAAATGTGTTTGCAGCTGCCGGCGGGAAGTGTTGTTACGAGTATATGCGAGAAAAGAATTTAATTTTATATAAAAGGGAATGGAATGTTTTTGTCGAGTTCTATTTGGGTTATTCGAAGTCGTTTTTTAAGGCAGCTGAAGAAGGTTAGTTGCGTAAAAGATTGATTAGTTTTTACAAACAGAGATAGCGGATAAGGTACTGAGCCTGGACAAGTCTTGAAAGAAGAAGAAAAAGAAACATAAAATAAAAAAAAACAACTAAAAAAACCTGTATAAGGGGGTGTGGGAAGGGGCCGGTCTCCTCGAGCGCTTGCGTGACGTAAGCGCTGCGTGTGAACTTGGGCGGCAGGTCGTTGACGTCCAGCACGCGCACCACGACGCGCGTGGCGTTCTCGTTGCGGCCGTCAGACGCCACCAGCGTCAGCTCGTACTGCGGGCGCACACGTCACTCTCATGCTCATGCACCACGCTCCACGCCGCTGTGACATACTACGTCTCCAGCACAACAATGGACTTGTTTTTGACAATACATGTTTGAAACTACAGGTTTAAATCAAAAAACTAACGGAGAAATATCTCCTTCCTCCTACGTTGAAGTGAACAAAAGTCAATTATTCATGAAACTTTTGAGCACACATGTAAATATGTGGTTGTTTATGATTTATTACTTTTGATCCCTTTCATAAAAGTCCATTTTGTTGCAGATAAGCCACGGTACAATTCCACAGCCGCAGTTTTAACGGATGCCGCGACTACGTGTAATATATCATATCGATACAGCATGATTTATATGTATCGCGCACTGCTTTTATTAGACCATGTGCTATATAAATATTTATGTTTGAGTAAATAAAGTCATCAGAGAAAATGTTTCGCCAAAAGCCACCGCGAATTAATCGCAATGAAGAAGTTAATTTATGCCGCGCGAAGAACTTTGCTTTCGGGCTTCGTGCAATAATTGAAAAGTACAAATTTCAAACGCTCTCCCGGCAACTCGCGGCCAGCTGCCGAACTTCTCGTCATTATCGTTATAAAAATGGGCAAGACTTCGACTTTGACTATAAAATTATATTTAAAAATGCTTAGTTTCCGATGGAGCCGAGTAAATAAATATTAATAACCGCAGAGTGGTTGTTTTAGGAAGGTTGCGCGCCGGACGATGTATTACGCGACTCACTGAGTTTTAGTCGTTTCAGTGCGAAGCTTCACTTCGAGTGATGTTCGATCCGTGATTTCAATATCTGTCGTGAAACGGATTAGGGGAACTGCCAGCGACGTGAATAAGTCGCTAGTGCTGATATTTCACCGAAGTAAGTTTGTTTACCAATACACTAAATTGAACTCCTTGAGCCGTACCTAGAGCCGAAAAAAAAGAATCCTCACGCTAGTTTCACTTACTAAAATATTTTATGTTAACCAACATCAATACGACTACAGCAAAATATTTCACAAGTCTAATAATACTAGAACAAAAGACAAATCATGAAAAATCTGAAAGAAAATTTCAATTACGCAACCAGTAGGTATTCACCACTTTGCTCTGGAACTGCTGCCCGCCGCAATAATAAAGTTGGATGCAAAAACAAAACAACAAGGACTAGCAAAAAACCAAAACTACAATGTAAAAAAATAATGTCGCAAACGAAAAATCCCCATGCCATGCAAGCCAATGAGATCTATGAGGGTCAATCCAGGGATCGCGGCACCTTATTCGATTCTCTATTGAAACAATCGCTGGCTTGTCGAATCCGTTCAATAAAGAATCGAAGTGAGCGCGAGTGACGAGGAGTCGGACCTGAAGCACTCGTTTGGGCAGATTGCGGTCGTCCTCCTCCGTGATCTGCGTGCGGTAGGTGGGTCGCTCGAACACAGGCGGGTTGTCGTTCACGTCCTTCACGTGGATCACCACGGTCGTGTAGTTCTCCTTCAGGTTGTCGGACGCCGCCAGCTTCAGCTCGTACTATTACCATTTAATATTAACACATTACTTCCCATAATCCCTATGTTATTAACATTTTCCAAACCTAGCTATGTTCCTTATTAATTAAAAAAGTTTCTTCTCCATTATTTCTAATTATAATCTGTCAGCGATAACTGCCCTCAGACGTTGCTATCATTTTGAATTAAGTCATCGTTTTTTCTATTCGCTGATTTAAGGGAACTCCTTTGACTTCTGTAATTACAATTTAACAAGGTAATTTAAAAAGTTTAATAAAAAGTTAGAAAAAGTAATTTAAAACCAGGGTTAATTAACTTTATTTGGAGCTTTGTAATAACGGAATGAAGGAAACATTTTCTTAATGATAAATAATTATTCCGTCTGAAATGATTTGACGGATCTTGTTATCGTGACAAATTAGGGAAAGAATCATCCGATTCTCCGAAAAAGTTGTAAAACTTTTAACGAATAAACTGTTGACGAATACGTTCGCGTATATAAATTGTTACCAAAAATTCACCAAGTCCACACTTGGCTTCGAAAATAGAGTGAGCGTGTTTGCGAGTCGAGGGAGTTATTGGTGTCATCTGTCAGTGTCGTTCAGTAATTTCCTCACTCGGGAGGGAAATGTTTGTTTCAAAAGTCATCTCACACACTTTATACAAGTTGGAGCACTGCATTCATTTGATTATATTATATTAATCCTGATTTGTGAAAATCGAAAAGTTCCATTATACATTAATTAGTGGCTAACTGATTTGAGAATCTGTATTTGAGTTCCAGATAGGTTATGATTTCGTGTCTATTAACGGCTGCTATAATCTAGGCGCAGGTGAGCACTACGCTCGGTTCGACTAATGCTTCCAGTAAAATCCTGGTACGTAGGTAGGTATCCGTATTTCACAGGTGCCACGGCAGCGTCGGATCCAGCTTATGTACCCGAGCAATGGGTTTACTCGTTTTATTACCTAGTCAGTACTGGGACACCTATACAGCATGCAGGTCAGGCTTCCAGGTGCTCAATAAATAAAGTTGCGTCCTCGGCGGAAACAAAGTCACACAAGGCGCTAAGGGCGGAACATGACAAGCAAATTCAATTTGCCCACGAGCCTGCCCCATAGCTTTTATTCAACAGAGAAGCGTTATTTCCTTCTAAATATATAACAATAAACTGTACTTCCTGAACATTTAAGCGAAGTCTGGAACGTTTAAAAGCAAAAGGAGTGTGGAGAGTAAAACTGGTTTACATCCATAAAAGCTTCGTGAGAATCTGCAGTTTGATAGCAATACAGCCTTTGGTAACAACTACGCCGGCTCGCTTAAATGGGTATTAAAGATTAAATTATTTATCTCGTGAAAAGTTGGTGGAAACTTTCTCGAGGCTGTAACAAAGAGGGCGTTCTGATAGGCGAGCAGCGACCGCCTCCACGAGCCACGACGCGATGTTTTAAAATTGAAACTCGCCCAGGGGCAAAAAGTAAGCGAAACACTGTTACCGTTTAGCGCCGCCCGTTTATTTTAGCACAAAATTACGTTCAAAGGGCGATTAATTCTCTTTTGATCCAGCTCACCTCTACTTTAATTACTACACAACATAAAAAGGTTATAGATATTAAGGCCTTTAAAAAACGTGGACGTCTGTTGTGAAACCATAAAGAAAATTTCGAACTCGCAAAAACTCTTGCTCCTTTATTTCGGTTACTGTGTACACGGGCCCGGGGCGTAGTGTTTATGCACATAGCTGTATTTATATATTTTACACCTGCGTGTTTGTCGTATGAGTGGTTTATCTTTAATTACGTTGGCTTACTTAGTTATCCCTCACTTGTTTAATTTGGGATTTTGTTGACACGTGACATAATTGTTGATGACGAACTTCAGGTCTTCCACTCGTCGCGCAACTTTAAGTTACGCTCATTACTTTACTGAATTTGCTTTATATTATTAACGCCTCAGAAGCTGTGCTGAAACGTGCATTATTCAAACTATGGGTCTTTATGAAGGATTGGATTGGAATAAATGAAATCAATCCAAGTTTAAAGTTTAATAAGTATATACTAAATGGTATCTATTTAGTAAATTTATTGGACACGAGGCAGAGACAAGAGACGAGTTTGTCCAAGTGGTAGACTCGGGCTCGCTCTGTTTTTATGTAATGGAAGCTGTTTAAAAGCATTATCGGGTGCAAACACGAAACAAGCAAGAGCTCTTCAGAATAGGACTTTTAAATAACCCGTCTAAGCCATGAACATTCTGGTGTAACGTACATTTCTCTGCTCGTTTGTTCAGTAATTCAACACATCAAATAACGCATTGCCTGTATATCGCTCGCATAAGTGTTCTCCACCGCACTATTACTCGGCGATACATAAAATAAATTCCCCACATCACGACTCAACAAAACCGTTCTGATATCGATTTATTTATTTTCCACTTTATCGTGGTTACAGCCCCTCTCGGGAACCATCCGTCACTATAAAACCACGCAATTGTTTTAAAACACCCACATTCCAAAGCTTTATTATCACGCTTTATGAATATTAATCTCGGTTATTTTTCACAAATTTCAGTGTATTTTGTATCAATCCTAACACGGATCCGTAATCCGAGGTGACTTAATTAACTTTCAAAACATTTTGTGATGAACGTTATTTAGCTTCTGACGGTAGAAGAATTAACTAATATAAGTTAGTTAATAAGCGTCCATCAACCCTAAATACTTACGAGTGGACTATAATTTAATCAGAATCAACAACGAACAGTAATTAATTTCAAAATAGAATACCTACTCGCAGTATGCAAACTTGTACATATTTTTCGATATTTACTTTTTATTAAAGGGTGGCCCATTTAAACGCATGATTCACGGTTCTTTAAACAAGAGCCATTGAACCGTTGTTAATGCCATTCTGTGAAAACGTGAAGTTGAAAAAGGTTTTTGCTTATTGAGGTTGACTTTATATGATGTTCGTCGGGGGATTGATATTGTATTTTAAAACGCAGTACGTAGATGTTTGCTCACCCGCTTCCTGGTCTCGTAGTCGAGCGCGCCCGCCACGTAGATGGCACCCGTCATGTTCTTGACGGCGAAGGCGCCGCCTATGTTCCCGCTCGTGATCTCGTATCGAATACGCGACGCTGCAACAAAATAAACACGATTATATATTTATGCACTCGCCCACCCCTTCAGAGGATTATGTACGCCTGCCTACGTATTTACAGATCACAACGATCAATAATTCTTCAGCCTGAATTCTCCCTTTTTATTGTCAGAGATGTTAACGAAAAAATATATACGTCAGTCAAGTAGAGGCGATATATTAAGCTTGCGCGATATTCTGCCGCAAAGCGAATAAATAATGAAACACGAGGAAACTTATCTCTACAGACAATTCCAACTTAGAACACCAATTTCAGGCATTTTCTAGTGCTGTTGACAACGTAATACTTATACTTAGCTACGTTATGTTCGGTTATTTTGTATTCTAGTCTAGGCGATACAAGTAAAGGCTTATAATTTTCTAGATAACGTTCACGGTACAGATATGTTTAAACGTCAAGCGGAAGTTGAACGTTAACTTTTAATAAAGCTAAAACTTCACGGTTGGTCTCACAGTGACAGCATGAAATATCATAGCTCTTTCTTGAGAACGCGTGGGTACTCATAAATTGGGTAGAAATAAAATAAAAAAGAATATTTGAAAATCTTAACAGATTTACGAGTTTGCCCCTTGACTTGACGTTGATTCTCTCGGGCGCGCCGTCGGTTTTATAAGACGTGATTTGTTATTCATTCCTCGATATCAACAACTGCTCATTATTGGTGGGAGCTTCCGAGAAGCGGGAAATCTTGTTTTCATTAATGTTACAGGATTGCGTATAAATTGTTAGATATCTGAGCTGTTGATACATCAAGGCTATTCGCAGGGGTGCAATTACATTCAATCTCGATCGACGTGAAGCCTCGTAATGTAGTTATGGGACGGATATTTTAATGTCAGCATATAACCATGTTGTGGGGAAGCGGCACTTGTCGTTAAAGAATTAGACCGTTTAAAGGTCTACCTCAGGGCTCGGTGTCCGCGTCGTAACATTTCGCTTTGTTTATCGCCCGTAAAGTTGAGGCTTTCGTGTGTAACTTTGTAAGTTAGAACGATGACCGCTCAAACCGCACGTTTTCCGTTTATCTTGCTTAAATAGTAATTCGATTTCCATTACTAGTAATGGTCAGGGTTAGTAGATAAGCGGTTGTGGAACTTGGAAAGGTCTGGGCCGGTCATGATTGTCAGAAGATTGCTTTCATTTCGTCTGTGCTCGTAATTTGGGAGTATTTTTGTACGGCAAGTTTGGGTTGGTGGACAGTGGGTCGGATGATGCGTATTATCTCATTACGTCTCAAAGGCAATGTAAGTAGTGTGCGTAAGTAAAGTTGCCATTGGTCGAACTCCTGTAACTCTGTGAAGCCTGCCACAAAGTTTCCGGTGAGTGGGGCAGATCCTTCATCATCGTATATTTATACTTGACTCGTATCTTAGCTTGCATAAACCAAGTTTACTTGCTCATATAGTTATTTTATGTAAAAAGGGTTTATTACATACGGGAACAGTTCCCGTTGGATTGTATAGTTGTATTATATTGCTAGGTATTTATTTCAACCCTATATAGCAACCTCAGCGATGCATTTTAACAAAAGTAACACAGGGAAGTTAAGCAGGATTATGTCGGGTTTCCTCGGATTAATGGCCCAGAGAATTGACTAAAGGACATCGATATATCTCCCCTGAGGAAAATTTTACCGTTTCAGGGATACACGATCTTTCCTTTTAATTGAGAAGTTAATTACATTTTCTTTTAAATTATATCTAATGCTTTGGCACCGTTTGGCACGGAAAAGTATTTTTAACCTTCCCTTTTATGACATCATAACGATTTTTATTTTTGTGTAAAGTATTTTGTTATTTATATAACTTCGCCAGGGTCCCTTAAAGATGTACTTGATAATAAAAAACTTTTTTACAAAAAAATACAACCAACTTCCAAAAAAAAAAAAATACAAAAAAAATGCAAAATAACTAATTTCAGAAGCAAGTATTTCTAGTTTGATTTCTTCATTATTTGACACCGACTTTCAAAATGAGAGTAATTTTGCATTTGTTTTTTGTGTTTTTTTGGAAGTCGGTTGTTATATTTTGTAAAAAAAGTTATTTAACTTACACTTTTTATTTGTTGTACCCCATAACTAAAACTAAATAGTAAAATTATTTCCGAATTTATAGCCCCAAAAACATGGAATTTGAACATAATTGGTAAAGTTAGGGTGTTTCAGGGTAAATTGTACAAATCTGTGTACCCTTTCAGAGCGGATCAGCGTGATGTTATGTTATGAAGTGGTGTAAACAATAATCATACATGCGATTGCAGCAATTCCGCAAGGTTTGCTATCATTTATTGAAGAGTTCCATTATTTTATCTCCGCAGTGCTTCATCAGATCTTCACCAAATTTAAATGGGATCACCTGGGAAGTATACCCTTTCAAACAAGTATTTTCTGAATTGGTCCAGGCGTCTTCGAGTAATCAGTGAACATACATAAATACGAATAGAGAACCTCCTCTTTTTTGAAGTCATTTAAAAAAAAGTTTATGAAATTAACTTTGAAATTTTAAATAAATCGTGATAATGACACTCGAGGTGCCGTTATCGGTTATGTTAACTAGATTCACAAATATAATAATAATAATAATAAAGCTTTATTGAATTCCATTAGCCTACTTACATTACAATACATGCTGATTTATAAAAAGGATAAATAAATAAAATTCTTAATAAATAATTACAATTGCAGTATGCATGATTAGATTAATTAATTATGTTTGTTTTTATTTGACGTGGCTTATATGGACCCCCTTCGGGTAAAAGCCTCCTCCAAGGACTTCCATCTTTCTTTGTGTCTAGCCATGGATAACCAATTTTCTCCTGCTACTTTTACCAGTTCATCTGTCCATCTAGCGCATGGGCGGCCTCTAACCCTACTACCCGTAGGGCCTTGCCATTTCACAATTCTAATGGTCCACCTGTCGTCGTTGTAGCGGGCTACGTGTCCCGCCCATCTCCATTTCATTTTCAATGAGAATGTTAAAGCATCGGTTAGTTTGGTTTTGTTGCGAATGTGCTTATTTTCAATCTTGTCTCTTAATTTTATACCTAATAAGCTTCTTTCCATTCTTCTTTGTGTTGTTTGTATTTTGTTCATGGTTTTTAGGCCGAAAGTCCAAGTTTGAGAGCCGTAGGTAAGACATGGTAGAATCACTGAATCCATAACTATTTTCTTTATTGACGGTGTGAGTTTTGATTTGAATATTTCTTTGTGTGCCCAGTATTTCTTCCAGGTTATTGATATTCTACGATCTATTTCCTCCATGTTTCTAGACTTTCTAAAAGAAATCTGTTTGCCCAAGTAAACGTAGCTTTCTACAAACTCTAGAGGGGTGTTGTTTACAAAGATGGTCGCTATGTGGTGATTAGTCATTATTTTCGTTTTGTCAAGATTCATTTCTAGGCCGACCTTGATGCTAGCTCCGTGAAGATCGCTAATCATGTTATTCAGTTGTGCGGAGCTCTCAGAGAGCAGAATTATGTCGTCGGCAAAACGGAGATGGCTTAGGTATTCTCCGTTTATGTTTAATCCCTTCGTTGACCATTGTAAGTTTTCCATTAGGTGTTGTAGTACAGCTATGAATAGCTTTGGTGAGAGCGGGTCGCCCTGTCTCACGCCTCTGTTTATATTAATTTTTGTGCCCATTCTGTCCAGTTTTATTCTACTTGTGCTTTCCACATATAAGTTTTTCAAAATGTTTATGTACTTATCTTCTATGTTTATTGACAAATATACTGATACATAAAATGAAAACCTATTTTAAAAGGCTTAAAAAGATGCTACGTGGTAGTTTCCAGGGTCTTCAAAATATCTGTGAATTTAGTATTCAGACGAAATTGAAGCCTTTTTCAACTGAAACTCTTTTATACATTGCTTTTACTCAGTTTTAATATCCATTACCTAACGTGTTTCAAATGAACATTTAATGTTTGCCAAAATTTCGCTGAAGCCATGTAATGTTACGGTTGTGTACCAAAAAGTTCTGAAATGCATACTAAATAAATAAAAAACTCGTATGAATCTGAAAAGTTACGCTTTCGCCGAGTTTAAATTCGAAAATGTAAGTGCATATAAGCGGTTGAACGGGTTATAAATGAATTTCCTTTAGCGGTTTTAAATGCTATCTTAGTAAACATTTCGAAACACAAGTACGTCAGTACGTATAATAACTGTTTACAAATACAAATTAAATATGTATCCACGCAATCATTATGCAATTCGCGAGCCCTTGTAGACTGTAAGTCGGCTTTAATAAATAAAGCTTAACGTTAATAACATATTTTTGGATCATACTGCCCAAATGAGCTTCGTCTGTGAATGTTAACGATATTATTTATTAATGAGAAAGACGTATCATGGCGGGATACCCGCTATAATGTGTTATAAAGTTAATATAATTAAGTACGCGTTATGGTATAGGTACTATAAGTACATACTCGTAGGTGCGATTAGGCCGGGCGGCGACAGCAGCAGCGCGCGACGTCGTGCGGCGCCGACACATTATGTCGCACTCGCTCTAAACCTCGGTCTACACCGAGTAATGAACGCATACCGTATTCTCAGACTAATTGACCTATAAAGTAACACTTCTTTTGCCTCCTTTTGCACCAGAATTTCAGTTTACTTTCAAGAGCATCGAGCCTATTAATGAGCGGTTTATATTTTTGACTAAATTTTGTTTATTTCACTGCAAACGTGCCGAAATTGCTTCGAACCGCGGCATTGAAAATGATGTACATTTGTTTTTATTCTGATTAAAAATAACTCTCAGTAACTCGAGATTGTGAATATCATAGATTCCCGTCAAAGGTGAGCAGGTAATGTTATAAAGTTGCAATATTCACAAAAAATGTTGCGATTTTTCTCTGTGATTTTATTTCATTTCAGCGGAGAAACCCGAGACCAAGGAAAATTTATTTTCCAACCGCTGTTCAGCGTTTTTGCTTAGGAAAGCAGATAGCTACACAGAGTCAGTGCTGATTGAATAAAAATAATTTGTGATGAAGTAAATATAATTAGTATATACCCGATTTAATGTTTGATTAAGAATCATGCCCGATTTAATGTATGATTATGAATAATGTTTGTTTGTCTGGCAGTTTGAGTATTTTTGCGGCCTACTCAAATGTCCTTACTTTGGTATTGTTCGTCGGTTCGTTGAGCTCCTCAAAGTTCTGAGTTGAGCTTCGCGATGACTGACAAATGCTTGCACTGTCTGGACAGGTCCACTCGAATTCGTATGTTGCTTTCTTCATAAAGCTCATCCCAGACATAAACGTACATGGTTCTCATATGATTTAACCAGTACACATTGTATGGATTTGAACACTAAAAGAGACTTTGACCTCTGAGTTTGTTTCGGTGTTTCTTCTCAGGGTAGTTAGCTAGGAAACACCGGCCTCATCTAGCTTAAACTGACAAAAAACATTGACGTGTAAAAGTGTTCCTTGTAACCTATTTACTGAATAAACATCATTTATCATTTAATGATCGATGAGTGCAAGTTTAGTTATTTTCCATAATAATAAAATATTTGTCTTGATTAGCAAAATAGCTATACTTACTGCTATTTAATTACCTATTCATCAAGTCAATCACTGTTAAATTGGCAATGTATATTTTATGCTATTTTAAAGATGTATTAAAACGAACATTTCTGCAAATCTTTTCCATAAAACGCAAATGGACTGAAACACTTCATAGGGACGGCCTTTTGAATCGTATCACGGCCACAAATTGAAGGATGTAACATTGTTCGAGCGTAACTTTACCAAAGGGAACAGATTAGAGTTGGACATAAAAACGTCATGGTTCGCCAAACGGTCCGAAGACCAGCCACTTTTAATTGTCATTTGTCATGGCGAATAAATGAAAGTCGTAAATTTGGCCCTTGCCACGTCAAAATATACGATTTTCTTTCATAGAACATAGTATTCAATAAGGCGAGCGCGGCGGTCGCCTCGCGGTAAATCACCCCGCCACGGACGTCCTTATACGAATTTGGGTCGAGAAACTTACTTCTTGGGTTAGGTACCGTCTTTTTCTTAAGTTCCAATAGAGTACACGTTCGCTAGAGTATAAAAAAAACATTTGTCATCCGCGCAAGGTATTTCAAAAGGGGCTCATATAAAAACGAATGTATGTTGATTCCTCCTACTATACCGTAGATATGGTCAGGGACGTTTCATTTCCATAATTACTATTACAACAGCCATAAATTATACATCGAAGACATTATGCGGTTTACAATTGATAATAAATCATAAAGCGACTGAGAGTTATAGCATTATGAAGTTGGTGCGAGTTGGCGAATCTCTCACGGGGTCACGATTACCATGCTAACTTGATAATACTGTGCCTTAGCATAATTTCTAACATAAGGTTTTCGGCTAAAACAAGGGATCGAGGGAACTTGAGGGAAGTATGTTTGGATTTTCTAATAATGGTTTGGGTATGTGATGCCGAAGTGATTAAGGGAACGTTGGACCCCATGAAGAATATTTTACTTATGTTTCATTACCATAAATTCCCCGGCAGAATTGAGACTGTTTATTTAAGTTAATATAGGAAAATTTAATTTTCTGAAACGTTGAATAGTTGCAAAACTCAAAGATTTTCACCCAGATAAGTTGCTAGCTAGTTTACCTGTTCCTTATTTACATAAGGAAACAGGTAGCTGCAGTTACGAATAGGTACACGAGGATAATTTCTTCGCCACCATAAAAGTGAGATTGAGTGTCGCCGTATCAAAACCGCCATGCGCCCGACTACATTGTTATGTAGCGAGATAAGCAGGGATATAAAAAAGTAAAACGTCGGGATTTCTCGGCATGTTTTCAGGGACGTGGCTCAGGGACCAGGGGTGTCATTTGGAGGGCGGAAATTGCAGGGAGACGGCCGGCGTGAGGTGTTTTAGTTGAAGTGAGGCTTCGGTCAAATGTCACCGACAATGAGCAACGTGACCTCGCCGCGTCTCCCGGGCCTGCTCATTTGTCTAAAGAAGACGCTAGAACAGTTTCATGATCAGCTTTACTGCACACGCACACGACTCAGCCGTTCCTACGACCATCACTCACTCAGACGAGGACAAAGTATTCGTGTCGGTGCTTTTGTCACCCGTCTCTCTGCTAATAACAATATGCTTGCTATTTTATCTGAGTTATGGCTCGCGGTGAAACGAACGTAAACAGGCCGCATAGCTTTGGCAATTACTAATGTTCCGCAACTAGCTCCATTATTAAGTACGTGACTAATGTGATTACTAATGTGTCTAATAACAGCCTGATGTGTTTACATGTGTAACACACTTAACGAATTATTTACGTAGTTACAGTTTTACGACCATTATCAGCGCACAACACGCATATTGCTCTCGTTTATATCACTTAGGCATTACAAGTGAAGCAATTATAACTGACTTAAATAACAATAAAGAGTTAAGTTAGAAATTATTATGTAATTTCAAGTGTCACTGAAAACCACAGCTGTGTGCGCATATTAGACAGTTAAGCTGAGAATGTTTCTAAATATTTCAAAATTTTTAATAAATATTGTGTACGAGCGACCATTTAGCGCACATGGTTCTCTGGCTTCTATACAAAACAGCGTTGGTAATGCGCACTATTTTTCATAAGCGTGACGTGAGGACAGAAGAAAAAGCCTGTCGGCTGGGGTTTACAATAAAAAGTTTCAGCATTCGAGCCTGATGCTCGCATTTCATTAGGCGAGAAATGAATGCGGAAAACGACGACATTTTTCTGCAGTATAAAACGAGTCTGTGTAATAAACGCTCAATGTATGCGAAGGATAAGCGTTACAACAAACCCCTCGATATAAATTGGAAGACGGATAGATCTAGCTCCAAATCTTGGAGACGTAGAAGATCATCTATCACAATTTATCCCAGTCCAAACAGACAATAAAAGATTGTCTCGGGCTCATTATGGAGCAGGCGAGTCGTCTGAGGGGGCCGGCGGACACGACCGTCGACCATGGTTTGTTAACTTGCCTTTACACAAGCAGCTATACGCACTCAGCTTCGGTTTCCGGATTGAATTCATGTTTGAACAACAATTTATAGCAGAATTCAATATGCAAACTTTTTTCAACGCCAATTATTTCGCACAGCAGCTCCCAATTTTTTTTTTGTTTTTGGAGGATTTAGACGTAACTGCGTCCGGTATTTAATATTCATATACCTATATCTCATGGCCGGATCCACAATTTATAGGCAAATTAGCTTACTTACTAATAGCCTATTCATAAAGTGCGTATAGGTATTTGATTCAACGTTCAATTCATTTGGGAGCCATGTGTTATCAAATGCGGCTCAATGGTTAAAGCTGGCAAAGTATTGACAGCTCACTAACAGAACGGTATTTAATTAAGTTTTCAAGTTATCTCGTGTATATTGAACATAACTCGTTGGAAATCGGCCAGCAGGACCCGGTGAAAAAGCCGTAGCAATGTTTACAGATCCGCACTGCAATACTAGTACATAACTAAGAAATAGGCTGTGCATAGTCTAGGTTATTCGAAAACTCCCAATTTTTAGCTCCGCAATGTTGTTTTATTACTTGGTACGTTTCGATTACAAACGCTAGGAAGTTACATACTCGTACTGCTCTACAAAGAAAAAACAAGGCAAAAAGAAATAATGTCCTTAGAAGAGAAGAACATACAATAAAAATGCCTTCATTTTCTCATAGGTACAATTTCGTGCGAAAAAGGGAGAATTACATTTTTCATACATCACATCACAATAACAATAAAACGATAATGGCAACTTTTATTTGTGTGTGTAATATGAAGGTTGTATGTACCTACAGGGTGGTCCGCCATTGTTATCACCTCTGGAAGCTATTACCGCGACAGGCATGAGCTACCTCAGTCCGTACCCACGGGCGCAATTATACAGACAGCGTTTAACTTTAGATGGAAGTCAGCGCATATTGTCCAATCTGTCTTAATATACGGCCATGATCATAAAAAGAACCTTTTACTTAAGGATAGCTTTACGTTTATACGTCCCTACTCCTACGTAGCGCAATATTAGAGAAACGTTGAAGAGTTTTCTGCAGTCTAAACAGCTTCCAAGAAAGTTGAGATAAAGCAAAGGTTTTGCAACTTTGCGAACGCTCTATTTGAAACAGATAGATTGTATTCGATGGAAACAGACTCTAGTTATAAATAAGTAAAGTTTTGAGCTCAGTCAATTAAGTTCTCGTGAGCTGCTGTCTTGTCCTATATCTGAAATACAGACGACGTTGATTAACTGGATGAGTTTATCTCACAAAGTATCGCAGCCACGCGTTTGTTGATTCCGCAGAAAGATTGAGCCAATATATCTTCGTAATATCGGGAAGCTTTGGGAGGCGTCCCGCAAATTTGGTGGATGTTCGAAACATCACTCAAATCCTGTTAAAATTCGGAAGACAGGATTAGCCAGTCCCATGTAAACAAGGGCAATGTTATCGGATGATCAGATGGTTCGCTGGCGGGACCATTTCATACATTATTCATGGGTATTGTCTTCGCTACCCGATACAAAAGGCATATTCTGTTAAAACTTACCATTTCCAGGGATCAAGCCCCGACGAAAAAGATAGAATAAAACAATACATCATAACCCGTATTTAAGTGTATCTAGTTTATGGAGATAGCAAATACTTGTTTTTTGTTTGTGGCAAACTTTATTTTTACAGAAAGAAAAGAAAGAACGTTAGCTCGTACGTAATAAAAGTGAGCCTATGCGAATACGAGTACCTATATGGAAAAGTTTTACTACTTACTCGGGTTTTGTTACAGAATATCTGAATTACCCTTAACGAGTAATTACCTGAAATACTAATAAGGCTGAAACTGAACTTCGTGTGCGTATAATTCACGTTCCCCATGTAAATCTCAGAAGGACTCCCGGCGGAGTTTTAATAGTCCTCTAAATAGCTCGCAGCCGGGTAGGCGCTCGGAACAGTCTTGTAATTTGCTCGCTAGCTCCACTTCGGAAAATATGCCTATTTCAAATAACCGTACGTTTACATTTATATTCTAAAATAATGTGCCTAAGCCGAAGCATTAGTACTCGTTTTCTCCCTATTCGTCGGATCGCGTCGTGCGAGGCCAGGCGCGCTGGAGGGCGCTGTTACTGTGGCTTATGTTTTTATGTCGCTCCTCTACGTTAATGTTAGCGTTGAAATATTAAGTAATGAGAGGATAGAAAATGCGAACACAAAGAAAAACGGAAGGGGTGCCTTTTCTTCTTACTAGAGGCAAATTTCGATGAAAATATATTTACATAATATTTATCCAAGTTTTCTCGGTTCGTTAACACGAGCTAGTGGTGCCGCTTCATTAATTCTCTCGTAAGTTTTTACGATATAACAACGTGCCAGCAGTGGGTCAGCGAAAAAGGAATTTTGATAAATCAGATATAACTTGAAAGCCAGTGGTGCCAACGTAGATCCTAAATCACGAAAGATGTGTGTAGGGACCTATTTAAATTCAAACGAGATGTGTGAAGGAAGGCTGGCTTGATTTATGTAGGCTTTGGGGCTGTGCTATTGTAAAAGTTTAAATATGTGCGGGCCAACAGCGCCTGTGCAGGCCCTGACGGCTATCAGGAGCACAGCGCCGCGGTGCCGACGCCGACGCCGACGCCAGCGTCGACGTGACTCCATTTAACTTTAGAAACATCTGACACGATGGTAATCCGAACCCGCATATTACGACACCCTGCCATATGTGCCGAGTTAACTATTCATTTAAAACTAACACGCCGAAACTAAACCCGTTGCAATATTCGACAGCCCTGAGCATCAAAATAAGAACAATATGAAAATTGAAAATTTCAATTAAAATCTTTTAATGCATTTTCCTCGAATTGCTCACTATGTATGAAACGGATGTTGCAACATTAATGGATAGATATTTATAAAAATGTTTTATACATGAATCGCTGGCCCATAGAATTTACTTCAGGGTAATATCCACGGTGGAATAAACAATTGGCTCTGGTGAGCCCACATTAGAGAGGCGGCGGCGCGCGTGGTCGGCGCGCTGCACGCCGGGCGCGAGTGCCACATCGCCACTGAATAATTCACGACTATTGAAGTGTTTAGGCGTGTGCGCAAACACCGTCATATTCATTTAACATTTATATTATCGTCGCATTCGTAAACACATTCCCGCGGTATAAACAAATACTGCGTTGTCGTCGGTAAACAAATACTGATTACAATACAATAACGCGCCGTTTCTGTAATAAGCTAACACACATGTACGAGTATAAGTAAGCAGATAACGATCCGACCTTCTATTTTTGTGTTGCGAATATTCTATGCGTGAATCGATTAAATTGGTCCTATGCTAATAGAACCCTTTGAATTAGTTTTTAAATTCATAATTAGATTTGCTCGAAATATGTTTACTACGCGTAGAACCCAATGTGAAAATAGGTTCAATAAAAAGCAGATTGGATCTATTTTTTATTCGATGGATATTATTTTCTCGTTTCATTAGTTCGATAATATTTTATGCATACCTAAGTTGCTAACAACATTGCGATCAACTCTGTCTAATTTAGGTAAATGTGTTTGTGCTGGAACTGGATTAACCACAATATAGTTTCACGAAGTTGGATTTTCATGACTTTCTGATCGTGGATTTAATCCAGAGCGTTGGGCTGCGGCCGCTTCACTAGCAAACAACAAAGGGAAACATGCAAAGCCTGTCACTATTTGTGTACTCAGTAGCCCTATTCGTGTCTGTTTTAGTGGGTCTGGGTGTCCGCAGTTGTAACTTGTAACACACAACATTATGTGTCAGTAAAATCTGCCTGATGATAAAAACCTTAAGAGGCTAAACAAACGTGGTTAAATATAAAGGATGAATGAGAAACTTCATAAAGCTGCCCATTTATCTACCCCTCTCATCCTAAATTATACAGCATTATTCTTTTCAAAACAAGTGTACCGGGGAAATGTCGTCACAGTTTTTATCGCGCCGCGGTGGCACGGCGGCGCGGTGGGCACGCCGGGATTATGCGCGGGACTTACAAAATATCTTGCTCAGGCCTGTCCGAATTTATGCGGTTATAAATTGTTGGCATGAAACAATGTGTGAGCGCTGTGAGTCGGCGCGCATTACGCCTATCGGCCTGGAATCTGACTGCGGATACAATCGTTCGGCCTCATACGAATTATGTCGGTGACCGACACTGAATTTCCAAAGCTTGAAAGCGCCATCAAATATGCATATAATGTATGTTATCGGTATTAATTCTGTCGTCAGCGCTCCGCTCGGTTTCATCCATCAATGTAATCTGTTCGGACAGGTGTCCTCATCGACTGATGAATTTAGCGCCTCTACTCTAGGTAATATTAAAGATGCAAACGTTTTATAAAATGTCAAGTTCAGTAAGTTTTTAATTTGTTAAAACTGACGAATAATTATTATAACTTAGGTACTCACACGTCTCTTTGTAATAATACGTTTCGTTAATATCAAATGCCAACGTAGAATCTAAACAATATTGTTTACACTGAAACAATATTTTTTCATAAAATAATAGATTGTAGGTATTTATTTCAAACCTCAGAATTGATTCAATAAACAATTTGTTTGTTCGTGTGAAACCTGTTCATTAAAAATCAGAGTACGAAAAAGAAATCTTTTACAAAAACAGCTAATAAATTCTACCATTGTTTTATGCACAGAGGTGGTTGCAAAAAGGCGAAGAGAACAGCCGCACATCAAAGACAACAAAAATCTAAAGAGAATGCGAAAAGAAAACTTTCAAAACAAAGCTAATAAAACGATAAAAACAGCGGTGAATTTGTAAGAGGGCAGAGCAAAGGTCTTCTGAAACAATGTGACTCGCTAAGCAAGCCTCTCGCGGCTTGATTGCGCCACGCAGAAACAATTCAGACAGATCTAACAACTTTGTTGTTCCCACTTTTTGTTTAAAAATATACATGCCTTGTGGGGGTAGGTGGCACTGCCCCTTACGTACTTTGTATACTCATATAATTAGAGCTAGGTTTTTCTCCTGATTTTCCACACAAGTTCTGTTCCTACTTGTATGTTCTGCTAAAAGCTTCACATTTTAGGCACGCAAGAATAGAAACTTGAAATTCAAGGCAGGAACAGTCGTAGCGAGTTCATAGCAACGTATTTCTTATGAGTGGCTGGATGGATATGAATTTATAAGCAAACAAGATTCGAAAATTACATGTATCGGAGTAGTTTTGCATTCCGAATGGTACGCAAAGTAACATGAAATGCATGAAAAGAGCTTCGCTGTTGAATATTTTTAAAGAGTGGGTAAACATTCGTTACTTCGAATTTGAAAGTGCGAGGAATAATATTGCATGTGTATCCGACAACTTTTGTTTGTTTTCATTGGAAATGCAGACGGAGGTAGTCTGTGGCAACGTGTAGGTAGCTTGGCGCTGAAATGAACGTCGGTCGTAAGTTGTTAACGAGGGCAGGTTCCTGCGCCTGCACTAACGCATCGCTTCGTACTTCGTCTGTTGCCAACTCAGCACTTCCGATACTTTACTAAACTTACTTAAAACGATTTATTATTTCAATTCCTACAAATATTTTACTTCATAATTTTAAGATGTGAAACATGAAACTTTGCTGGAACTTCAACAGACTACGTTTAATAAGATAAACAAAGGCATCTCCGCAGTTACCTATCTTTCATCATTTTATATTTTACGAGCGAAATAATTTATATTGTTAAGGACTAAAGTATTTAGGTGCAAGAACAAATAAATCATAAACCTTAGTTTTCTTCGAGAACTGCGGCCAAAAAATATTTTCTTTTCAGATAGATTTTCTATATCTACGCCCATTGTCATCGTTAATCAAAATAGTAAAATATGAAAAGGCAGAGAAAATGCAGTGACTGACTGGATGCAAATAGAAATAAATAAAGTGTTGGTAACAATATAGCAACAAGCATCCCTACACGAGCCATTCATAAAACATTTCAATAAGATTTATTTGTTATAACGTATAAACGAGTATTATTTCTGCATGGTGAACATTCTATTAAATTCAGTACAGAGTATTGGAAAATCTGACAGAGATTTCCAACAAAGGATGTGCCTAAATTTGCATGCATTGCACACTTTTCACAATGGAGTTTTTTTCATGTATTTTAGGCAATAACTATTAGAGTTGGATTGAAATGTTACCGAAAAATCCATTTTTAGGGTTCCGTACCCGAAGGGTCCAAACGGAGTCCAATTGTTGTCACTCATGTGTTCGTTTGTCTGTCTGTCACAAAATTTTGTTACGAAGAATTTTTTAACTTCCCATTGACCTATGAACTTGAAAGGTGATAATGTCTATTATTACGTATACTTTACTAACAAATACCAATATTTGGTACGGAACCCTTAATGTGCAAAATCCGACACGCACTTGGCCAGTTTTTTAAAAGTATCTGTAAAATAAATTCATTCGAATCAAATGAACCTTGCGTTGTACGTAGGTACATGATGCGCCAATATCACACCACATTCATTTGTAACTCGTAGTTTTATAAATGTTCAATTTAATGCCATTTAATGATCATTATCTCGAATACCTATAACTAGTAGATACAATTCAGAATTACAGTACAATAAGTGGTCAAATATATTTGGGGTTTCTAAGTTACTTTTATCCAGAATTGCACATCTATTCACTAAGCAGACATTTTGTGATAACATTACATTCAGAACGTGGTCTGCATGCGCATTAGACATTACAAGAGTTCTCTTGTTCTTAAATATTTATTCATTTCGCGAACTGGTATCGAAAATCGTATTAGTGTCTGTGCGAGTTCGCCAGATTGCACGATGTTCGCTTTTAATTAGTTTCTGTCGAAGTCTATTCCATGCCAGCGCAGCGCCTCTCAAAGAAATTACCGAGCATCGGAGCCGACTATTGAGCCTCACTAGGAAAAATAGCTCACAAAGAAGAAAAACTGAGGAGTCAAGTACCTATCGTTGCCTTCTTACAAGTTTTCGTCGCGAGGCATTGAAACAGCATCGTGAAACTCTATCTAGTACCTGCTCGCTCAAACAAAGCAATTAGTAACAAAACAAACAGGTTTCGTTGCATTTACCAACTACGTGATTTTATTATCACAAGTGCCCAACAAAGTAAAACTAATTTTCAACACGTAGAGGTTCGCTATTAGGTTAAGTCCGCTGCTCTTTGCGCCGGTGAAATGGAAAATATCTAAGTATTTTTCTGGAACAAATCACAAGGAATTGGATTAACGCTGAAATGCGAGTCTGGCTGACACGGTAGAAAGGGCAATATTCAAATTTCATGAAAGCTGCGGAACCCATTCGAAGAAATTATGTGAGAAATATACCGTGTCTCACACTTGCCAAATTCATAATGTCCGATTTATGGTTATCGTTTATTGAAAGCTATCAATTATTTATTTCTTAAAAACCTTCTAAAAATGTGATACCTACTCAACAACAAATCACGATATGATCGGTAGGTAATTATATGATGGTTTGAATTAATTTTTGTTTATTTTACATACGAGTAGCTATAGGAATTGCATAATGCACTAAAAACGCGATAACTACAGGTATTTAAAAATGTTGGATACTTTCGTAACATTTATCTTTTCTAAAATATGAAACTTGAATTCAGCTTAACGAAGACTTCTTCAAAACTTTACGCTGGATAAAATATATAATTCAGGAAAATTAAACATGAAACGTGTACAAAGCAATACGCCAGTATAAACATTTCACGCTAAATGTCATTATGTCCCAGTGCGTGATCTTGATTATATCGGTCGCGGTTGACACAGTCGCTTTATCTCGCGCGTGGGATGCTGCGATAGCCACCCTTACACGACCGACCAACGCCAAAACTACCATAACACTAACTGCCGCAAATATTACACTACTTTATGACCACGAATACGTTCCAAAAAGCATCTCATTACTATGATAATTTGAAACGGGAACATAAAAAGAGATTAATTGGACACTCTTGCTGCCCAAAAGCGTAAAATTCACGATTGTCGGGGTTCATAACGGTAAATTGCGAAATAGGTAAGAGCTTTGAAAATATTTTTGTGTAGAAAATACTGTGTGCAGGCTGGTTGCTGCGTTATGAATGTGCAGTACTGTATTACAGTTACCTACAACAATATGTACAAAGGACAATTTTCGCCACGTGCTAGCGCGCACATCTACCCGCGAGGATAAATCTCGTTATTTCACAAATAATCCAAAAATACACGAGACTTGTACGGATTTTACAAACCGTAGATAGTCCTAAAAGGTACATACAACGTGGCGTCAGTTGTCCGCGTTTAAAGTCTAAAACCACAATTACGGTAATAAAGTTTTCCAGTAAAATACATTATTTAAAACTGTTCCATCGGTACTTCATGGAGATATCTATTTTGATTATGATCAGTTTTAATGATGTTATGTAAATTATATAGCTTTATCCGCAAAGGGATGCTCATAAATTTAAACACTGAAGAATGAACGATGTGTACGAACACTAAATAAATATTGGATCATGACTCTTTCATAGTTCCAAATGTTCGCATTTGTATTCATACGCTACATGTCATTTCATTTTCATAAAAAAAAAAAATATTTTTTCTTTTCTTTCTCTATTTGACATATATAGCATCTTCTGTAGGCAAAGAGAATTCCGTAGGTATATACTCGTAGAACAAAATTATTTTAACGTAGAGCTTTTTTATGTCGGAATTGTATTGAATTTTCCCAATAAATTGTTAAAAACAAGTAGCGGGCTGGTGCTAGGGTTGCCACCTTTTTTTAGAAAAATAGAGTATATTTACTTTTCTTTGATGTCTCAGATGTAGTACTTTTTTTTAAAAAGAAATTACTACATCTGAGAATAATCAATTATTTATTTTTTGCATTGACATTTTTTCCACACAGTTTTGTTTCTTTTAGCAACATCTAATAAATATTTGTTACTAGTAAATAAATAGTTATTTTTTTATTAACTTTAGGGATGATCCATTTCGTTCATCCCGCTACTTATCATTAATCAGAGAAAACACAAAAATCTCTGTCAGTAAATTGCCACTTTTGTGATGTGGACAAAATCGAAAAATCTTTATTATTATTAACTTGTGCATATCACTCCTTTTAATAAAGTAATATCTTCATACAGGTTACCCATGTTAATAATAAATTCTTGCTTTTTCAATGTTTCAACTATGTAAATAAAATGCTCATATTCAACATGACTTTTTGTGTTGTTCAGTGAAAAGAGGCAATTAGTGTGACTGAAATTATTAAAAATAAAGTAGTTTAGCGTATTTTATTGCCCTCATAAAGTATAAAGTACATTTGCCCAAAATAAAGTACAATAATTTATAATAAAGTACGGGTGGCAACCGTAGTTGGTACCTATTCACTATCTGTCTAAACCATCTGCCATTTTAATTAACCAACATGACTTGCAATAGAGCATTCCTGACCGCAATTGAAACAAATAGTTAAACAATCGGGTTGTTTTCAACCACATCGGTTTTAATTCGGAAAGCGCACGAATCTCGATCTCTTGACTCACATAAACCAGCACGTTTGCTGATTTATTGAACACTTAAACCAATGTCCCTCGTACAACTCAAGAGTTTTAAAACGAAGCGAGCAAACAATTTATCAGATTTATTATTAAACGTACCAATAAAAATTCGATATCCCATGATCAGTATACTTTCAATACGAATGGAGTCGTACGGAACCTCGGTACCTACCCTTCCGCCCCGTCTTATTTATCCCAATACGCGCAAATCAGTGAGAATGTAATTTTATTTCAGAACTCGAATCTGTTAGAAAGCATTCATAATAGTAATTCCGTGTATAAACGCGAACCGTTTTGTGGGCAATGAATTTAAAATTGAGTTTTACAAATTACTCAAAGCGGACGGTATGATCGTTCCGATTTCACGATCCATTGAACCACCGCCGAGACTGTCCGACGTCCTAGGGTCTATGGCAAAGAAACAAAAATGGACACTGTAACGAGGCCGGTGTCGGATCGGGATGCAAATTAATACGCGCCTCTGGATCGAGCACATGAATATGCATGGATGGTCCGCTCGTTCCGGAATAATATCCGAGTGCCCCGGACAGGGTCCGACGCGCGCGCCGCCCTCGCCGTGCCGGCCAGCCCGAGCCCCGAGCCCCGCGCGCGAGCCTCATCCAGCCAGATTACCCGAACATGACCATCAAATTACAAAAGCGATGTTAATACTGAGGATCAGCGTATCACCGGACTGCGATACAGTATTACACTGCGCTACACCAGCGATATCATTAGTATCTATTAATATCCTCACTGGTCGAGTATCCAAAAGCTTCATATAAATCACGTACGGTACTGCGTTATGGAAATAGAAGCCTGAGCTTATGTTAATACTGCAAAATATTAGTTGTCCGCACAAAGTCCACATATTTACTAACACAATAACAGCACTAAGCTATATCTCCACCACCGAGCTAAAATTATAATAAATTACTGATATCGGAAAATTTATTTCCTCGAAATGTACGTGAATGTCTGTCGTAAGACGACAGGCTGAAGCAATAACGCTCGTAAAAGAAGACAACTTCCTGCTTTCGGGATTTCAGTATTCAGTTTAGAACAGCTCAAACGCATTCAGACCTAGATACTCGTAAAAGTGTACTTATTATTGAAAGTTGGCATCTTTCCACTTTACCTAAATATTGCTGTGTGGTACAATTGTAAGTAATAACAATTTGGGGAAAAGTATAGCGTGCCAAAAAAAATAAAGCTTATTTTCTGAGATGTTATTAAAATTCATGGAAATAACGAGTGAAGAAGTTTGGAGCATTGGGAGTTAATTGGGGTGGAGACGTGAGAGTCGCGCGAGACCGGCGCGAGCTGAGTCCGCGGAACTGATGACAAAGTGTGGCGGCGTGCGGCGTGGAGGCGTGGGTGAGAGACGTGGCGTCAGCAAATGTGCCATCGCGCCTGTTATCACGTCCTGCGAGTGCGTCGCCACATTCCGGCGCGTCACGCCTCGCTCGGCATTCCCGCGCGGCCGCTCAGCTCCTCACGGAACAGGTGTCGTAGTTTATAGCAGCTTACACCATTCATTACTTAAAGCGACGGTGTAGTCGGAACGGTTTTTGCGACAACACTGCGGTTAACGCTGCAGCTCTGTTTTATTGTTTTCGTGCTTGTCTGCGTAATGTACCTACAATTAAGTTAGGTAAACGAACGGTGCGCAGGAAGTGCCAGAATAAACGACTATCCGCAATCTCTCGTGTGGACTAAATTTAAACATTCATATGTTAATAATGTTGGGTTGTTTAAATGGTTTTAGATTGTACAAATAAATGTGTTGGTGACAGTAATAAAGTTGACCAGCAGGAGTTCATAACAGGTAAAAGTTTCATATTTCAATTAACCGGATCGCAGGACGGTGAGCTGTATGATTAGTCCGTCGGGATCGCGTGGTCGGCGGCGGAAATGAACGATTTGATGACGCTGACTCAATTACCGACACCGGTAGAATTACTCATATCCCGATCGAGTCGCACGCTCGCTAATCTCTATCACCTACCGCCGCCTCTACTTGTCGAACTTAACTAATTAAACCACGCACTATCAATAAGACATTATTTAGACAGAAGAATATTATCAGGTCTAGAATTAGTTCAGAACTTTATTCATTTGAATAAGTAAGTCTATGTACAAAAGGGAGACGAGGTAGTTAGCTATAAGATTTCAATTAATTCGTAGTAAAAGCGCACTGCTTCATGCTTCAAATTAAAGTTCCTTTTTCTAGGAGCATGCGCTGCGCCGCGCCGGAGGTGAGCTCTATCTGCCTCCAGTATTCATTACTCTTCGACTCTACACATGCCGATGTTCGGTTTAATTAGTTTTTGTTCGACGATCAACGACCTACCCGCCTTTAAAGGAACGGGAAATTTAGTAGTCACAAACTTTGGTAAAGGCAAATCAACCGATTTCTTGTTTAAACTTTATGAATTCTTTTAAGTTATTGTTCAGCGATATTGATTAAAGAGAACAAGGAATTTTCCGGACCGACTTTAACTTTTGTTGGTGATCAAAATATGGAATTAAAGGTAAAAGATAAAAGAGTGAAGTAACTTTAGGCATCCAAAGAAATAAAAGCAGGTATAAAACTTTATTTTTATTACGAAAAATAGGAAAAGTAATGCGAATTTGTGGGAGAAAAAATATGTAAAACGATGAAATGTGCGTAGAAAACAAACATGGCGCCGCGCGTCGCGCTCAAACACATTGATTTATTGTTTAACACGGATGTAATAAAATTTCACGGAAATCCAACTGCTGAAATTGCATTTGGTGATTGGTAATCAAGTGTTTTATTATGTTATCATGTTTCTGAAAGTATTTTATAGCAAATCGCTTTCCGCGAAATACTCGTAACTTTGTAAGGAAAATATTGTAACAGAGCTCGAGTTCTGAAAAGAAAATTGCGGAGAGAAAAATGGCAGTACTTAGGTACAACGCATTGCTAACAACTTTTACTTAATGACTTCGTAATAAATCGATAAGTTAATTAGTACGGTGACGTCACGACAGGACATAGCTTGGCTGCTACGGGCGGCAATAGGCGGCAAGTTGGCAAGGCGTATCGGCCGGTCGCACATGAATAATTAGGCGGCAAGTCGGGCCACTCGCCGCCGTTAAAAAGAATTATTTCGGCCAATGTTCGTCTCGACTGTTGGCGGCCCAGCGAGCAATTTGTCACAACCCACAACCGTGGAGATGTTTATTCAAACGAGGAGATTTTATTGCAACGACATAAATCTTCGGGCAAACGAGACATGGAAGTGACATGGTCTCGTAATCGCACGACAATGTGCTTTTTGCGTCCGTTCTTGCCTGCCGACCCTCATATTACAATCGCATGTATTAATAATTTCTACATTAACATTCCTCGTATCGTAAATATTCTTATAAATTTCCCTTTGTGTTCGTGTAGACATGTGTCGCTTAAATTAGAAAATTATGTTTATATTTCACGAGAGGGCTCAGCGAAACAGGTTAACGTATGAAACGACTGTCCAAACTTTGTCAAACAATGGCTATTAAAATTACGAAACTTTTGAACCGTAGCGCGGTGCAGCCCTTGTAACAGTAAAATAGGAATTGAAATATATATTATGACGTCCGTTGTGGATTAAGCGAGTTATTCATTTAGTTGACCGCGTGAGGTGCAACCGTGTGGGGTGCGGGGAGCGGGGGAGTGCTGCGACAACTTGTCGTTATCATGTCGGACATTAATAAAACTCTATCCGGCATTTCTAACGAGCATGCCACAAACTTCGCCCGCGGGGAAATATTCAAATGGTGAACTGAGCGAGCAGAGTGCGCACAGCGCATTTTGACGCGGCTAATTATCGCGCTACAAGGATCGCCAGCGACTGCGGTCTGTTCTTCAGTCGTATCCACCGACGACCCGCCGCCCGCCGCACTGATAAATGGTTATATTTTTATGAAAATTACAGCCAGTCATCCATAACCAAGCATTTTTCTAAAAATATTTTACCCCCGTACGCTGTCATAAACTTTTTACGAACATAAACCCCTCAACAACGGCATGCTGCTGAGTCTATCGCCCGACTAATGAACATTGAAAGTACATTTGTATTTTTCCCTTCGACAAAGAATTCCAATAAGTCACCGATGGCTTTTAATCCGGGATATCCGATTAGTTTTCAACGAACTGGAGGTCCTTAAATCTTGGATCCTGAATTAATCGACTGTTCCGTGCGTCTAATTACCGAGATAATGGTCCCGAGGTTTCAGCATCTTGATAATAAATACATACTAAACACTGTATCCTCGAGTAAGAGCCGCAACGATAAGCTTTAACATTCGGCCGTTTAAATTATGTCAAAGTTTAATTCAGAGGATATTGTTCGGTTCTCCAGACATGTTTATTTTATGTTCAGAATACATGAAATTTAATATTGGGACGCAATCATAATATTTTCATGTTGAGGGTTAGTTTTGGTTTGAGCTTAGGCTTGTATTAATTACATTACAACATTCCAAATTGGTCCTTTCGGAGAAACGCGAAAGGCATTCTTAGCACATCACATCATGACACTTCTCCGAAAGTAACCTAATATTTTATGTCGCAAGGCGAGTCCAATTCCTCGAATGTGCAAAATTCGTGGAATTGGACGCATAACAGATGCACTTGATTTTAACGAAAGGCACAGACGAAGCACATTAGATATTTTTACCCTTACCGATAGTTAGCCAAGTTGAGTCAAACATTATTTGGGTAAGAACAAGTTTCTGGTGGACAAAGACACGAAGATATCTTTCAATTCTATCAATTATTTAATTAAATCCTCACGTGGTGATATTGCTTGCTACTTTGGCCACATAATCACAACAGGCATCATGAAAAAGAGCACACTTGAACGGATAATCATTGAAAACGAGACAGTTACCAACTTGATACATGCGAAGCTTATCGGATATATCAATCGAATGTATTCATGAATGATAAAAGCGGGGATGTAACGCAGGTGCTATTACTATTCAGTAGCTGGCAGCATAAGAAATCATGACTAAGTAACGATTCGTACCTCGCTTGTATTTTTTACTTTAGTATTGAATAACGAACTGTTTACATACCACGCTAAGAGGATTATTCTACCCCAAACTGAAATAAGCATAAGACGCCTTTAATGACGTATTTGTCTCGAGCTTGATTGTGTTCGAGATAATCCAGATTACAGATTAATAGGATTCCTCCCCGGAGGTTAAAAATCAGAGGGATGTCATTACAAGAGAAATGATTGAATGTGCTCCGTTTCACTATTTTTCCCGAAGGCGGCAAGCGAATGAATGGTATCATGTTTCAAGCTATAAATTATTTTCTATAAATATGGGATGATATCGGTTATGGATTTATTATTTTAATTTAAGTGATTCTGTCAATGAACTGTTTTGTTTTTTGAGAACGTTCTAAGTAGAGCGTTACTAAGTCGCTAAACTTTTTTATTTAGTACAATATATTACTTGTGTTGTGCCGTTTCAATTATATGTAGGTACCTACTACACCTACAGGGTGTAACAGAACGGGCCTGCGGACGGCGAGTAATGGGTAGCTCGCTGTCCGATCAGCACCAGGCCCGTGAGTCGACGGCGCGTACTGTTCCACGCGCGCCTCAAAGAGATGTTTGTCACCCACCACTGACGGGGCTCATCATGGCCGGTGCCTGCATGCCTAGGGGTAGCGGATAAATTCGTAACAGAGTTACCGCTCCCCTGGGCACTCAGCCAAGGAAGGAACAGGGGTGGGTTTTAGTCAGTAAGAGTCTGGACACTCCTTCCCGCTGCACCCAGAGCGGAAGAAGAATAGATTTCCGAACCCCAAAAAAGAAAAAAGAAGGTTGTAACAGAAATGCGTGGTCATATCTTAATATTGCTTCTGCCCATAGAAATAAACCACTTTAATCAAGAAAGCCATAGACAATTCCGTTGGACCTCCCATACTAATTTTGATCAGCTGATGATAACTACAAAATCCATTTTTTTTTTTGGGAATTTTCTATGACTACCTTGAAGGAAGTTATTCATTTCTGTGGGCAGAAGCAGTATCTAAAATATGAGCACGCATTTCCAGTACACCCTGTCATCATCAGCCTTTAAATGTCCCCACTGCTGGGGCCAGGCCTCCTCTGTGAGAGGGTATGGGCCGTAATCCAACAGGCGGATCCAATGCGGGACGGTGGATGACACAAGTCTTCAAATTTTTGGTTTTAGTTCATGCCGGTTTCCTCACGATGATTTCCTTCACCGTTTTAAGAGCAGTATGAATGAAATAATTTACACAAAGTAATGTGCCTGCAAGGGTTTGAACTCACGACCTAGGTACAACTTGTAAGTCGCGGCCGTTACCACTGGGCCACCACTGCTCACACCCTAATTAGGCCCTGTATAGGAACAATATTCCACCCAAAAAGATATGCGTCTCCAAAAAACGTTTCTTTTTGTTCACCCACAAGTTTGGGCAGAGTTGTAATAGTGAAGTAGGTTGCCAGTCCATCAGCACACGGTAGGTACATACGCCAGCAATTTGTTTACTTCACTTGATTATAACAAATTGCAGCAGAATGATTAATAGTTTGTGTCTTTTTTAATTCTCCGAGAAGGGTGGAGCAAGTCAGTAGGAAATTGCGAGAAAAACACTGGAGTAGGTATCATATTATTTTTGTGATGATTTTTCTTCGTATTTTGTGGGCGTCTGTGGTTTCACAACGTTCGTATTTCCCGCTATTTTTGTGGTCGGCGCAGAGATTAATGGCCGTCGTGATAGAAACCGCCGAGAAACAATATTCAGCTACCCGCTTTTAACATAAAACCACTAAAATATTAACGATTCGGGAAACCAGCATGCAATTTTCATAAATGAATGCTTCTGATTACAAAAATCATATTACATTAATAATGTAGAGTTATTTATAATATTGTTTTAGTTCTGTGATTTCTGGGAGAATCCGAACGCAGCTGAATGACATAATTAGCTAGAACATTTAATTAAATGTATGTAGGCTGGCTTGTATCGCGAGGTTATTAATATTTCCGGAGTATTATTACTGGCCGGCCCTATTGTGTCTAAAGTCAGCCATAGTTATCAGGGCCTAATTAGGCTATAACAGAACATGGCTTGGCAGCCCTCACAGCGCTACTCTGCACCACACAGCCACTCGCTTCACTTCTATAACAGAACATGGCTTGGCAGCCCTCACAGCGCTACACTGCACCACACTGCCACTCGCTTCACTTCTATAACAGAACATGGCTTGGCAGCCCTCACAGCCCTACACTGCACCACACAGCCACTCGCTTCACTTCTATAACAGAACATGGCTTGGCAGCCCTCACAGTGCTACACTGCACCACACAGCCACTCGCTTCACTTCTATAACAGAATATGGCTTGGCAGCCCTCACAGCCCTACTGCACCACACAGCCACTCGCTTCACTTCTATAACAGAACATGGCTTGGCAGCCCTCACAGCGCTACACTGCACACACAGCCACTCGCTTCACTTCCATAACAGAACATGGCTTGGCAGCCCTCACAGCGCTACACTGCACCACACAGTCACTCGCTTCACTTCTATAACAGAACATGGCTTGGCAGCCCTCACAGCGCTATACTGCACCACACAGCCACTCGCTTCACTTCTATAACAGAACATAACTTGGCAGCCCTCACAGCGCTACACTGCACCACACAGCCACTCGCTTCACTTCTATAACAGAACATGGCTTGGCAGCCCTCACAGCGCTACACTGCACCACACTGCCACTCGCTTCACTTCTATAACAGAACATGGCTTGGCAGCCCTCACAGCCCTACACTGCACCACACAGCCACTCGCTTCACTTCTATAACAGAACATGGCTTGGCAACCCTCACAGCCCTACACTGCACCACACAGCCACTCGCTTCACTTCTATAACAGAACATGGCTTGGCAGCCCTCACAGCCCAACACTGCACCACACAGTCACTCGCTTCACTTCTGCGACACGGCTAGTTACGTACTGGATTTGTGTGGATCCACTATCGTTAGATCCCGGTTACCCATACGGATTTCAGTTACCTATCTGCGGTTGCAAAATATCCACATCTTACTCCTAACGCTCTCTAGAATAATCTACGAAATAGATACCAAGCTTGTTCTTTGAATTAAATGTGAAATAGTTATGTGTTATAACATTTATAACACCACTGTTCAAACTTTTTGTACAAGTATAACAGGCTCTATTGTAATATTATGTAAATGTAAGCTATGATAAAAGACATGAATTACGGCGTTGCGCCCACATCGACGCTTCCGTGCGTTCGAACAGAAGGAAACTCGAAAACAATAAGAAAGACTTGGTAGTAAGCCGATTACGTGAAACCAGTTAAGGTAAATAACATAATATTCCCTCTCATTATAAGTCGCGGAGTAACGTTGGAAAAACATCACTTGTCATATCGCTTTATGAAGTGCCGGTTAGCTCTTTTCATTATATTTTTTTGCTGTGAAAAGCTCGTGGAGCCATTTACGTGATGTACATTGTTATCAGCACACATTGTCAAAGAGGCGTTTAAGCTTAGCCCTCAATGAGCGCGTGAGTACACACCGCACGCTCGGATAACGCGCTCGAAAATATCATGAGCACAATGACTGATGAAGAAGAATGTGCTAACATTGGGGGGATGAATTAAAAATGTTTCAATGATGCTTGAAAAGTACTTGTTGAATTTTTACTGAACTAAGTCAAATACTGTCAAAAACTTAATTAAAAGTTAATCCGAATAAAAATATTGTACAGAAATAGTTCCTCATAATGAAATATAAATATTGTCTGTATTTTCTAAAAAGTTAATCGGTATTCTAGCGGTTCATTAACTAGAGCTCGCTACGCTCCGTAACAATTTGCTACGGCGTAGCAACTCGTAGCACGTTGCTACTAGATAGCTACGCGTTCGCCTATGCCATTGCTAGTTGTGTGCTACGAGAAGAGTAGGATAATTTTATGCTTGGACCGACGTCACTCGAGCGTAGTACTTGTATTGTCCTGAGCTCATGAACAAAGGCTTGGGTCGAATCTGAAACTAGTCGGAGAGTTCCAAAATAAAACACTGAGTAAAACCATAAATGATATTTAAACAAGTGTCTCGTGAATAACAAATAGGAAAGTTTTACGCAATCAAGCGATACTCTGTTGAGTAACCATTTAATTTTAAAAGCACTTTAATTTGTTTCAATCATACGTAACGGCTTTTAAGTTATTTCAATGCTCCCTTTTATGCCATAATATTCGGAAACGAACAGACTGCCGATTTCAAAGCGATGATAAATCTAAACGACGTTTGAAATATGTTTTTAATAGCGTAGTGAGTAGCATTAATTTCATTGAAACGGCTCTTTTAT
Organism: Polia nebulosa; assembly: GCA_951329385.1. Classification (NCBI taxonomy): domain Eukaryota; kingdom Metazoa; phylum Arthropoda; class Insecta; order Lepidoptera; family Noctuidae; genus Polia; species Polia nebulosa. Next base: position 20,853,092 of record OX589592.1, on the reverse strand, counting down.
TATTTGGCATCGTACTCGAAACGACGGGGATGAATTTATCGTGTCAGTTTAGCAGTTATAAACACACATCCGGTTGAGAGTTTAAGTTGAGGAAACTAACAATGTCTCGGAACTAGTGGGACACTTAATCAGAGGGGAGTAGAGCAAGCGTGAGGCGTGAGAAATAAAGTAGGTAGGCAAGTTGAGACAGGTTGACAGCGCAGCGCAGCACGGGCGAGTCACTCGCGCCACAACTTGCGCCGAGTTCACCGCATTACCCAAAGTACCCACCGCTCACTCACGCTGATACGAAAAAAATAAGTTCTCCGTTTACTAACAACGCGCGCAACTTGAAAATTAAGTTGGAACTGTGTTGAGCTGACTCCGTAACGAAATCATAATGTAATTTGTCAAGTGTCACGGGAGTGCGTACACACCTCGCCGGGGAATACCGCCCGGCATCATGGCCATGTTCTACTCGTATTGATGACATCGGCGCGGCAACATTGCCCTGATTCAGCTAACACAATTTACCTTCATTGTCTTATTAGATTTAATCTACTTTGTATTCAGGACACGGACACGGTGTACCTTTTAAAATAATCCTCTATAAATATCTTTTAAGTCGTTCCTAAACATTTTAAGGACTTAATATTCTTAAAGAACAATCTATATAGCAAAGGAGACCAATTAATTTTACTAAAAATATAATACTTTTTCATCTTAACTTGCAAATGTCGCTTTGCGACTGAGATGAGAAACTTTGCAATTTTTAAATATTCATACGTAATTTAAATGTAAATAACAGCCTTATGTAGATTTGTTGATTAATCTGATATCAGATGACTTTCACAATTTTAATATCTGCTTAGCGGAGGGTAATTATACTTAGTTAGATCTAGTTAGCCTGATGTCTCGTAACTTTTACGCTGATAAAAAGTTGTGTCTCTGCTGCGGTGGCACAACAACTTGTTAATTTAATTATAATTCCCGTTAAAGTCGAGTGAGGGTTACATCTTTCCATAATCTGTCGCCTTGCCTACATATATAGTGATTTTCCATTATTGCTGAGTGACGTTGACCGGTCTCGAGCAATAAGCATGTAGGGCGCACAGGGGAGCGCGGGGGTAAACCGGGGCGCGCGGGGTGGCGGTGTGTCGGACTCTGATCGTTTACGTCACGGCGAATTAGCGAGACAATCACTCAACGTGACGCTGTGGCTCGAGCGCCGAGCGCCGGGCGGCCGGAGGACGCAAATGGAGGACTACACTCCAGACGATGACCCTCCAGCTAAGGTTGACCCAAATGTGTCCTGACCGCCGCGGCGCCATGTCATCTGGCAAACGCTACCAGTTGGCGATATCTGGCTCAGCAATTACAGCTCATCAATTAGCTAAGTCGACACTCGACTGATTAGTATTTGTTCAATTATCAAGGCGCTGTATGCTCATTAAAGTGATCCAGAACATTGAGGCTCTCATTTATTAAAATTTGGGTCTCTCCGTAATATACTACGACACGAAAAGGAATTAAGAACTTTAGCATATGAACTATATCAGAGCGGTATGTGTAGGGCTTTTAACGAGCGACTATTTAAACATACGAGTGGTTAGAGGACGTAATTTATCAAGCATTTCAGAGGGTTCGTTAATTTATTCCGTTGTTAGCCGCGTTGACGTTGGTTTTATCATCCATTAGCGGAGCTCCGAGAGCTGCGAATGTAATAGCGCAAGTTAAAGATGAGAGAAGCAAAAGACGTCCACAATTAAAGCACGTTATTAATGCGTCGGCTGCAGAAATAATTAGAGCAACGCGCACGCCCGATAATGCAAACTGCGGAAGATTTATAACGTCTATTCGAAAAGATACTACCAGATCCGGGGATCGGGTTAGCTCTAGATATAAAGTAACCTTATGATTTATGCAACGCTCAAAATTATACTGTGATTTAAAATACTTTCTAAAGCGAATACAAAGAACTATACTCTCACTCTACTGCTTCTATTCTTGACAATTACAAAGAATTCTGATCGAGGTATAGGATAAAACTAGTTGTAAAGTACAGCTGAATGAGTTACTGTGTTACCTGTCAACTATTGTATCCGGTTGGACGGGGCTAACAAGCACGCGAACCGTTACTTTATCTGTAACATGACGTTTCTTATAATCCCACCCACCGGTACTTGCAAGAAGCAAGGAGATCAAAGTACCTACAATATGCATGCTTATTGCCTTTAATTAATTATTATTAACAATGAATATTCTAGTTTGATTCGTAGTGCTTCATAAATAAAACATGAGATTTGGGTAATACTACAAATCTATAATTTAATTTCAGATTGACGTAATTGAGGTTAGCTTAGCTCGTAAAATACGTAATTTATAGATGGACCCCAGAGTACGCACTGTGATAATAAACGACGAATTAACGATCGCATCGTTATTTATAACGTTGAGCTTTGGGGCTAGATTTTAATTTAGTCGACATCATAATTTATTTAATTGAATCACGAGCGTAGACGAAGCAAATGATTACGTGATGTGGAGTAATTTGTGCTATTGGCGTAATTAGGTGTACGTAGTTCAATCTAGGGAGTTCAAGCACGGATAGTGTCTGTATGTCTCATAACTCATTACCTGTGACAGACAGCTCGCGTGCGGTGCGGGTGCCGCGAGCAGCGCAGCGTATTTCCTGACGTTTATATTAATAAATACTTGTACTCGCTGTGCTCCGTGTTCTCGGTGGACGCCAGCGAGCTCAGACGGCGATCTTCTCATTACCGTCTGTGTTCGCGAATAATAACGTGTGCGGTAATATGAGTTTGGGAATGACGTCTAATTAGTCATTGTGCTCTCTCGCCGCCACACCGTGATTGCTTTATTACTGGCGCTGTTTCATCTAAGAAATGAGAATGCTCATCAACCTTGATTAAGTTCTTTTTCGTCTAATAATATCTAGTATCGATCGTCTTTGCTATCTAATGTCGAATGGCTTTCAGTGATAAAAATAAAACATGACGGTTCGTGCTGTAAACCTTAGGTACTGGAGTTGGGAGTTTATGCGGTAAACTCTGCGCAGTTAAAGTCCCACGCAGTAAAATGATAATCCTTTTACGACAGTTGCTGTAACTTCTTGATGAACTAATGATTGAACATTAGGTAAATTATGTTTAGAATTATTTTGAAAAACTACATTGTTTAGGTACTATCTAGGTAATAAAGTAAGGTTAAAAGCCAATTTAAAAGAATCAAACCATTGCATTTATTGAACAATTAAAAGATTTATTGAAGCATGAGGATGTCTATATGTTCAAATAAATCTGTGGGTAATGTTCTGAGAGGGCCGATAACTAGGGCCATCAGTCAACTTGCTTTGAGCCACCACATTGTTAAGCTTCCACATTCATTACGGTGAATCAATATGTTACCTGAGAATAGTGAAACACGAACAGAACAGTCAAAAAGTTAAGGAATAATCTGTAATAGGTGCGCTCAGCCCCACGTCAGTGATAACATTAGAATAACGAAAACTGTTCTTGCTAGCAACAACACAAAGCATCTGTTAATGTCAAATTGTCATCATTGACGTGCTGTTGACTGTATCTACCTTTTCTTGTTTTCGAGGGGAAATCTTCAAAAGGCGCCTGGAAGAAAAGACCAGAGAGTGTGGGATCCATGCCTCACTGAATCCATCTCGGTGATCACCATAGGCACATGGAAAGGGTCCCGTTACCTCTTTAAATCCCACTCTGGAATCCCCTCTTGACTGTACCTACCCTATTATTTTTTTGTGTATATGGGAAATCATCCTCAGCTCGTGTCAGACTTTCACTGACTAAAACCCACCCCTATTCCTTCAGTTGTCTGAGTGCCAAGAGAAGCGGGAACTCTATTTCGAATTTATTCGCGACCCCAGGCAGGCATCGACCCTGACGGGCCTCGTCAGGTATTACTGACATCTCTTTGAGGCGCGCGTGGTACACTACGTCGTCTATCGGGCCTGGTTCTTATAGGACGGCGAGCTACCCCCTACTCGCCATCTTCAGGCCCCCGCCCACCGTGGCCGGAGACCGGCTTGCGACTAACGATACCCAGGGCGTCTCCTGCAGCGGCTGCTGCTGGGGGCGTGAGTTCGACTCTGTTGGGTCTCTCTCACTCGTTCCGCCTCCTCCTTCGCGAGCATTACTGTTTCGCAGAAGGAAGCGACTGCTTCCCATTCCCTACCGCTCCGTACCATAGCCTAAACCAGGGACGTTCGCGAGAAGTCACTGCCGTTGATAGCCTCCACGAGGACACGGCGGTGCTCCGCCTAAGCGGGGCAGAACACAACCCTATGTTCCACCGTTTCCTCTGGGCGATTCGCACAGTGATGGCATCCGGGCATTTCCTCCCGCCTTATCCGACACAGGAACCTCCCGAAACAGCCGTGTCCGGTGAGGACCTGCGTCAGGCGGAAGGTGAGGACGCCGTGGCGCCTCTCCAGCCACTCCTCAAAGAGCGACGTTACCGGGGCAATCGTGGCGTGCCCATGACTGTACCTACCTACCGTCCGATGTTTTTTGTGAGTTATAAAATGAAAACTAAAAGAAACATCTCTTAAATGAGATTAATTACTTCGGGTCTTCTGATGAAGGATTTCAGTCTCTCATTCGGAAAACGTAACAATGAATAATTTGATTACATTGTGGCTATAGCAGCAAAAAGATTAGACAGAAAAGTATTTTTGCGTGTTTAATTGTTTACATTTTGTTATATTAAAACCAGAAAAAAGTAAAAAAAAAACGTAAATGGACATTCAACAGTACCTATATTTTCCATCGGGCGGAGAGTGTTTAATAAGCTTCAGTTATTTATTCATGTGAAATGACGCACTATATTCATATTTTTTAATTAAAATGGCATTCAGTTTGAGTCAGGATAGACAAAAGTTTCATCCATTTTTGTAGCTTCATAAAAGACACGCACATTGTGGTTCTACGTGTGTATATGAGAGAAAGAAGCCTCTCATGTCACTGTCATACAAATCAAAAATGCATATCGGAAGTACAAAAAGCGCACACAAATGAATGAATTCATCAATACAAGCCGGGTTTACGATCGAGCCGCTCAATTTATACTAAATTTGGACAATCTATTAGATAGCGAAAGTAATCTTCATTCTTTAGCGTAATGGCCGGGCATAGGACGCGGGATCTGTGTGTCCTAGACAACGGCACTTATTCCCAGCCCCCGTGTAATGGCGCGGCTAATTGATCCCGCGCGGGACAGATATTAACTGATTATTTAACAGAATCTGTTGCTTAACCTGTCGTAATCAAAAATATCGTTTAAGCAACTTTTTATTGTAAGCGTCCGATGGCAGCTTTGCTCATGACATTGTACTTAACGCCGAAATTTCCATTAACTCAAGAATAAAAAAAGCAGCCCCTTCCTTTTTTCTATTTCCGTCGGACTTTCTCTAAATTCGCATTACCAACTCGACGTCACATGAAATGTATCAAATTACTTTCTGTAATGCCATACCTTTGTTCACTAAAACAATGTGAGAAATGTAAACCACGTTCGCTAAACTAACTTAACGAGAATAAGTTACTGTTTGAAAAGCTTTCTCAGATAGGTACGGTTCTCATGAAATTGTTCACTTGATTAACGGGAGAGGGAGACAAAGTTATTCCTTCACGTTATCTGCCATCTAAATCAATCTCAATCTAGATCTACATTATTATCCATTAATTTGTGTAACAAAGAAACTTGAAGATACAAGTCCAATGGTAGCTCTTCCTCGCGACGATTCCTGCTATATTAAAAGACGGCAAACAGACCGACTCGCAAACAAAAATATTTTTACACGCTAGCTATTACTGAAGCGACCAAGTTGCTACAGCACGTACATACGCAATAACCCTAGCGCGTTATCTTTAAAAATATTTACTGTTCCCTGGCGCAAATAGAGTCATTATTTAAAATGAGACTACATTTCAACCCGGAAAATACTCGGAACGATTACACTGGTCCAGCTGCAACGTCAGATAAAATTCTAATTTGTCATGAAGCGCGGTGAGGTCGCTAGTTGTACGTATGTTTCCTCACGCTTAATTTTCTCGAGGAAAAGAAACGGAGGCAGTTTAAAAGCAAGATTGAATCGGTACGTCTCGGCGACATCTGTTGGGGACGGAGATTTTAATACGAAATAATGCAGCAGCAAGCGCCCGTGGCAGTGCTACGCTGCTACGCGCGCTGCTACGTGGCGTAGCGCGATGCTACGGCAGCGGCGACGTAGCGCTACGCTACGACGTAAAAAAAGCGAACCCAATATATTAAAAAATAACAACTTCTGAGAATACGTCTTCCAAGTTACGCCTTTTTATGAAGCACTTCCACTAAAGCCGACTTATTGACCTTTACAACATTGAAATTCTATCCAAGTGCGACCGAGGTCGTTACTTCAACTTTGACACTACTAACTCGGGCGATTTCAGAAAATTAAATTGGATGAATTGGTATTATAGGGAAATTGAGAGATGTTTTTTAGATAGCAGTAACAAGTAAGCCAGTGGAGACGGGATGGGATGTTATGTTACATTTTCTCTTTGTCTTTGCAGCAGAACGACTGCGATGTTTACGATACGACACAATACAGTCGCGCATGGTTTGCAGGACGATTCCATTTCTAAATAGTTACCTATCTCGTGGAGTTGACACAAGACTCGAGTTTGTACATCGTGTGCAATCGTTACTTTGTTTATAGTCCAATGGCATCGAGAGCTTAGCGGGTGTCATTTGTTCTCAGTAATAACTCAAGTTGTGGCAGAGTTGCGCCGCAGAGAATGTAAACACAACACAACTACTCGCGAGCTCGTGTACCGAAGACACGCTTAGTTACACTTTTGTTTGAGCACAGTATACGTTTATCTGCCTTTTCGCCAAAGTTAATTTCGGAAAGAAAATAACAATAAGATTTTTTCTTTTATTTGTGAAAATCTAATATAGATTCAGACGTTCGGCTGAAAGTAAGTATATAAGTTCTTTGTTACGTTTGTCCGTACATGAAGATAATTTCGAAATGTAGTAGATACCTTAATATTATCCTATTTGGTTCATCTGTTCATGATAACAAACAAATACCTATCTATTTATTTTAGGATCAAGCCGAACCTCTTTATTCTTATCACAACCATGTACCTACTCGTACCTAGATGTAAATCTATGTAGATATTCAGAGTCAGAAGTGTTCAAAGCAAATTATTCAGTTGATGTTAATGTTATAAAAAAGGAAAAAATACTTTTAAAAGTAGACGAAAGTAATAAAAGATTGAAAACACTTTTGGACTGAATGTTACAGAGCTCTTAAACGTCTGTAGGACCTACGGGTACGTAAGTTTTTCAACGTCGAGAAGAATTTATAACTTCTACAAAACGAGATCTTGCTCTATCATCAATTACCTACAATACCCACTGAAGTAATTCAAATAACTTCTCCAGAATATTTTTTAATAAAGAAAAGGGGAGCAAAGTAGTTCTGTCATTTCAAAGGTTTATTTTTTAATAGATTCAACAACTTTATTGCTCTTGTTATTTGTCTTTTGACTATGTATGTATGTCGGGCTGTCTTTTGATTAACTTGTATGTCATCAAGGATAGTTTCGTGACTAAAGATGGTTATTCAAAAATGGTTTTCTGTACGTCGCTGGCACAAAAAATAAATTCAATTTCATTATTGAGTAGCGCTTGGTGAAAACAAACGGTTGGACATCAGCGACCCCACAAGATTTACGATGTAGTAAGAGAAAATTTTATTATACTTTCAATTCGTACCCACCTCCAAAAATAACCGTGTGATATAAAATAGCTGGTCCCGACTACCTGTACTCGGCGAGAGAATTTTCATCATGACCAGATTGCCGGTAATTTAAAGCATTACCCATCTTAAGTTAATTATATAATCAAGTCAGACAATTTGCGTCAGTAATGTCATTATGAAAAGGTACAGGAAAGGTTGTGAGTTTAATAAGGGGCGTATTAGAGGGGGACACAGCGACTTCGGCGTCGTGTGGCAGCGCTGAGCGAAGGCGGAACTCTCCGATATAATGTATCACAGCAACTGTGCGAACTCATCGATCAAACGAAAGCGCTACAGTTGTGGGGCTGTGACGTCGTACGAGGACGTAGGCACACTTCCCGCATGTCGTGTGAAACTTTCGTGTTGGGACTAGCTCCACGCCCGCGCCGCCCGCGCGCCCTGTGACGCTGTCGATGTCAGTAATATTCATAACGTTGAATCTACTTGGCACTACAAAATAATCACGCCACCAGTTCTGCGTCAACGTTCGGATAAGGGATATTGTGCACGCTGCGCTCTGAGTAATATAATATTTTCTCATTATACTCTCTTTCGAATAGTTCTACGAGTACAAAGAGAATGATTGAGCACAAACAGGTTCATGGAAAAATATGGAGGATTGCACCTCCATATTCATCGGTTGACGTGGGTAATTGATGTTTCAGTACTTTTGACTTTTTTTTCAATGCGGTGACAGTTCCCGTATTTAAAAAAAAACATTCTTTCTTTTTGTTTTTTGTAGACCTGATCCTGACCACTGGACAAATACCTTCTTGCTTTCTCTCAACTTCTCTCATTTTGATCTCAACGAATCTGTTATTTATTCGTTTTTAAGAAAAGATAAAAATAAGTAAAACGAGGATTTGCCAGAATTTAATCACTGACATGTTCCACTTATCCTTAAAAACATAATAACAATTAATAAGAAAGCTTACAGAATACACAGGATATCGTATTCTCAAACGAATGTCCTTCTCGGGTTTATTTATAAAAGAAAATGCTTATGCGGCTTATCCCAATGTAAAATTTATGTCTTTAATATATTGAAAATGTCGTCATAAGCTATAAGATACACAGATCTGTATGTTGAATGTTATAGGTGTGTGCGTAGCCGCGATTTTTATTTCCCGGTTAATCCCTTTGAACGTAAAATGATATTTACAAGCGTTCTCTACAAGTAGCGTAGGTGGGCGTGTGATCTGAAAAGTCCTTTTCATAATGAAATCGGTTACTAGGAAGGTAATTTCAGACAGGAAACTACAACAATGCTTACTTTTTAATAACAATAATAACTACGTCAACAATTTCTTAGATCGACTTAAAAGAAAACGGACAAAGCGTCAGCGGAACAAAGCGTGTGAACAATGGCTAAAGAAAAATACATACTAAGTACAAAATGCTTTGTCAATCCAAGCTTTTAGCGAAATTCATTCAAAAAGATTGACTCCGATTTCAATTATGGTAAAGATTTGTTTTCGATGGTCGGCCACTTGCTATTATTTGACAGGTTTTATATTATGCCTAAATTACGAAACCCTTTCAATTCGTTCGGTTAAAACTCATGAGCTCAATAATAAAGTTCAGTCGTTGGTGCGGAAATGTCGACAATTTTTGGGAGCAAGTTGTGAGCTACCGGCATGATTGAAGTGTCATTTTTATTGTTTTATCGATGCACGTTCACAAAAATACTTTCACAGGATGTAATATCTCGGAAATGTAGCAAGTCTCCACGGCTTTTTTATATTAATGAGAATCTGGTATTAGGTAGTTACGGGACAATCAGCGTCTCGATTCGATTTCAATAAATGGCACAAGATTGAAACCCTTAATCTATGTATACAGCGCTCAGGTGAGGTATATTATGAAGACGTTCGTACTTCGTACGTAATATCTTCTTTACTGCGTTATATATTATTCTTCTCGAGGCTAATACCATTCGATTACAATCCGAGTGTAAGGCGGAATATCTTCGGGACACAGCGAGTGATTTTCTTTGTATAAAGTTAAGCGGAACTTGATCCGATGGCATAAAATATAGCGGCCATGTGCGGGACTTTTTGTTTTGTTTTAGATGTTCTTTCCTTGTTGCAGTGTTGCCTCGTATTAGGGTCGCCTCGTATATTTATTCTATAAACACACCACTTGCTGTGTTTGTGTTTGTGAAAGGCGAATTTGGCACAAGTTTTATAAAAAATGGTTGTATTCTATTGGAGGAGTTTATAAGCTCGTGTATGTGTAAGCTACTTGTATGTACTCACATTCATCGTGATCCTTGGCGGTGACGGTGAGCACGGTGTGCTGGATGTCCTCATTCTCGTCGACCTCCGCCTCGTACAGCTCCTTGTCGAAGTACGGCGGGTTGTCATTCTTGTCAGCGATCCCGATGCGGATGAATTTAGTCACTGGAAAAAGAAGCCGACGTCACTATAAAGGATACACAGGTGGAAATATAGATGTCGCAATAATAATATCGAGAAAGTATCTATGCGTACGTAGAAATATAGTTGTCACTTGTTTGGCTATAAAATAAAATGATGTATGGCGCGAGAACAGAAGAAAGCTTTCAGTGCGAAACTGACATTACGTATAGGGTGGGTGTGCTCTGAATATCAAACTATTGAAACATTTTACAAAATATTTTTCAACATCGATAAGTAGGTAGTCAATTAGAGTTTATTTTCATTGGATTTTATTATGTTACTTTCGCCGTGGAAGCAATTTGTCCAAAAATTTACCATTATTACGCCCAAATAATTCAGTAATGGCAAAAGAAATGGCAAACAGCGAACAAGAACTTGTTCACGAATCACTGGTTATCATCTGAGGTCTCTCGCTCCAATAGATAAGTAAAAAGTAAAAACCTTTGCGAGAAACTGTACGTCAACGTGAATTATGCACAGCTCTATGAGTTTGTGTGCCTATTCGCATTGAACGTGTTTATATACTCGATAGAATCAACATCTGAAGTTGCTCCCAATGTTGGCATTTTGTGAATATTAGACAAGTTCAATTCAGACAACCACTTGACGTGCGTTCAAAGAGAATTTGTTTATAAAATATATTAAAAATGTGAGACAAGTGGTTGTTAGCCGAACAGGGTACCTTGCGATCGAATTAGTACCCTTTATTATATTCTTCACAAGGTATTATCTTATCTCCGGAATGGGGACAAGTATAAGAGAGAATAACTGTTCACTGTGCACAGCCAAACAATAGAACCCTTTAATTTCCACATTTCCCAGCCTCGAGATGGTATCGGTGTATTTTTCAACTGCTCTCCGCTACGTTCATTTCCGTTTTGACAGACAGTCTTGCTATATTCTTTGTGTAGTTTTATAACAAATATTTATTTCTATTAGTACCTAGAGCGAGCAAGGCGCAATAACAATATAGATATAGTAGGAATATTACCTCTTGCGTGTCTGGCGGACAGCGCGTGGGCCATAAACAATTAAAAATCTATTATGTCTGCTAACTAGATGCGCGACCGGGTTAAACAAAGTTGTCCTACATTCATCATAAGAAAAGTATCTGTGAAACTAAATCAATGGAGTACTATGCACTCAGATATACATTCGTATAAATGAATTTGATCTTGTTCTTTGTAAATGCTTTGTAATAGAATCCTAATTGGACGACATCAAATGAACTCTAAGCTGAGTTCTCGAGAGAAATCGTATCTAAAAAAAAACGAATTCTAGACGGAAATTGCTTTCGTTTGAGGCGCACTCTAACAATGATAAATTAGGACCCCTCTGGGCAAAATGTCCGGCGGCTTTATTAGCAAACATACGGAGGCTTTTAAGCTCAGCTTCAGTAATCTAGCCCTTATCTTCATTGACGTAAAGCCGCTGCCGACATGGAAAACAATGGAGGTTCTACCGACCTGCCTCCGCTTAGGCCGACTTCATCTGTAACGAATTGGTGACAAAGCCACAGGACACCCAACTAATGCAAAATTACAAATCAAATTATATTATGTAACTACAAATATTGACCAAACTCATAACTTGAATTAATTTGTTTAGCTCTCCGAGAAACTTTGTTATGCTCGAGTCCATTTGTAAGTATTTTAGAGCATTACTTGAATTTGTTAAAGTTGAATTCTTCATAAATATTTTGTTACAAGTTATTTGGCCACAAAACGATAGTATTAAGTCACTAATAAAAGCATTTATGTCGTTTTGAACAGCTGTTTTTATTGCCATAAATTTGGAAAGTCCGTGTGCTGTAGTTTAAAAGAACATAACGTTGAATTTTGAATTGAACACTAAATTAGAATGTTGGGGAAGTTTGTCGAAGAGTCGTCGCGTTAAAGCGGCGGTGTGCACGAGGCGTAATCCCTTACTACCGCTTAGCGGATGACCATGAACCAGCGCGCCGCTTTCCCCTTCCTGCAGAGCTGACTTGAATTAGATGCTATAAAAACTAATCAGGGACGCTAAGAGCGGTCTAACGATGCCGGGAGCGACTTTTTGACAAACACGCGAGGGGCGGTCTCTACCAAACTTTGACGGGACAATTTTGTTAGCGAACTTTTCTGTCAACGGTCGCATAAAACGAAACCGGCATCACCCAGTTATAATTAAATAACCCCAAGTCGATAGAATCAATATACTTTTTACTCTTTAGTGTACGTTTTATTGGAAATTGACTTTTATAGACTTGTTTGTGTTTGCGTGAGGTTGCCACTTGATCGGGAAGTTAAAGTTGCAATATACCTACTTATACTCTGTGGGAACATTATGTTAAATCAAACAAGGACTAATTGACTTAACACTGTTATGATACCGAGGCTCTACTAACGTAAATAACGTAGAGCGGTACCGATCTCTTGTGAGAAACACATTATTCTGCTTCCCCATGTTGATTTACAACATCCGTGGGAACTCCCATGTTTTTCTTTCGTTCCCAAATAAACATGAAATTATGGAATCGATTATACTCGGAAACAGTAAAGCAAAGCTTATTACATTATCCTGATTGGAGCTCACAATACAAATAACAAGTTTAGAAATCTTAAAGTGGGAATAAGCTACGTTTCTCAATTGGTAACCACTGAATCCGTTTGATCAATCGCATAGGTTTCAGCATTAGTATTCCCCTTGCACAGCAATCAAACGCAGCGGTACAGCGGCGTAACGAGCTTCCTACAAACTATATCCTGTTACCTACAGCATGTCAGTGCGGCTGGCGGTGCGGCAGCTTCGTCCGTATTCATACAGCGCGCCCTATGGGCACATTCACACAAGCGCTAAGCGCGTGTTGTACGCGTTAAGTTTTTAAGTAGTGTACACTAGTAAGTGTTCATGAAGCTGTTTTCATCTCCATTCCGTGTAATAACAAACAGCCGCGAGACCGTGTAGACATGATGAGTGAGCGGCGGCTCGTGCGGCCCGTTCGACCCGTGCGGCCTACTGTAACCAGCGTCAAACATTCCCCATCTAAACATAACTTAAAGCAATAAGCAATAACCACTTAATGGCACGCCAAAATCACACGTATTGTGCTGTTAACAATAATCATTACAAATGAGCAGTGGTCTGTGTACAGATATTGTGGAACACTGTTTCAGCACAAAGACAAGGGTATTTACAACTTGTGGCTTTTGTACGCGAATCATTTAAATATTACTGGATAATAGTTGTTAGGAGTTTCACAATTACAATTTCAAAGTTTTAGTGCCCAAAAAGGATATACATCAAACTGTATTTACTAAAACTAAACTGCAAATACATTTGCATAATCTCAAAAGTTCATGCAAAATAGAGGGTACTCGGCAGCAAAAAAGTTATGTATTTTATACAGTTCCAGCCTTAGCAATAAATCAAATAATATGATAACTAAATTGAAGATCTGTTTGTACTGATTTCAAAGGATATAACATACTAAATCCACTTTCCTAATTAAATTAACGGTTAGTAGAAGGTGTGTGCATTTAGGTAAAGAGACTTTATTATTTCACCGGTCCTAAGATAACGATTTAAATATTCTATGAAGCGGGCTTGTTCATTAAAAATAGCCGGGACCCGTTGTCCGAGGAGCTTATCTGCAGGACACATTCATACAGCGGTGTGCTGATAATGAAATTCTTTATCAAGAGGTGCACGGAGTGGCGGGACGTGCCTTTACGTCGCTGGGGCCGGCGGAAGGTCGAGTGCCGGATTATGGAAACAAAGTAGATACGACAATCTGTGCCGTATCGGTGGCTCTCCAATTTTTGGTCATGTAGGACCTCCAAAAACCCTTCAAGGGCATAAAACTCGCTTCTATGGCTACGAAAACGGACTAAGGAAAAGGTTTAATACGCTGTGAGCAGTGGACTAGCAACCTGTTACAACGAATGCCTTATTAAACCCATTTCGTTTATGGCGTTTAGCTCTAAGGGGCGAGAACGCTGCGGGTCAGATCCACTTACTGACCAAGTAAGGGTTAACAGCGTTGCGATTCGTATGAAGTTGTGTATGCGAACAACAAGAAACAGTTCTTTGACTTTTAAAAGTAGAATTTTCTTTATAAAAGGTGAAATAAAGGCTTAAGTGCATTTAGTTGGTATGCTAACAAGTAACGCGCACTGGCTCGGACCGCGCCCGTCCGTCTTGTCCGATTACGGACTGGAACAACGGGGTTCCGCCTTCGCGCCTCGAATCCGTAAAAATCCAACGTCCCTTCTGCAATCGTCTTATCTGATCTGCCCGAACTACTTTGGAAGATAAATGGGGATTGTTCTCTTTCAGTGAAACCGATTGAAAACCAGTGCTAAATTTTAAAATCTATTATTCAGTGCGATAAATTCTGAGTATTTTTAGGATCTTCAAAAAGCGAATAGCTTTTATACATATTCTTGTATTTTATAGAGATTTATTTTGAAAACAAACGTACTTAGAATAAGCTGCCAAATAAAAACAGATAAATTTTTATAAAAAAACTTATTTTGTTTGTACATTGAGGTGCTACTTAGACTTAACAGTATATTTTAATATCTTGCACTGTTCAGAATTGAAACGCAATATACTGCTTCACATTTCTGAAATAAAAAAAGCAGGTAGAACGTGTTTTTTTTCTTTTAAAAACCCTGGTACACATGCATAGTGTTCATTACTCCGATTCCCGTTTCAATTATTAGTAGGAACGGGATTTTTGCGAAGCTTTCGATCGTTTCAGCGGTTCGCTTTTTGCGTTAAACGGTGTGTATCGTAATGGTCTCGGAAACAATAAACTACCGACGGTATAGCTTTGCAATTTTGCACATGACATAAAGCTGTGTCCACGCGAACAGACGTATAGACACGTCTGCGTTTACATAATTGGCAAAATATCGAGTTATAAATGAATCTTTGGCTAAAGTAATTGGTGGTTGGACACAAACAAACTATAGAAGTTGGCTAGTTCCTGCCGTCCACATGTATTTTTATTTCGTTTCATTGGGCAGCTGACCACCGCCTCGCTGTCTCCATTCATCGATCCACCGCAATATTTAACGCTTTGCAACTCTCAAAACGGGTCAGCCAAGTTTAATGGATGAGTGTAAAATTCCTTAATTGGTTTCATTGACGAGGTGTGCCGCGACAGTTTGTCATTGTCTTTGAGCTAAACTACCGGTTAACCAAACTTCCCAAGTAGACCAACTGGGTAAATGCTAAGAATGGGGACAGCCTTCAAGATATATTAGTTTACAACTTGAAATGGAAGCTATGAATTTCCATTTCGAACTTTATAATTACCTAACTATGCTCCTAAAAAAAACTTTCAAGTAGTTATTTCCTTTTCCTTCATAGAATCATTACCATAGGTGTATAGGTACCTACATATGTCTTTGCACCAAAAAACACAGATGAATATCACAAATCGGATTTTGATTTCCCTAAGGAATGCTGCCGGTCGTATGAGTATGATCGCGGTCATTCCCGATATGCCACAGGACCGTTGGAGGAGTCCGGTAGGAGCGTGACGGGTCCCTATCTGTAGATTGGCGATACAAAGGTAAATGGAAAAACAAGACATATTTACGAGGGTCCGTATTCTCACATTTTCACGACGAAGGTACGCGATAAACCCAAACTGCTCCGACTACGCAATATTCGATTCAGGTCGATATAACTTCTAATAAATCGGCAAACTTTAAGAATAAACTTACCCACGTAGGTACCGTTACGTTGAAGCGAATTATTTAAAAAAGTCTTAAAATATCAAAGTTGTTGTTAGAAAGTTAAGATCTATTCAATAAGGGAAGGAGAAAAAACAATTTCCTAAAGGAATATACCTCACAAGTGGAAAGCAATCGAATAATATTCAGATGAGGAGCGAACGATATGAAAAATGTTATAGATTTCTTTGCAAAGCAGCGCCGTGGGCACCCCCGCAAAGGGTTGTACAAATAATACATGTGTGTTTGACACTAACATCTCGAACTATATTATTTGGGAGCTATGAAGAACAATCGCATTGATTGGTTAACCTGTCAATGGATGCCAATTTAATAAGCTAAAACTAGGAATTAATTATGCTGAAAATCTGAATAAAGGGTACGCTGACAGCTATAGTTGAAATGCAGAGTATTTGCGTACTAATTATCACTACATAAAAAACAAAGTAACCCGCTGTGTCTGTTCGCGATAAACTCACAAACTACTGAACAGATTATAATGCGGTTTTCACAAATAGATAGAGTGATTCATGAGAAAGGTTTAGGTGTATAATTTGAACCCATGCGAAGCTGGGGGCGGGTCGCTAGTTATTTGATATATACGAGTAAGTTAAAATATTAAACTTTGTAAAGTGAAATGTGCTCGAAATATTTAGCACTAGAAGTATAAAGCCGAATGAGCTTTATAAACAAAAGCAACGCTATACTATATACATACATAGGTATATACCTAAGCGGTTACTTTGGACATGTTCCGAAACTAGTCTTAGCTTGCCGAATAAATTGAGGTTTCGGGAGTGGTCTGAAAAAGCTCTAACTTGTCCCATGGGCTGTTTATGTTTGTGAGAGGAATAGATGTTCCGAACCTGGATGGTTATAGACTTAGGTGTCTTCGATTTACTGCTGACGTGTTTGAGAGTCGTAGCGGCCTTTTTCTAAAATAAACGTATCTTGTTTTGCGTGAATGCTTGTTTTGCAAAAATGTTTACTACTCTAGGTATAAACGGGTAGGTAATGCAAATATTCTGATAAGGTAAACAAAAAATATTAATTTTAGGCCCAATTATGTATTTTATATTTAGCACTGAAATTGTTAAAACATGAGTATTTGATATTATGAAACAATACAAACACGGGTTTAATAGATACAAGTAAAATGGATAAATTGCAAAAGTTTTCGAATATTTGTGACCTCCTTCAAAAACATATTAGTTATTGGGTCAAAACACCGTGATATCTACAAGCATGATATTAATGTGTGGGAAGTTTACTGAGCTGCAACAATTCGCGCCGCAGAATAGCCATCAAGACGTTCAAGTTTAAGACAAACATCCTAAGTTCAAGATAACCGATATATCCAATTACCTACTTGTAGCTAGGTATCTACTGCTGAAACCGTGGGTAGGTATAGTACAAATATAATTTGTGACGTAAGGATATTGAATTACGTGCTAAGTCATGTAGTGGGCGGATAGTAAACAGTGTGTGCGCGTTGGCGAATTAAATAAACAACGCGTTGTAAGTGCAGCACTCCAGCAGCTAGCTACAGTGCGGCTGCGGCGCGACGGGGGGAGGGAGGGGGGACCGGACCGCAGAAAAATCTAGCGTGTACGAACGAGTAGCGAGGCGCGTGCCGTTGGCGGCCTCTTGACACGTTTTCATAATGATGATTCACTAAATTGCGTTTATTAGCGCATTTATACGAATTAATTGTGAAAACGTGCATTGTCATGAACCATTGCGCCGCTTAATGTTGTTAACGGATTTTATTTATATTTACAAGCGCGCTCAGAATATTCAATTACTTTAATACGACAAAGGACAAGCGGCAAGGTGTGACGCGAGGGTGATCGGAAATATTTCACGTATTTTCGATGTTGTTACAAGCCGTAACTTCCCCAAAGCCATATTTTCGCAGCACTACTGTAAGAAAACTAATTTCGCGTGTTTGCCTGGCAGAGGGCGCGGCACACGCATTCCTAAGAAATGTGCGGATCGCTCGGAACTGCGTTTATGTGTTTGTGAGATATCGGTATGTCTTACGCAGCTATAATCGTGCCTCACTCCGTTATTGCAAGTATATTTTTATCACTCTTCCCTAATTCGGTGAAAACACACGCGTGTTTACCGGTCTTAATATTTCTTTCAATAAAGGGATTGTAAACCGAAGTATTCCACTATCGGGTTTTTTCAGCAATTAAAAGGAGCGAAGTGGCTCCCAGTAACAAAACAAGTTAACAATGCGGCTTTGTGTTTGAATTTTAATTGATTTTTCATAGATTCTTGTAGCGATGCACAACGAACCGGTATTTTTGTCACAAACAAACAATATGTACGTGCAAACGCGTTCTGCCCGTTTCATATTGCATTTTTTATTGCTCTCCCTGTTTTATAGCTTAGTTTTATTGTTTATATATGGGGCTAATCTGGATGAACATATGGCTAGCAAGGTAGTTTGCATAAAGTTCCTTTGTTTGAGGTTCGGTCCTGTCCGAGACGTCAAGTTGAACATGTGGCGAGTCAGAGGTAACACGCCAATGTGTATACTTTGTGTTTACTGCGGTTTTGGGCCTTAAGGCTTGGCAACAGTGGTTAGTTAATAATAGCTCATTAGATCTATTTCTTCAATAAACATTACTAGACTATACATTACTATTACTAGTTAGCTAGGTTGTCTAAAGTGAGGAAAGTCTACTTATAGCCCTTAATTGGACATAATCCCAAACTTTAATCATTACCTTTCTCATCCATCGTAAAATTCGATATTCTAAAAAAGTAATAAGTAATACCCCAAAGTAGAATAAAGATTTAAAATTTAAATTTTCAAATCAATGGTTCATAAAATTCGCCAGTAATTC
Organism: Polia nebulosa; assembly: GCA_951329385.1. Classification (NCBI taxonomy): domain Eukaryota; kingdom Metazoa; phylum Arthropoda; class Insecta; order Lepidoptera; family Noctuidae; genus Polia; species Polia nebulosa. The sequence continues at coordinate 20,834,269 of OX589592.1, read as the reverse complement.
ATTACGCTTCTATATCCACACCGAAGATGAATATTACGCCGTAAGCCAAAATGAAACGATATTATTATTCAAAGAGAATTTTCATTAAATATATTATTGGATGTCTATTACTTGGACCACGATTCATAATAAAAGGAGATAAATCAGGATGAGCCGGTATAAAGTAACTCGCACGCAGTCCGGATCCTTCTCGTTAGCAAGTGTACAGCGGTTTTCAATAGGACGCATTAGTATAAGTGGGTTCGGATGGTGTGGATTGGCCATTGTGCTGGATTGTGTCGATTACATTTGCGCACACACCGGTTCCCGCGGATTGAGTTATTGTCTCTGCGAAGGCGCCGCCGGCCGAACTCCCCGCGCCCGGGCGCAGGTGCATCACTACACTAATGCCGTTTTTTCTAATATAATCCTATTTGCATGAAGACGTGTTGCTGGTATTGTGCTAAGCTGTTTGTCGTAGTGTTATTGCTTTGTTTACTTTCTCTAGATATTACATACATTATTTAAACGAATGGGTAGCTCGTGTGAAAAATGTGTGCGTACCGATTTTATGTTCCAGCCTACACACAGATTCAAGTTTTATATAGTCTATATTGTTAAGACAATTCTGGCAAAGTTCGATGCATCGTAAAGTTTATTCAAGTGATTCTTCGTCAGATACTTACTCAGCTACAACACTTGAATCAGCCCTAATTCTATATCGGATTGAAACTTGATATGGAATATGGTTTCAACTTCTGAGATGCCAATTAAAGGAGCCACATATTATCCAGCAAGTATGTATCTAGCAAGGAATAAGTGAGTTTGTACTACGTAGTTAGTATTATGAGATGCACAACTTGGTACTTATTTACTCGATCACGGAGTTTAGTTTGATGTGTAATTAATATCTACGCGTCATTTTCAGGATGTTAACATCGGTTGCATGCAGAATCTTGTGATAGACGTATATTTTAAGCAGTTTTAATATTTAATATATTAAAACTGCTTAAAATATACGTCTAGCAAAATTATAAGAACGCATTTTTGGAATTTTGTCAAAAGAAATCCTAAATTACAAACATCTGTGGTTCTATCCCGTGTCGCGAGTTATCCTTGTTAGTTCATCTTTCTGCCAGAAAATATGTAATTTTGCCTAAATTAAAGATCTTTGTTATGATTTCCTTTATTACCATTACACAAAAGCGGTTTCTGTGCTCTACCCTCCAGACAGCAGCTAGAATATTTACACAAACGGAGCCAGATTGTATGAACATTTTCCGTAACCTACGCATATCAAGTAAAAGGGCTTTGCGTATTTTAATGGATTTTTATGTTAGGTACACCTAATCCTTAAGGTTTAGTGATTGATAAGGGTACATATTATTACGCGATGGGCACCTACACCTGAGTTATATTTGTTAATTTATGGATTGATTATATGAATGAACTAAGCAGCTTTTACCCACGGTTTTGCTCTAGTGGTTTATCTCACAGGAACCATGCATTTTTGCAAGCTTTGATTTAGTTTCACCTATCCTTGGGAGGAGGCGGAGGTCGTGGCTAAAGTAATAATAGCCGCACGGGTCGATCCATCAGGTTAAGCATCTTTACATACCGAGACTCCTCCGTGCCTCGGAAGCACGTTAAGCCGTTGGTCCCAGCTGTCAATCGTGGATCTTTGACAGTCGTTACGGGTCGTGAGAAGCCCGAAAGTCTGACATCCAGTCTTACCAAGCGGTATCGTTTTACCCAGTAACTGGGTTGTGGAGGTCAGATAGGCAGTCGCTCCATATAAAATACTAGTATTCAGCTGCATCCGGTTAGACTGGAAGCCGAGCCCAACATAATTGGGAACAGGCTAGGCAGATTACCTATCCCGTTGTCTGTAACCAAATCCTGCAAGCTAAATTAGACCCACTTTTCGATGTCCGATTGGACTCAAATTTGGTGTGCTTATGTATCTTCGGTGACAATACAATGATATAGTACCATGGAGCTGGTCTGATGATGGAGACGGAAGATGGCCATAGAAACTTCTGAACTAAACAAGAGAAACCCATCTAGTTTGGGCTTGATTGATTCTTCATGAGGAGCACTTTACACCTAGACGGTGTCCAGGGTCTGATGATGAAGCTGGAAGGTGGCCACGGTATCTCTGTGATAAAAAAAAACATTTCATTGTTTCATTTTTTTTTTCATTTTCTAAAATACTACCTATATAATAAATACGACCTACCTACTAAAAAGTTGAAAATAAATTTAAAAGCATTTTTTTTTTATAAAAAGAAGCTTTTATCTGCGACAATCAACTAAAAAATTCTAGTAAGTATTTGGCGTGTAGGTACTTACCTATATTCTTAAAAGCTTGAGGCACAGAACTATAGTAAGTACCTAACTTTTAACCTGTAACGAGTAGTGCTTCAAGCTTTTAAGAATATAAGTAAGTACCTACACGCCAAATACTTACTACAATTTATTTTTAACTTTTTAGTTCATTGTCCCAGAAAAAAGCTTGTTTTTTTAAATATTTATTTAGGTACTTTGAATTTATTTTTCAGGATTATAATCAGCAACACATCGGTAAACTTACTTCTAATAATCATTTAAAAATATGTAAAAAAAAAAGGTAATATAGGTACAATAGCTGGGGCGGCTGCTGTAAGTGTGAAAACCTCAAGCGGCGCTAATATAACCAAGGACCATATGTTTGAGGTTAAAACACTATTGGATCATTTCCAACCCCCACAAAAAAAGTGCCTTGGAATTCGGGAGCTCCTTGAGTTTTTCGGGTTATCAACCCCTCAGGTGACCAGAGGGCCTTGGCTTTTAATTGGCTAACGAATAAGCATTGCTATTCAACTAGACAATTCTGCCAGTTGTCTGGGCACTTTTCCCATTGACAACAATGTGGATGAATTTTTTGATGCCTAATGAGTTGGTTTCATATGCGTTTGTACATTTTATTATTATTAGTTCGTTTATATACCTAATAAGTTATTTACTAGTTTAGTTGTATACTAGCGACCCGCCCCAGCTTCGCACGGGTACAAATTATACACCTAAACCTACCGTATGAAAGTGAATGAAGTCTTTTGGTGATAACAACATGAAAATCAGTTCAGTAGTTTTTGAGTTTATCGCGTACAGACGCGGCGGGGGGACTTTATTTTTAACCGACTTCGAAAATGGAGGAGGTTCTATGTTCGACTGTATGTATGTGTTTTTTATGTATGGCCCCCGATTTCTCTGTCAGTTGTGGACCGATTTTCAAAATTATTTGTTTAATAATCTTTTTGAAAAACTGAACAAAAACGAAAAATACGTATACATAGATGACGTTTTGGTTTTCTCCAATTACGAGTATGTTTAAATTCCACGTTCCATGTTATTGGGTATAACAACTAAAAAGTGAAAAATAAAAAACTTTTTTACAAAAAAAAAACAATCGACTTCCTAAAAAGAAAATACACTAAAAATTAAAAAATAACGAAGAAATAAAATACAAACACCTACTTCCGAAATTACAGTTATTTGTTAATTTTTAGTGTATTTTCTTTTTTTGGAAATCGGTTGTTTTTTTTTTTTGTAAAAAAGTTATATTATAGTTAGTGATATGTATAATCATATTAATCAATGACAGCTGTTATCACAAAAAGAGCTGAACTAAGTCTTTTTTGTTGAAAAAAAAAGTCTGTTTGATAAACGCATGAATTATTGAGTATAGTTGGTTGACCGTAGAATAGGCCGTCTAATTTCAGTGCCACATTTGATGCCTGTCATTTTCAGCATACATTTTATCCAATTATGTTGGGATCGGGTTCTGGATAGTGAAGTTCATATTCAGTATTTCACACGGAGATATTGCCCACCGACCTTCGCTGTCTAGTTAGTGGGCAATATTGATATTCTAAGGACGGAACTATTCTTAGACTTTATGACGATATGTCTGCCTTTGTCATGGGTATATGCCCAACGGGATCTAAAGTTTAACCATCTTCAAAGCAAGGAGGTGTGAATTGTGGTAACGCAAACACAGAATAACCCCGTGGTTACTGTATTGTTGATGCCCGATACCTGCCAATATACGTTAAATATCGGGAACTTGTCCGTGTGGCTCCGGCTTAAGAATGCTGTCACCCCATTTCATCCCATGGGTGTCGTAAGAGGCGACTAAGGGAAATTTTTAGACCGTGCATTATTTCAGCACCTTAGGTCACCCGCATGGTGGCGGGTAAACCATCAGCAATCGCATTCCCAAGGAGGGTTGGTGTCAGGCAGGCGGCCGACTGTAAAACATTTGCCAAATCATTAGCAGTATGTTAGGTTTAAATGGCCCCAAGTAAAATGGGATAAGGGCAGGGTGATGACCGGGAACTTGTCCCAACATCATAAGGTTCTAATATTACATATGTAGGTACATTTTTTTTAGGGTGGTTCATTATCTAATGACTTTTCCCGGTCTGGGTGGAGCAGAGACGAGGTTTTAGTCAGACTCTTACTGACTAAAACGTACCTGTGTTCCTTCAGTTGCCCTTTGTGTTCCAGGCCCCGCGAACCATATGTAGGTACCTAAGCTTTCTCAAGAAACCGTTCAAAATGATGGTCGAAGTCCATCCGTCCACTCACGCTAAGTTTCTACATAGTTTAGAAACACTAAGCGAATACACTGACAAATGATTTTGTTTAAAGCTATTTAAAATTAGGTTGGTCGGCCGTAGACTCTTGCCTATCAGCGATAACGTTGTTTTGATAAATCATTTGCGACACCTCTCCCCCCCCCCCTCCCCCCGTACACTATGAGTACCTACGCACGAACATAATCATTATAATTTGTTAATATTACATAAACCAATAGTTATTAATTTGATAAGTTGATTAGGAACCTACCGAATTGAATTAACGAATTGGTCCAATGAATGAGGACACGTAATAAATGGAACCTGGCAATTAATTCGTGTCGTTCGAATCGAACAAAAACATAGTATAAGTATCGGTAGATTATCTCCACCTAAAAAGCAAAGGCTATGTAAGGAACACGCCTTGCCAATTGCTAAGAAATCGACTAAATAAATAATTAACTGGCATAGTATAGTAAAAATATCGTACTAATTGTCGACCTTTACTGCTTAACGCCATATTCCTTAATTGTACATTATGTCCTTTCTTATACTCTTATAAGTTGTAACATGTCCCAGATGTTCCGTTTACAGCGCATGGAAAGAAATAACATGTTATGTTGTATGTATACAGTTTACTTTCGGTCTCCAACTCTTTTCTCATATGTACACACATGTTATGAGTTTATTTCATATACTTAGCGCAATACTTACATACGTGAAGTTTCAATGGCAACAAGTACGTAACACAGCGTTAGTAACATCGTGAGAACTTCCCCGAGCTTTCTTAAAACTCCGAACATTGTGTTAAATGAAATTTGGAATATTTTCATCCTGTGTAACTTACTAGCGGAACATTGACATCGAACTTACAGGTACTTTTGTACTAACTTACAAATGAACTCAATCAGAGAGCGCAGCAGTGCAGTGCAGTCCGCGTATAATTTATATTATCATTTTATGTAGGTACTGTGAGCGACAAACAAACTTTTAAATTTAATTATTGGCTGGCCTGTTGGTCTAGTGGTTAGTGACCCTGACTGCTATGCCGGAGGTCGTGGGTTCGATTCCCACCCAGGACAAATGTTTGTGTAATGAGCACGATCATTTGTTCTGTGTCTGGGTGTAATTTATCTATAATATTTATGTATTTAGAAATATATAAGTATGTTTATCAGTTGTCTAGTACCCATAACACAAGCTCTGCTTAGCTTGGGACTAGATGGCGTTGTGTGATAGTTGTGGAATATATTGTGGAATATTGTGGAATTAAGCTGTTAGTCTCCCGAGTTCTTGTCACGGCAACCGTCCTTGCAAATCTGGACCTATCTTTATTAAAACAGCCTACTTTTCGACTTCGTTGCAAACTTGGAAAATACTGTTTGATAAAATGTTACGATGTGAGTTTTCGTCGAGTAAAAGCGCAGATACCAATAATTTATGAATAAATCAGGAGTATTTTTTTTTCCTTATTAGGTAGCTATTTTATACAGGAAGGTCGGGGAAACTTGACGTTAATAAATTTCGCTGTAATGAGGCGCGGGTATAGATGCAAAGTATAATGCCGACAATGGGCTTAATGACCGAGTGACTTTTAAAAGAATAGGGCTACGCATCATGAGAATAAATTGTGATTTATCAATTAGCTTCATGAGATGACACATTAAATATAAATAATGTTCATGGGTAAACATACATTACATTTAACGCCCATATCTTGGATGCCACCGCCGTAAAAAAAGAAATAATATTAAGCATTACGGAGCAAATAATTATGGTGATTTCGTTGCGAACCATATTTCAATAACTCTTCATTTAATTGAATACGAAATGGAAATACAAAAAAAATCTGTCAACAATTTTGCAAAAAACTTAGGTAGTATTATCAGCTTATAGATACGTTCGTATGTGAGAAGGGTTCCCTGTTAGTATACAGGTACAATTTCAAATTGTAGCATTCATGAGGAGACGTGCGAAAACTTGCCTTCGTGCCGAATGCCAAATGGACCATAAAAAAGTCATAAATGACCCACCTACTCTACGGATGAGAAAATAAATAAGATTATTGGAAAAATCGTGCCACTGGTTTTATATGATAGTAGTAGTAATTTTGGCAATAAACTAAAGAGGTGATGTGGCCCGTCGAGATTTTATTTGATTCGTGCAAATAGCTGGATGAAAAATACTGTCATACCTAAGTAAGTGCTATTTGTTAAAACCCAAAATATTTTCAGCGGGTCCACCATATCCGCGCGTGCATAGAGCACCGACGGCGCTTCACCGCATGGCGCACTTTAACTGTCAACGTTGATTACTATCACACACAAACACAGTCGGCGGCACTCGTAAACAACTATTATTCATAATATTAAATCACTAAGCACATGCGGTCTTATTCCCGACGCCGAGTGAACGGAATTAATTATCATTGAAGTGTGGGAGCCCGGGTGGCGGCGACGCGCGAGGCGGGCGGTCGGCGAGGTGCCCGATGCGAACTGACGCGGGCCCGGCGTGCACCCCGCCTGGCCGACGCGACCTCAACCAACATATTTTTCAATGATAAAAACGAGTCCCCGATAATACTAATGGACACGAAATCTTCATTAACGATGACACGATAACTATAAAATAACTAGTTGCCAAGAAACAACTACCAAACTACCAACTTTGTTACGTTGTCTCGACTTTTTAGCAGTAACATGAACATTACTCCTTATCCGTTATATTATTTTATGCTTGCCGTCTTGAATATGCAAAATACATCATTGAATAATATCAGCGTATTTGCTTACACCTGACTCCGAGCCGTTTGCGTATAAATTCCGATCACGGAATTAATTATGTTTTATGGGAGATTTTAATCAAAGCGATCCCTACAAATAATCAATTAGATACAAATTAATGTATCGGAGAGTTAAAGCTATCTGTGTAATTAATTCGCACCTTTCGGACGGCAGGGCTGGCGATTAAGTCCGTTGCGATCGGCCCGTTAAATGTATAGTGTTGGAATCTGATAAGATTGCCATTAATCACGGAGCCAGTTCCGGCCAGGTTCCGCCGAGTGCGACGATCCATTAGTCAGGAAGTGAGTCGCGGTACGTGGATAAACAGACATGTCAAACATCTCGCGAGCGCCGCCCAGCGCCGAGCAGAGCCGGACGTACTTACGATAGCCTTTCCTAGTTTATATCACGAGTCACGACACATCCACGCGCACACAACACTACATGATCAATTGCCCGAACCCTGATACGGAGAGAACCTCTCTGATACGGATCCCGTGAGGATCGTCAAATAACAATCGCCTTAAGGATAGCCTCGTGCCGTCTGCATACAAAACGATTAATTAACAAGGTCAACAAATTTTCACGAAAGCAGAGACTACAAACAATAAACTCCAAGAGTATAAACAGAAAGATAACATTGCTAGGTCCGAAATGGAACCGTGTTCATTATTGTGGTTAAAATTTAATATATTATAATACTTGGAACCCTCAAACTCGCTTGTAGAACTTTTATTTTGGACAAAGTAGCTATAATCAAAACATTGAACCACGCCTAGATTACAAACCTAAGTAATCACAAAACTTTCTGTATATTTATGGTACTTGTAAACGAGTTAGTTATATCGCGGATTTAGAGATACGTACCTACCTATTTTGTTTAAGGAAATGTGCTAATTCATTTTTTTTTTACTAAGAGCCTTTAGGGAAAAGTAAGAAATTGCGACAATTTAAAAATATTCTTTAATTTCACAACGACGTTGCCAAGAACATTAACCTTGGGAAGGAAGATTAAGTACAAGTAGCTTGTTACAACAAAATGCTGCAGTGCAATATATACTTGCGAGAATAATCTATAAATACGCCATAAATCAATATTAAATACAAGCCAAATCGTTGGAACATTAGGTAGTTATCGCAACAAAACAGCGATAAAGTATCGCGGAATAAATTGAAAAGTTACCAAAGTCAGTTTAAATGAGACTGTTCCAAACTGAACACGCATAGGATAACAAATAAATCTAAGCACTTTTACAACTCTCATACTACAGATCTTTTTCTAAGTTTCACCTCACTCGACTCCCTATTCCCCTTGGTGTGAAGGAAAATGATTGTAATTCAGCAAATAAATGATCAAAGCTCGTCGTGTCAATGAAACTGTAAATAAGCATCTCGGTTTTGATTCTGGCGTGGAATGAACACGCAAAATATTAATAATGTTCTTTTTCTCATTTTTGTTGGTAGCAGGTGGTTTTTGACATGGAAAGTAAAAGCGTCGAGCGCTTAGTGGGACAAAATGGATGTAACTAATTCATGGATACCATAACGCTGACGAGGGTCTCATGTTGGGCCGCTTCAATAAATACGAGATCATATAAGTTACTTATTTTTAGCATAAGTATATTCCTTACATAATTTTCGGCAGAAGTGACAGAGCGCGGTGATTGATTGCCTTAGATTCACTTAATGATGTGATCGCGAGGATTTAAGGCGGTTCACACAGCTTAGCAACGATGAATCAATGATAATATTACAAAATATTTAGAGGGTAAAGTTTAACGACTTCTGACGTTCGGTGTAAGTTAAAAGGTTTAAAGCAGAGGAAATCAGTTTATACCTGAAACAATGTCCGAGTAGTGTATCGACAATGGCATTTTGTGTTGCCTAAGTGGCTTCAAACAAGCTTCAGGCATTCCCGTGCAGTTAGTTTAAACTACAAATTGTTGCGTAAAGTTTTATACAAACAAATACGTGCATTAAACAAGGGAACTTGCCTCAAAGCAGATAATAATTATATTGATCCCATTACCTACGCAAACAATAAAATGTTGCTAATATACAAAAATAATGAACAAGTATTAAATATATTTCGCAATATTAAATAAGCCATGACAACAATAGGTTCTTAGAAACTCTTTATATTTTCTTTATCGTGTACTTGTGATGGTAAATATACTGAAAATTTTCCCATATTTGTACAAGCCTTTTTTCGTGTTGTGCAAATAAAGACGCTCTTATATTGACTCAAGCTGGCGCTGTTGTGTGGCGACGTCACGAGTTACACTCTGCTGTCTTCTTACTTTCATATAACATTGAAGGATACGAGTGGGTTCTTCACTAATGACTCAACTCACACAATTGCTCCACTTTCACACGCTACGAGTATATTAGCTGGAGCCAAAACTGTGACCGCACAACGTAATATTATATGTACAACTTAACCGCACAAATATGTTTCGGCTTTTACCTTCATAATATCGAGAATTTGTGCGCGCTACCAAATACCCTAATATAATGAAAATCTTAAAGAATATTTGCGGAGGAAGGCCTTGTATATTATATAAATAAAAAGTTAGCAGCTAATTTAGCAGTGAGTCGTTTCCTCCGTCCCCTGGGCTGCTGCGATTATTCTTGAGAAAACAAAGAGAAATCACGCAAGGCCTGCGGTGTAGGGCGGGACTCGGGAGCCAAGTGGGGCAAGTAGCGAAGCAGGTCGTTAATACAAGGACCTGGCGGAGGCCGATACTTGGCTTACATAATACCTCACGTGGACATGCAGACGCAACCCCGCTTTGTGTACCGGCCAATAAAGAGGATAACATGTAAAGAGTGCTCAGGTCGCAATCATATCATTTCTGCTTAGGTATTGCGAAGCCAACAGCGAATTTATTAACCCGTCGCGCGTCTAGTTAGGAGACACAATAGATTTTTAATTGTTTACGTTACGACCCATGCTGTCCACCAGACACGCAACAGGTTAATCAGTAAAAAAAATATCAATGCTCATTAATTATTTGCTATATCTTTGTCTATTTATAATCCCCGAAGAAAATCCGACAGGCGTACGTAAGAGGTATATTGAGTTCGTTTGTGCGGTATAGTCACACGACTAATACCTTCAAATATCTTTCAAAGTCCAGTGCTTTAACGTTCTCTTTTATTAGAGATGCGCCTTAGTTGTTAAGCGACACTCCGCTGAGCCGGCCACTGCACACTGGCTCGATCGCGATTGAACACAAAGATACGATCGGCCAGCGTGTGGACATCGGAATAGATTCTCTCACACGGGACTGCCACTATTATGCTAGTATATAAATTTCTATGGCACCGAATACCGCTTTGGCCGGTCCGGGCTGATAACTATTTTGTGTGTATGACCTCAAAGTAGTTTGGACGCTGTGAGGGGCCGATGTCGGAACAGAATATTGTGCAACGTGCCGTCTACAGCCGCGCACTATTTAGGCTGCAGATTTAACCTAGATGCGCAAACCTAGATTCCCCCATTAAGCATACGTCGTTAATTTACTCGCCCCATTATCTTTGCACTATTTCAGTAATGTCTTTGGACCGTTTCGTCGTATTATGAAGAGCTGAAAAATCTTCCTCGAAATTAATAAAGTGATTCCTACGTTTCTGACACAGTTCCAGTTTTTATAGTGTTCTCCGAAATGCAAGACTGCGAACAATTTCTCAACTAATGGAACAGTTTGACGTGAAACAGAACAGCACGTTTTAATTTAAAACAATAATATAAAAGAATTCTTTAAATAGGAAATCTGAAATATATCTGTGTTTTATGTCTTTTGAAAATGTTTAATAAAAGAAGTATTTGTTTCCATAAATGAAGATACGATATTGTTAATATTAATTTGAATCCTAAATGGACACTTTTATAGGTCCGGATAAAGGTTATTAGTAAAATATTGCAAACGGTTTATATACCGCAAAATGTATTGCTATTATACGAGCACTAGGTATATTAAATAGGCATTATGTACCTAGATAGAGAGATATATGTAGTATTGTTAGGTAGTCGTGTAACGACAAGTAGGCACATAAAACTAGTAAATAAGTAGAGCTACGAATTTGGCTACGGCGTAGTCGCGTAGCGGTTGTGGTATTTATTACAAACGTGAAATCAATATAACTAGCACAGATTATTATTATTTGTTACCGGATTACAGTGTTTCCGACAGTTATCATATTACTTGTCGGCAACCTCTTATAACTTACTTTCCTTATACACCGCATAAAGAAGGCTTGTCGATCGTAACACGTGATACGAATGATAGGATTTATATTTTTTCTATTATCACAATACACGTGTATTCATTTGGCTTTCCGCTGAAAAAAAATTACTCAGCCTCAGATTTGACATTTAATATTAACAAGTAAAAGCACACAACAAATAATATAGTAGACGAGGTAGTACTGCGTTTTCTAACTCAATGGAATAACACAGGATTAATTAGAATGAAAGTAATTATGAATTCTAATGCGCCTGTATAATCAATCATAAACTAAAATCCGCACACAATGTGCCTACACTTCACTGTGAATTCTAGTTTAATTTAGATGCTCGTTTACTAACATAATAACCACACATGGACGGAAATGTTATTACAATACGTCATTGTACACTGCGATAACAACGCTCTGATAGCTCGCAGCACTAACAGCGGGATAAGTCCGCGGCCTTTATGAAATATTGATGACGTTGACAAGTACGAGATAATTGTTGAGACGTGCTATGAATAGTAATTTCATTACTGGATAATAAGCTTGGTCGCGGAGCAAGAGCTGCTAGCGAGGAGTCGCGAGCGCGCCCGAGCCTCCCCGAGCCCGCCCGAGCTGCGCCACAATGCTCGGCAAACAGACCGCCTAATGGGATCCAGCGGCATTAAATTAAGTTTTAAAATTAACTTTTCAAATACCTTACTCTTTGTAACCCGTTAAAAGGAAAAAACCAAGCCCTTGAAGGTACCAAAGATTAAGTGAATAGTACTTTACATTTTAAGTAATACAACATTCTTTTGTATTTTTAAGCTGCAGGTACTCAGTGTAAAGTATTCATGGACTCTGTTTCCAAGAATAATATCTTAGCCCGAAACTTTCAGTTGTAAAAAGTTCGTGAAACGAAAGATATGGAAGTAATTAATTAAATAAATCAAAACCGCCTTTTTAATTAATTTGTGCGTCTTTGGAAGTATGTTGCGCTGCTCTTTATACAAGTGTTCATTGCGCAGAATTGTCCAGTCATGATATGAGCAAAAACATCATTGGCCCCATCAACTAGGGGAAGTGTATTTTTTGTTGCCGTGAAAGGGTGAAGTAAGCGTAAATGATATACATTCTGTATACTTGTGAGTGATAGTGTCATCTAGTAAGCGGCACTTTGTATACCGTGTTACCACTCCCAGCGTTAGAAATAACAGCAGTTGAAACGAAACTGAAGATTAACCTAAAAACTCTGTGACCTGAATTAAAAAACAAAAATCCGTGTTTGTTCACAGTTCGCAGTTTTCAGCAACCAACTGGTCAGTCCGCACAGAGGCATTCACAGAGCTAGTAGATCAGTGCTTGTAACAAGTAATAGACACATGTGTCAGTTATCAATGTAGGCGGAGGGCGCGGGCGTACGACTACGAGTACACGCTGACATAGATATTGCAGTTGTGCTGATAACAATATATTCGGTGCGGGTAGTTGAGGCCACGTTGTGCCTATGCAGCGTATGTAGTGTACACGAGCGTGGGTCGCTGACTGGGCGGTATCAATCTAATATCTCCGGCCATACATTTTATCTTCGCAAGACGTGGCAGCGGGCGCGGCACTTACTCCGCTCACCACTCTATGTATATTCTAGTTAACGACCAAATTTATTTGAGTTTACTCTTCACGAGGGAACCATAATTAATAGTGTGAACAGTGGAAAAGGTGACGTTGCGGTGCTAAGAGGAGATAAGCCAGCATCCGCTCTGTGTGTGCTCGGCTCTGATCTTTGCCTGCACTTGCTGATAACAAGGCTTTGACTTGTGACAATTTGTGACAATGCAATGAAAATTTCGATGCTGTATGAAAATGTACTTATCAATGTCTAAACCAGGAAGCGTAATGCGTAAATAAACAATTAATAAACATGTGGAAGTACACGTACTACAAATGGGATTTAAATTAATTAATACATTATTCTGAAATTATTTACGATACTAAACCACACGCGTATGGGCACATATTTAGAATCGTCAATGTTCACGCGATTTTGTAGCAGCATATCATAAGTAAATTATTCAATACACTGAATGCAAATTATGGTATACATGAGTTTGCTAAATGTGTATGCGGGCTGATTGCGTACTCAGTAGGCGTGCGCGTTAGACACACAGCACGGCACACGGCTCTGATAGATAGCGCCCATGTATGATTAATGGTAACCACGCGAACTTATCAAAACTCGCGGAAATAAGGATACGTTTCTACTGGAAAATGTGATCTCACTCACTACATACAAATTACCTTTGAGGATGCGGGCGAGAAACCCTTCACAGTATTCATATTATTCTTAGATAAACTTGGTAAATCTCTAACCGACTATATGTAGAGATAACCCGGCTATGCGGGCACGTATTCAATTCTAGTATATATCTAAAATTAGCACCACAGGCGTGCCAACTGCGAAATAAAATCCCACCAAAGTTTTGCCGCAAAGCTATGTTCAGAAATTTATTTAAAAAGGTGCAAATACCGTTGTGGTCTGTGGACCGGGTGACCTTTCGGGTACCTGTAGAGGACTTTCAAAGTAGAAGCTCAATTTTATTATTAATGTATACCTAACTAAAAGAAACTACAGACTTTCCTTTCCAGTAAAAAGTTTGCAACAGTATTGAAAATCAATTTAAACATTTCTGTTCTATGTATCTAGTGAGAGAGCTCTAGTGTCTCCGAGTAGAGAGTAAGTACAGAGCCGGCTCTGAAAGATAAAGGAATCCACTTATCCCTTGCCACTAAACGAAAGACCGACCTTCCCTCTCAAACAGATAATTAAAACACACAGTTGCAGTTGTAGCCGCCGCCGAGCGAGAAGCCTCACTCCGGCGCCACATAGGACCGAATATAATACCTCGTATAAAGATTGAGCACTTACAAAGTTTAAATGGTGTTTCACTTATTTAATTCTAAAGTAAAGGAAAAATCGATAGCTAAATAGGAGTTTGTGCGAAGTTAGATGCGGGGTAAGCACACGGCTCATTAAACTTCAGCTATCCACATTTGCTTACGTCTGGATACAGGAGGTTCTCGACGAACGCAATGACACTTGTTCGTTTTATCGCCGACCTTTTAAGTCGTAGGTACTCAACCCACTTCCGACGGCAGACACAAGAAAAAGGACAAGCATGATATTGTTGCCAACATTTACTATTACTACTTTATATACGAGCTTGCGTACAAGCTCAAAGATAAAAAACCGTAAACGTGCGTTGTGTTTTTGCCTACGATTGGTAGTTTCAGCTTTTACATAAAAATTACAGAGATTTAAAAAAAACAACAATGGTTGCCATAACATTCTCATGACAGATAGTCGAGCTTTGAGACGCAGTTATCATACTAAACGTTATTTTAGTAAATAAAACCAGAAAGTTATATTAATGAGGTGAGTGTTGCTTAATTATAAAAAATCATAAAACGTGAAGCTTTCGTGGCTTAGTCTCGATTTAAATGTAAATTAGGTGGCAAAGGCTCAAGCCCCTGTCTCCGGTGGTCATAACCCCGTCAAAAGGCGAAGGCGGTTCATGTTTATGAAACGCTATAAACTTGGAGTTACTACTCGCACTACCAATAGGAGACCAACTGTAACATTCCGCCACAGCCATCGTAACTATTGTAATGAAACTAAGATTACTAGTTATACAAGTTACCTCGAAACACGCCCATGAATTTGTTGACAATGTACCAGGATGACACAAACCTTAATATCGTTGATGGTAACAAGCTTAGAAATCTGTATATCAGCTCGTTCCTCTTAAAACGAAATAAAATTTTATTGTACGTTTCCGAACCTTTTTAGATTTGGTCCCGAATACGAATAAGGCAATAAATGTTGATCAGGACAACAAAAACAATTGACCGAAATCTATTATCAGCTATATTGCTGTTAGTGAACACAACTACCGAGTGCTGGGGCTACCGGCGCGGACCTGCCGCATTGATTAAAACTTTGTAAAAGAAAACAAATCGAATCTTGAATTCATTTCGTAAAGGACCGGCGTTATCATAGAAACGAAAAACATTATGACAACAAATAAGAAAATTTTAAAATAACATTTTCAGGAAAGTAGCAAGATAAAACATTGTTTAAAATTCTTAATAGAAAGAGCAATAAGGGAAGTATTGTAGTCGTTAAATGTTTCTGGACCCCTTCAAATCCGTCAAAATCCTATTGAGAGCAGTACAATGAATGTTGACTTCATCTTTGTGTTATTTTCTTGTTGCGTTCGGGGGCCAGGGCACTTGAATAAAAGATTCGTATATTATCCCGGGCTCGGCCGCGGTACAATAGGACAGCGACAACGCACCCACTGTAATTCAGTGAGCGGCCTAGCGTCCGCATTGTATTATTATATAGCTGGATCGCTACCGACAATCTAATTTAAAGGTGAACACAGCCAGCATTCGCCACAACATCGCTCGGTATTGCACACTCAAAACATATTCTGAACACAATGA
Organism: Polia nebulosa; assembly: GCA_951329385.1. NCBI lineage: Eukaryota > Metazoa > Arthropoda > Insecta > Lepidoptera > Noctuidae > Polia > Polia nebulosa. The sequence continues at coordinate 20,818,164 of OX589592.1, read as the reverse complement.
ATTCCAAATGAAAACCACCAGAGGAACCCACAGCACCAAGTACCTGCGATAGGTACCTACTCGCGAACTGTAACGTTGGAAAACTCAATTTTCAGGAGGGTAAAAATATAAACAGTGTCAAAATACATCGATGTTTTAATTTAAGTTGTGACATAACAATATCAAGGAAAAAGTTAAGTCTATAAGAAAACTTCTTGCTGTTTACAAGTTGGTAAACTTCAACGCTTTGGGAGAAAAAATATATTTCCGAGTTCTACTTTATAAGTAGTTGAGGTCCTACAGCAAATAAAGGACCGGACACATCCGTTATTCGCATACACAAATGCGATCCCTTCTCGAATCCGGATTCAGAGTATAGGCAAATTGTGATCGTCACGAGAACGACTAAGGTCACGCGTCACTGGGCTGACATTATTTGTCAGAGTGGATCGGAAAGCAATTTCGCCTAACTCGAGACTATTTGTCACACATAAAACGTGATCTATGGAACCGTCTCGCCGATACATCCCCCCTTCGACCGTCGCGGCGACCGGCGGCCGGCGACCGGACTAACGTGAAAGGATTTTTAACGTGTGACATGATAATAAGATTTGTACCCTTCTTTAAGGTATCCGTTTGTTGAATAGAGATACGATACGTTTACGTATGAATGACCCTAGCTTACACTTTTAATAAATTAATAAAAAAAGTGTAAGGTAAGGATATTGTTGTGATACCTAAACATAGCGCTGATAGAAAACTTTTTCAGCGTCAAAAGAGAGGATTACGTCATTAGCCAGTGTGTGTTACCTAAACATGGCATGTATTGGACGTGCGCGAACAAGTCAAATAACAGAGCAACAAGTCTATAGCGGTACGCGGCGTTAGTGTTGTCAGTATAATGTCAGGCGGGAATGGAGGGTACAATGCATGTCGGCTGTGTTGCCAGTGTCAGTCGGGCGGCGACGGGCAAAATGGTCCTTGTGCAGCGCAACCGGGATTTTCGGTTGGGGATAGAAAATTGGATTGGCTAGTATCGGTCGCGGTGAAACACTGCCAGGACTTTGGCATGAAAACTTATTCTAGACGACTTATGGAGTCTGTGTTTCGATATACATCGTATGTTATAAACAATGTACTTTAGCTTGAACTACATTCAGTATGCTGGAACTTCTTACAGTATATGTATTATCGATTCAAAGTAAGTCATCTTCCGGATTATCTGAAGATCGATAGCGGGTTACGGCTCGTTTCACTAAACACAGTGAACGACAACGACCCGGTGACGCCGACTAAGGGTTACGAATTGTGAAATTCCAAAGTACCTACTCGTCGTGCCCTCCTTGAATGTTGGAGGTGAAAACTTTTTGATTAATGAGCAAAAAGCTTTCGTCTGCTTATGCCTTTAATTAAAACTTAAAACTAAAAAGTTTAGGGGGACATTGTGGGGCCACGGGCTACTCGTTAATAAAACTGTTTGTTTGCGCGTGCATCGCCAGCTCGCCGCAGAACTGAAAACGTTTAGTGTATAGCATAGCGGAGCACTTAGTCGCGTGCAGGCACAGGCCCTCTGTGGACCTTGTTTGCCAGACATTCCCCGCATAGTCGCTAAGTACTTAATTGTGTCAGTGGTCCTGAGCACAGCCAAACTTAAATGAAATACTCGTGTTCCTGTAGAATAATCGCTTGCCATTAATTTCTTTACCTTATCGAGAGATGGAACGACTCAACCGAGATAAAATGATCTAAAAATAGTTCAATCCTTTTCATGAAGTTTGAAGTTAGATACCTATTTTAATGATTCAGTAAAACTGGATATATAATTAATGTGCCTTTTTTTAAATAGAAAAGTATTCATAACTATGAACGTTATTAGAATAATTAAGGAGTTCGGCACCTGCTTATAAAACCTGTTATTTTTTAAGATTTTCTAATAATAATTTTCAATAAATACCTAGATACTTATTAAGAGTTGTGGGCACCTATGAAAAAATATTACCTGCCTTACTACCTTTTTTATTGCAATTTCCCTTTACTTTTATGTTCGAGTATATCAAACTACCTACTTACTTTGATTTACTTCGAGTAATTTTATCAGAAATGTTAGAAATATGCGTGAAAATATTAGAATAAAGACGCAATATGCATATTACAATTATGTTAATTTTAAATCTAGCTAGGATAAATAATATAAATGGCAATGTAACTACGGGCACGTTTTTAAGCTCTCCAAAGGTTAAGAATATTATCTGATTTGGAAATTAAAAGTACAACTTCGAGGAGGGTCAAGAGAGAATACCTATGTAAGTAATTCACAACTTTTTTTTTTTTAAATATACATTGTATTGGACCATACAAACAATGTGGTGAACTTGTTTGTTTTTTTAATTCATCACATGTTTTACAATTTATTATTTTATGTTGCATGTTTTTGGTAAAACTAAACGTAAACTCAAAACGTATAAGTAGTTCTCCCTAATGCCGTAGTGACGAAAAAATATATGTGTCAAAGAAACACTTAGTTCGTAAAAAGTACTTTATTATAATAATGAAATTGCTATTTTTGTTTATGTAAAGCACATTCATTTAGTATAATTATTCATATATGGACAACAAATAAGATGTAAACAAGGCGTATCGAGGTAAGTGACCGTCATGGTACAGCTTTGATAGTCACGAACGTTTGAAGTGTAGTAGAAATTTGTATGAGTTAAATAATATTTTAAGCGACATGCAGTACTTGAATTTATTTTTAAATAACTTTCTTGAGTTTTGAGTGTTGTATTTTGTTGCTTTAAGTGAAAAAAAAAAATACATGTATATGCCCTAATGTAATATTATAGCAGATATTTTCGGGAATTAAACACAAATAGGCTCAAATCAATTTATCATTAAATGGGAATACCCATAAAATGGAAATCTTTCCAAAGAAATTATGTAAGAAATATCTAGTCAGATAATTCCCAGCCGTTGGGTTTGCACGTTTCTGGAACTTTGTAGACATATTTCTACCTCCCTTAATTTCTCTGAAATGCGAATATAATCTCGTCAATACTGAATTTATTCTTTGATATTATCAAAGTCTTATTACAGATTTATTTACCTTTACCGATTCTGAGGCTATAAATTCTGAACATGTAAATTATATTTTCATGAACATCAGCAATTTTTTATCGTAGAATTTTTTACTGCTCCAATGTTACTGAGTGTTAGTACAAAGTATGACCTTTAATACGATACATGTGTAGCCACTGGATATATATTTAATAATATAGCTGTTTATTTTTTTTTTGCTGTTTTTTCTCTGGCCTAGATATTAATATCATATAACGATGAACCTACGGAACAAATATTTACATATTTTTTATCAAAAACATATTCCTAAACACGTAAGAAGAGTTACAAACACGTTGAGAACATAATTAACTATGCACAGAGTTCCACAACTGAGTACACAGATGGTTACTTTAATGTAGTGTACCTATTGTATGTACAATTTCTAGGTGCTTGACGTAGTTCAAAAATTGCTATATCCTGCCCAGTTTAACGTATTAAATTTATTCTCTAGTTTGTTTAACTAGAGAAAAATAAAAGCATTAAAATCAGGATATTGTAAAATACCTCCGAGCTGTATTCAAATAATTCATAAAGTTACATTGCTGTTTTAATATTCGAAAACAACAACACTAAAACATAATGAAGAAAATTAAAAGCCATTTTCTGCTAGACTTCCAAAACAACCACTAATTTGTTGTTTCAGGAATTAGTTTAATTATATCTTTATAAGCTTAAATACGTTTGCTTTTGTGCTAAATAACAAATAAGTAAAGTAGGAGGGTTTACACGACACCGAGTGGCTTTCTTGAGCTTAAGTGTGTCACATACACTCAAAACCGCACTCATTAGACAAGATCAAACAGTGCTAGCGTCGAATACTCTCTCATTAATTATCTAAGTAAAAGCTACGGCAAATTATATTAACTGTACAGATTATGTCGTGCAAACGTCCTAAACGGGAGTATTGTACGAGTAACAGATTCTCAGTGTGGTGTAGGTATTCATACATACATCAGATACAAAAGTAGTGTGCATTAAATGTGTCTGAATTCACATTGCAGATACCGAAGATGTTTATTTATACGCCGATCTCTCAGATAAATCAACACAAAAGATGCTTGAGCTCGACAACTCGTATGTTAATGCCGGCCATATTAGTGTAGGGAGCCGTGAGCTTCAACTTTAAACGATCGGTAGTTTGAACGACGATATTGAGACGGTTCGGTACCTTCTTTCGTACATGCTGGGGATAAATCAGGGACGCAACATTTGGCGATAATTTAATATGACGGAAGAAAGTGGCGCGATAGGCCGCGAGCGCCTTAATGTGAGGATATTACGTCACGCACGCATCGGCACTTTTGTCTGAAAAATGTACGAGACGTGGCCTATTACCTTGCCTGTAACTTTAAAGTCTAGACGTATTAAGGTCGCAGAGTATGACTCACTGAACATGAAAATTAGGGGGATTAATGATGTATTACTAGAACGACGTCTAAATGATTTTATCAACTAATGGGTGCGTAGTGTAAGTTGTAACATGAAACTTAACCGTTTGCTCTTAAGTTTGTTTGGAAAACCATTTAGGTACCTACCAATTTATTTGATTCGACTGTTTAGTCAGATTGTTTGTTTTATGAGTACAGGGGCAATGGATTGACTAAATATCTACCTACTTCAATACAATAACTTAAAATACAAACAGAGACATAGGACGAAATAATAAGAAATAGAATATGGTTATCATAAGCTTGTGTCTCCCAACTGTAAGGCAAATAATAATATCTACAATAATCACGAGGAGGAGGACGGCGACCGGTAAAACGAACGTCATTAATCTTCTCTATTCTTCCACTGGTAATATTATATTTTCGTCTTTTATCGACGTCTAAAGTCTTAGCAAAGCAGAGTTTTTTCAAGTACAATCTCATCTTGACGTGTTCGTAATAAAAGCAAACATAGACCCACATACATACTTCCCTCTAGGTAGTATTACAACATCACACGCCCCTACTTTTCCCTCGTGTCACGACAAAGTCAAAAGATTTCTGAACATACCACGCGTAGCGCCGGTAAAGACTAAAAGTTCACCATTTTCCTAATTTTCGAAACATTAAGCTTTATATGGTCGCTTTGCCGAGGTTTAGCAACTTACAATTTGTAATTTATAATACCACAAATTAGTTAACCAAATAGGCTCGCGGCCAAGAGCCGGCTATTTTGCCGTACTTACGGATTACACTGAGTAATAACCCCATATCTATGTACAAATAATAAAAAAGGGGAGTAGACCATAGATTACAATTTCAAATTAATTCAAGACACTTGTAATATCTACATAAACTGTACAGAAGAAATTAAAAGGGATTTTCGTATTTTCTTTTTTTAGGTCAATCATGTAAAAAGGAACTAATTTACATTAGGTTTTACGGCCGTAATTCCAGGGGCTGGCAAAGAAGAGTCGGTATTGTTATATATTCGTTACGACGTTGAAAAACAGAAACGAAGGTATACCCTTGTTTACTTAAAAGCGGTTTCATCGTTAACCAATTTAATAAGTCTGATGTCTAAGTTACTAATTAGAAAGTAGAGTGGATAAAGTGAAACTCGGGTATTGAATCCACTGCCTATATTGGGGAGCGGGAATGGCTCCGGCCTTGTTTCCCGTCTGGTTTCGCTTGAGTGGATGGTATTAATAAAGTGTTATTACTACAAATTCCATTAATACATAAATCTTTTTAACAAAATAATACAACTGACTTAAAAAAAAACACACAAAAAATTGCAAAATAACTATTTTTACCGGACTGCGCGACGAAAGGGAGGGCAATGTGCTTATCAGCCTATGTATGTATGTTTGTTCCTTTGTGGCGCTTTAGAGTTCAAACGCGGGGGTCGATTTTGATAATTCTTACGTCAATTGATTCGTCTTAATCTTGCGAGTGCTACTAAAGACATGACAGTAATTAAAATATAATATGGTGACAAGCAGACGCCATATTGTGAAAAAGAAAAAAATGAAAGTCGACGAAATATAATTAAGTGGGGTATCAAAATAAAGGGTTCGAGGAAGTGATTCCAAAAATATAACTCGTTAAAGTGTACAAAAACCCGACTGTAAAAACAACAAAGTTCCGAACAAGACTGCTTGAAAAGTGACTTGTCAATTTTTTTTTTCACTTTTTGTTGTTGTACCCCATAACTAAAACTATATAGTAAAGTTATGCCCAAGTTGATAGCTCCAAAAACATGGAATTTTAACATAATTGGTGTAATTATGGTGTATCAAGGTGAACTGTACAAATCTGTGTATCCCTTCAGAGCGTATCAGCGTGATGTTATGTTATGAAGTGATTTATAGAATAAACAGACATGCGATTGCAGCAATATCGGAATGTTTGCTATCATATATCGAAGAGTTCCATTGTCTATCTCCGAAGTTCTTTATCAGATCTTCACCAAATTAAAAAAAATAAACTTGACCTCCTGGGAAGTATAACCTTTCAAACAAAAAAAGAGTTTTCTAAATCGGTCCAGACGTCTTTGGGTTATCGGGGAAAACACATTAAAAAAAAAATTCCGACCAATTGAGAAGCTCCTCCTTTTTTGAAGTCTGTTAAAATACAAAGCGACTCCTTCAATACTGATATCTACTAAAAACATAGGCAGAATATCTACTGAAAGTATGTAATTTATTTTCTGGCTATTGTCGTCTCTTTTGTAAAATATCAAAGCTAAATTCTTGAGAACAGTTTGAATATTATTTAGCCCAGCCAACAGAGCACAAGCTGCATGTTGCCAACTCTGCCCCAAATGAAACAGAGTGTGAGTATAGTCAGTCAATCAGGTATGGTGTGACGAGCAGCAACGCGACATGCCGAGCAATCTCGACACAGGCATGGCGAACTGTGTGTGTTACGCACATACGAGTGTGTAAATAATAATATAAAGCTTAAAACATCTTAATTAATTACAACTAAACGGTTGAATACTTGTGGAGCAATTATAGAATATTATATCATTAGCGAGTACAGTATTTACCTACATATGAATTTCTATAGCAGCGTTGTTTTAAAATACGTATGTAGATATGTATATAAACGTGTGATGTATATGTTCATTGTACACATACAGGTATCTGTAGCGATTGGAACTGAGGAGCTGGGAGGCAAATGGCGCAGGCTGTGCCTCATTACCGTTAAGAGAGAGACATTAATCTATGTTGATGAAAGTAATAATGAGCCTCGCGTTCCTTAAATCGATCTGTAGAACCTTAAACAAAATAGTGTCTTAGGCCTATTTCCTTCCTGCCCAGGGGTCGTGGATAAAATCGAAACAGAGTTACCGCGGCCCTGGGCACTCAGAGCAGGGAAGGAACAGGGGTGGGTTTTAGTCAGTTAAGAGTCTGACACGCCCTCCCGCTCCACTCAGAGCGGGAGAAGTCATAGGATGATTTCCCACCCCCCAAAAACAAAAAGGCCTATTTCCTTGGGTCGCGGATAAATTCGTAACAGAGTTACCGCGCCCCTGGGCACTCAGGCAAGGAAGGAACAAGGGTGGTTTTTAGTCAGTTAAAGTCTGACACGCCCTCCAGTTCCCCCCAGAAGGGGGGAAGTCATTGGACGGTTTCCCACCCCACAAAAAAAAGGCCTATTACTTTTCATCTTAAAGTTGTCTTTCTGTGAGTTTTTTGACAAGGATTAGGACTCCTCAAATCCTCGCATGGGTTTTGTATTTATCAAATCCGCTTGCATGATTATAGCAAAATTCTGAATCAATACGTTTTCCGATCGTAATAATAGGCTAGTTTCCTAAAAAAATGTAATTAGTTCGTCAGCTAGATTACCCAAAAATATGGGAAACGTATTTTTTCTTTTGTCACGTAAAAAAAAAATGCGGACGATGCAGTTGGTTGAAATTTCGCATGACGTCACGCCCCGCTACACTTTTTACCGTGTAATGACGTAAAAAGCCCCCACTCCTGAACTTTGATGCATTTTTTTTATCTTTGCCATTTTTTATTGGTTTGGTAAAGCAAAAAAATACGTGTCAAATATTTTTTGATAATATAACTTAAGGATTAAATAGAAATATTATTTTTATAGCCAGGAAACATCCCTATTACAATTTCCGCTTAAAATATTCCAATAATCGCCAGTGGATGAAAAGATCAGCAAAATTATCAATACAGTTATAGGTAGATAGATATGTGTGTCATGTTTACATACGTCAAACTTGCAGAAGTTCAACTGGATGAACTAGGTTAAGGATCACAACGGTGCACTAGTTACTGACAGGTTGCCGCTACCTTCGAACGCCTGCACGACCCACTTCCCTGGTACAACTCTTACAAACTTGCGAGACGGCCAGTCTATCATCTCCAGATAAACATGGCAACTTCTAGTTTCTAATAAGTTAAACCTGCCGGTGTAATTTATTAGGAAGTTGTTGAATGTACGCTGCACTATTTCTACTTTCTTGTAAAAATAGCTGGGTAAGAAAACGTTTCTAGTTAATTAATAGCAGTGTTTACATTACAAAGTGTATGGAGAGATATCTGTTTTTGTCAAAACGTAGGTAGTGTAGGTACCTGGAACCTGCGTATGTTTTATGTCCTTATTTTATGCTTGGATCGTATAAGACCGTGTTACCGTTTCAATTTCCAGTTAAAGCTTCACTCAGGATGTCTATAAAAATTAGGTACCAGGATATCATAAAAAGGAAGCGGCGGATGCCGACGTGCCATAAAAACCACAAACCGTGAACAATGCGGTGTTCCATGGCAATCAGCCATCTGAACATAAGTAGGATATTCTACAAGCAAGGAACACGTAATGACCACGTTATCTTTAATTCACTGACAATTAAAGACAAAAGTTGAAATCTTCATCTCAGATTATTTCACGGTAATTATTTAATAATAGAAGGTATGAAACAAATTACAACTCATTGATGGCATTAATTAGCAATTATCGTACCAATTTTAATTAGGTTTGAGTTGTAGATGCCTCGTAATTGTTAGGGGAGTGAATAGATGAAATGAAATCATTATCACATTATCTAAATTCAACGAGGACAGTCCGGCTCGCATCATACATTAATTTGTATCTCCAAAGTTGTTTTTGTGACCTAAGTTTGCGAAATTACGTCCCCAGTGCCAGCTGTCGTTGTTTTAAACAATTTTCTTTTACATTTTGACAGTATTTTTTATGAGCGTGATGTTCGTGTTACTCACTGGTTAACAATTTTCATAAATTACAAAAATTTCAACCTCTAAAAGATATTTAATACTAACAGGCGGATTAAAAAAATGAACAAAGGAAAGCGTAAAATGCGTTGCAATATTTTAAAAGGTTTCAGTTTTTTATTTACAAAAAGAGTATTTGTTTAAATTGCCAAGTATTGGAAGTTTCACTACATAAGTTTCGCTTTTCTGTGTATTAGTGTTCTAAAACTCCACATTCGATCCCACTTAAATTTCTAGTTGGATATTATGATAATATTGCAAGAGGTATATAGGCTTTCTCAATGGAAATAAGTAATGTTCATCCAAAAGTCAATCATAAACAAGCAATAGCAGTGAGGTAATAGAGGCAAGTATATTTTCTTGCCTCAGTTTGAAATCCGAATGATTGAAAACCCGCGATGATTAGAAAGTCACCTATTACTCATTTTTAATTTTTACTTTGCTAAGTGCGATGTTACATCGGAAAAAAAATAAAAATGCTCGACGTATGAGGGCGATTTTTCAATTTAGCGCATTGTCCAAAGCTAGTATTTCCAACACATTAGCGGCGACGAGGAGGGAGGGGGTAGCCCGCAGCATCGCACTTTTGCCGTCATTCCCACTCTTTTTGGTTTTCGTTGAAACTGAAAGAACGTCAACAGCTGAAACAAAGCTTCAGCTGAAAATGTCTGCCTGATGCTCACTTGTATTTTATGAAATTCATACCCATTCAAACATCACAAGCATGTATTACAAATTGTAATGAGACCTACCGACACACATTTTATACGAGTTTCCGTGTCGCCAAGTTCTGTTTAATTTTTCTTTTCTGCTATGTTTCCTTTCTCTTATTTTTATTTAAATGTGGGCATTCAAAATTCGTAGCGCGTAGCTAAAAGCATTTCTGAGTAAAACCTGATGAGAAAAAACTTTGATACATCAGTTTGCTTGACATATTTTATTTTGTTTGTTTGTGCTCCTCTAAATACCTCAGTGCACAATAAAACAAGATTACGGTTCATATGTTTTTTATTGCTGTTATCTACGAGTATCTTATTTGTGCTTTATGGGCAATTTGGGGTAAACCAGGATAGAAAGGGAAATATTTTTCGTATCGAATGATAGTAGTCAGTTAGTAGTATTACATATAAAACTAAGGTCGTTACCTGCCTGCGTTACTATTATTATGATGTCGTTATTTGCAGAGATTAAACCTTGACACGTGCGTTCAACAATGTTCTTCAATATTAAAATTAATGTTACATTATATGCTCACCCTGTATATCTCCGGAATTTCTTTTCTGAAGAGCAATCTCCATAAAAGTAACGGCGTGTGCGCCGACGCCTTGTTTATGATCTAAAGCACGCCAGACTTGCTACATGAGCTGAAATCTGCTGAGCAACTACTATCCTACTTTATTAACAAGTAATATTCGCTTTTCTCGGGAGAAAGAACTTGAGATCCTAGCAAAAATAGGCAATAAATACGCTTGTGGACACCAAAATGATTTCACGACACGGAGCGGTTATTTAAGTTTATGATAACGAATGATCTAAGAGATTATATCGGGTTGATGAGTGAGCAGTACTAAAAGATAACATCAGAGCATAAAGCGGGTTTCTTTAAGGGCGGAGGTCGGCACTATGTCACGGTTAAACTCTGTAGTTGCGCTTACTAATGACCGCTTTCACGCGACTAATCCTTTTGAGCGAAAGGGACCTTTTAATATGAAGGTAAGGGAAAACACGCTTAAATGATAGAGTTCTACTTTAACGTACTACTATATTTTGATGAAAAAATTATAGACTTTTACAGAAATATGGTTCACTAATGTAACTGTAGCTAGGGGCCTACGTACAGATCCTACAATAAGGAGAACTTAGTGTTAATATTGTCATAATCACCACATTTGCTTGGCAAACAGACCGGTATTAGCAGTATATTGTTATTAGCACATACGAGATCCCGCTGTACATTCCATTGACCTTATCCCAAAATAACCTTTAACAACACCCACAGGAAAACAAAAGGTCATTCTTTGCACGAAACTAACCGACGAAAGTTTGTTTCTTGCTTAAAGCTAAACTTCCTCTCCGTATCAAAAGCTTGAAGAGCACAAGCACATAGTATTTAAATTCCATATCTATCGCGGCCACTTTAATCGAAAACTCTCAAGATATTTCAAACGTTACAAATACCGGAAACGTGCATACAAACTATGCTTAGAATTCCAGCTTCTAGCACAGGACGTGCTCGAGTGACCGACTTTCCGCCCTGCTGGTATCATCACACGACTTACGAAGACATTTGAGAACTATGTGCCAACATCAGAACAGCTGTGCTCAAAATACAGCGAGGTTTATGCCATTTTTTGCATTCCAAAATGGATAAACAGACATAACATGACTACCGCAAAAAGATGCGCGTTATTTATTAAAATGTGCGGGTTTATCTCCACGCAGCCAGGCCTCATCACCTCCTAAAGTAGATGGTTAAGTAAACAAAGACGTATGTTTACCCAGTTGTATAAAATAGGTATGTTTCGTATTTACGCAAAAACTTTGAAGGGACCTAAAGTAACATTGGTCGAAGAAAACAAAGTGCAACGCGACTAAGCTTTCACGATAATACCTACTTCATACAAATAAAATGTCCGGATAACAAGAAGTACTCGAACTCGCGTGTAGGTACTCTACAAATTGTATAGAAAATATAAAGGACGTAAGCTTCAAGAGAGCTAGCATGTCCATCGAGGGATCCGCGGGGCTCGAGGAACTGGGGAACCGGGCTAGTGCCGTACGGACTGTACCTACTTATTGCACCGTCGGTAATCGACGACGAGACGACTACACGACGCCGCGACCCGTCGCGACGGGTCGCACCCGCACACACCGACAAACGCAAGGAAATTGCTCTCTTCTGCCGGGAAATTGAGACGCTTCTCGTAAAATCGAATCCCTATATTCTAAATGCAATCACAAGGCAGATCAAACATTCTTGAATAAGTTTTCCAGTTTCCCCGATGCAGCCGTCTTGACTTGACACAAAGGAAGCTTTCTTCCTTTTCTGCTTGAATTTGCACTTGACGTTGACGTCAACGACTTAATTATACTCGCTATTAGACAGCTTTCAATCATAAATATTTATGAAGCCACAATTATTGTGAGTGAGCACTTAATGTAACACTCACAAATAATCGCCGCACTTATCTTAAAACGTAGCGAAATAAATGTCTGGCAAGCTGTAACGTGATTAATCCGACAGGACAACACGACAACGCAACATATACAATATAGGGATAAAATGTTCCGAGAGGGAAATTGCAGCGTTTCCCCGAGACACTGGAATTGCGGGCCAAGTACCACGTTAACAGCATCAGTCGAACAATATTGCAATTGTATGAGACAAAATGATACAATTTACACTTCCTTTTCGGAGAGAGATTGGCAATCTTATGACAAACTGAATCAACTACCCCTGTTTGGTGTGATGATGGTATGTTCAGTCTTTAGGCTTAACACTAACGAATGAAAATATATTTTTTAGATTTTCTTCCTTACCATTTGCACTAATCAAAATGTAAACGAATCCCAAAAATTAAAGCATTAAAGTATAATTTAATATTCAAGAAATTTCGAACCGTAAAACCAGTACCCCTCAATAAATCCCGACAATTTGCATAAAGCTCAAATTCAGCAGAGCATTTTAAATATTTTTTGAATAACATTCCAAAATCCCAAATAAATCTGACAGAACATTCAAACGTTTCGCAAAATAGCCGGCGAGAGCTGACTTTAACTACATTTTAACCTATAACTCATAAAAACCGCTGAATACAAAACAAAACTGTGGAGACTGGAAAAGAAAGGGATTGAAACTACAGTAAGAATTGTTCTGGCGAGAAAAGCAGAAATACCTGAGGTCGATTCTGTTTCCAACTTCTAGTTGGGTAGGTATTATAGTTGGTGTTCTTTACCGAGGGTATTTTACGGTAAAATTATTACGATAATGCGATATTCTTACTACAGTGGTCTTTTTATCAGACATTGAGGCGATTTTAAATACCCTCGACATAGACCTATTCATAATATCGATTAGGATATCTTATTAGGGGTTCCTTAATCACTGCATGAAAGTGGACGGTACCAATCCAACACACTAATATTGGAATTCACAACCTAACCCCAGCAGACTTTTTACAGTATTTCGTTCTCCTATTTTAGCATACTGCTAACGAAACAGCCGTGTTGTCAGATATAGCGTCGGCTGACTGAGACGGAATTTAAAACTGTCACTGATAAGCACACTAACTCATAATAATGGTTAGAGCCGACCGCTCCCAACGCTCCCACGCCCGCGCTTGTAAACTGTCTACCGTTACGACCACTCGGATTCTACCAGTTTTTATATTTTATGTATTTAACCCTACGTTTGCAATTAGTCTTAAGTGGGGTACTTAAAAATGATACACTCGATTTAGTATGCAAATGTTTCACCCACCCGTCGCCACGTGATGTTCAGCCTCACGGGATCCTCGAATAAGAATGACTGATTATGAAACCCCAAAATGAGCATTTCACGTTTGATGAAAGTAAAAACAATTTTTATATCTCTGAATTAATGATGAAAAAAATTCTTATCAGAAAAACTTGAACAGAAATCAGAAAATAACTTTTAAAATAAATCTTCAGACGCGTAGCAAGTTCAATTTGTCCGTAAAACTTGGACATGCACCACCGTAGTCTAAAATATGCAGATAAAGTCGCGTACAGGAGCGTCAACGAAACTTAGTTTTATTTGAGTTGCATAAATGAACGAGGTAGGTTTGCGCTATACAACTAGCTGAAGAGGAACCATGTCAACAGTCTTCCTAACTGTTACCAATCTTACTTCTCCCTACGCTCCTAACTTTAGAGTTAACAGAACCTAATTGTATGTAAGTATAGGTACATACGTACAATCTAGCACCAAAGTATAGAATTCGCAGGTAGGGCTCAGACCTATTATAAAGTTTAACCAGAAAATGTTTCCACAATATTAAAGTTAAATACCCGCGAGAAGGGCACAGACAGGGTATTAACATGTATTATGAGACAGGCGTGTTTGGAACACCCGTATCAACGCGACGCGTAACACTCGAGAGAAAAATAATTTCAACTTATTATGATTGAGCGTGTAAACAAACTAACGTTACTCGGTGACCTTAGTTATAAAATTGTATAAATATTTTAATTTGTATGCAAAACCGCGCACTATTGTGATGAGACAGTTATGGTGCGACATAAACAGCTGACAAGTGTTATCTGAGACAAGCCAGCCGCTCATAACTCGCGGACGCTCGATCGATACGCGCTCGCCGCAAATCTATCCGAAATCGTATGACGGTTTATGATGCTGCGAAATAACGCTATTTCGACGAGCGGAATTACGCTTGCGGTCGGCACTATTCAGCGCATCTCACAAACCGAGCCTGTTCGCTGCACGCCGACGCTGCGCCGAACTTATACCTAGGTACTGCCGAAACCGCGTCCGTCTGGCGCTACTCTCACTACTACGTTTTGAAATAACATTCACCAGGATAAGTAATTGTGGCCGCATTCGAATAATGTTTTGTTCAATTAAAAATATACACATCGCTACTCTAGGTTACATCACGCAACGTAGAATGCGTTTGTGTACAAGAACGTAGCAATTACGGGTGTAGGAGACGACTGTCGTCTTTATAATACGTCGTTTTAATGTCAACTCAAGACTTTCATTTATTTTTGCTCCCATTTTACAATAAGACAAGCTCGAGGACGGCTGCACGATTTTCCTGAATCAATTTGTATAGAAGCGCAACGACGCTATCTTAGCATGAACACTGCCCAATTAACTCGACACGACACGAGCTTAATGCATGTATACTAAGGTAGAACACATATTTGAATTATTAATGCGTAAACAATCATTAGGCTGCGAGAAAAATCTTTGAAGAAGAAAATGTTTACATGAAACTCAGTCACACAAAGTATTTATTAATAGGCAGGTAAATAAGTAATATACTCAGCAAAGGGTAAAAACAGTGAAACCACAATGTGTTTACGCTTTCTCCTCAGACCCTAGCGGTGGTGACATGTGATGAATAATAGTACACATAAGAGCAGGCCAATTTCGGGCATAAGCTTTATTTACTCCGCCTTTATACTTCAGTAGTTTTGAGCAATTTCCAGCGCTAAACGGGCCACGTACTGCGGCCGCGCGCACAATGCATTCCGGTAATTATGCGAGAAAGGCTGCCAGCGTGCAGCACTGAAACACAGGCGCGCCGAGTTCACCAGGAGGTGCAGGTCATCAGTATAGGGCAAGCTAAAAATGCACTACAAAGCTTTGTGTAAAGGTACCATACACAAACGAAAACAAAACGAACGCCAAAGTGGAACATTACGAGTGATTAGATGCTGGCGTTCACTACTTTAGTGCTTCGTTTTTTAATCGAATTTTACGGAGTATAGTTGTTAAAACTTTAAGACTTTTGTAACAATGAATATTAAATGCTTCAAACTACAAGGGAATAACAGACAACTACTAAAAGCTTTGAATATTTTACCTTCAAAGACATTTCAAATGTTGTAGGACTCATGTTTCAAAGAATCGGCTTTGTCTATTAATTAACTCGTCGACGCTTGACGTCATTACAAATAATTCAAGTACTTACTACCTAGTCAGTGCTGTGGAGCTATGGAGTTGTGTTGTGGAGCTGTGTGGATCGGGCACCGCAGCCTAAAACCAAACACACGCCGAAACGGACGCTTGAATGCAAGCATTTAGCTCTAGATAAATGGGAACACGGGCGCAGACGGCGCCCTCGAGCTTCGCAAAAAAATAATTATTCCGCCCGCAATCCTCACACAAAGCCAAAACTCATTTTTAACTAACGTCGCACGTCAAAATATCAGAGACGCCTTCTAGAAATAATATTTGCGAGGAACGGAGATTCTTGCTACCGTAAAATGATAATGTTACGTTTCAGCTCGGCCAACGAAACGAATAACGTTATTAATTACCATAATATTGTCTTTGTAATAAATAAGGAGAAGACAAACAAAAAGTAAAACCGCCGTCTTTGTTATTTTCAAGAAATACTTTTTCGGTTCTAGCATTAGCGCTAATGGCTGTAACAACAACACTGAAAGGTGCTGAAAATAATGATGTCCTGTACGGTAATTACCGAGGTAGCTGGTCGATAACGAGTCGCGTTCAACGTTAAACGTTCGGCAAGTGAATGGTGGGCATTGGACACGGAAATGGTAGCAGCATCCGGCCGCAACAATCGGCGTTCCCGTCCGTCAACCGCGCTGTGCAAGCACTGCACGGCCAGCCTGGCCCTTTATTACCGTACATGTCGGTACATCCAACAAACACTAGCTACCCCACATAGAAATCGCTGCGAATTATTCTAGGAACTGGTTTATTTCGCTACATATAAGATGAATCACAAATACGTGATTTTTATTGCTTTGTACACAGGAAGCACGAGTAATGGTAAATTCAATCTTAAATGCAACTTCTGCCAAATGGGCCGCGTTGCCCGATTTAGAAAATGCTTTTAAAGGAGAATAATGTTTTAATATTGTGCGGTAAACACGATTGCGGCGCGCGGTTTGTGTACTTTGGAAATTAAGCAGGAAAATGTAAAGGTCACGCGATGTTGAAAAGTGAAACTTTTTACGTTGAGCCATGGAAAACATAAACGATAAAAATGCTATTCAACATGTCAGATTCTAGACCCGAGGCTTCTCGTAAGCCTAACATATTTAGGTTAATATTCAGACGTTTTCCGTAGAATGTTTTTATTTTTACGGTTAGGTTAAGAAATATTTAAAAAAAAAAACCCAAACCAAAGGGTTTTTTTTTCTAAAGGCTTTGTAGAGCGTCAAACAAATGGATTTATTTTCAGAATTGAATGCTAATAAGTGGTATATTATTTGTTCGACCAATTTTATGAATAATTTTTTAGTTTTTACGCAAAATATATGTTTACGTGACCCAGTTAGTAGACGCCAGGTGCCCGGTGTATGTAAGATATATGTTTCATGCTCGAATGTTTTCTACCACAATCTATATTCGCTTTTACGTATTTCGCTACGTACGAAAATCAAAGTTTTTTTTTATAAAAGAACTAAAACTGTCGTTGGGGCTAGACACAATATACAAAAAAACTTTATAGCTGTTGGAATAGAATTGTTTGATAATAAAACCGAATGTAGCGTTACACTACAGCGTGAGATGTGTAACAAAAAGAGAATTTTATTTGCACAGGCTACAATGTATGATGCTGTACAGAATACGCATTCGAATATGTAGATGACAAATACTCATCAAAGAGTTAAGACTTGGCAAAGAAAATCACATTCTAAAAACAAAATGACCTCTCCATAATGGACGGGGTGTTCAGCTTAGCAATTTGTTCCATTAATGTAATCGCGAACTTTATAGAGGTATTTACTGCAAATTAACTCCCAGCTTTACAATGGGGATTTGCATGACAATAAAGGGTGACAGTTTACTGATTGTAGTCCCTAATTATTAACAATACAATTTACCACTTCTGCTTTCGACATTTCAATTACATTTAGATGTAGGTAACTATATTCTAGGCGGGACTTACGGAATCTCGGGCTCAGAATGGGGACTCTGATTGTCCACAGAGTGACTCCAGAGAATACGGCGCACTGTGATCTCGTGCTGCCGTGCACAACAAGGCTCAAGCGAGACCCCTTTACAGTCTACTCAGGGATATGCCCTAACAGGCGCTGTACCTAGGGGTTCCGGAATGGTATTTTAAGGAGAAACGGGGTTCCTTCCATATGCTGCTGGTGATCACCAGGGTGGTTTGAGTGAGGTAAGAACAACACACTCCCTGGTTTTTATCCCAAAATTTCAGACGTCCCATTAAACCCCGAGCGGCTCTCATGTGTGCCGCTAGTTTTAAACCGCTATTATCACTATTAGCCAAGGTATTTAGACCTGTGACAAGGTTCATACACCCGGAACCTGACAAAGTCTGTAGTTACACGATGGCCGCCTGTCAACGGGGACTGACAGATGCTTAAACGTGACGCGTCTTCGGGTTTTAGAGGTTAAAAGGATTCCCCCGAAAACAAAAAAAAAACCCTTAAATCGTACGTCTATATCTTCTGTCAGCAATAATATAACGTTTTTGTAATATATCTAGAAAGAAGTCTTCGTTCCCATTATGATAAACAAACAATACCTTACTCATTGAGATTGACATTAATCTTCCATTTAACAATATGAACGAATGATACCAAAACTTTTGCGCTATAATGTCTAACAGTCAGCCTGTATTTGGAAATTGCTCACATTTATCAAAGTAGGACTGAATAATGACTGTGTAATCTTCTTACGTATAATGTTACTTGATTTATGTGGCTAATATTAATACTTTTAAAATCGTACTTTGGTTTACAGAATTTAATTTAACATTTTCTTATTCCATTTGTTTCGGAGACTTATAGAAATATTTTACGATGCTATTACATAGAATAATAACAATAATGCTGACGAGATCATAAACTTCGTTTAGGCTAGATCTTGGTCGCATATATCTCAGTACAGAGTAGCGACCTACTTTGTTTTATAGAAATCGGTCATGACTATTATCGCCTCAGCCTCCTCTAATATTTGTACAGGAGCATGTAGGGCACTTCCTTTATAGCAAATAGTCGCCATACGGCATATACATTACGTATTTATTGGACTCGCCATTTTGGTCGTTGTGACACCAACTGTCTATTTTATTGTGTTGCGTGAAATTGTGTGCTTATGTATGTGTTTTGTTTCTATTTCGCTCGGCACCTTAGGCCCGGGGCCTTACTAATAACATCCTTATTCTTGGTGGCCATACCTTTCCTGTAGGTACCGATTGATTGAAACTCGTTATATCATTATGGGCTGGCTACGTAACTTTGCACGGACATTCACGAATAGAAGGCCTTTCATCGGTTAGTAGCATCAGCAATTTAAATTGGCTGCGGATCCTATAGATTCCTTTTTAATTTTATTGTAAGAGAATATGATCTGAAGGAGATAGGTATACTTCTGATTCGTTCTGGTAATTTCTCGTTCTAATAGTTCACTTGTAAGAACATATTTCTTATACTTATCGTATCGGCGGCGCTCGCTCTTCGCTGAAAGGCTCCCCTTACCTGAAAACAAAAGAACAATAATTGATTACTAGCTCTCATGAATAAGTTGGTAAACATTCCACTACAGTTTTCCTTCTACTGAATAGTGTATGTAAAGAGGTACAGCCTTGTAAATATTAAATATTGGTCTGAGTGATTGAACGCTCTTTGAAGTCTAAACCTTTGATGTAGGCATGCAATATTTGAAGGGATAAGGAATTCAATCAAAATGTTGGAAAATCATAAAGTAAATTAATTAATAACTATTCGGTACAATTTATGCCTAGGAAATTAATATTAACGATCGAGCTATAAACACAAGAATCTTCATAAATTAATTAAAATGACTAGGAGTTCCGAAGCATTAACGATGGTTAAAATTATGTGGAATATTATTTATATGGCAACATTAATAAATGTAGGGAAAATTTAATACTATCGTTTATTAAATTCTTTAGTCAGGGAGCAGAACCTTTTGACTATACCTATATAAAGATATACGCATTTCTCTGTTTCATGTTTCCCTTGGGTCTGTAATTCTTTGTACAAGCCGTTAACGTTCGCTACTATTGTAGGTATATGGATCTACTATTCGATTGCCTCAATAAAAAGTCATGGTCCAGTTTTGCCATTATCACTACGCCGTGCAAAAACATGTTAAGACAGAATGAGATTCTTGAATTTAGAATCTCCTAATGCACTAAAACAAATAACACACACTAAGATAAATAACTATTCATCCATGAAATTCAACTACCTTCTTTACATGATTAGTCAGTACTTAACCACACACTTGTACCTCATTCCCTTCAACCGAGTAGGAAATGTTGAATAATGACAGATAAATCTCCGTCCTGCCTTCATTGTCCAAAATACTAGAAAAGCTTATAAATAATAGATTAACAGAATACCTCAATAAGTATAAAATTTTATCAGACTCTCAATACGGTTTTACGAGTAGATCGGGTAAGTCAACCCAGGATGCTGATGCTGCGTTGAGTTCTCTAATTACAGATCAATTGGACAGTGGAGGTAGATGCCTAACGATATTTTTTCGGCAATGTTTCTTCGGCAATGTTTATTCGACCATGTTTCTTCGGCAATGTTTCTTCGGCAATGTTTCTTCGGCCATGTTTCTTCGGCCATGTTTCTTCTGCCATGTTTATTCGACCATGTTTATTCGACCATGTTTATTCGTCCATGTTTATTCGTCCATGTTTCTTCGGCAATGTTTCTTCGGCAATGTTTCTTCGGGCATGTTTCTTCGGCCATGTTTCTTCGGCAATGTTTCTTCGGCAATGTTTATTCGGCCATGTTTATTCGGCCATGTTTATTCGGCAATGTTTCTTCGGCAATGTTTATTCGTCCATGTTTCTTCGCCAATGTTTCTTCGTCCATGTTTCTTCGGCCATGTTTATTCGGCCACGTTTATTCGGCCATGTTTATTCGGCCATGTTTATTCGGCCATGTTTATTCGGGCATGTTTCTTCGACAATCAAAATCAAAATCAAATCAAAATCAAAAGTCATTTATTCAAACTAGGCTGAGAACCAGCACTTTTTGAACGTCAAAGTTCTACATAAAGACAGTCCCCCAAAAAACGCCCGCCCGTCACCACTTCCTAGTGTTTTAGCTGTGAAGAAGAAGTGGCCAACAAACTCCCCAGCAACACATCTGTCTGTTAAGTTTTAAGAACTTGAATCTATATAATTCTAAGCAACAATCTTAACATTATGTAAAACAGAAAAATAAATATATGCCGTCTAAAATATAATCATAAAATTAAATAAAATAATCCGCCACTTGCCAGCTAGCACACACAATGATTATTTGGCAATGTTTATTCGGCCATGTTTATTCGGCTATGTTTATTCGGCCATGTTTATTCATCACCATCGGCACCAATATTCAAATCAATCATTAATAAAATTCTTAATATATATACAAAAACTACCTTGGAATGTAAACATGGTGACAAACTGGGTAAAAACTCAAAATTATACAGGGTGTAACGGAAAGGTGTGGTCATATTTTGGGAGCCGGTTCTGCCCATGGGAATGAACAACTTTCTCTAAGAAAAAATTGAAAATTCCCAAAAAAAATATTGGACTTTCCACACAAACTGATCATCAGCTGATCAATATTTGTATGGGAGGTAAAAAAATTTTTTTAGAATTTCCTCGGATTTTTTTGAAGAAAGTAGTTTATATCGATGGGCAGATGAAGTTCTTAAAATATGACCACACCTTTCCGTTACACCCAGTATAGACAGAAAATATGATAGTTCATATTATTAAGTAGTAATGCTTATGGTTATATTTGGGCTTATATATTATGTATGTATATGTGTATATACTTACTATGTAGTCTTATATATAGATAAAATAAAATAACTATCTCGTTATATATTCGCACACACACACACACACACACACACGCACACATGCATGCATGCATGCACACACACACACACACACACTGGCGTGCGCTTGCGTGCTCGCACACTTACACTTAAGTTATATCTTTTAATGAATTTAAGCAAATAGATATAAATAAGCTAGTTATTAAAATACATAAATGTAATCAAGCTAAGGGAGTGCGGCCTCTCCTGGCACAGGTGTTTTCACACCGTGTGGGCCGTAATCCACCACGCGGGCCCAGTGCGAGTTGGTGGATGTCACATGTCTTCGAATTTATGGTTCTAGGACAAGCCGGTTTCCTCACGATGTTTTCCTTAACCGTTTTGAGAGCAATGGTGATGAAATAATTTACACAAAGTAAAGCGCCTGCCTGGGTTTGAACTCACGACCTACAACTTGTAAGTCGCGGCCAATACCACTGGACCACCACTGCTCTCTTTCTATAATAAGGTCTATATATTATCTACTAGATAATTCTACATACATTAGATATCTACTATACTTGTATTATAGAATTAATTTGTTTGCATCCAGGAGTTACTGTTGCCTACCCCACTGAGATAATCCATTTTAAAAAAACTCCACCAAATCCGTCAAACTTCGAAATACGGGTGTGGATTTTCGTTCAGAAACCTAAGGAGTTTTAATGAATTGCCAATTAGTACGGTGACTTCGCAGCGATTTCATTAATATCAATTAAATAATAATTATTTATCCAGATTTCATTTCAATACCGAGAGGACATTGAGACCCTTTGGTAATACGCAAAATTGCTACGTAACCGTTTTTGGAACCCGGGCCTGCGGACGGCGAGTAGTGGTTAACTCGCCGCCCGATCAGCTCCAGGCCCGAGAGTCGACGGCGCGTAGTGTTCCACGCGCGCCTCAAAGAGTTGTCAGCAAAGAGAAGGGGCCCGTCATGGCCGATGCCTGCCCGGGGGTTGAGGATAAATTCGAAAGAGTTACCTCGCCCCTGGGCATTCAGGGCAGGGAGGAACAAGGGTGGGCTTTAGTCAGTAAGAGTCTGACACGCCCTTCCGCTCCACCCTAGAGCGGAAGAAGTCATAGGATGATTTCCCACCCCCCAAAAAAAATAAAAATAAATTTTAAATAGCTATCTGTCACAAATCACTAAAACCACGTTTAAAAACAACAAAAAATAAACATCATCGTTAGAAATAAAAAACGTTTTTAAAAAAATACAACCGACTTCTAAAAATTGCAAAATAACTTTAATTTCGGAAGTCGGTGTTTGTATTTTTTTGTTTATTCGTTATTTGACACTGACTTCTAATCATCAAAATCTATTCACAAATGGCGGAGAAATTGCGTAACAAGAAAAAGAAAACATACAGACGAATTGAGAACTTTACATGAATTGTTCAATTTAAACATACACTATTTTTTTATTTCATAAAAATATTGTATATCGGCTTTACCAGTTACTGGGTTGTGGAAGTCAGATAGGATAGTCGCTCCATGTAAAATATTGGTATTCAGCTGCATCCGGTTAGACTGGAAGCCGAACCCAAAATAGTTGGGAAAAGGCTAGGCAGAACACATTGTATATCGGCTTTATATTCAAACGTGAATTCTAACGACATCTAGGTATGTTGCAACCAGTGAAGAGAACCAGCAGCGCCATCTTTCCTTGTTACAGTAAGATTCCACAAAGTTTCAGGCATCGCGCCATCTATAGGAAAATTCTTCAGTGAAGTAGCGAGCTACTCGGGTTAACTTACTGAAACGCAGACACGCCATCTAGCGGGTGGTTGCGGACTTAAAGAGCAAATAGGTTTGGAAAAGTAACATAGATGGCGCTGTAGCGTAGCCAGAAAATTTTTACATTTTCAGCGCCACCTGCGGCGGAAAATTTGAACAGTTTCAACACATCTTCAACAGATGTCGCCACTACAACGTGAGAAGAATTTTCCCAAAGACGAAATAATATTTATTATTTTTACTGCCTACGCGTTACATAAATGATTGATGTGTTGACAACCTTGATAACGAGCAAGTAAATACTAACGTGAAACATTTATAAATAGCTATTAGAGGGAGCGGGAAATAACCGAAACTTTTATTGCGTTCATGCTTAGAAAGTATAAAGAATGTTGCCGTTTAAATAACATTTAATCTTACAGTAGAAGAAGTAAAGTTTTGTTGCTTTTATAGCGTTATTAAATCCTGCAGTCACAGAAAGAAATAATATGAATGGGTGTGAAATAAATCGCATTGGAATGGTGCACTTTTCATGTTATCATGGGCTATAAATTACATACGCCTAGACTTGCCGCTCTAACAGTATGCCGCTTAAAATTATAGACTTTTACAGTATTGTCACAGACAATTTTAAATTCCCAACTGGAAATTTGGGTAACATTTTTGGGTCGATGGTTCCCGAAAAAGATTTACCTACGTGGGAGTCGCTAAAGGTAACCTTAATTTAGCTTTCATTATGCTTGTTATTTGTCGACAGAAGGAATAAATAACTTGCCATTTGACTACACTTATAAAAAGCTCAAAAACAGCTTAGATTTGGGTTAATGTGCGAAAAGGGACGTGCAATCATGGGTGGGTACTAACAATCAATTTGTCATCAATCTTTCAGTTATCTCAGTTACTTATTTTTTGTTAAATCTCGTAACTATTCGTATTTCGCAGTTTGTTTTTCCCTACACACAACAGTAGACGTTCACAGATTTCAAGTTAGAGCAGAAACGGGTTATTCACAAAGGCTTTCCAATTAGCTAATCGTAAATCACAGCACATAGACAAAATAGAAAAGAAAACTTAAAAAACAAATGAGTGCAATCAGGCAGAACTTGTTCCGGCAACATTAGTCAATTTGGCAATTTACTTTAGCCTCGTAAATCTATCTACAAGACAAGAACTTTTTGTGCAGTGAACTTACAAGTTACAAAACTGCAGCCAGGCTTCATTATTTTGCGAAAAGATAACTTGTAAATAGAGTCAAGTTTGCAGTTAACTAGACAATGTATATTCACATTTTGCGTGAACATTTTGGGTACCCATCTTTTATAATATTAATGATACTTGAGAAGTTTCTAAAGATTATTGTAGAACTCATTATGAACAAGATATTAAGCCACTTAATAGGTACCTACTCATAATTCGTAACTTGGCTACTACTGAAAATGGCCCCTTTTGTTAAGTTGACGTGGGTCACGATCGCGGAATAAATATTTTTTAACCATCATTGCCTGCTGTCGAATAATTAACTCAAAAAAGGGTTTTTGTGAAGAACACAAATGGAACAAAGACAGAAATGAACGGTTTTGGTAAGAAGGACATTGTAATCAGGTCAGCCTAACGTGTAACTGTATACCTACGTTCATTTCTGAATACAAGCACAACAACGAGACGTTGTGAATTCAATTCGAAGAGAATATTGTGATGAATGGCTGACAGATTGGCGATACCGAAATGGTTCTCAAAAAATCTTTTCAAGCAAAGGCACTTACCGGTGAGATAGCAGTAAAACGCGAACCTAACAAAAAAAACAACACTTTAACAGTAGGGTAACTTTAAGGTGTGCAATACGGTTGACAAACATGGTATATTATTATACCAAATAATTAAGAGATGCGATGCAGGTCACATCTGCAGAAATTCATATAGTATGGCCAAACATATTTTTGAAGGGACCGCATAAAATAAAATAAAAAACCACTAGCTGACAGTCGCCATTCACTAGTTTAGTGTTTGTACTACACCCGTCAAATAGGATTTCAGCGCCATTTCTAGTCTGCCACGTGTAATCCTAAATATGAACTACAATCTTTTCAAAAAATGTTGTCATATTCAAATGCCACTTGCACGGGCGCAGCATTATTCCAACCGAGAAAAATAGGTTCTACCACATTAATAACAAAATGACAGACAGCCAACGCGTATATTTTAATGTCAGCCTTGCAGAAAAATAGAATCTCAACGACTACTGGCAACGAGTCTGTTTATTATTACATTATCCTCCGCGAACCGTAGCGCGTCCATTCTGTTCATAAAGCCGCTGGCGCAGGCTTTGATGCTATTCTACTATTATGCAGTTCTGAATAAAATGTATGTTGCATCGCTCAGCAGCAGTGTACGTAACGAAACACCAATTAGCGTTATTTTCTGTGTCAGAAACAGAGGAATGATAATCGGATTACGGCGGAACGCGAAAGCTGGGCCGGACAGGTGGACGGGCGCGCGCAGTCCAACCGCAGTGCGCCGGATGCCCGGCTGCGGTCGCATCTCGCGCTCAGATTTGCTAATTAATTCGAAACGCATACCGGCTTTAGGCGCCACTTAAATGTTACACACTGCTCTTCAGCAACGTCACGCGCGCGCCCGAACTGGCGCCTAATGCCACAATTTGCCTACATGACAAGAAAGTTACCATAAATAGGAGG
Source organism: Polia nebulosa (assembly GCA_951329385.1). Classification (NCBI taxonomy): domain Eukaryota; kingdom Metazoa; phylum Arthropoda; class Insecta; order Lepidoptera; family Noctuidae; genus Polia; species Polia nebulosa. The sequence goes on along the minus strand of OX589592.1, from coordinate 20,791,874 downwards.
GGATCCCTCGTATACCTGTATTTTAATCTTAATTAAATACACTCTAGAAAGAATCTCACACACGTGGTTGGCTATATGTTTATAGAAAATCTTCCTGTATGTGGCAGAGAAACAAGATGCTAGCTACATTATTTTATGCACGTCAAGTAGCTAAATATTTTGAATGTTAATGGTCACGAGATAGGATGATTTATACATAAAGAACAGATATTTATAACAGACAGAAGAACTATAAAATATTTTCATGCAAGTTGCCGATTCAATGGAGCCGGGGGAATAAATTACCTGTACTCTATAAAACACGACAGGAAAATATATGAAGTGATAAAATATAGAAATGGAGCAATCCAAAGACACTTGTTTGTATATCTTCAGATAACTAGGATACCTCCCTAGGGGTAGCAAATAATTCTATGAAAATAAGTTATGCTGACTATACTTCATAGAAGAATAATCTCGGGGAATGAAGTTTGAGAGTGGCTGGTACAAAGGGCATCAACATTCTGTATGCGAGCGGGAGGCTGAGAATAGAGGCGTGCGGCCAGCACTTATTAAATCTCGCATTATGTAGGCAGTGGAGAGCCGCACATCTTCGGGCTCGATGACGATTGCCACACACACACTCACAGACGCTCCTCGATTCACAAAGGGTCCAAATTACAGCCACTCGGTTAGTCAGCGCCCGTACCCTTTGTGTACCCGGCAGTATTGTGCTGATCAAACTCTGTTGTCTCGGTTTGGGTCTACATTTACGTATCTATCGTGAAAATCCATGTTGTTTCACGAAACTAACACCTCTCTGTTCATGAACCCGTAAATCAACAATAAGCATTCATTTACCAAGTAAATTATTATATTTGGAATAGGAGGTAAATCCCGATTTCACTCCCAACTTTAAATGCAAACAAAATAGAACCACAGAAGAACAGGAAGTGGATGTAATTTGATTAAATTTAAAGAAGCGTTTATGTCCTCCCCTATTCCTGTTATTTGAAGGGCCAACAATTAAGTGATTATACATAAATACAAATCGTGAATTCTCAGATAAAGCTATATAACGTAATGCCACAAAGGCTTGATGCTTCCGCGGCACAGCTCTCACCGAAGAAAATAACTGAATTTTTGTGATAGAAAAACTCAATTATAGTTTTCCCGAGCACTGCAAAGAGGCAACGGTAAGCTGCAACGCTGTTACCAATGGAGTCATTGAATATAATTAGTTTACATATAGAAAGCGAATAATACTTTTGTAGTTGTTTAGAAACTCTTTTCTTTTAGAATAAACGCGTGTGAAACGGTCGAGATCACAATTATTTTTTGTTGAACGGTACAATTTTAAATAACAGCATTGTTTTTTTGAACGTGTTGTAAACCTGAGATCGACCAATATATCTAAATTATTTGGTTTGCGCAGCAGCTAGGATGCCCTTAGTACACAAACGTCCGAACTGTCTCCGACCACAAGGGACGTTGTGAGCTCCACCTACGCTAATTAGCAACATGGCAGACAGGCATATGTAATACAATAGATCACGTAATTATTCATAAGCTTGTCTCCCAAAACCCTTGCTGTCTACAGCATGATAAGAGAGAATCTGTAAGTGAAGCGTGACGTGCACAATATTAATATCTCGTAATCAGTGACTTAATTTAGTATTCGGCCAAAGACCCGTAAACCATGAAGAAAATCATAACGAAGTAACAGTGATGGCTGGGAGGTGTGATCTGTTTTCCTGTAAAAAGGATTTACCCTCACTGTCTCCTGCACATTGCGGGAAATAGTTGATGGAATTCTTAAGCATATACACATGTTACCAGTACCTATGTATGTATCAATAAAATATTATACTATATTTTTTCAAATCAAGCTTATGGCCTATTGAGTAAAGCAAAAAAACATAATTGAAAACTAAATTTACTAGTTTCAAATAACAACCATGATTGGTTGTTCTTTTTTCTAAGGGGCTTGACATCATATCTTTTGGCTGACCTGATTTTCTCTCTGAAACTCTGAAAAAGCTTAATTTGAGAAAAATAAATTATACAAAAAAGAAATTTCTGGTACTTAGAAACATCATAACTTAATACCTCAATGTTTACAATATGAACTTATTGATAATTGATCATTAATTAATAATCAATTAAAATTGCGAAAAGCAATTTTTCACCCAACTTTACAAAACTGCGTATATCTCGGAAACTAAATGCCGAGAACTGGACCTTTTTTTGCTTGGATGCCCACAAATATGAAAATTACAATAATCAGGTACTTATGTGCTAAGAATACAGCAGAAGATAGTAATTTGGTAAATAAAATAAAATTGCAGTATAATTACGGTATTGCAACATCGCCTACAGGAAAAAAAGCAATATACAGAGTAAGTCATCTGGTGAATCACACCCTCAAAAAAAATAAAGTATCAACTGTCATCTTGCCAGTTTTTGCTTTATAACGATTTTCCGTGATTTTCTAAGTGCTTCTGTGGCGTAGAAGATGACATTTACCATTCCCTGTGTCACTAATTGTGATTACTTGATTATCTTACACGACGACATTTTTCTGTATCTCTGGAACTCTGGATTACGATCCTGCCTGATACCTTGAATTTTTATTAAAAATGAACTGTTGGATGTCGCGGACATACAATGATTTTCTTTAGGAACCTTTGATGAGCATTAACCAAACAATTCGGCTCCGGCATATTTTCTTGTTGACGCGCTTGTTTAGGAAAAAAATACTAAGAAATCGACGTTGTTTTATTTTATTTGTTTATATTATTGAAATTTTCGTATAATATCTTAAATATCCGTAGGTGTGGATAATTTAGTTCAATTCTGTGCACTAAGGAATTTCCCTACTTTATAATTTGTTTCAAATCAGTTCAAATTTTTTCAATAGGTACCACTCATTTTACCCCCTCCGGCTTCTTAAGACGAAATCAATAATACTAAGATACTACCAGTCTGACCTGTTTTGAAAAAGAACAAAGAACAAAATGAGATTGTACAAACCACTGCTGTGCTGAACAGCAAATTAAAAAACTTCGTTTGTAGAAATAAATACCTTTGCGGATTATTTCGTCTCCACTGTTCTTGGAGCCGTATAATTCTGCGAATACACATTCAGTTTGTACTTTTTCATACTACAGGTTTAAAATCAGATAAAGTGTCGATGCAGAATGCACAGTACATCATCAGCCTTTTATTGTCCCTACTGCCGGGGCACAGGCCTCTTCTCTGAGAGAGGGTGTGGGCCGTAATCCACCATGCGGGCCCAGTGCCCAATGCACAGTGTTTGAGAGGAATTACCTACACAACAGATGATAAGCACACTAAAATAATATCTACAACAAAAGCGATAGCTGTTCTAAGCCATGGTCAAAAGGTAAAGTGGAGATGGGCCGGACATATACATAGCTAGACTTAAGATCGTGGATGGACAAAAATAGTAACGATATGGAAAGGCCCATCGGGTAACCGCTATAATGGAAGACCGTACACTAGGTGGGAAGATGATATTAAAAAAAATGCCGGCCCACAATGGCAACAAATAGCCCAAGACCAGGAAGAATTGCAAACTTTGGAGGAGGCCTGAGGGGGTTCCAGTGAAATAATTAGTAAGTACCTAGTAAATGTTAATATATTTTTTGTTAAAACATGGACTATGTGGGTATTTTTTTTTGTTAATTTGTAAAACTCGAAATAAAAAGTTTATTTACCTACACAGCATAACACTACACCTGCATTCCTAGAGTTAGGCACGTAGTACGCCTTCATACCACCAGCTATGTTTAAGTCCCTTCTAATTAAGAGGGCAAGCCTAATGCCATCAACGGGGCAAAAATAAAAACTCTTTACAACTCGAAAATTCTTCTTAATATCTCTCTCTATAAAAACGTATGTCTTTCTTTTCAGAGGAATCCTTTTTATTATTAAGAGAACATACTAAACTGACGTTCAAACAAACATCATCGTTTGTTCTACCCACACAAGTGTGTATTTTTATTAAATTTAATTCCATAACCGTTTATCCTTTGCTCCGGTCGGTTGAGGTAGAGGGTGTATATTATGGTGCACCCATATTTGACAATGCGGTGACAGTATTGAGTTTCACATAATAGGGGCCTTTCCCATGGCTATTATGGGAAAATATGGAAATTCTATTATGGTGGATACCCATAGAATATCCATATTTTTTTCCGAGAACTTTTATTATAAGAAGACTTTGCCTATTGGTATCTACAAACTAAATGAGGATAAAAGTATTATATATAACAGCGGAATGCCCTTAAAATAGCTATATCCCAAAAAGATTTTTCAACCTTTCATACACATTTTTTTTATCGCACAAATCTACTGGAAAAATATCAGTCACTCTTTTGAAGATTTACCTAAACACTGACGAGACAGGTCTTTCTTGAACTACCTACGCAATACACCTTTATAGCCCTCGCTATACACATCTGGGCCCTATTGACTCGTCATCAATAGGGCTACAATAAGATAACCTTGTGACCTGTGACGTCATATCGCTGGATCTTATCAGGTTACTATGCCCAACAAAAGGGTAATTGAAACCTGGCTACAAGATCGGATTGGCATGTGTTGCAGATATAGGTATATGATTGTATTTATAGTTATTATTGCATTAATTTGTAACATACAGTTGATTGGTCTTCCGCAATATTATGAAATAGATGTGGCAGGTACATGCAAATTGAAAAGCCTCTAGTTTCATATTGCCTACGCCAGCACTAGTCGGAATGTAACGTGACGAGCAAATCCAACAGATTTCAACCGGATTTTTTCGGCTTTGCCTCGTAAAAACTACATAAAACATCGCATTTTTCATTTTATTTAAAAAAAAAAAAATGCAATTTTTTTTTACTAAAAAAAATTGTTTTTTTTTTTAATATCTAAAAAAACTGGGGTAATATCACAACGAAACAAAAATAAATGAGATTTATAAATTCAAAAATTGATCAAGGTCATTTTAGAATGATTTTCTTGCAAAAATATAGGAAACACTACGTCCGGAGAAAGATTGCACAGGATAAATTCTGAGCTACTTACAACATTTTTTACAATTTCGTATCCATATATCATAACTGCAACGGTAAATGAGTAAAACGGAACGGAAAATTGGCATTCAGGGTACCTAGCGCTCACCTAGGTAATAGAGTGATACGTGATAAAACTAAAGAATAAGTGTGACGAACTCATAGGTACTCAAGTAACCAACTCAGAACAGCGCAAAAAAATTTCATTCATGCGTTATCTTTGGGAAGACGTTAATAAAAATAAATACACCACTTAAAAACATAACTTCACCCCATTCTTTGCAGAGATAGTCCCACTGAACCCACATGAGCACTTCACCCCTGAAAGTTAAGCAATGAATTTCAAGGTCTACATCATATGAATGGGCCAGCGGATCATTGAAAACACCGTACGTTTGTAATAAATCTTGCGAGATTATTATAAATTCTCGATATTAATGTGAACAAATAATTTCAAATACAATAAATCCCATCCAAATTCGATACTTTACAATAAACTTTATTAGGAAACCCATGACCACATACATATCCTTATATCGACAAATAATATCAAACAAAAAAAACTCGTGCAATTAACTCCAAGATCTATTTCCTTAAATCTGTCATATCCGTGCTTATTCCCGGCTGTCAAATGTGGATCTTTGACAGTCGTTACGGGTCGTCAGAAGCCCGAAAGTCTGACATCCAGTCTTACTAAAGGGTATCGTATTACCCAGTAACTGGGTTGTGGAGGTCAGATAGGCAGTCGCTCCATGTAAAGTACTGGTATTCAGCTGCATCCGGTTAGACTGGAAGCCGACCCCAAGATAGTTGGGAAAAGGCTAGGCAGATGATGATGATGATCCGTGCTTATACCCACGCTTAGCCGTTCACTTGTTTTGTCTAAAACAATAACTATAGCAATACAAAGTAATTGGGAGATTGTTTTATCGATAAACTACATGTTCTTGCTCTTTTTGCGTGAGGTAGTCTTAGCTGCAGTCGTAATAGCCGTTACTGGACTCTCTGTTGGGCATGTCTGTGTCAAATCTATCATACATACATCGGCCTGATTGTCTTCATATTTCTTCAGCTTCTCGTCCAATGTAGTTATTTGATTGGAGAATAGTTCCAGTTTATCTTGGTAACAGGAAATAGATGACATAGCCTGACACAATTGTTCACTCAAGCTTAGTACTTCTTGACGAAGGTAACGTATTTCGGAAGTCAGTTCACCAGTTGGAAGATTCTGGTCCTCATTAAGAGCAGCAGCCGAGGATTGCTCAGGGTAACGTTAGGATCCCGTCTTTCGTTTTGCGAGCAGGCGAGTGAGACATCATTATTTATTTCCACTTTACTTTTTACTTTACTTTTTTTACTTTAAAAAAACGTTGCCCCACACTACGTTACTACACAAACATGTAAACTATGTGAGTTTACATGTTTGTGAACGCGCCCACGATACAGGAATAATTCCGGCAAGAAACAATCTCGTGCAATTTTTTATAGTAACGATATTTGCGGATGATTACCCGGTACAGATAAAGACACAGTCTTCATTGGTAGATGTGAAGTCAGCAACCCATCCAAAAACTTCCGACAACAGTCCTAGCCTAAGGGTATCGGAATGTCCCCGTAATTGGGGAGCGGTAGTCAAATGTGGACGCTCCGAGTGAAACATTGATACAGTTGTACTTGTTACACTGGAAACAGACACAAACTTGGTCGACAAAAGACTAGGCAGATGACACACTCCAGGATATACAGGATTGTTTTAAATTTATTAACTATTGGGACGGGGGGTGGCAGAACAAATATATATGTAAACAACTATTAATCCTCTCGACCGAATTTGAATAACGGTGGTCAATCTCAACAGGGATTACCCAAGTACACAGGCAGGATATTATAGTGAAAATGTGTATGCGCAAACACAGGTGCACTCTCTGTTCCTTAACACTTACGAGTGTAAAAGAACAGAGATGCTGTCCCATCGGAATACGGTCCGCTGTTCCGACACGACCAGTTAGAGATCACTTTTTGCCCGACCCGGGAATCGAAATAAATTTGTAACAGAGTTACCGCGCCCCTGGCACTCAGGCAAGGAAGAAACAGGGGTGGGTTTTAGTCAGTAAAAGTCTGACACGCCCTCCAGCTAGATCACTTTTTGCCCGACCCGTGAATCGAAATAAATTCGTAACAGAGTTATCGCGCCCCTGGGCACTCAGGCAAGGAAGGAACAGGGGTGGGTTTTAGTCAATAAAAGTCTGACAACCCCTCCCGCTCCATCTAGAGCGGGAATAGTCATAGGATGATTTACCACCCCAAAAAATAGGACCCCACGCTCAGCAGTGACAGACCCCGCGCGCTTGTGACCAAGGAACCAACGAAACAGATATACAACCAAAAAAACAACTTTTACTAGTTTATTAAAAGTATTAACTCAAAGATTTTAGCTATGTTCAAGCAGCTATCTATGAAGGTAGAAATGTTAGATGGCCTTCAATTGATAACTTAATCAGTCATATTAACTGTTCTTTTCTTCTGCCCAGCCAAAATACTTCAAAGTCCTGAAGAGTACTACGTTTAGTTGATTCTCAGCCTATCTTAGGTAATTGAACACTTTTTCTTTCTCTTCAATTTGAATACATAAATTAATGTTTAAATAGGCATAATGCGCTTTACACTGTAAACTTTGTAATTAACATGGCGCATAAACTTTTTAGTTTTATTTTCCTCAAGTAAATACATGTGAACATTAAGAAAACCGCAGGCCAGACTAGTGGCAGTATTCGTGGCTTAATGAAAGCCTCTGTAGGGTTTCGAAAAAGTTTAAAAGCCGTGTTGAGGTGGTGCAGGTCGAGTGCGCGTCATAGCCTCTTGACCCCGCCATGACGAGACGCGCCCGCGCCGCAAGCCCTGTCTAAATCTTTCAATTATTTTGAATGTTGCCTTTTATTTTTTTGTTTGTTGTGGTGGGTACCTTCCAAAGAGTATAATAACTATGTACTTTCCTTATAAATACGAAAAGTAAGCACAAATGTTTTGACGATCATAACAATTTGACTACCTACCAAAGTCGTATTTTTTTTTGTTTTTTTATTTAAAGGTAAGAAGATATCGCTACCGCTATGTATTGTAAGACATTTTTAATCATAGAAAACTGAACGTGTTTTAAAAACCGCAGCGCGTGCATCGTACGTTACTATGGCGTTGTCACGTAAAGAATATGGCGACAACGCGGGATAAAGTTTATTGAACTTCCTACAAAACAACAGTCGCTAAAAGCTTAAAGCAATAATACTTTATAACAAAAGATTTTAATTCTCAAAGTAACATCCGCCCCATTTATAACGCCAGCTTGAATAATTACTTGCATAATTACATTACATAAAGGCATGTAGCTACATCTATGACGCCGCACACGAACTAAAATAGCAAAATCCTACATCGCGCAAGCAGAGTTCTCCGCGCGATTTGAACATATACAACAGTCCGAAATCAACCATCGGGCAGTTGCCCGGACCAGACACAACACCCGTCTGGTCGGAGGATCCTCCCTTTTCAATGGAGGTTTGCGGGACTTTACACTCTGTTCCGCATACCTCTACCGGCATATACTGATAATAAGAAACTAATAATGCAGAAAAGAATAAAATCCCTACTAAGATATTGCCAAGTTTCAATTAAAGAGAATAAAGTAGTTCTGCGCCAACTCGTCCCTTACGGAATGAATGTTTTAAAAATTGGAAAAATCCATTGAGTGAAGTTGAAATTGACATTTTAAAGCAAGATCCCGAAGGCGTTCTTAATTCCAAAAGTTTGGCCGTCATACTGGCTGAAAAGATGACCGGGAAAAATATGGGCCAAAAGGAGAGCCACAGAAAAAGGCGGTCTAATAGATGAGGAAGCTAATTGTGGAGAACTGGAGATTTATGACCTCTTAAAAGTACCACTTTAAAACTTTTCACACGGTAAGGGAAAACAGCTACCGAAAATATGGATTTACCACACTGTGAGTAAGCATAATGAACAATGTTCATTCCTGCATGTATGAGAAGAAACCCTTTGCTCTGCGGCGGGACACGCAAGTCCGAATACAGGCTGCCGTCGCTATAAACTACGTTGGTCAACTATAGGCTTATTGTGGTGGCCCATAATCCATCAATGGCAGCCAAGGTGTGACCAACATCCGTAGTCCGTTAGCGAGAACCGCACACAGCCTCATACATAATCGGCATTCAATCATTTGACTCCCGATCGGCGCCGCGCCATTTTGTCAATTTAATACAAAAGGTAATAAAACCACAAATACATCACTTTTATTGCGATCACGTTTATCCTTTATATCACTATTTACTGTTACTGAATAATATCACGAATAATGCTACGATAAATACAATCTCGCATTTAGGTAAGTTGAACACTTTCAACGCAGTATTATACTAAACATTTAGAGAATACTGCAATTTAAGTTAGAATTAACATGAAGTTTTTGAATGAAACTTCTGTCCATTCCACAGTCCAGTGTTAGTTTATCTCTGAACTGTATCGTCGACATGTGAAGCTGTCACAACCAACGGCACAGATATTAATTATCTTCAGAAGTTAATAATTAACTTTAAAGTTCCTCGAACGCTGAGTTTGGCACTTTATTCGAAGTTGTATGAAGTAAATTTACTGTTGCAATTATGTATCTAAAATGTTGATGGTGGCCCGAGAACTTATATTATTATTAAACCTTATAATGTTCATGTTATTTAACGAGAACACGATAATTAACAACTCTCCACACTGTCTCCCACAACTACATATTTTCATACAACGCATACAAAACCTCACATATTACCCAGTAATGTCAACTATTGCACATTTATGGATAGCGGTGTTGACATTGTTTCAATCGCAATGGTTATTAGTTCTTCCATTGATTTACGAAATGACAACTCTCATTCGAATGTTAAACAGAGAATGGGGAAATTCAATTAAGTTTAGTAAACACACATACTTCGCTTTGTAGCATCGCATCGTTTATGTGACGTCACAAAGCGAGTTCGAACTAAACCTAGACCAATTAATGCTACAAGTGTTCCCAACATGCAAAGTCGTAAGTAGTCAGTGTTCTGCACGGAAATGGGCGTAACACAGTACGTACCTAAGCATCGCTCCCTCGAAACCGAATGGATTTATCGGGTAAGACGGATTTGAGCAGAATTTGTAAATCCCTTCAGTATCGCAACGCGTAAATTATAGATATACCCATAATCCAATCCTTAGGAAAGTAACGATAAAAGCATAGAAAAAAAACAACGATATAGCTTTTTGTGTCAATGCGGGGCAAAGGTAAACTTGAAAGGAACATGAATAAAATAACGTTGGGAGGTTGAAAAACGTGAACAAATGCCGTTGGCTGAATAAAACGTTCCACGTCAAATTGTAAGCTGCGATATGAGGCGAAACAGTTGTTTTTGTCACCTAGACGGCGACAATAATAGCAGTAGATGCAGGGAATTAGTCACGCTGCTGGTACCAGCTGCTCAAGTGCCACAGGCCCCGGCCTCAGGGTTAGCCACAACGTAAGAAAAAAACTATTTATTTAAACTTCATACGTTAACTTGAATTTTAAAATAAAATATATTTTGTTAAGGGCAACACGAGCTTTTAAAGAGAAATTATTTTAAGGATCTGATTTCGTTTTCAACGTGTTGGCTTTTTCAATTTATATTTCTAATGAAAATGTATTATGTACCTACTAGTAATATACCAAATAGTGCGATTGTAAGTACTAGCAACCTAAATAGACGATTATTAGTTAGAGAAGCCAACAAGCGTAATGCTCAAACAAATATTAAACATGAGCAGAGCCGGTTAACATAAGCGGAGGCGAGCGTTTTGTGAAGTGTGCACACCAGACGAACGCATTAGGAAGATTAAAACTTGTAAAAGCAAAGAAGCGAAGCAACTGTCCCTGCACTGTCATCAACTACACACGCTTCGTAAATAGGAACACGCTCTGCACGCTCCACATGTACACTAAATACAAATATTCTATATCGAATAAGGCAATCAATTTAACTGTAACTAAACAAAGGGTCAAATGTATTTTAGTATTTGTATTGGTTTAGCTGCACTAGTTATTAAGTGAAATGTTTGTGTGCTTTTCATCAAATGATGACAGTTGAATTATTATTTTATTGTTGAGGGAACAACTTTGTTCCTGATTTAAATCCTAAATTACAAAATGCTGAAGTCAACGTACTCTCCACCATGCACAACCGTGGAACATGTGGCATGATGAACTATTTGCTAGTTTACTCTTAAATGTTCCAACGGAATGAAGATTTAAATTGAAAAATAACTCCATTCCTCACTAAATACTCGTTCCTACATGTATAAAAATAGGGACAGAAAAGCAATCTTTCCTCTGTGTTCATTTCTTTCCATGTAAATGTAGAAACAAAAGCGGGAAAGGAAGAACTTCATAATGACCGTTGTAGGTATGTGGACACATGGCAACAGTCACGTACCCAACTATAACTAGTACAAAAAAAGGAAAAAAACACTATTTTAAACGTTGATACTTTTGTCTCGTTTATTATCACAAATGTGACAGAGACATCGCAAAGGGCAAGATTTATACTCGTCGGTACCAATTTCCTTTCACATTTTGAGGATACAAAAGACATAATACAACTACCTTAGCAGAAACACGAGTACATTATGGGATAACATTGTTTATTTTCTGAAATACTATTACATATGTACCTACTAACTTGTGCTTATAAAATTGACTTAAGGTGAAGGCTCCCTGGATAGGTTGGGTAGCCCGCAAAATTCAAATTTAATTACGTTTTTTGCAATTTGCAGGTCAGTGTTAGGTTGCACTTGGTCAAAATTTGATTCGCGGTCGTAGCAAGTATGTTTTTTATAGAATTATAATAATTAAAATTATCAATACAACTCTTTCAGTTAGAATTGATGCCAAATGTAAGTATTTACTAAAATCGTGACATTTGGCATCAATTCTAACTTGTATTGATGATATTAATGATTACAGTTCAGTAAATACTTACTTGCTACGGCTGCGAATCATATTTTGACCAACATATATCCTGATACTGACCTGCAAATTGCAAAAAAAAACATAAGAAAATTTGAATTTCGCGGGTTACCCTGGCGCTTCCACCTTAAACAGTTTATTATTTAAGTTTTAACGGTATGCAGTTGGTTTTGTATCCTGCAGTTGTTAATATTATGTGGTAATGAGTATTATGTGTGGTGGCGCTATCAATTCCCCACATTCATTCGGATTCATATAAACATGACACACATTCGTATATATAATGGTGAATGGCATTTGTGCGGGCTATTGATTGAAACCGCCATATTTCCTAGTTTGTTTGACAGTCGTTACAGGTCGTCAGAAGTTCGAAAGTCTGACAACCAGTCTTACCAAAGGGTATCGTATTACCCAGTAACTACTGCGTAGATACTTGAGACACAAAACTACACCAATTTTGCATCACAATATCCACTACGAATCAGTAAGTGAATAATTAAATTTAAATTAAAAAAGTAAAAATTAAAACACACGAGAAAATCCCGCCAAAAAAAAATCTCTGACAGCCAACCACAGGACTACTTGCGCCATAGTTTTAAGATTATTTTATTGTAGTGTTTGGTTTTAAGCACCATAGAGCTAATCACCCTAGACATAAGCAGATTTTTACTAATTTAGTTTCACTATTTTTTTAAATGTATCAATGTACCTTCATGTTTGTATGACTGCACACCTTTTTTTAGATTAGTTTTCACCTCGTCCCGTGGATGTATCCGTGGCATCACAGGGCCCTAACAGAATACCAGCGCTGCGTTATTTATTTTCTAAATCTCGTAGCATATGCTGAGTTAGGTGCCTTTTTGGCCTCTCACAGTCCATTCCTATATTTTATTTTTATGTATTGTTAGTATTAAGTATTTGTGTGAGAGGCACAAAGAAAGGTTTATCTTTCTTTCTTTCTTTCTAACTGGGTTGTGGAGGACAGACATGCAGTCGCTCCATGTAAAATACTGGTATTCAGCTGCATTCAGTTAAACTGGAAGCCGACCCTAGCAAGATCGTTGGGAAAAGGCTGCATAGGCAGATTGTTTGTTTTTGTTTGAACTCCTGCATATTTATAGCCCCTTATAACAAAATGCCACGCCATTCGTTTTTCGCGTCATTTCTTAGGGAGTAACGTAACGAATTTAACCAGTTACGTTTTGTTATGTTCCTGCTAAGAAGCCGTGATATACCCTGTAATATCCGCATCTATCGCACAGCATCCGCACATAAGGTAAAATGAAGCGAAAACTCTCATTTTGTGACATCGCGTGCGATGAGGATCTATACTTGAGGCAAACTTCATGGAAATATTTAGATCATGTTCTGATGAAAGTTATTCTAAGAAAGCACCATTTTTTCCGGATGGTACCAAAAAGATATTCGGCGAGTTGAATACAGATTTTCTGCCACACCGTACAAAATGTTACATGGAAAAAAATAAGGTATTTAATTTATCCAACTCGGATGATACATTAAAGTAATGAGATCCAAGACAGTTTAATATAGATCAATGAAGATAAAGCACACATATTTGTCTAGAAATAGTATCAAGACGAATAATGAAAAGACGGATAGTTTATTTTTCTTTTTCTTTCTCGGGACTAAGTTGTTTCTCATGTCGTACCTTTTAGGTCTAAGATAAAAAACATTTCTCACATTCTTCTACATGACTGTGCAAGCCTCGTAAATTGAATTCGAAAGACTTCCATTGTCATCTCTACACGTGACTTCGTATATCAACGCAATTATAACAGTTTGCGTGAACATAACAAAACATGACGTAGGTATATATTTCCCAGAGGAGTAGACAGAGGTGTAAAGTTTACCCACATTTTGCCTTGGTTGGTTAGGTATGTCGAAGTTCCATGAAACAAGGAGGCCTCTTGCTATCAGCACGAGTATGTCAGTTAGTGCTTAAAAACAAAATGGACTTCACGAATTTATGATTGATTGAGCAGACTAGCGGCAAGTAGGCCTAGGTCGGGAGAGTTTGTCATTGCCATTTGTCTCACTTGTACACACTACCGACACGAATGAGTGAGAGGTACAGGAATGGTATGATGATCATCAGTGACTTACCTATATGTGTATATGATAAACCGGCTGGCGGCGAACAGATCCAGGTCTGGAGAGATAGCCATGGGCCCCGCTCGCACACCCTACCGACGCTAATGAGTGAGAGGTACAGGGATGGGATGACGATCATCAGTGACTTACCTATGATAAGCCGGAACAAGCTGGCTGCGAGTAGGCCCAGGTCTGGAGAGCTAGCTATGGGTCTCATTCGCACACACTACCGACACTAATGAATGAGAGGTACAGGGGTAGCATGATCATCAGTGACTTACCTATGATAAGCCGGAGCAGGCTGGCGGCGAGCTGGCCCAGGTCTGGAGAGTTAGCCATGGGTCTCGCTCGCACAAACTCTGCCGACACGAACCCGAGCCATCACACCGGACGCCGCCGTCGCACCACTCCCCGCAAGATATCACAGTCTACCTTCACATTTGTCCACTCAAGTATCCACATTTCACATTAAAAGTCTTTGGGAAAAGTTTCATTGTTCGTCAATGTTCAATACTTAATGTTCACTGGATACAACACCCTTTCGACACGATTTTTTAATTCGGGATGCTGTCTTTATTTCATGAAAGTCGGAATTATTTATTATTAGGATAAACAATCGCCCGATGTCTACAATGCTGCATGTATTTTATTTTGGGTGGGAAGTCATCAAATAACTTCTCCTGCTCTGGGTGGAGCGGGAGGGCGTGACAGACTCTTACTGACTAAACCCACCCATGTTCCGAGTTACCTGTGCCAAAGGACCGTGGTGCCTTTTTCAAACACCCGCGAACCTGGCAGGCATCAATGTTGTATGTTTGATCCTGTATTGCCGTTTTTTTTTTTTTTTGGGGGGTGGGAAATCATCTTATGACTCTTTCCGCTCTGGGGTGGAGCGGAAGGGCGTGTCAGACTCTTACTGACTAAAACCCACCCCTGTTCCTCCCTGCCCTACGCGCCCGGGGGCGAGGTAACTCTTTCGAATTTATCCTCCACCCCCGGGCAGTATCCTCCACCCCCGGGCAGAAAAAAAAATGTGGAACGCTTCACGATTTTGCGTGTCATCCTTGCGCAGGGGCCATGCTAATCTTCTCTGTATCGTTCCAATTTTAGTATATGTACTGCCGAAGCAAGTACCCTGTATTGCCGTGCACTTGATATTACTATCATAACATTTACTTTAATAGATAATATCAAGTAAGTGACTCGTAACATCATGTAAATTAAATTTTAAACTTAAACTCAGCTGAAATATACTGAAAGTTTATTTTTAAATCTAAGCATATAATCCTGTTTAATCTCCAGACTTATACGTAATGGAAGATTAAAGCCTTATTTATCCCACAAGATTGTAGAAACTAATGTGTGTCTCATTTATTTCTAGTATCGCGGTATCTTTCATTTCTTCTGCTGTGAGCAGTGTGAAACAAATGGCGAGACAAGTTCCCCACACTTGTGTACCCATTTGTATTGTTGGAGTCCGAAATTAAACGCAGTTTAACACCGACAAGCGAGCATGAACTACAGCGAGGAGATACCACTCACATGTACTAAACGTTAGAGCTTAACAAATAATATCTATGACACTAATACATTTTCTATGTCACACATAATTTAACTGCGGTTTATCAGCAACGTTAATAACAAAACCGTTTGGCAAATATTTTGTAGTTGTATACAAAACAGCGTTTTAATTAACACACACAGACAATGAACTTTTATTTTAATAACTATGAAACAGAAACCTCAATGTGCAAATACATTTATTGAGGCCCATTTACTTTTAAAATGGACGAATATTTAATTAAGTATACTGGTTTGTTTTTGTGGTTCTTTTTTCTTATTACAGTGGACGTTTAATTATATCTCGATACACACAACATTGAAGGCTTCAATGCCACTTGTACTAGAAACCAGAACTGAATATTGCACAATAACTCATTCAAAATTGGCGTAGGTAACTTTTTTAATTTACGGTTCAGAATAAATGCACGCTCCTCTGTGATTTATTGCGGGACACTGTTTGTAATATTTAATCAAAAAATGTAAGAGGACGTTATCGTCCTAACGTTATCTTGTTACCTAAGTGTAATTACTTTTGGATTACGCCGAAAATATATTACTTTTAAGCTTAACTACCACTTTAAATAAAATTCATGGAATACCTACTGTATTTTACTTTCACTGTCGGTACGTTCGTATCTTTTGTCCAAGATATATTTTATTTAACTGATATCAGAATAAAAGGTATTGTTCTCATAAAGCCACAATGCTTTTCATATCCGCTGGGACGAAAAAAAAATTTTGAATGTAAATTAAACAATGAAATATGCAACAACAAAATAACAAAGCAGGCCTTTACATCAGATTGCTCAACAAGGCTTGGATCTACGATATTCAAACTAATCCTACAAAATTCCTGAAGTGAGTCGCGCCCGCCCCGCGACGCTCCCTGCCCGCCCATGTAGATACTATCATAACTCTCACGAGTAGAGAAAGCTACTATTGTCAAAGTTATCAGCACATGTTAAAGCGAGATTTAGATAGTTTTATTCGCTGAACATAAGTTATTGTAGTTCGCTTGACTTTGACGAAGTTGAACTCTGCCTTTGAATCTAGATCAATCAATATTTTACGTTATATTATGTTACGCCCCGTGGCCGTTGGAATTGTATCGCGGCCATTGTACCATGTGTTCTCCGCTTATGAATATGCCGGCGGCGAGTGAGGAACGGTCAAAACAATAACCATTGGAACAATAACGAATATTTTACAGGTGTTTGATTTTAATGAAGCGACTATAATGAATCGTGCCTACAGAATTAAGTTAGAAACGGGGGAAAGTTTTATCTCGGCGTCATGGGAAAAAGATAATATTATTTCTTTATCTTTAAGTCTGTGCAAAAAAAGAAAATTACGTTGTCTCCGGTGGGTCCAGAGGAAATTAGAGGGCGCGTCGCCGAGCTGGTCCAGTTATCAGTTGGTTAAAATGCAAATTGTTCTCTTTTGTTTGGCGGCGTCGATCGACAGCGCTCGCCGGCGCTAAACAAAAACATGGCAAAAATGCTAAACACTCATTTATAGGCGACGCAGACATATCCCCTTTCATCGTTTTAACAGAATTTCAAAAGAAACTATTCAGTGACACTGCTTTCACTCCAGAATAAACGAACACTCTCCTGCAGATGTCCCGCAGTTTCATCTACAAAATCTACGAAAAACAAACCTACCTGAAACTGAATAAACTTGTTACATTACTACATTGTTTTAGTTCGTTTTGCTCCTATGTTTGTCTTCTCGGTACATATTTATCTGCAGTGGGTACCGTGAAAACGCGTTGCATGGATATTTGGTATCTACCCGGCGACCAAGTTCAGTGAAATAAAAATAAAAGTTGTGGAAACACGGCAAAATAAGCCAATGTAAGGAGTTTTCAATTTGAGATAGGTGTGCATGGGATAGCAAGGGATTATCAAAAGTTTGTGCGGCATGCAAGATATTTTGATATTTGTTGAACGCTCTATCTATAAATTGATTTCGTTAATACGTATACTCTTAACTGAATTACTTTGCTATCAATCCAATAACCATATTCATTTTGTGTTTATAACTCAAACTTTAGGGAATATGAGACAGACGGAGCAGATGTATTTATTACAATATAAAAGACATAACATAGAACAACAATACGCTGTATTTGATAAACAATCGCACAATAGTAACCGCACTCTTGGTCGATTGAGAGGACACGCATGTAGGCGGAGAGAATTTATCCGAGCACTTTTAGAGCCCTATTGAATGGGAACTCTTAAATCAGTTTCCTTCACGTCTGTACTTACCCCTACAAAATAATATATTCGGAAAGTTCGTGAACGGAATACAAACAGGCGCGGGTCGGCTGGAGTGCCACTGCCACAGCATGAAAGGACCCGAACAAAGAACTGAGGGCACCTCATGCGAACCTTACATTACGAGGACCTACTTTTGATTTTACTTCAACCATTACACACAACCTCTATTAATTCTGACCTCTATTACATAGAGTGAAAATCTGATTACAAACTTCAAATGAAAATTAACGTAATTAAAACAATTTCCCCGAAACAATGGCCGCTCGAGCAGTATTCAAATGCTATAAAATAAATTCACGTTATTATTCGATGAAGCGTTCCATATCCCCTTTAACAGCAATCGCTACGGGAAATGGGCGTAATGTAAATAATCGAGATTAAACTTAATTACAAAAGTCTCCCCTAAAACGGCATAAAAACTAGAAGCTTTTAGATTACTTGAACCGCAGCCACAACAAAGTTTCAGAATAATAATTCACAAGAGGATTAGCAGTGTGGATAATGCTGTCGCAAAATAAATCACGGTTTAAAAAGTGTTTAAAAGGGGTGCGTCGTAGTGATTTGTGTGGTGAGCCGTGACGCGGCGCGGGCACGACGGGGTGCGGCCACGGTACACGAGCGTGGACCAGCGTGGACCAGCGCCGCCCACTGCGCCACGCCTGCACACTCAAGATAAAAACATGCTGCCTAGCCGGCTTGTAACGTGCCCGTCACCAAGACATGACACCGACCCACAGAGCACGTTAAACAATGCTATACTGCTCGACAATCGCATT
The DNA here is from genome assembly GCA_951329385.1 of Polia nebulosa. Classification (NCBI taxonomy): domain Eukaryota; kingdom Metazoa; phylum Arthropoda; class Insecta; order Lepidoptera; family Noctuidae; genus Polia; species Polia nebulosa. The sequence goes on along the minus strand of OX589592.1, from coordinate 20,773,039 downwards.
AAATTGTTCACACCTAAAACAGAAAATTACAGCGGTAATGCTTACCAAATGAGGGGACGAAACCATTAAATATAAACAGGTCAGGTATACACTTCACCGCGCACGCTTACATAATATAGGATTTGGTTGAAAGGGACGCACGTATTTCCATAATCGTAATCAAATGATTTACAAATATTGACCTCTTTGCTACGATATCCAAATACTGAAATCATATTTTCCTAAAGCTTTTTATTGTGATCTATTGAGTTCAGTTTAAGCCTTTGGTCTAAACCAATTTGTATTTTAGAGTAGGTAAAACGAACGGTCAGTTTTCGGTCAAAAAAATTTTCCTCTAGAGAAACTCAATTTTTTTAGAACATTGTTGTTGGGTTATTTACGTGTTTGAGTATTTAACTGGTGCGCCAGTTGTTGTAAACTACGCAATAATTCGAAATACGGAAAGAAATATGAAGCTCTCTAGGCAAAGAATTTGGAACATTTACAAAAGAGTGAGAAAGCTCAAAGATTCCGCGAGTCCGTCGAGTCGAGGAAGAAAGCTGCGCCGTGCATAGCTATAAGCTCTATAGGGACTGTTGGTATTCATACAGTGTTTTAACCAACCCAGCCACATATTTATCATGCTATGTCTGTAATAAAGTTTTCGTGGGGACCGCACACACTAGCTAGAAATATGGTACGTCGACTTTCTGCCTCTTTTTTTTTTTAAACAACAAAGCTTTACGCTTTGAATGTGGTCCACACGAACGTGGCGATTTAACGCTGGGCGAATTTTTAAACGTGACGTCGTACTTTTATACCTCGAAGAATATTACGGAACTTTAAATACTTAGTCTTCTTATAAAATAATACTGCCAAATGTTCTTTGTCTTTAAGGGTTGTTTTGGGCATGTTTACGTGATGTCCAGCTGCTTTCAATGGCCCGACCGTGTGCTGCCGGTCGGCCAGGATGTTACAAGCAATAAATGCTAACTACCTAATAGTTTTCCACGTGGAATGCTTAAGTGATTTTTTACAAAAGCTAACGATATTTTCCGAGAAATCTGTTGTGTGTTTGGTCACATTTGCTGTAGTTCAGATGAGTCTATAAAGTGTCAAGTAACAGTTAACATTCGGGGCGCGGAATGTCGCAACATAACAATTACATTGAGTGCTCGGCAGCCATCGCGGAGACATTTACATTGATATTAGCACATTATACTTATAGGTCACATGAACCTTATTATTCATGGAACTGACAAGCTATTTCGGGTCAATTCACAGTGTAGCCAATATTGTTTCAGTCTCGACAGAATTTTAGTGTGCCGATAATATATGTAGTGGCAAGGGAAACTAACACTGGTTTCCTTTTTAAAGATACGAAAAATAATATACCACGTTGTATAAAATAATTTATTCGAAGTAGTTAAGTCTCTAATTGCCCTGTCTCTAATTAGCAATAAATAAAGAGATAATTTAATTAGTCACAGACATCAATGAAATATTAGGGCCATTAGAAAGTTCAAGTGCCAAAGAATACTGTCAGAAAGTCGCCGTTAACTTACTAAGCCCTTGTCTACACACTTAATCCCATCCATAAATAATATTTGGGCCACCATTACATTTTATCTTTATATAAAATCATTTTCTTTGATGGTATACAATCAAATTCTGTGTAAAAAGCATAAATAATTAATGTAAAGAACATGTTTTTCTGTAAAGAAATCTAATGAAAAGCAATATAGTTGGAACAGTAGCGACGAGACAACGTTTAACTTTCATTTAAGGGTCTACTACCAGCCAAGTGGCGCCCTCATTGAATAAAAAATCGTAGCATAGCATAGAAAATAAATATTAAAGAATCCAACGTCACGTTTGTTACAAAGAGGATAAAGTATTTTACGTCGTTATAACAGGTCTCAGAATGTTTCGTATCCAAAGTAGTAGGCAAAAGTGTCAGAAATGGCCGGCCGGGGTCTATGCTACGATTTTTTATTAAATGAGGGCGCCACTTGGCCGGTAGTAGGGCCTTAATAGAAACACGGCTATAGATATACGGATGAAGGCTAAACTCACGTTCGTAATCCTTTCTGAGATCGGTCACAAGTCACAATACTTACATTTTATATTTACTTAAGAGGGATAATATTTACAACTAGTGATTCAAAATGGAGCTCGTTTCAGCTCTGTACGTACATTCAGGCGCGTTGTCGGGAAATTAGTATTAATTAGATGTTAAACTAAACTAACAGTATTACGGGTTTGGGGTTTGTTTACATCGGCAATTAGACGGAAAAGTTGAAAGGTTATCATCTCGAAAGACGTGTGGGTTGCTGACCGCGGGGAAGGGGTCACAATCGTGTGTCTTTGCATATTAAAGATGCCAATCAGGCTTCTGAGGCCCAGTGCTCGCTACTTGAGGCGCTAAATGCTCAGGCCGCGATGAGGCCCGGCCTCAAGGAGCAGATTAATTACTCCCCGGGCTGCCAAAGTCTATCTCGACTCCGTCTGATTTATTTTTTCTTTTGGCACATTCCGGCGAGTATAATATTATCTACTTCTGGGTTTCATTAGGCTACCCCTCGTTTCTGTATTAATCAAACTTGTATGTATACGGTACGATAAATATATGTTTCCATATTTTTACGGAGAGCCGAACATATACATAAGATAACATATGTTTCGGTAGGTAGGAACATCAGATGCCTATCAAACCGCGTAAGTTATGAGAGACAATAGGGGGAAACGGTCTGATATGGAAATCGTGTGCAACCAACTAGCAACCTGTCACTACGAATGTACAAGAAGATCACGACGATTTCACTCTATGTGGTTTTGGTATCTTGATAAAATCCTACCTTTGTATATATTTCAGTAAATTCCATTATTCTCTTATACAGACAAGACGGCTTGCCAAGCTGACTGTACAATGCGGCTTCAATGAATACCAGATTGCTTCCCCGACCCTTCTTCATTTGAACGGTTTCCTATTGCCAGCCTCCGCTTTGTTTTAAGGAAGTGTCGTGCCCTCATTAGCAACCGTAAGACAAGTTTCTTCAATCTTGATATGGCGAAATTGCGGTTTCTCACGGAGCGAGTGTCATCCAAACTCTATAACCCTTGAGGATCTTTGGATTATACGAATAAATTTACTACATAAGTACCTCTGGGTAAATCGATGCTCCACATTAGTTCTGAATTAATAATGTCAGTTAGGGTTCATAGATTATGTTTACAATTCGTATTACGCATAATTCACGATTGGTCTGCAGTTCGGCACAGTGCATGCGGCTCGGCTAATTTACGCACCTAATTACCGAGTCGGGTAACGAATGGATGCAAACGTATATTTACTTGGGCAACCATCTACAGTATTAGTAGGACACTGACGGAAATGTAAATTATATTTAGTGCATACACCTACACCTAAAACAATAAAAAGCCTATGGCAGTCCGAAATTACACTAGAAATAAACTACAGTTGTAATAAAGAAGAAGATTAAAACCGAACCCAAAAAAAAACTGGCCAAGTGCGTGTCGGACTTCGTACATTTAGAGCTTTAAGTCAACAAGATGGAAAATTTGAAGACTTTAGCTCCAACCGTTTGGCTGTAAAACCTGTGTTACAGACAACGGATAGACAGACAGACGGATACGTGAATGACAGCAATAGGACTCCGTTTGGACCCTTCGGGTACGGAACCCTAAAAATGCAATCTAATACTCCTTGTTTTTTAAAAAGCGTTATTTAAAGCCGGAATTAAAATAACGTCTAAAAATATCAAAGCGATGCAGCTCGCATTATACTCATGGAGCAGACGACAGCACACGAGCAATATTCGATGAAATTTGAGAAAATATGCTCACGGAAAATATGCTTATTGAAGCCATGCTTTTACTCACACGACATTCCGAATATAAATATCTGTTGGGTGAATCGAACATGGCAGCAAAATCTAAATATTACGTAAAGGGATTACCACACATAAATTCAGATCATGAATATTACACGCACGATAGCAATAATCCTGTAAGAGTTTTATAAGGATCGTAAAATTATCGTTTTACGTCCATTACCGCAGCGTGAGGTTGGCCTTGTCTGATTGCTGCCATTCTCAGAATACTGATCGCGGTTTAATAGCGCTACCTAATCGAGGAAGATACTTTGTAGGTGAGTGGAGTGATGCGGAGGGGAATCTCCAATTGAAATGAAAGAGCCACTCACGTTTATATTCATGATTGTGCCGCTAAGAGAGAGTTATGTAACACGTCTTAACGGTTGCTCTGGAAACTTAATATCGAATAAACTTTTAAACTGCGCGTAGTACTAATTAATGTAAAGTTGTTGCCATAAAACTTGGTCGAGATGTTTACATGAAACAGTATCCAAACAGTTGACTACATACAATAATTAAAGTTAAGTAAATTAATATATTAATACATATGAGTCTTACGATATTGAAATAAGGTTCTAGATCAAAAACGATCATGAAACTATACGAATATCGGAGCAATCTCCAAAGCTACTTAGCAAAAATTCAGAGGCAGTAAGCAATAATCTGCGAGCAAGGATGTGAGCACAACCTAATCATGTCCGGCGCTATCTGAAATCGCTTTCATTTGTAACTAAAAACGTTGCATCAGTCCGTTTCCGATTACCATCGAAATTACACTATTAGCCGATTGATCAAAACGTTCTATTCAGACGAAAAAACACGAAGAACTTGCTCGGAATACATTAGCATGAAGAAATGGAAGGAGTAGTAAGGGTTCGGAACATAAACAGGAAGTAATACATACATAAATTATGTAAATGCATACCTGTTTATCGGGCAAAGGTAGAGGTTTACAATCAGTAGAAGACTGCAACAGGCTGATGCCTGATTCTATCTTACAAGTCGTTATTGGTTAAACGAACGCTTTCGTATCTTCTCCAACATCGAAGCGAAGTCTTCTATAATTTAGCGTAGGAGACACTTTCATCCTTTACTAGCTTTTCTAGATAAAATTTTCTTCAGTCTTTTCAAAGGCTACGACTATTGGACGGTCCTTTTGGACATAGAAACTGTGGATAAGTTCAATGATAGGAAAACCTTATTTTTTGTCAGAACATTTTCGGCTAGATTTGTGCCAATCACTGAGATCCCTGATTTTCTCTTGTGTACTCAACTGAAATGAACGAGTAACATGTGTCCAAAGCTAACCAGTACAAAGCCTAGAGTAACTACAACATAACTTTCGAACATACGAAAGAATGTCATTAATAGGTATTCAGTAAATTGATGTCTTTGTGGATCCCTGCGTTCCACAAAGGAATTCCTACGTATACCAATCGAAAGAACTGTTTTCGGGGGATAAGGAATTCACAGTCTGTGATTAAAGTAATAAAATATTAGGACTAGGATTTACCGGTGGGTTTGTTCACGTAAATACTCAAACAGAAAAAGTATTTATTCAACTAAAATGATCCGATAAACAGTTTTCGAAGAACGAAAATCATCGATTGGTTTTTGAACGAGGCGCGAAACCGATGAATATCCCAAATAGGTCAGCCGCTAGGGCTAAATTAAAATCAACTTCGGTTAATTGATATAACACCGCTTGTTCGGGTATTTAGTTTAGTTTGAGTTTTTGGGGTTTAATTATTTAATTACCTCGCATTTAATTGAGGAACTGAAGAAAAATACCGTTTGAATAAAATTGAGGCCTCTATTTTGATTGGTCTACTATTTGTTTTCTGATCCTTGTTTTGGACGGTTCACCACGCCACCGCTTCCAAGGCTGGAAGACAAGATCAATCAATAGCAAGTACCATTACTAAATAAACTAAGTAAACTCAATTATTGCAAAAACAAAATTAATTTTCATCACGTTAAAACCTCATCGGTCACGTAGGTCATATGTGACCACGAACAATAGATTTTCTTTTGTGTCTGTTGTCTGACAGATCAGCCATTAAGGGTTCTTTCTGTTCCTGCCCACGGGTCGTGGATAAATTTGAAACAGAGTTACCACGCCCCTGGGCACTCAGGCAGGGAAGGAACAGGGGTGGGTTTTAGTCAGTCAAGGTCCGACACGCCCTCGCGCTCCACCCAGAGCGAGAGCAGTCATAGGATAATTTCCCAAACCCACAAAAAAAGGCAACTTCCTGTTGCTTCTAGGTCAAGGACTCCTCCAATGACCGTCCAAATTAGTAGGTGCTGTGGTACAACAAATGATATGTTAATAACCACAATAAATTGAACAAGTACTCAATAATGGCAAGTTCTTGCTCATAGTTCAGATTTATTTAAACAAAGTTTCTGCTTTCTTTAAGTAACTTTAGATCAAGATAACGATTCCAAAAGTACTTTGATTTGCAGTAAAGGTTGGAACTGGCTCAGAATAGAACCATATCTTCTTTTCTCAGCTTTATTCACATAAAATAAGATTTTTGAACATCTCTAGCGAACTTGATCTGCCGAGATCAAAGTGTCCTGCGTTCATTTCTATGACACCGACTATACTCGTATGTATGCAAAGCGAGCCAGTCAACCAGAGAAAGTGGGACAAACTAACTGACTTTCATGTTTCACTAGGCTTACTTGTTTATTATTAATATTTATACTTGTAGCGGTATTACGCCGCCATATACGAACTAGAAACCTTTTGAGGGTGGGAAATCAACAACAAAAAAAATTATGACGTGTAAAAGTGTTGTTAAAACCTACTTACAAAAATAAAATCATTTATCATCCAATGACTTCTCCCGCTTTGAGTGAAGCGGGAGTGCGATTCAGACTTTTACTGACTAAAACCCACCCCTGTTCCTTCAGTTGCCTCTGTGCCAAGGGCCGCGGTAACTTTATTTCGAATTTATCCGCGACTCCAGGCAGGCACGAACTAGAGACCTGACGTCACAGAAATTCTACATCGCGAAATCACCATTCTCCGCGCGATTTGAACATACACAACAGTCCGAAATCAACCATCGAGGTTGCACCACCGTCTGGTCGAAGAATCCTGCCTTTTCAATGGAGGTTTGGCGGGATTTTATACCCTTTTCCGCATACCTCTATAAACCTTTGCATACCTCGGCTTTTGTCCAAAAATTTACGAGGACAGACTTATTTTCCGGGGAGCAATATTTCCCAATTAACTGCAACCGTTCAATGATGAGGCATTTAAAACCTATGCTAATTCATTGAATTCTTTGATTTACATAATTTACGTCACTTTACTCAGTATGAATTAAACGAACACTATCATTCTGAAATGGTTATACAAAAAGGGTAGCTCAGAAAAGAATTTAACTGTCCAGCTTTATTAGCAAGATAGCTAATGAAACGGGCGTCCATTTAACTGAGGAACAGTTAGAATGACATTAAGGGATTCTGCACAACTGAAAGCTTCGAAACAACGGATCGATTTAATTGTTCAAACGTGTTACGGGATCAAGACAAAATTAAGAGATTTAGCGAGCAACGTTGCAAGCTTACTGAAACTACAATGAAACAGTTCATATATTGTGATATAACGGTGTCAGTGTCAGTAGAACTGCCATCTTACTTATTCATGTTATTAATGGAACTACTCGTAGCGTGTCGAGGTCTATTAAGCAATGCGTAATAACAATATATCGCAACAACTCTGCGAGGAACAAAAACAGTAATGATTTACGGATAAACGATTCAGAGCCAACAGCAGACGGTTAATCAAGAGTGCGTAGGAGTGACAAATTAGTCTCTCTAAGTTGGGAACGCCGACCGGACATCCGCCTCTTGTTAAAATAACCATCTATTTTTCGAACCTTTTACATTACCATGGTGGATTCTGTCGGCAGCTGTTTGACATATTGGAATCAGCAACAGCCTGTCGAACAGTCTTTTATAATATGAACGGAGACGCTCTACGAGGAAATCTCCCAGACGTCAAGTTAAAGGTCATCGGTGCGAGAGGAAAATGATAGATGGAATCCCGGTGTTCACGAAAGTAACCAGCATCGGCGAATAGAAGAAATATGTGAGGTCAACCGACTGACGCCGGCCACACGTTGTTGGGATCGAGCACAAAATAGATTACGGTCACCGCTTACAACTTTATTCAACCTGCGCCGGGCCCATTCAGAAGATCAATAAAAAAGCTGCTTTGATTTCAAATGAGCGCTGGACTATTGGGGTCCTGGAGCGCGCGTTATTATAAGAGCACTTCGAGGTAACTGAGAAGTTCCTTTAATCTTCACGGTAGAGAGAGTACTTTGGTAAATGTTTCAATTAAAAGTTCCATCCAATTTTTGGTGTCAAACTACCAAGTATGGAAATGTAGAGAAACCGACAAGTTCGTCCCGCGAGTTTGTGAATTTCGAACCTCTTACAAAGATATAAGTAACCTGTCGTAAATTATTATTACAACGCTATTGAGAACAGTAAGAAGCTAACAAGTCTAATTTATTAGAATTAAGAACTCATTCCGAACATCTCCCTATCTCCGAACCTAATAAACATTTCTAGAAACGAGAAAACAACGCTAAAGTCACTGAAGTGTTACATTTTATGAAATAAAGGTAAAGAAACGAAACATCTCTGAAAACTATGTAGTAAGATTATTACTGTAAAATAAGTAAACAAAAAATCTTATGCTGTAGTTAATGGCGTAAAATAATTCGCACCTCCAATAAAGGTGCGAAATAAAATGGGAAAATTGCCATTTTCAGTTGAGTGCTCACAACATTTTAAGTTCTTTGCTGATATAATCGGCCGTATTTAAATGCGGCAGAGGAGGTAATAAATTTCCCATTGACGATGAGACGAAGAATTGAACAAAAACGGCTCTTGTTGAATTCAGAGCCCAACAATAGATAATTTATCGTGGTCGGCTCAGGCATGCCGCTCTGCGTAAAATAAAAACGTAGGTATCTATCTTCAGGGGGCCATAACTAGTCTCGTTCCATGAGGATGTGTTCCAGTTTGCAATGTTACTCCGAGATGTATAATAACTTGAGCTAAATCTGCCATTATCATCCTCTTGTGCTTGCGGCAATAACGTAAAGAGGAAAATGATTACAACAACCAGCGAGCTCGTTCTCCGAGAACTTTTTAACGGTAACATTAGGAAAACATTACCATCAATCAAAAGATTCAACAGAAATTAATTTTATGTTGAACAATTCAAATAAAAACTAGCAATTACACTAAGTGGATTCCGTATCGTGAAGGTTTCTGCACGCCAAGCTTAATTTCCATGCGGATTCATCATTCTCTTTTACAATTCGTTTTGCTAAATTAGCACTCACTTCTTTATAGAAAGCTCAAGCTGTCCTTCGGCCCGGAAAGTCACATTTTATGTTTATTTCCTCTCTTTTCAGTTGTATAAATAAAACGAAACTCTGCTAAGAGATATTAACACTGAATGAATCTGTGGAGACTTAATATCTTCAATTTTTCTTTGGTTTCTTTTGAATATTTGTTTCCACGAAACCAATCTGTTTTTTATTACGCGTAAGTAAATTTATTTTGTTTCATTAATCGTAATGAAAAAGCGTTGGATAACGAATTAAAATGAAATGTTATTAAGAAAATAAAAGAAAAATTAACTTTAATTGGTGAAGTAAGCCGGTGGTTTTTTTGATGAATTCAAACACTCAGCAAATAAATATAGCTAAACGTTTGCTATTGTTACAAAAATGAGGAAGTTAAACTCCTGAGGGTAGGTAGAGATAGGTAATTCGACCCAGTAAGGAAATTATCACGTAATTTATTTGGTGTCTAAATAAAGCCGGGCGCTCCTTATTATTTGTCTTTATCTACAATAGCTTATGATAATAGAAATTCGGATTGTCAGGCATTAAGACAATGACGGTTTTCGTTCAAACACACCTTTGTCTTGTGGGATAAAGGATGTCACTCATTGCTTTAATGGCGTCGAGATCAATCCTTCGAATTTGTCGCACATTTACTGAAAGGCCTCGACTCGTGACTGATGATGATCTAATGATGACTCTTCGACCCTCATTCGTTACGGCATACTTTCATTTATCTACCCACAACCGTATTTCGTATGAAATCAACTTTTTCGTGAAAAAGAAAATCACGAAATATTTAAATTATTCCGTGTTAAAACTTAATATTTTACGTGGGCACACATTTATTTTCGCGATAACACCGACCATGTCGCTTTTGACCGCGACGTGCAACCGCTTTACGATTGTGTACCAACCTTAAAGCCTCTTATAAAATGCATAGTGTTCAACCAAATTATAATTCGGCAGAATGACCGCATCCGCAATCGTTACACGCACGGAACAGTACAGTTGGTGTTTGTGTAACATAAATATATGCGCCATAAATTCGCACATCCTTAGTCACGGAGTTTGATCGTTAACTAGTATTAAAGGAGATATAAAGCTGTCATAAACTGTGCTATAACTTATTCGGAGTATATATCGGATTGAACTAACATGAAGAATGCCAGAAGCAATATTATAGCTTTAGTTGGTAGTAGCTTACCAAGTCGGCTGTATCATCTCTGATTGTTGTGCTCAATGACAGCATTGAAAGGCAACCACGGGAGGAATCTCAGATAACCTTTGGCTGCAAGTCAATCTCGTTTTTTAGTATAGTCTAGAGGAAACTGAATGTATTTCAGTCACGTTCAGGTTCTCGGCGACGTTAGCCGATTACAGGACAAAAATCACTTATAAATATAGTTACATTACCGAAAGTATATCTCGACCCACGTTAATTTCAAACTTAATTATGAAGAAAAGTTACAAAAGAAAAAGTTTTGAACTTTTTTCCATTATCGGAAAACGAAATGAACTAAATATTAATGAACTTGTTTACTGTACACACCATTAGCCGAGAGGTTTACTTCCTATGGTTGTAAACCCAAATGCATTTAATTTGATGATTTAATAGGTAGGTATTTCTGTTTCCTTCGGGCTTACAACGAAGCCCTGTATACAAGTTAACTATCATTAGGTAGATCATCATCATTCTCCTGCCCTTATCCCAATTTTATTTGGGGTCGGCGCAACATGTCTTTTTCTTCCATACTCCTCTATTAGTCGTCATCTCTGTAGTCACCCCCTTTTTACCCATATCCTCTTTCACACAGTCCAACCATCTTTTCTTTGGCCTTCCCCTACTCTTATAGCCATCCACATTCATACACAAGACTTTCCTCACGACATTTTCTTCATTCCTCCGCATCACATGCCCATACCACGACAACCGATTTCCACACAATTTTTCAGTCAGCGGTGCCACTTTCAGACTTCCTCTTATATACTCATTCCTAATTTTATCCATGCGCGTAACACCACACATCGCTCTTAGCATTCTCATCTCAGCTACATGCAATTGCTTTTCATTCATCCCTTTTGTTGCCCAACATTCTGAACCATACAAGACAGCAGGTCTGACCATTGTTTTATAAATCTTCCCCTTAAGTTTTAGGGGAATGCGGGAGTCACAGATAGTCCCGGTGACCTGCCGCCATTTCATCCATCCAGTGTTAATTCTGTGCTTAACAGTCCGATCTATTTCGCCATCGCTTTGCACGAGTGAACCGAGATACCGAAAATCGGAGCAGACTGGGAGAAGCGCGCCATCTAGCACTACAGCTTCAGAACTGGAGAGACCGCCGAAATCGCAGAACATGTATTCAGTTTTGGTTCTGCTGATTTTCAAGCCAACTTTCTCCAGCTTCTGTTGCCACTTCTCCAATCTGCTCTGGATCTCAGGTCCATCTTCACCGACCAGAACAATGTCGTCGGCAAACAGCATGCACCAGGGTGCCTCTTCCTGTATTTCCGACGTAAGAGCGTCCATAATCAACAGGAAGAGGTAAGGACTTAAAGCCGACCCTTGATGCAAGCCTACAGCCACACTGAACTTATCGGTGTTGCCAGCAGCCGACCGGACGTAGGTACTAGATTGTCTGTACATAGCACGAATCAACTCAACATACTTCCCAGGCAAACCTTTCTCTTTCAAGGCCCACCACAACACATCCCGAGGTACCCTATCATACGCTTTCTCAAGATCAATGAACACCATGTGCAAGTTCTTGTGCACACGTCTGTACTTCTCGCACAATTGACGGAGAGCGAAGGTGGCGTCCATTGTCCCTCGACCTGGCATAAACCCAAACTGGTTCGGGGTAATCTCACTCTCCTCTCGCAATCTTTTCTCTATCACTTTCTCCCATACTTTCATAGTATGTGACATGAGCTTTATCCCTCGATAGTTGTTGCAGTCCTGTACATCCCCTTTATTCTTGAAGATGGGCACTAGCGAACTATTGCACCATTCTTGTGGGATCACTTCTTCATACAACAACTTATTGAAGAATAAAGTCAGCCACATACATCCATCCTCTTTTAAACACTTCCATACTTCTACTGGTATGTCATCAGGGCCCATGGCCTTTCCATTTTTCATACATTGAACTGCCTTTCTTACTTCATCCATGCTAATTTCTCTCACCAAACCCATATTTACTTGTACCTCTTTGAGCACACCATTCCATTCATTCTCTTCGTTCATCAACTTTTCAAAATAAACCTTCCATCGCTCTTTTATTTCGTCATCTTTCGACAAGACTTTACCGAGTTCATCTTTCATACATTTTATGTGCATTATATCCCTCGTTCTCCTTTCTCTTAATTTTGTAATCCGGTAGAGCTCCTTCTGGCCTCTAGGGCTGTCCAGTAAATCATATAACTTTTCCTGCGCCTTAGCCCTGGAAACTGCAACCGCCTTTTTTGCCTTCCTCTTCCATTCTTTATAAATTTTCTTTTTCTCTTCTTTCAAATTATCATTTCCGATTTCTACATTCTGCCATACTTTAAACGAAATTTTCTTTTCTTTTAGCATCTTTTGCACATCTTCATTCCACCACCATGTATCCTTTTCTATCATGCCTTTACCTTGCGATTCTCCAAACACATCTTTTGCTACTCGCCTTATACAATCCGCCATCTCTTTCCAACATTCATCCACAGATTTTCCTTCCATATCTTTCATGTCTATCATTTTATCTACCACTTGACTCTTAAACATACTTGCACACTCCTCATTTTCTATCATACGCCATCTGATTTTGGGTATCATTAGGTAGATACGTGCAGCAATTAAAAATAGGTCTGAATCGCATTGTAAGTAAATTATTTGTAAATAGACATAATACACAGACTTCGAAGTTTTTTACGTTGACAAGGGTTCCTTCCAAAAATTCTTAGCTCATTATAAATCCATTTATAATCTTGTGGCACAGATACTCAAGGAACACCCAACGAAGGTATAGAGGCAAAATAAACAAGTGTGAAAAATCGGTAAAAGTCTATCACGGGGAACATGTGACGAGATTTCCATCCATTTATCTACCACCAGTTACAGAGACGTTTGATGTTTTCAATCCACTCCTGATAATTGTTTTAACTGAATTTCCGTAACGTAACGATATTTGGCGATCACAAAAAAAGTTTCGGGTCAATGTAGAGAAATGTAATTAATCTAGAAGCACATTAAATCACAGAACCTTTTTCGTTATTAAAGTAGGACTGATCGTCGTTCGATGAACAGCTGAGCGAATAATACTTTTGATAATATAAATTAATGACGCTTTTATAGGTCAGTTCCTAGTAGCAAGGGCAGTTTTCAGAATAAAGATTAATGAATGATCTAACAGACAGCTCGCTACGGACAGTACTTCGCTTCATTAACATTAATGAAGCAATTATTCAGTAAAAGTACAACGCAATTATTGTCACGGAGGAATAATTTATTATTCCCGCATAACAATGAGATTTTAGCAAAAACAAATACATTATCTGCGTCCGTGTCAGTGGATGCCCAAGTGCTGTGGAGATATATTTTTCCGGCTCGCATTTTCACCGGAGCTCGCTTTTCAATTTATTTCGTCGTTTTAGCCGAGTGACGCCGTAATTACGGCACCGAGCCGCGCGGCTCGCCGCATAATCGGCAAGCTATTTTTTAAATTTGGCCGTTTGGCTACACGCGATACCCATAATAACTGCGGAAATCAAGCGCATGTATCTGACATCTCGGAAATTCAGTGTCATAAAGAAAAAAATATTCCCACAATATTAGAAACATCCACCTAGCGGATACGGATGCTCCCCGCAGAAACCTGTGCCCGACATCAAATGATAAACGAGTGATCTGGCACCGGTCTGACTCACTACAGATTGTACGTATTTCGACAGTATATTTTGCGTGCAATCGATCAGGGTGACACGCGACCTTCGAGGCTACATTTTCTCACCATGTTATCAACGCGCCCTCATAGCAAGGACTATCAACTAGAATTTTATAAGAAGAATGATAGCGTTATAAAAAACAAAGAACAAGTTTAACATAATTTTACGGGAGAGTGGGCGCTCGCTATAGGAACTGTTGGGATACAAGGCGGCGTTCAATTCTCCGCGCTATAATGCCGCGATAAAAGAGATTGAACTTACTTGGTCCGTAATAAGCACTCCCTGTTCCAGTAGGAATTACGAATAAACGGTGCGCAGTTTCATTAAAAATAGTGTCCATATATTACAAACGAAATTAGGCGAGACTCGGTTCTGTATTTATTTTGATACATCGTAGCAGGTAGTGCTCCGTCTGATTATAATTAAATTACCGGAGGTGGAGGCAAGCGTGGTGCGAGAGTGGCGCTTCAAGGTTGCCGGACTCTCCTCGCCGAGGAAATACCCCAGGATATTGGTTTCAACGTGTAAGGAGTTCAATCTCGTCGCTTCTGTTGGGATAAAGTAATCTTTGTCGGCGATAAAAGCCGCTCTGTTTACCGATGAAAGGGAAGTCAAACCAATTTACGAAACTAGACGTTGGAATTCTGGCAACAAAAGTAGCCAATTTATTCGATTTCTGAACCTAGTATCCCATCAATATTAATGTGAGCCAACAAAAGATGCGATTTTATAGTGTGATCTTAAAGGCTGGATTCAAATATTAATCGAGAGTCTACGATAAAAGGATTTATATCCTCACTGTTTATTTATATACTTCGGGTACAACAAGTATCAAATCAATCAATCTGCTTCTTTTGCAAATGTCTTGACATAAACCATACTTAAGGGCCATCTCGCGGTCCAGTGGCGCCCTCATTGAATAAAAAATCGTAGCATAGCACAGAAAATAAATATTAAAAAATCCAACTTGACGTTTGTTACAAAGAGGATAAAGAATTTTTACTTTGTTAAAACAGGTCTCAAAATGTTTCGTATCCAAAGTAGTAGGCAAAAGTGCCAGAAACGGCCATTTTTGGCGCCACTGGACCGCGAGAGGGGCCTTAAATAAACTAATCATAACACTAAAGCGTCCCAAGGATCAAACATACTGGAAGGATCTGCGTACAATCGTACATGTCTATTGTTACATTCATTAATAAATTCCCGTAATGTACCCAATGATTCATAGCAGGAACTAGGGATGATACATGGAGAATGTCTGCCGGAGCGTACCCTTGATTGTGGACAAAAACAATAGTGTCTCAAAGACGGAGCCGGGGTCCATTAGAGGAAATGTGTTTATGACAAGAGTGTGATCAATAGAAGTCCGGAGGGTCGAGAGGTCGGGGTTCGAGGATGCGGCCACACACGGACGTTATTAATAGTCGCTCGTGGCCAACCCTGAATGTCACCGGATTTCGAAGCACTAAATATTGTATACATTTACCATGTATATATCCGACATTCGATGTCTATTCACACGATATATGAACTATTAATGGACGGAAGATAACTGCCTTAATTTGATGCATGTGTTGAACTGTCAAGATTGGCATCTTCGAAGGGTTTCTGAGATATGTTCTCAACTCGAGTGCTGACGACGAGGCTGTATGAGGAACTGCGATATTATCACAATTTATGACGCACACTTTATACTTACTTATCAGAGAGTTTTTCAATAGGAAAATCTGATTAAGCATACTTGTTACCAAGAAATTGCACTCTGGAGAATTTATAACACACAACTCAACATCGGGGTACCGGGGATGGGACCAATAACGAGAAGAATGTCAATTTAAAAAAAAAATAAGCAGATACTCTTCTATAGTGGTAGGAACAGCGGAACAGGTAAATAAATACTCTGATTCCTTGAAAATAGCAAATGCAAGAAATCATATTGATCTCTTTGAATATCTAGTGAGCATAGAATATATGCTAGCGTTATATCGTGCAAACATGTACCATCCATTTTAAGACTGGTTTTTCGGTGAAACTGTAGGTTCGTAAACAGTAAAATAGTGGCTGCCGTCACGTCCGCACACGAATCAAATGCATTTCCCTGACACAGTGACTGAGAGCAAACAACGAGCGGTCTCGACAGCGCACATCTGTCATGTAGCGCGCAACATTCAATTCAGTTATACGAAAATACCAGCAAGTACGTACCGACGACACCGTCAATAACGCAATAAAATAAAGATGCAATAAAAGAACGTTCAATCGAATTGTTCGTCACTCCCTTTTGAAACATCGCATTCCCTGAAAGTGTGCAGTTGTCTTAAATCGAATTGGAAACGATGTGAAAATCTGCCACCGTGTTCAACGTTCTGTTCGTCGTCGAGTTAAGTATTAGTGAGGAATTTAATTTGTCAAGTATGATGCGCGTTCAGGTGCCGGAGAGTCGTTAGCGCGCGCGTGCCGGTGCGCGGGACATCCGACATACCGGCTAGCGAGTAGTAACCGCGGCGCCGCGTGTGTGCAGCTGCCTTTAGCTCACAACTTCGACGAATTACACTCACCAAGAACTCGTAATATAAACCGACGGCGCTTGCAAAGCTAAGCGAATGGATAACTTTACTTTTCAGTTAATGCCACGAACCTATTTATGCAAAATGTTGCATTTCATCTGCTTTGATAAGTTTGTTTCACAAAATTACCAACTACTTTAAACAGAAGTTCTAAGCACAATGAAAACGGGCCCAACGGAAACTAACATTTTATGCAAAAAAAGACGCTGACCACAGGTAACAAATAACTGGCTGGAAAATTTATCGCGGCATTTAGTGGTCGGTAGAGAGCAAATGGAAGAAGCAGAGTAAGCAGGGAGATGGAAAACAGCGGATGTAGTGCGGCTCTCGTCTGCCCATTAAACTGGCCCGAGGTGGAACGTGCGAATTCTAACTAAACGAGAAATCTACTGAGCAGACTTGAAAAATATAGAGCTGCGTAAATTGCCGCTCGCTACCTCCTTGAAAAAGGATTAATATTGTCAGGTTTTACGGCCGATAGACAAAACATTTTAAATTCAATCTAAAAACAATTTAAGGCTCAAGTGCAACAAATAAACGTAGATTTTTGATAATGTTTGCCTGTATCGTACGTAGAGCAGATAGTGCATAGGTACATTGTGGAACACAGATCACTAACATCCAAACGCGGGAAAATATTGCAAACGGCTACAATTTTTTAAATTTTGAACAGTTCAATAAACTGAATTGTTCGATGCAATCATCGTGTACTACGATAATCCAATTTCGTACAGTATAAATCAATGAAATGAGATTCCGACGACGCAAAGGGATACCAATTTAATATTCAGTAACGCAGATCTAACAAAGTAGTCATAAACGTCAGTGGCATGCGTCATAATATGGAAAGTCGACATCCGAGGCGGATTCATGAGCTCTTTTATGTAACGTCACTTGAAGTCGTAGAAAACTTTCGAGTCGGTATATGAGAGTAACAAGTGGGTCGGCAATCATAGTTCCGAGTGTGTTCGAGCGCAGACAAGTGCTGAGACGAAATCATTTTATGCATTGTGCTCACTCAATCTGCGAGCGCTTAGCAATGCAATCTCTCGCATAATTCTTGAGCTTAATCTGTCCCGGAGCATCGCATCTCAGCCGTGACATCGACGACGACGACGATGAAATATGGCCGCCTCGCTGAGCACTGCACCGAACATTAACTTCACAAAGTAGCCTGTTCAAAATTATACGAATCATTTATTAATTTACTAGCCACTCATTTATTCATGCCATTGGTAATAAATTAACAAATAATGACGACTAAATGCTCTATTTCAATAACCTCTTCCTTATTTACTTGCATGTACTCTCTGTGTGCATACGGGTAACTACTCCACATCCACTAAACCAATATTTTTGAACCAGGTTCAGTAAACGCAATAACGTTCAGTGTCGATAAATATAAATCTAAGTTCCGAGCTACAAATCTAAATCGCTTTGATTTCAATGGCCGAAAGCATAGTAGGTAGCTTTCAACGCCTAGAGCGCAGAAAGATACAAATCGAAAAAGACCGATGAAAACATGGAAACTAAGTTACCTGCCGCTCGTATAAATCCAACACAATAAAAGTACGCCTCTATCGGTACTGTCATTTATTTTTAACGTAGTCACGAGAGGTTTGTGAAACCGTGTCGATGGCATTGTTTTTAAAAAGACACGACATAAACAATTCCTTGTCTCGTTTGGAAAGAGTTAGCGATAAATGGCAAGTACGTCATGAACAGGTTTGATATAATGTCGGAAACATCGGTCGGGGAAAACATCCGGGCGCGCCCGCTCCCGCTACCTCTCCCGCGCCCGCGCCCGCTGCTCCTCCGCGCCGCCTACGCCCCGACGACCTCCAAGAAAGCAAATAAGCTCTAACGAAATGAAAAACAAATACTCAGTAGATACGTTGAACGTTTTAAAGAACAGACTTTGGTTGGAAACAAAATAAACAGCTTCATTCATCCTCATTTTTTGACGAAAAAATATAAATAGGTATCAAAGTGTTTGCTTTGTTACGATACGTTTGCTCAGATACGGATTCTGACACCCAGACTCTTCGTTTAATGGCTGATAAATCACAATTTGCCTGGTATAGGTAAATAGTGAGTATTTTGGCAAAATGTCGAAACATTTTTGAAAAAAGCCTTTGTATGAGTGTATATTTGTTTCTATATCTTTATTTATTTATTTATTTACTTGCTCTCATGCACACAACACATGTTACAATTTTATGATTGTCGATTTTGCACATAAACCCTGTTAGGGCACCGCAAACAAACGAACGATGGCTCGTTGCTGAGTATGTGAGTCATCATTACTTATTTTCAAAATTCTTTTCTTATCCGAAAGAATATACTCCCGAGGTCCCATATAAATTTTATCGAAATTGCTTCAGCTGTTTTTGAAAAACTGAACAAAAACGAAAAATACGTATACATAGATGACGTATTGGTTTTCTCCAATTACTAGTATGTTTTAATTCCACGTTCCATTTTATTGGGGTTTTTAGTTCTGGGGTATAACAACTAAAAAAAAAATCATAAATTCTTTACTATCGAAACCTAACAGTGAAGGAGGTTGTCTTTTGTTTAATCTATTGGCATCTTAAATTAAGCTAATCTGTGATAATGATAACTAGTGAATATGATTAATCGGACTGACGTATACATGTAGTATCAAAGTCCAAAAAATAAAATAAAAAAAACAACTAAAAAGTGAAAAATAAAACACATTTTTACAAAAAAAACAAACGACTTCCAAAAAAGAAAATACACTAAAAATTAAAAAATGACTTTAATTTCGGAAGTCGGTGTCAAAAAACGAAGAAATAAAATATAAACACTGACTTCCGAAATTAAAGTATTTTTTTAAATTTGAAATGTATTTTTTTTTTGGCAGTCGGTTGTTTTTTTTTTTGTAATAAGTTTTTTATTAACTACGCAGAGCCAGGACACAAATCATCAGTAGCCATAAAGTCAATTTACCTTCTTCAATTTACATGACTCTATTTATCCATCGGGTAATGAAATACACAACTATTTACTTGTTTTAGATAAAATAATAACCATTTCTCTCATTTTTATTAGGGGATTATTTCTCACGTCAAAAGGCTCTGAAAGTAAACTCATTCTCTGAAGAATACAGCTAAGCATCGTTTAAATAACCGATCAAACGTAATTTATTTGATGTTTTGAAACCGTTAGGGGCTGGGTTTAAGAAACATTTAAAATATTAAAAAGGGATCTACAAATTAAGGTGTTTGATATCGCCTCTGTTAGCTTAGGTTTAAAAAAAATGTACCGCGCACCCACAGTGAGGTTTTTTTAACGTTCACACTTTGTTTGCCCGGCTTTCATTAAAATTCCGTTACTATTCAATTATTAATCCGTACCCGCTTAACTTTTTTATTCTATTACCTCAGCTTTTTGTAACTTTTTCCTGATACCTATTGTTCTATTCATCAATTCTCAAACAACAGACTAGCTAGCAAATGGAAACTTTAACAGATACCTAGACGTTATTTCTGCACGAGTACCTGTGTTGAACGAAATTCAGAGTAGGCTCTAAATTGAAATGTATCAATCCAGGGCAGCTTGAGTGAGCAAGGCGTCGTGAACTCGTGAATACGGCGTAATAATTCTACGTTCACACAATACACAAGTTCGATTTGTAACTCGAGTTGCGATAAACATGTAGTTAGAGAAGTGAGGAGCAGCGGCGCGGAGGAACACCGCCAGACTTGCTCTCCGCTCCAGTTGAACAAATTCGTGTAATTTGTTATAAATACACGAGCGAGTAGCAACTTAATGTAAACTATCGCGAGTACATCCTCGCAGGCACACAACATCACAAAGAGCCCGACAATAATTAGCGAGGATAAGTAAATACCAGCTCATGTAAACACAATCATGCTATTTATAAAAGCCATTTCGTGGCCGACAACTCGATGCACGCCTAGATAAAGACAACGTTATTTCTTTTGTAAGAGAACTCGCCGTAATGGTTGACTGTACGTGTTACATGTTTATTGTATTACTGACTACGTCAGGTTTTTGTTTTCCATATCGGGAAACTCAATCAATTGTGATTCCATGCGTTTTCTACATTGTTTCCACTACACAAAGCAGTGCCAAAATCGTATTGCAGCGTTCACACGGAGACTATGCTAAAACGAGGAAATCCGTCATAATAAAACAGAGAAAACAACCGCTTTGGTGGAACCTACGTTATTAAAAGTTATATTTAATGCGAATCTAATTTATTTTCAAACAATATTGGTACTACTATTTCCATTTGTAATAATCGTTTAACTTTATCGCGTTTACGTGATGGTAACAAGAGTTGTACAAACATTCGACTCGTAGGTACCTACAATAATAATATGGGCTATGTTTGTAGGTATATTTATATGTACATCTGTAGCGGCCGGACAACGGGTACTGCTGCACGGTACGTAGCTCGTCGTGACTCTGCTGAAATGTACCAATTGTGACATCGCTTCATCAATTAAAAAATGCTATGAAAACAGCATTTAACGGTCTATGGTAATATCATTAAATTTATGTACGCGCTTAACTGGACCCCGCTCTACCGTTTTATAGCACAAATAACTTTTTACGATGAATACTTTTTCAGAATAGTAAATGTACATTTTGCTCAGCGTTCTTAATTTTGATTCAAGACTTTTTAGGAGGACGTTTTGTGATAAGCCATCCACCGCAATTGTAAAGCAATTTCAGTCTTTTGTAGTATTCACAACAAAAAGATTTTATCTTGAGGTTCCTCGGTGATTATGTCATGAGTCGCGCAGATTCCTAAATAAGCAATTTACAAAAATGCTTTGAGAAGTGGCTGCGTCGTTAACGCAGAAGTAGGTAGCGAGTGTAGAAGTAGGTACGAGATGTGCAGATAGGAAGTTCCACACGGCTCAGTGCCTGGGTACGGTTGTGGCTAAAAGTTTGGTAATCTTGTCAGTCGTGTTGGCCGTCCTCATAAGCCGCAAGTTTCGATCGCTGCTATCTCCGTAGTTGCAGCCTAATTAGATTGGGTAGAGCGTGCTCCAGGGGGAATACTCAAACGCATACGGAAAGTGCACGGAACACAGCCTCGTAACGACACAAAAGGTAATCTTAACTCCGTATAGGTACCTAATTGCAGTACGTGCATAAACTACATAAGGCGGGAGAAGCTAGATTTTGTTAGACGAGAAATCCCAGTGGAGAGGAAATACCATTGCATTTCGTGTGAGAAAATATTTAAATTTAATTCTATCTAAAAGGAGTACTTAGTATAAGACTTGTCTATAGGTAGAGAACGTCGTATAAAATGGCAGTACATTAAAGTCTCGCGAGCAATCAACAGATTAAGGGAATTGTAATACATTCTGTGACAATAAAAGAGGCTGCAAACTGTCTTCAAGTCGGTACAACAAACCGTTTACGACTTTTTTATCAACGTAGCAATGTCTCCCTCACAAGTAGTTATTTAATGTTTATTTCTCTTACATTGGTAGAATTAAAATGTATTGTTTTTTCTTATTTATTTCAAAATTTAATTAAGTTCATGGTGCACAGTGTACACAAGTATAAAAGTAAGGGAGCTTCTCATTTTCGGGAAGTACCACAGCGGCACAGCTGTGGTCATTACGGCTCCTCGGAGGCTCGCATGCTAATTAACCAGAAGCCTCTTAACGTTCAAGTTAACGTCTACGACATCCGCTTAACAAGTTATCCTACAGTTAAATAACTTCCAAAAGTCGGTCACAGATACAAAAAGCCCTCTGTTCACATATTAACCCTTTCACTATACCTGTGGACATAGCTCACGGCCCGTAAAAATGCCACCGGTCCGGATCGGGCTCATGATAAAATAAAATACACAAACAAATGTATGACGTGTTGAAACGCGATTTTCACAAATTTGTTCAGTGAATCATGTCGCGCTGCGAGTCTAGCAAACAGACGCGGACCGGTGTCGACAAATCTACTAAGTTAAATTCTGACTAGACTCCGTATACTATAATTGAATGTTTCATCCCCAAAGTAACAGTAAACTAACTAGATTAATGAAATTGCAGAACAAATAAAAATAAGTAATTGAATGTATCTAGAAACGTGTACGCGCGAATACATAAACTGCTGTACCCTATGCAATAACTCGCTTTTTATGTGACTATTGACCGAACTGGACTATAAGAAATCTAAAAGTTTCGTGATCCTCCCCCGAAGACAGATAAAACGTTCTGCAGAATGTCTGTACTGTGAATTACATTATGGCCGTTGTTAGAAGCAACAACTAAACTAAACATAAAGAAGCTGTTATTACGGTAAATTTGAAAACAAATGAATATCCTGTTTTAAACTCTCCAGTTTCAAGTACTGACCCATTAAATAAGATACAAACAAGATAAATTTAGATAAAATAACCGTTAGTTAGAAGTTTATGTTAATTTTAGTTTAAGCAAGAGACTGGCGGTTTAATATGAAGCTGATTGTCCCTAATATATTGGTTAATAGGCGGTAAATTGGAGCGCTTCCCCTAATGACAGGTACAAGAGGAGGCGCGCACTCGTTGGCCCCAGGGGTCGCTCACGTCATCTTCATGGCACCTGCCTGTCACACACACCGCGCCGGGCTTTGCGCGCCCGTGCCAATTGTTATACACACCGGAGTAATTAAAACGATGAAAATGTCCCACACCTATTGTTCCCATGGTAACAAGACAAACTTTGCAGTTGAACAGCAAATATTTCATAGATACACACATACATACGTACTAACATAATGGTGTTTGCGAGAGAATAGTTCCACACTTAATTAAACCAACGCAAACAACTGTTCCTCGTTATTCTGAAGTGACTTCTGACTATACTATAGAGGACAGTAGAAACCTAATGACGACTCATCAATGTACAAGTCTATTTAAGCAAGTCTTTGAAGGCTATACAAACGGGCGTTTTAATCAACACAAACATTTAGTACCTAGTTGCGTTAATAAAAGCGCTTAGTTAAAATAACGACACAAAAGGTGATTACTCGATTGTAGCGAGGAGTCGTTTTATTTAGTGTGTATTAAATGATAATAACGCTTTGTCAGGCCGCCGAGACCCTTGTGAGAATAGATCCTCGTACTAAGTTTTCGCCCAACTTGGTGTAGGCGGTATTCTCTATTGTTCCTTCGCTTTTTTAGTATTTTCCGTATCCATGGCCTCTTCAAAATCCCATTCGGGCGCGGATCGAGTGTAAGTATCATTACATCCCATGCAGCTGTTACAGTTTACGAGCGAACTTGTATTATTATGTTCCTAGCATCATTGTAAACTTTGCCAACGACCTTCAATTATGGCTGGAAGCACGTACGTCGTTTGGATTTTTTAGTATCCAAATTTCAAAGACGGCCACATATATCTACTGGAAACTGTAATAGTTCGTTTTTAAATTCTGTAATAGTTCGAGATTTTATATTAAAAGACACCGCAGGAAAACATACTATCTTATTTTTCCTATTTACACTGGATCAAACGTAAACCCCACTTTGACTGCAGTCACCGTTCTGTATCTACTAAGAGTTCAAAGCCGCAAACAAATAATATTTCTATTTATTTATTACACTCGCACTAAGTGTTGTTTTAACATAACAAAACATTTAAAAAATCAAACAACGGAAATGAATGAAAGGATTTATGAATCGTGAAAAATAACTACGGCATGTACAAACGGTGAAAATAGACTAAACCACGATTAATCTACTTTTATCCAACGGTTTAAGGTACAAAAAAATCTCTTTTATGTCAAAGTGTATTTTATCCCGGGACAAGATTCCTCATTTATGTGAAATAACAATACCCTTTGTTTCTTTTGAGCGGTAATTCTGACTCACTATTGTACTCCGCAGTTATAAATATTAGATAATACAAATCAGGAACAGATTTCAATGAAAATTCTTTTAGTCGTAGTTATTTCAAACCAGAGAAAAACTACAAGTTTACCGTTCAGTTAGTAAATGATTTCCGAGTAATTTTCCATTCGGATTATTTAATGTTATTTCTCTTTAGTTCGGTGAACGTAATGTCTAAGGGTGATTTAAAGTTTTTGAATCTTTAGTTATGAACGGCTGCTAGCTGTATAACTTGGACGCTGAATGTCCCAGATAAGATTTAATTGTGATAAATATATTTTAATCCATGCCTTTTCATGAAAAAATCTTAAAGCTAGAGTTGTTGAAAAATACACAATTGGTTTTATTCAGGCGACCTACAGCTGAAAGTTAAATGAGTGGGTTTTATGTAAATAGAAGTAAGTACTTCTAATAATATCAGCAGAACCCAGCTTACATAATTACGATTCCTCCATCTTATTTCGAGGTGAAAAACCTTTTCAGAAAAAGCACTTTAGTTTTTAGGACAGACTCACTTTAATTGAACAGATTTAAGTTGGGATTAGAGCTAAATCTGACAAGTTTTAAAAAGAGATTCTATCTTTACTAACGATACTTGTATCTTCCTACGACAGAAAAAACCAAAATCTAAAATAAACATAATTTATAAAGCTAAAACAACATAGACTCGAAAAAATATTCGTATTTAATACGAAAAACGAAAATAGACAAAAAAATAGGTATAGGATATTATCGTGGGGCCAGATTCATCCACGTAGCACACAACACCGTAATTTGGAAGAACCGTAATCCATTTATATCCAACATTCCCTTGGGAGAATATACCTAAATGGAGATCTCCTTTATATAAACGTCATTTTCGGAATTAAGAACATCCATGGTAAAATAAATCGGATAAGAGAGACTGATACTTTTATTTGAGAGGATTTTCGGATTTTATCTTGTGATTAAAAAAGATTTACTCATAATCAAAGACATGCTAATCTTTTAGAAAATGTATCCAACTGAACATAATTAATAACACAATCTTAATTAACCCTCATATAGAAACTAATGAAATTTGTTTAATAACATGTTTTAAAGTTAGAACGAAACTCTAAGTTAACTATTTTCCCACATTTTCTTCTTGTTATTCCACCACTACACAAAAACTCTCGATAATTTTCTCTAAGGCTTCATTACCCTAAAGCTTATCGTCTACTTTAAAACTCTGCTCTAATGCGAAACTTTAGCCAACAGATGGTAAGTAGATAAACAATATCGACCGTACGTGGATATTCTCTAGGTCTTATTTCAATTAACTCTTAACATTTCCTGTCGATTTGCATTAGACGAGTAACTGATCGCCGGATTTATTCTGGATATATTTTAACCGTCATGGCGTCATGGGTAAGTAATATACCTGTCGCTGTGTGTCCAGGATTTGCAGGTGATTGCATTTAAAGCACATAAGCTATCCGGCGTTAGCTGACCTGCAGCGGACACTTTGCATTTTTCGTGATTGACTGGCAGTTCAACGAGCCGCTAATCCAACGTCAGTTTCAACAAAAATCCACAGACATGAGGGATATTTTCACAAAATATTACATTTTTATTTGTTTTCAAATAAATGACCAATTATTTTAACAAGATACGTACAAGTTAACTACAAATAACGACACAAAAGTCAAATATTTTTTGTAGCTAAAACATTATGGAGATGTTTCTGAAACCGTAGCTACGAAACCTACGTCTAGCAAATGTTGGTTAGTTTTGTAGCAACCTACCGGAGACAAGGTTATTTTTTGTTATCAATATGATAAATATGACATAGCTATACATCTTTTGATTCGATTTAGCGAAATCTGGTACAAAAACACAAAAGATAAAAAAGATGTCAGGGGAGGACAGAAATATATGCCATTTTTAAAAACGAAGATAATTTTACAAAAAACCCTCTCTGATTTTTTGTAAAAAAAATTGTATTATTAATTTGGTAGTGGTCAAACGCGTGCCTATCAACAATACAAAAAAAAAATTGTATACAAACTGCGTCTATGTTGGATCAGTATTGATAACAAAAACGTTATAACACAGGATCCTAAAATGAGCGGTTTTTTTTTCGGAGAGCTAGCAAGCCCTCGTTCCTCCGCTCTTTGTGCTCAGCTATTTGCTGCACAGCGACTGGCAGATCGTGATTTCATAAAGGCAAATACGATCGAAAATACCTAAAAAATATCACGTCCCAAATAACCCAACGCCAAAGTAAAATTCCCGCTTCCTGTTACGGGTGACCAACTTTTATTAAAATAAAACTTGGTATCAATCGCTATCGGATCAGTATAGAGAATGTAATTAATAAATACGTAATTACGTAATCACGTATGACTCGTATGACGGATGACAAATAGCCATTAATGTCGCCAGCGAATCCTATTAGCTGCCGCGCTGGATACGAGTGTGCCGCATAAATGTTCTCTCAATAGCTTTATTAGCGAATCAATCAATCAGTTTCCAAGTCAAACAAACTACCTACCAATCAACTGAACACTGATCCTTGTCGATACTTTTAATTATCCGTCAGGAAAAGAGCTTTCTTAGCTAATGTTTGTACGTGATTCTTGTGAATTATAAACGAGTTAATAAGGTTAGCTCCACACAAACATTGTTTATTAAAGTATTATAGACATATTGCCAACATTTGGCTGTTAAACCTATAACTATAGGCACTCACTTCGTTCCTTTTATTAATTATTCACATTAACTCGTTTTTGCTCTTACAACATTTAATAATAAATGACCCAATTTCACAGACTTCAGAAACTATTAAAACTTTGCGATTATGTTTACGAATGCGTAGTTTAATAGAAATTATATGTGTATTATATAAATCTGTCAAATGATTCGGAACTAGAACTGGTTTAGGGAATTTCATAATAGAGTAATATTTGAACTCGACATCTTGTCCTGGTTTCGTGGAACAGATCCTATTTTACGAAGATATTTATTTCATATTGGCACTGAACTTTATAGTACGTGAGTGTGAAAATAAAAGATACATGGAATAGCATATATAAACGGTAGCTGTATCATTTATCCGTCAATCAGGGGACCGGCACTGTCTCTCCTTAACACAGGCTAAATTTTAGCCTATCTAGAACAGTACTTCACCTGTTTCTATTGTATAAATTGAACTTAAAAATGTATAAATGCAACATTTTGTAAACTCTGCAATCCCATTATGAAATAAACTATATTATTATTATTATTTATAAAATTAAATTACACATTTGATACAAATCACAATATTGTATTAATACACGTGTTCCTATATGTTTAGGTAAGCGGCTGTTTACCTACATGTATGATGTTTACATGTCCGTTTCATTTACATCATTAAACCTCACAGACGAATGTAGGAAAATTGTATAATTTCATTACCAGGAGGCTTTTTTTAAAAATAAAACTAGTGGTCGCCCATTGGTCGAAATTCGACTTCATTTAAATTTTAAGTTTGAACCTTTTAGGTTTTATCGTCAAAGATCATAAACATGACACATGACTGTGAAACGTAATAAAAACGTATCAAACGCATGGTAATATTTTTTTTATTCTTTAATTTTTTTTATTCATTAATTTATTAAAACTTCATGCAACACATGTACAAAGGCGGACTTAATGCTGCTTGCTTGTTGCTATTGCTTATTATATAAACATATTAGGTTTCTGCACTCCTTCTCCACATAAACTATAACTGTTCATACTCCTCCGTCCGCGTGATTTTCGTAAAAAGGGATGGAAAGTTTCTGCTTCACGTATTAATATATACATAATAGAACATGATATTTTTGCTGCCTGTATTTATTACCATTATATTTATTTAATTGTAGGTAATTAAATCCCTTTCAACAATAATATACTGCAGCGTAATGAACGACATGTGAGCCAGAAATCGCGCGTACATAGCTTAATTCCATTATTACTAATTTATTAATGACATGAAATTGAGATGAAGCCAGAACCCAATTGTAATCCAAAACTATTTCTAAACTAAAGTAACTAACAAGCTGAGTAAGTTACTATGACATAATTCCATTTAAGACATGCTTAGTTGCATAGCATGTACAAAATATATACCAACTACATAAAGTTTTACTTGTCTAGTTGGCTACATTAGTATTTCATGGCACGCACGCCATACCCAAACAATATGTGCCCACTGCCCGTCCAGTCCAAACCAACAAATGTATGCTGACAGCAAAAAAAAACTTTGAACGGAGTCAGGTAACCTGTCCTGGATGGTACGTAATCTCTCTAAAATTGTGTTTTACCTCCATATTTGACGTTTAGGGACACAAGTTTATCCGTGTTGTACGGAGAAAGAATACTAATCGTCTTTACCGGACAGTATAGGGACGATAAACGGCTACAGGCAGCAGGTTCTTGAATATGGTTTAGGTGTCCCCAAATTGGAGTCAGGTCAAACATGTTATTTCACGTCGTAGGAGTTCCAACTAGAGATGCTGGTAGAATAAGTCAATAACTATTGCTTTTGTGAAGCGTGTTTGTTGAATTGAGCACGTTTGTTAAACTATGTACCGCAGTGTATGCTCCCCGGACTTGGAAGTACAAATGCTACGTACGAAGCCGAAATCCAATTCTGAGTTTAAATAAATTAAGGAGTCAGGTTGTATAGCGATACAAACCAGCGTTACAAGATGTGGCATTGTTCCGCTGTGCTGAAGAATTTATGCCGATACACCTGAACGAAGCTGATTTGGTTTTTCCATGGGCACGTTTCGCGAGAAACCGAGAGGCTGTTAAAATTCTACTTCCAATAGCTGTTCATTCACGCGGAATAATCTTTTATACCTAAGGAATGTTTAGAAGCGAAAGAATTTTACGGAGATGACATTCGCATGAAAATACTTTTCTACATTTTTTAAATTAGTTACTTTATAAAGTATTTCTCATCAGATAAAGAAAATGCAGGTTTACTATTTGGAAGCTGTAACAAAGAACGCAAAACTTGTAGAACTTCGGACAGTCATTTGCAGGCGTTTCGTGGCGTTTCCTCTAAGAATTAAAGTTGAAATGGTAATTTCTTGTTCTTTGGCACTTTATTCAAATTAGTAACTTATTTTGGGATTTCTTTATTAAATAACAATTTCAGAATTGAAAACTGTAGTCAGAACATTTTCTTTATCAAGACTACATTAACAGTTATTACTTATTACGCAGTTTAACCTTAAATTTGTTAATGTCTTAAAATTTAAATACCTATAACCTATACACAATTAAGGCTCAGTTTTATGATCCGTAGTTATCTCTACCAATATCTAAAAATAGTAACTAATAATTGTTAAATTACGCTAAAATGTCCATATATTTTCTTCGCTTTCTTGACTAATTATTTATTAGACCATTGGTCAAGCGAACAATCGATTGACAACGAATTTTGCCGAAATTTAACAATTTAGTTACTATTTTGAACTATACATAGGTTAGTTAACATACGGCTAAAAAAACTCGCCCTTATTAGTACCTAGGTACCTACTACAGCTACAGCTTAGAAGAAGATATAATCATGTAGATTCATCATCATCTGCCTAGCCTTTTCCCAACTATCTTGGGGTCGGCTGCCAGTCTAACCAGATGCAGCTGAATATCAGTATTTTACATGGAGCGACTACCTATCTGACCTCCACAACCCAGTTACTGGGTAATACGATACCCCTTGGTAAGACTGGTTGTCAGACTTTCGGGCTTAACGTAACGACTGTCAAAGATCCACTATTGACAGCCGGGACCATGCAGCTTAACGTACTTTATCTTCAGTAATCATGTAGATTACTGAAGATAATACATACGGTAATTATAATCCCGTGATTATAATTACCAGCCTATGTAGTTCAATGCATAATGGGATTTAATCTGAAATGTGTATTCAATCCCTAGACTAGAACTATGTACACCTGCTGAGTTGACAACAAAGCGTTTACAACAATATTGTCAAGCAAGCATAAATCTTCTTTGAATTTCCTCATTTAATGGCCGCCGTTCTTTCCACTAACATTACTTGGACCTGTAAGCTTACTGCTAAGTTTTTCCTCTACTTCGTCGAAAGGCTCTCTTTGTTTTGGCAACTATTAAGTGGCCACAAGCCGTCTTTTACGAGAATCATATATTTCGTGTGATACATACATTTGTGTGGTGCACGACCCAGTTCCTTGACAAAATTATAGTTTCGGCAAGTTCTTAATCAGAGTGTTTAGTATGTAGGTCGGGAACAATAAACAAGACGGATCGTGGTGAGTGAGGCGGCGTGCCAATCACCTGTCCCGCAGCGAATATCTTAAGCTCAGGTTTAGCTAACAGATATGCATGACTAGTACGGTATCCAAATTGCCAGAACACATGTATCACAGGGTATCCTAGGTAGGTAAGGTAGGACACGCCACACAGCGCAGCTCACGCCGCCACGGCGCTGGAGCACGAGTTTTTGCTGGACTAATGTCTTAATGGCCCGCTCTTCCTACTTCAAAGAAAATTTGTAGATACTTACAGCTTAAAACTATGTGGAAGCGGATTTATTGGATTTCCACTTCCGTGGTTTTGTGCCGCCACTTATATGGGTTTTTATAAATATTAGTCCGGAAATGTCTTTGTTCTTTTATGTGGAGGTATGTGCTTTTATTGAATTTTAAAACAACAACATTATCCACACTAGCGAGGAATTGAAATCAGTCTACAATTAGAGATATATATGATTAATATCTATTGATGCAATTATTTTGTAAACGTTAATATGTTTTAATGGCTTTTAGTTATAAAAATATGAATAATGCATACTTTACCGGGTAGAAATTAATTATTAACCTACTTTATTAGTTAAAAATCACACACAAAAATCACAAGTGTCACTGCGATATTTCACTGAACGATCCTCATTAATCCAGTTATCATGTGTTTTGGAATTGAAACTCGCGGAATTAGTCGGGCGGCTGAAAGTTGGGGGGAAAGCGGCGCAGTCGGGTCACGAGACGCGTGGTCGCGGCGCGGGCTGGCGGGCCACTGTCGCCCCACGCCCGGCCGCCGCGCACCGCCACGCCACCGACACGCGCATAAAACGCTACACGCTTTAGCCTACGCACTAAACTCTCACGTTTTTAATTAAAAATTTTGAGTACATACTTAATATTTAAATGACGCTTACGACAAATGATCATGCCAGCACACGCAGCGGTAAACTAGCTTCCACTTTTATTGTATTTATTTTTTGACACTTAGTTACAAGCGTAATTGCATTCCTACTCTAAAACTTTCTCATTTCCATGACAGCTTACGTAAAAATTATGCGCCTCAAACTGAATAAACTTTTATTAAATTGCAGGTTTGTCTATAATCCAGTCATTATTTTAGATGGCAATTGGAGAAGCGCAGCGAGACGGAGTATTTCATTTTTTAAATACCATGCGTTACGACAATAAAATGTGAAATGAATGGTCGCCAGTCCAAAGCGTCAGATTAACCGGCAGCTCACTATTATTTAGGGTTTAATTATACCGTCAGCAAGCGTGATTGCGACGTATTTGGTACATGCGTCACGTGTCGTCTGTACCCAGGATGGATTGTCCGCAACCCGGATTAAGTCAGCTGCGGCCACCGGCTTGCGGCCGGTCCCTATGAACCCACGTACCTACTAAGTTTTTTAAAGAAGTCGACCTCACGTTCGGGACTATGTAAGTCAATTTACCAACAGATATGTATGAATAAAACAAAAACTACAACTTTCCTTTTTATATGTAAAGTTCGGGGTAAGTGAGTTCCAGGTGCTACTAATATGTATGCAAGCGGGTGTCGGTAGTTATTTGGCCATAGATAGTAGTGACTTAAACCTTAGTAAGTTATTTATGTTGAGTAAGTAGTTTGTGACTTTATCCGCGCGTGGAGCTTAGGAGAGGCCTCCACCCGATGCGTGGGCGGCCGTAAGATGCTTCATATGATAATGATAATAATCCTTAGTTCTGAGCGGGATTAGTATTCCAAGTTACCACCAGAAATTACTTTTACGTGAAACTTACTCTATATAGAAGTAAGAAAACTAAGTTTTTATAACGGCTGAAGAAGTCAGAGCGGTCTAACTTTGCATAAAATTATAAACTATGAATATCATGAAAAAACGAACCGATAGTGCTGGACCAATTACCTACTTCAAGCTAACTAGATCTTGGCACAAGACCATAAAAACGAAAGAAAAATGTTGTAACTCAAACTTTATGATTAGCCATAACTTCACACGAGTAGTACTTCCACCCCACATTATATACTCGATAAACCTAGACTTGTTCCTATGAGGAAACACATATAAAAACAAAGCTAATCTGTAATATCAATCATGATAGGAGGTATTAAGTTAAGCCTGGGGTAGAAAATTTTCTTCGAATCTCAGCAAAAAAAAACAGAAGTCCTGCCAAGGAAAACCTGGGCAGTATTAGATATCAAAGTTTTACCGCTGACTTCCTGGCACATATCCTATGCATTTTGATGGAACTAAGTTCTGAATAAGCAAAATGCGAGCGTGTTGTTCCGTGCAATATTATGATTTAAATCCACACTATTTTACACAAAATGCTTCGAACACAGAACATACTATATCAGTTCTTGGAAAACGTATATAACATTAATACAACACGAGTTCAGGCCTTATTAATAGACAAAAGAAATCACCGTTAAACGTTCGCAAATAAAACAATAATATGCTTCTTTCATTCCGTAATTTGATTACTGAAGCTCTGTTACTCTCGATGTGAGTAATTAGATTACAGTCGTTGCAAAGGGAAGTCTTATGCCAATTTTCTTATTGACACGACGAAAACAACGGACACGGATAAGTCACAATAATCCCCGTGAGTAGGTACGTCATATTAATGTGGCACACTGAGCACGACAATAGGAAACCAAAAATATTATCTTTATGACGTCATTATTGCTTGGGTGAGAACACAAGCATTCTCATACAATACTAAATGAAAGATAAGTGAATTTTCGCTGCCTCAGCGTATTTCTAGCAGTTGAAATTAGTAATTGCTATAGAGCGTGTATACGGTACTCCAAATGTTGTATTGTTTTCATCGTAAAAGCCTTCAGTCAAAGTAAATAGCGGTCCATTAGACCCGCGCGTCGTCTGACAGCGTTGGACGTTTCCTCTGCCGACGAAAACAATGCGCTTTACGCTTTTTGCAGCACCGGACGCTTCTTGCAGTGCTTTCAAACGTAGAATGATACGCTCCGATATGCTCCATCCGACGCCTCAGGTGTCTTGTTTGAATAAGGCATACAATGCCATATCCAACACAAACTCGAAACAAAACAATTGTTCTAACATTCCGAAAATCTCTTCATTTTATACTACCCTCTGATAAATAAACTTGAACGGAACGAGTAAAGCTTTATGCCTCAACTTTCACAAAAAAACGTACAAACATTTCATCACATTTCACAGAGTTTTTAATTAGATTATTTCTCGAAGCTAAAATCCTCGCACGTGTTGGAGAATTTCCCAACTTCGGAACATTTATATCGTTTCACGGGAAATTCTTATGAACTGACGTAGGCAGGTAGATACTGGTAGTAGGTATTTATCGGTTAATAAACAAAGTTTGCGAAGAATAGAGTTTTCCTACTATTGTGTTAGGAACCAACTGCGAAATTAATTTAAGTTGGGGGTAATTTCATTTGACAAGTTTCCGGCCTCATCGTGGTTGGTGACACACGCGGTCATGTGGGGGAGGAATCTTCTATCTATATGTACATGAAACAGTTCCGCAACTGACAGCCGACGTACAGCCTAAACCAATACACTGAAGGTCGAGAAGTTAAATCTTTCAAATCATTTGTATTCGTTTGCAAAGTTAATTTCTAAGAACAGCTTTTAAAATCATGAAATAACAAAACTAGGGATATGTAAAAATCAACCCCCCAATAGGTGCTACGATTTAAAGATATTGTGCATGATATAAAATCAACTATAGTATGGGTCAAAAACTGGCAGGAAGTCACGAGAAAGCGCGCTAGTCAAGCTGTAGGTACCTAACCAATATAATAGGGAAATATGTGCAGTGAAGGAGACAGTAAACAACCAGTAATATTATTCAGTCACTTGTCTCGTTCACCAGTGACGGGTTTGCGGAAAATCTAACTCTATCCGTCTATTGTTAGAAATAAATTGGCAACAATCTTCCGGTCGTGTCGCACCCAATTTTTACACGTTTATTGAATTTTTATGGTTATTTTGATCCATTCATCATTTTTTACGACTTGCTACCATAACAAGACTGCTCTAACGAAGAGGACACGGTGTCATGAAAACACATTACTTTGAAATCTAATGCTACTTAGGTGCCTATTTTCCAAGGAAAGGAGAAAAAATATATTATTTTAACAGATTTCTGCGAAACTAGATTTTTAAGGAGAATAAGCTAATTTGTGTCTAGTGACAATAATGTTAAAACGTGTTATTTTAAATAAACTTTAGGTTCTTCAGTTGAAACTTTTTCCTTTAATTATTTCAAAAGAGACCTCATTTATTTTGCAAAACTTAAGTCCAATTTTATTTCACTTATTTACCCGAACACACCGAAATGATGTATTTTAGGGGCCAGATTCAAATTTATATTACGCTAATAATATATAAGAACACTTACCTTTTCGAGACGGCGAAAATAAATTCGAAGTTCCAAAAATATTGAGCTTACCTGTAACAAACAAATGGAAATTAAACTTTCACCGATTACTTCGTGTTTAAGTTAGAAAGCATGATTAAATGTAACAATGGCAGGCGGAAACACACAGCGGTTTGGATGTAGCGTGGACAAATCGACGACTAGGAAGCATGACGTCACGTCAACGACCTGATGCCGACGGCCCGACGGAAAATATGATGGCCGCACAATAGCCTGCAGTGGCGGAGACGTCCAAATCATTATTTATTGTTTCGTTAACGAGCTCGAAAGAAACGCTGCCGGATCCGTGGCTCGATGCCCGCTCGACGCGCGCCGGAACCTCTGACTCATCCAGCCGTTATATTTCAGCTGATGATACATCTTAACCCCCTTTTAAATTAACGTACATGGTTTGCGAACTGAGTAGGTACTAGCAGTGCTATTCAATCACCAAGCCACTGGGATACTAATTTTGTCAACCGTGAATAAGGTTTGCGGAACTAAAGCAAGCATAACTGTGTAGCGAGACGGTTCGTAAGATGAACGTGCAAGATTCCTCCTGCATACTTATGTAAATCGGGGAACATATCTAAATCTTAAAATTGAATGTATGACTGTTTATAACAATTGTATTTCCGTCTTTATAACTGACGTCGTCAGAAATATTTTGCTATTATTAAATATTTCGACATAACCCAGAAGGGCTGCTCATAAAATAACGACTAATTAATTCGGTGTTCACAGCAAACGTAATAGATTGCTTTGTTTTTAATGTAGATTTAGTTCAGAAAGAAAGATTTACGTTGACATTTTTTTTTTTCGGAAACAAAATATAAATAAGACCGTATTTGATCCAGCATGAACACAAAAGAGGAAATAAAATAATAAACAACATTTCGTTTGTATTCGCGCTGATGTAAATGCGTCGCCTAATTATCATCACGCCAGCTCTCTTGCGGAGATGGCAAAGAATACTTAACGTCAACGCTTACAGTCTTGGCACACTTTTCTTGCTAGACTCACTTTTTCGTCTCATGGAAAATATTAAATACGAAGATCTTAAAAAGTTATTCACTAAATATAAAGACATCTTAAAAGTAGCACAGGAAAATTACAATTATAGTATTCGTTCTCGCACTATAATTATGGCAAACCTCTATTTGTCGTCTAGAACAAATAAAATCTAATTAAGATTTCAGATTTGTTTCCAACATTATCTTGCAAGTGAGACATGCCCCAAGTTTTTCTGTGAACTTAGTAGCGGTATCACTAACTACCAAAAACTTTAATTAGTGTTTACATGTCGAGTTAAATGTGGCGCATTGTTAGTAGCAGGCAGGCAGCGGAAGTCGCTTGATAACGTTATTACATAAGACTTTGATAGAATTGCAAGATGTTAACCTTGTTATACCGACGACGGCCGTTTCCTGTCGCCAGTCACTGGCAGCCTGATGTCTAATGGAGTAAAGACTCTGCAGGGAATACCTACTCATCGCGCTTATGTACAACTTTGAAAAAATCTTGAAGTAATTTGTTTTGGCTGCGCTACATCCTGGAAGTTTAGATGATCATACATATAAAATGATAAAAGAGTACTCGTATAATATAAATTGCGACTGGAGTTCACTGGAGTAAGTCAAAAAAGGCACACACTCAAAAATTTATAGTCATGCACATTAAATGTGCAATTCGAAGAAACAAGAAAACTAAATGGCAAAACGATTCTCTGACTATTTGAATACATATGAATTTTTAATATTCGTTTTGTTTGAAGTTATTAATATGCCTGCCTGCCTGCCTAGCCTTTTCCCAACTATCTTGGGGTCGGCTTCCAGTCTAACTGGATGCAGTTGAATACCAGTATTTTACATGGAGCGACTGCCTATCTGACCTCCATAACCCAGTTACTGGGTAATACGATACCCCTTGGCAAGACTGGATGACAGACTTTCGGGCTTCGGACGACCCGTAAAGATCAACGATTGACAGCCGGGACCAACGGTTTTACGTGCTTTCTAAGGCACGAAGGAGTTATGTAAAGATGGTCACCCATCCATGAATCAACCCTGGCAAGCGTAGCTTAACCTGATTGATCGACCCGTGCGGCTGGTATTACTTTAGCCACGAGCTCCTCTTTATTTGATGTGTTGGAAGTTATTAATATATAACTCATTATTGTTACTTGCCATGGCGCTTACAGTTGAGTTTTTTAGAAAATTAACTTAACACAAAGATGGACTTCAACTACCTAAATGGCCATCACACCTAATTGCAGGTGTCGGGAGTGTGAACAAAATGAATATTTATGAATGTTTTCAGCAGTAGTGACGGAGACAAAGTCACGTCTTACGACTCACTCAGAACACCGCGAATACAATTATTAAGGATTCTCACAGCATACGTTCTTACTGCTCAAAACGATCAGAGCGTGGTAAATGTTCAAATAGATATTTAAATGAACAGAATAATATGTCAGCTTTTCACAGGTGTAGATAACAAACACCCACTGTCATTCATTTTGAGAATTTGTTGGAATATTTCAACATAGGCGACATAAGTGAAACAACATTTTTCAATAAAAGTCAATCAAATAAGTACTCTTTCTAAAATATGTCAGGTTACATTTTATAACAATATACAATTTTCCAGTAACATAGTCGAATCAAAATTTTGCATTTCTTTTTTCGATAGTGCGGGATTATTTCTTTGATTTTAAGTTCGGCTCGAAACGAACTATGACGAACAAAAAAGTGCATCCAATAGTCGGACGCAGGCATGTTGCATTCAACATGTTCGTTTCGTTCCTTCTATTCTGATGCACAATTGAAATCCGAGCAAAAAGTATTTTGATTAAGTTTTTCCACGAAACGGGTACAAAGTAACCGATTCTTATAAAACATAACATTTTCATTTATTCGTTTTTATCCACATGTGTATCTAGAATTGTCTTTATCTTATTTTCTCTATGTTTACAAATAACCAACCTTTTGTGATGAAAGGATATTCCATCTTTTGAAACCTAGTTCAGTTTAAACTTGATGCAGTCTGTTAAATTCGTTATGATGAAATCGCTGCTGCTCATTTAAGTTGCCATTGCTTTACTGTTTTATGCATTTTCACCAAAACAGCAAAAACCTATTTGCAATCAAGGCCACATTGGACCATTGTCCTTAAGGTATTTTTTGTGGAAGAACTGAAGTAGTCAAGCAGATCACCGGATAATATATAAATTAAGGTGGTACATAAATTAAGGTGGTACATTGTGAGCACTCAAAAAGTTTTTCGACTAACAACTAATTGATTTAAAAAAATGGTGAGAGTGAGGAGGCGACACGGCCGCGGCCGGTGACACACACATCACGGGATTTACCGAGCTCGTAAAGACATTTTACACGCATCGGCGGCTGAGTGCCGAGTTCGTAATTCGCTGAGGCACCCACCGAGACAGGAATGAGCTAACTTTTGGGAAGACTGCGGGCGAATGAGAAAACATTGGAGAAGTTGCTGCCAAGTGATAGACAAAAACGGCGAAATATATGTCGGGGCTTAGTGAAACACATATCACTGCAGAGTTTCGAGATACGCCGTGAATAACAATAAGTATGCTTCAACTTGTGCAACCCCCGGTGGCAGATATCATCAAAACTTGACATGTGATTTATGTATATAGATAAACTTTGGAATTATACAAATTAATCCAAGTTGTACGAGTAATTAGTCGACGCGCGCTCCGCAACAGTAGATTTGAATCAGAATATTGAAAATCGTTACTACAGTCAAGATGAATAAATACAGCGTCAGCAATTTTGAACCGAAGTGAAACTGGATGATTTCAGACCAACAGCTCAATAAGCGTCAAGGAGGAAGTTAACGCAGAAACAAGGCTGGCATATGAAACATGTCTCGCACCCGCAGTCGTAATAAGCACCGCTCAACCCGATCATAAATAAAAGGCGAGCGGCATAATAGGCGCTTGAGCCGCGTCATCGGCAGCTGGCGCACGCCGCTCTGACGACTGCTCGTATTCGATAAAAATATCTTCAACGACCGAACAACCGCCGAAGCACATCCGCCAGCACGCTTCGACTGCTCACCTATGCAAAACAACATTAAAGTTGAAACTACTTACAATTTTCTCTCCTCGCTACCTCGAACTTTCCTCCGTAAACTTCAACGTGTGAAACATAACACATACGTAGACGTATATAAAACAATGGTCTTTCCTGAAATAATACGATTTTATTTTTGAATTCACCTCGTTCAGAGATTCTTCGCAATTTATCAAAACGATATGTCTGTGCGAGGAAGCTGCGACGATGACGTCGCACGCGACCTCCCGCTGCCGGCTCTGATAAATCATCGAACAGCTTCAAATGAATTTATCTCTCATCGAAATGTAGTATTTCTTTGCTATCATTGTAATTTTTGTCCCGTACTTCGTACATGTCCGATTTTATGAAAGATAAACTGCTATCAATATTATTTTATGTCACAATAAAAACCTTTACTTTTCTTGGAACAGATGTTCCGGGAAAATATTTATCTGGGAAAGCTTATAACAAGAATATGATAATATTTTCAAAGTATTAAAAGTCGTTGGACGTTGGGGCCTTCATAAATATTTAAAGAAAACCATAGGGATTTAACTTTCAGGGCCACGGAAATGTGCTGCAATATTAAATATGAATGCAATGCAAATTCTTGTTTCTTAGTACGCGTATCTAGAACTATCGATATCTATAATCGATATAACGTGATAATATTAACAAAGCTCTGAAAATTTAATCTTGTTATGTTAAAGACTTCTAACAAACGCTACACAACAAAAAATCCTGAAGAAAACATAAATTATGAAAGCTGAGAGACATCTTAAGAAAAAGTTTCGAGCAAAAACGATTACAGCGCATGAAAACAATCATACACGACCTCGTCGAGAAATAGTTCCATAATAAAATAGAAGAAAAAAAACCTCGTAAAAAAGTAGCAAAATAGAATGAACTAATAAAGTAAAGCGGTGCCGCACTATTTGAGATACGAAAGTGTAACAGACACAAATAAAAACAAATTTAAAACGGCTAGATTTATGCGACTCCACTCTCAATGTAGACTATTATTCAATTTGAGTTTTTAATCTCTTTTCACTATAGTTACGGGATACACTGAAATTAGCTGTGCCCTGGCATCGTTCGCGGTAAAGAGAAAAAAAAGATCATAATCACTATGAATTATAAAAAATCACGTAAATCTGATATGATCAATTGATAGACAAACGTTAGGTTTAAAAAAAAAGTATCTACCTATGGGAAAGTATATAGCGACCATAGTACCCATAGATTTAAGTTCGTGTATAAAGTATATAGCGACCATAGTACCCATAGATTTAAGTTCGTGTATAAAGTATATAGCGACCATAGTACCCATAGATTTAAGTTCGTGTATAAAGTATATAGCGACCATAGTACCCATAGATTTAAGTTCGTGTATAAAGTATATAGCGACCATAGTACCCATAGATTTAAGTTCGTGTATAAAGTATATAGCGACCATAGTACCCATAGATTTAAGTTCGTGTATAAAGTATATAGAGACCATAGTACCCATAGATTTAAGTTCGTGTATAAAGTATATAGCGACCATAGTACCCATAGATTTAAGTTCGTGTATAAAGTATATAGCGACCATAGTACCCATAGATTTAAGTTCGTGTATAAAGTATATAGCGACCATAGTACCCATAGATTTAAGTTCGTGTATAAAGTATATAGCGACCATAGTACCCATAGATTTAAGTTCGTGTATAAAGTATATAGAGACCATAGTACCCATAGATTTAAGTTCGTGTATAAAGTATATAGCGACCATAGTACCCATAGATTTAAGTTCGTGTATAAAGTATATAGAGACCATAGTACCCATAGATTTAAGTTCGTGTATAAAGTTGTGTTACTTTAGGTTTGCAATAAAGTTTATTCTATTCCATTAGAAACTCTTCGACAAAAATCAGGCATCATATATGTGAATAAAATATGCAGCTTTAACTATCTTTTAACCAAAGATACCATAAAACCCACTAAAGAATTTCTTTAACAAGATGTATATGAGAGGCGTCCTACTGTCTGCTGACAGTACCGCGATCCCCAATCCGTCTACCAGCATGATTACAATGACAACACCCCCTATAACCGTATTTTACTAGTGTCAACGTCCCTCGTTCAGTAGAGGACCTTTAAAGGCTATCTCGTAATCATGAATAAAATAGTACCTCAATAAAAATAACGCTTACTTTAAATCCTTAACCCGAGCGGCGCCGCGGCGTCGGCCAAGGTATCCACTACCTACCCACTTTGTATCTCATTATAATCCCTACTTTAGTCGGATGACATTGAAGATTTAAACAGAATCGTTTATCTTTCAGAGAACTTTCGGGCCTGTTAGTCAAAACTTAATATTGGAAATAAAATTTGTTTTCGCCTTTCTGGAGTTTCCGTCCATTAGTCAAGTTTCAAAACGGTTGCAGGAACATGCGCTCCTGTCATTTAAGAGTTTACAACAAGCAGCCCTTGCTTAGATTAATTAAAGTGTTTAATTGGTCCTCCGGGGAGCAGGTACTGCGAGATGTCGGGACACGTCCTGAGAGAAGCTTTGTTATCAAAGATCACGATATAATTTTCTAAAATTACAGTTCAAACAATTCCGAAACCTTGAAAGTTACTTTGACTTGTATTACAGAATATTAAGTAGCAAAAAAGGTTCATTTATAATATTGTTATAATTAGGGTTATTCTTTCGAGGCGAATTGTTGGCTTTGGTGTTTTTGTTACTTTTTTAGTTCAACTTCGGTAGCTTGAATCCTTTATGTTTTTAATTTTATTTTGCCTTGACAAATGACATACCTACTTCTGAACCCCCGAAAATTTTACGAAACAATGTAATTATATTTCTGTTGGAATTAAAATCGTGGAGTTACAAACGAATGTAGGGTATGAGAATTCTTTAAGTTTCGTTATAATATTATTACACTTTAAATTACAAAGACTAACAGAAGAGCCTACAATTTAATTAAAGTCGTGACGTATTTACGGTCAAAAACTTTGTAATCTAGTCCCTCATTTTATATCGACGGCCTTATTAAAAACATTATGGGAACAAACGGCGAAGTTACGCAACGTGCATTACACGAAATTATTTGTTCCAAGAGAGCAACGTCACGGTTACCGTGTTATTATTTCTGCCACAAATACGATGTGCAAAACATAGGGGCTGAAAGGGGTCTCACTGGGTACATTTCTAATGGCACCCACCTACCTAATCTTAATTAATAAATAAGTAAACAACAGGTCGAGTTACAGAGTGGGACTTAGTTTAAGTAAGTGGCTGTTTAAGCAATAGCACGTTTCGAATTTTGGAGGTGAAGTTGGTATGCATGTTCGTACTTTCGTAGTAAGATGTTCGTAGCTCGTAGCAACATGTAGCACTTCGTAGCACCTACATATGCTACGAAAGTGCTACGCGTAGCTACGAGTTACAAGCGTCTACGATGCTTTACGAGGAGCTACGCGCTCGGACGCGTAGGTCGGTTACGCGCTACGCCGGCGTGGCGGCCGCACGCTCATTTAGGCTCCCACCGTCTATCGGCACGTAGGCCGCCCCTAATTGATATTTGCTCTAACGAAGACGTACTCAACGTCACAAATTCTATATTCCAGGCGACGACAGCGTCGACCGCACAAAAGAAGAATAGCCGGTGAAAACTAACAGCTGCGGATTGAGGCTACACAGTTTTACTTTGTTTCACTTTGTTCTACTTTGTACACCTAGATCTAAGCTCGCAATGTATGAGCCCGGCACAAACTTGGACGGAAACAAAACGTTATAGAATCCTTTACCATAAAAAAATATATGAAAAGCATTTGATTAAATCGTTACGTAGGGATGTTACGCGGAAAGATTACACAGCAACTGTTTTATACCGGTTTTAATCGTTTTACCAGAGACATTCCAGTCCTGTGATCAAAGTCGATTTAATTAAAAATCTTGCAATAGACGGTTGTCTAAATTCCAAGCAACGATGAGATTTTTTCTTTTTGTAAAAGAAGGTTTTAATGAAATCCTATTCAATTTAGGTGGCCTGCGCCGATACATTATTCGCGCAAATCTTTTTAAGTCTAGCGAGTCAATTCGTATTTATTAAACGAGCAAATTATTTAAAGCAATCGTCAGAACTTTGTACACGATCAGACAACACAAACTCGATATTGCAACACAAATAACACATAAACTCAGTACGTGATTTAAATACGCATGTGGAGGACCCGAAGCTTTCTCTACCTGTCTCATACAATTCGGCATAAATTCGCCGGTAAAATCTGATTTTATTCAAGGTGGAGTTAACAAATGCAAAAATATATCCTCGCAATTTCTTCTATAAGGCCGCATATTAAATTAGACTGAAAGGAGTAAAATAAAAATGTAAAACGGATCCGAGTCGAGCGAACGCGAAAAAACGGGTTCGAGTCTGTAGCAGCTCACGATTAGTGTTCCGTATAATACAATTTCTTATAAAAATAACATCTTTCGCGGTATCTTGAGCAACAGCATTTCCCTTTTTATCCTATTGTTATTCCGCTATATATACACTGCACCCCTATCTGTTATCGGTTTTTATTTCATGTTGAATAATAAAATATTGGCTGTAACCTTATTAATATACCGCCTACCATACTACCTGCTTTCTGAGCTAACAAGGTCAGTGTGTAATTGACTGCGAGGCAGCACATTACAGAATTTCGTTTTATCATTTCGAGGAACACTAGAAAACAGGTGAGGATTGTAGAGAAGAGAATTTCCGTAAAGTGACGCGATGCTGTCGAGGATCGGTCGCTTCGCAAAATGAAATTTAGTATCGAGTGTTCCGCTGACGTCCTTGGGAAACTCACCGCTATTGCAGTATACTATACCACACACGGGAGTATTTCTTTTAATATCACTACAATTTTAAAATAAAATGTACGCACATACTCCAAACTAATTCCTCGAACATCGGTAATTGATCATTATCGCGACGGACAGTTCCTTTCAGTGTAACTCAGATTTATCAACACGGTAAATAATTAACATTTACAGTCGTACCGACCAATATACTCCGTGCATTCCACTGATTACCTCCGCTATCGTCATCCCGAGATAACTGACAAAGGCACAACAACACATTCAATTTACTTACTCTCTGTTACTATTTATCAGTGTACTAAAAGACATGATTTAACCTCATCTGTCCAAAGTTCACTTGAAATATGCTAACATTTTAAGCGCGAATAAAATTGCTCATTTACAACTAAATGAGAAGACATTTATTTTTATTTAAAAAACGTTTTAAAATAATAAACTGGCGAGGCAAGCGCCATATTTCTGTCGTAGTCATAGCTGGTGGCCATTCATATCCTTGTCACTTTGCAGGG
This sequence comes from Polia nebulosa, assembly GCA_951329385.1. Lineage (NCBI taxonomy): Eukaryota > Metazoa > Arthropoda > Insecta > Lepidoptera > Noctuidae > Polia > Polia nebulosa. Next base: position 20,728,244 of record OX589592.1, on the reverse strand, counting down.
ATAGATAAGTAGGTGCATGAGCGAATGTGCATTTGTGCATGGCAGGATATGCAAGCGTGCGTGGTGCCCGGGGCGAACCGCCGGACCTTATTTATGAGGTTACCCCTCCGCCACCGCCTCCACCGTCAACTGCTTTACGAGTTGACGACGCTTGTGGGCGTGAACCGCCGACGTAAATTTATCTCGTGCGCCCAGACGCGGAACTCGAGACGACGACCCGTTACGAGTGTGTCCGCGTCATAAAATGCCTCTTCGATGAATAGAACAATAGCTACTAGCTCTCAAGTGTTATGGGGCGAAACTCGTAAAATGACCACTCTTAATCGAGGGACAACTTCGGGCACTGCATAGGTAAACATGTATAGGTATGTATATTATGTCAATATTGAAACAATCCCCCTTGCCACCACACCCACCTGCCGGCTGCCTTCCCGATAAACTCGCATAAAAATTACTTATTTCAAAGTGACATAAAAAGTAACTTCTTAATTAATGCTTTTCTAAGAGTTAAAGATAATAACGTTCAAGTGGCGCCAGATGTTGACGAGTGTAATAGCTGAGTTATGAATTTTAATGTCTGCTCGACGAAAATCAGAATGAATATTGAACACAGTAAAAAAAGGAAATAATTAAGCTCGAAAAGGATGTTTCCGCCACGGAATGGCTCAGCAACTCTAGGGAGGGAAATTTACGACGAACACTGAAAAATAATTAAGATAGAATCTCATTAGGGAGGTACACAGTGCGCGGACATAGTTAGATGACTACACACTAAACCAGCGCCGCCGTCTGACGATGTCCGCGTTTGATAGGTAGCGTTCTGTGTAATCAGTTATTAATCATTTAAAGCAGAACGTACTGAAGAAAGTTTATTAATGATCAAAACATCATATGCTCCATTTGGCATTTGACGAGAGCCCCATAATCACTCTGCTAGTTCAGACAAGATCAACTGTCCAACTTTGTCAGTAGAACTGGTTTTTACTAGACTGTTCTAATTTTTAATATGCAATAAAATCCATTCACTGGAACGAGGTTAAGCATACAAATGCACGTCGAACGCATTAAAGATAATAAAAGTGCCGCTGATAGATATAAATTTGGACCAGTTCCAAACAAAAAGCAAACTGTCGTAGATCTAAGCATTAAGGCAAATGCGTAATACGATTAATTGTAATTCTTGGGCCTTGAAATTAAGAGCCTATCTAATTTAAATATACATTTCAACGAAGGGACTTCGTAACTAAAGGCAGTGTCTAATCTAAATACATCACATAAAATAAAAGTAGTAAGATATTCTTTGTCTACATTACAAACTTCATTATTAACCGGATTCGTACAAAAGCAGGGATTGCCTAACTCTGAGTTAAAGACCGAACTGCGAGAATGAAGGTAAAGGTCTCGTTAATTCTGATCGCGATCTCCCTCGGGAACAAAAAGAGAGCTCCTCTGAAGTGTAGTGTCGCCGGGGGAGCGACTTTACAAATGCTATACGCTTACACACCTCAAAGCAATGACTGGAGCTATCAGCTGAACGACTGCCATGTACTGGTACCGAACTGCAGGTATGTCGTTCAAGTCAATGTATAACTGCTATTGAACATGGCTGCAACGTCTAACGTGTGCGCACAATGGATGTGGTGTTTATGGAAGTACTAACGTGTGCGCACAATGGATGTGGTGTTTATGGAAGTACTAATGCGTTCTGCGAGCCGTTACGGGTTCAGGAATGTGGGCGGACAAACAACGACGATTGTAGATCTGTAGGAGCCCTGACTCTGTTTATGTGATGGTAGCTCAGAGCAATACCGCAAATTGATCGAGCAACTACACCTTACGCCTCGCTACGTGCATTAATGGCCCCATAGGATTGTCTGCGAGCAATAAACAAGAAGCCCTGGTGCGTCTGCTTATGCGCCAATGATTATATCTTGACTGGCTGCTGTTGACCTTCATTTCATTACGATATCGAGAGTTTAGTGTCCATTGGTTAGATGACATACATGAGTAAAATTTAGGTGCATAGCTAACATGCACGTGCGCGAGGTAAGTAATATAAGGTTGCTGCTGCATCGTCTACTATAATGACTCAAATTCTTTGATAAGAACTTGTAGGTAGGTGATAGACCTTCCTAGTGTTAGATGACAAAATATATTCATTAAGTATGAAACCTAGGCCTAGTATGAAACCTAGGCCTAGAATGAAAAGCATAAACAACAAAACAATGATCCTTTAAACCCACCCGCATCAAATCGGATTTGTAGCAATGTAAATTATGTCTGCAACTGAGAATCGCTAAACGTAGCCATTTTGGCGTAATTACTACGACTACAGCATTCAGCGCTCACAGCTATTCCACGGCGCGGCTTTCTGCCAAATTCTAAATGTGCAACGAAAATTTGACAGCAAATCGATCATGCGTAGGCGCGCAGGTAGGTAACACAACGGTGTCCCCGGAGAGTCGCGCTGCAATCATGTGCCTGGCTGCATTACCGATGGGCAGCATGGCGCCTACCCCTTTGTGTACTCATTCAAATGCCGCTCATATCGCCACGCTGCCACACGCCACTATGGCCCAATAGCGCGAACAACACTCCATATTAAAGGCCCCAAATTGCACTTTAATTTATTCCGGACGTGTCTCGGCAACGGAATCGCAATAACCGGCAAAACAATACCGCCGTTTATTGAGGGCTGTTTGATTGCACTTATAGCTAACTACAACTACTGGAACTATGTTTCATCCATAAACGGATTATCTAGAGTTCCTTTAAGCTTGTTAAATCGCGAATATTTAGAAACATTTTCGCTTTGCACAGCTTATTTATCTACTTACATTATTTATTATTTGTAAACTACACTTCGCTAGCTCTCTATTGAAGGAATCTCAATAAAGAGCAAAGTACTATATCGGTGAGATTCTAAAGTTTAAAGTTCTCACACATCAAAAAAATAGATATTGGAAGTTGGAACTCGAGAGGTTTTCTTCAAAAGTTTGATAATATCTCGATACTTTTGTTCGCGGTATTCTTGTAATATCTTTGAGAAAAAAGTTAACTAGAGTGAATTACTGTGCTCTGTCTGATAGCTGTTCGGAATTCCTACGATCTCCAGCCTGACTAGGTTAAGTTTATATAAATATACCTACCGAAAAGGAATAAGAGAAGAAATTCAAGACCCTATTCCGAAACTATCAAATGAAAATAGCGCTCGGAACGTGAACCTCACACAACATAGCGGATTTGATATGTTTTGAGCTGCTCGCACACAGACGTACACATAGTGATGACACGAACCTCCCGTAATAGAAATACACACATCAACACCGTCTAGGGATATTTTGTATAAAGTTCTTAAACTCAAAAAATACTGGCCACTTTTAAATTCTTTTGAAGAAAGTTTATTTTGTAAGCCTTTTTGAACGATTCTAAATTTGAATTTGAAAAAATTCATTAGAAACAAAAGATTTACGCGGCATAATGGTAGCGAAGTCCGAAGGTTTCATTTACCTACAGTAGTTTGTGGCTATTTTTTTGTGTCCAATTTAAGTTTTATAACAAGGTATCGGTTAATTCCGAATTAATGTTATTGTGTGCATCATGCAGTGGCGCCATTTAACTAAAGAAGAAATGTTAAGGGCAGTAGGCATGCTCCAAGCTGGGGCTACTCAACGGAGTATTGCTGAGGAGTTTGGAACAAGACAAAACGTGATATCAAGGTTATGGTCACGTTATCGTGCTACTGGTGAAGTGGCTGAAAGACACCCAGGCAGGAAGCGCATAACCACTCAACAATAAGACCGATTTTTGCAAGTTGCCGCGAGAAGACAACCAAATGTTACGGCCATGCAGTTGGTTCAGAGGCTCCAGTCAGAGCACCAGTTGCTTGTGAGTGACCAAACTGTGAGGAGAAGGCTGCATGAAGCTAACCTTCATGCACGCAGACAGCTTCGTACTCCAGCACTACGCCGAGGAAATCGTGGACGACGAGTAGAGTGGGCTCGTGAACATTTGCTCTGGGAAGAAAACCAGTGGTCTGTAGTGCTGTTTACCGATGAGTCCCGGTTCGGTTTCCATCACGATACACGTAGAGTGCGTGTTTGGCGAGTTCCTGGTCGTGAGAGCCGTCTGCAACATCCTCAGGAAGTCCATTCATACCACGGCGGGACAATTATGGTTAGGGCGGGAATTCGTGTTGGTGGAAGAACAGACCTCGTTTGGATCAGAAACACCATGACGGCTGAAAAATACCGTAACGAGGTGCTAGTACCAATAATCTACCCCCATCGACTACAAATGGGCCAAGAATTCACGCTCATGCACGATAACGCCCGTCCGCACACAGCGAGAGTGGTGACGAGCTGGTTGCAGGAGCACGACGTATCGGTCTTAGGCTGGCCCGCTCAATCGCCTGACCTAAACCCCATAGAACACGCGTGGGACATGCTCCAAAGAAGGGCTTTGAGGAATTTCCCTGCAAACGTTGCGACGGAAGAGCAACTTCTTTTGCATCTTAGCTGGACCTGGGAAAATATACCGCAGCAAGACTTGGATAACTTAATCCAAAGCATGAAAAACCGTTGCAGGACCGTTATTAACGTCATGGGTGGTTTTATTGACTACTGATTTTTCACAGAACTGTTAAAAACAAATTATTTTTTCCTTATTTGTAAATTTTTCTTGAGAAACACATTCGTTGTTAGTTTTACCATTATTTCATGTTTTTTCTTTATTTGAATAAAAAATTGTTTACGCAAAAAAACATTGTTTTCTTTTATTCTGGAGTGTAGTCTGATAAATGGGCTTTATAAAAATATATACATGTTGTATGCTATTTTTAATACATTTTGAGTAAATTGCATAAATCCAAAATATCCCTAGACAGTGTTGATGTGTGTATTTAAAATACTTGATCCCATTCCAAGCAGAATAACTCGAAGTCATACTAGTTGTAGTTTAGAATCTATTTCAGAGAGGCTTCCAACTGGCACTGAATGTTATTAAGCTCCTGTCGAGTCAACTTCCTAATTACAAAGCTTTTTGCCGTTTTCCCTTTTGCAGATTGGCGACTTAAAATACAAAACTAAAAAATAGAGCAAAAAATCAAATGGAAGAGTGAAAGAAAATATTTTTCTGCATAATGTTCACCACTAATTATGGCTTTTAACCAACCGGCTCAGCAGCCAGTTGCGAAATGAATGACGACGGCGTTGATGACCCAAATGTAGCTACGAAGTGTCCGCATTTAGGGCTCGGGACCTAAGTAGATATCAAGACAAAAATATGGTAGTTTTAAATAACTATGTGCTTGCTAGACATTCGATTCAGCCTTATGTTTGGAATAGTTAATATATTTTATGACAAAAATTCATGTCGCGTAAAAGGAGAAAATAATCATGACAATCAAATTGCATTTCAACAGTGTCCGTTGGGGTCGTCCCACTCCAAAGGTGACGTGAAACATTTTGGCTCGCTACCCAGTAGGGGGACTGCCCGGGGGTGGAGGATAAATTCGAAAGAGTTACCTCGCCCCCGGGCGCGTAGGGCAGGGAGGAACAGGGGTGGGTTTTAGTCAGTAAGAGTCCGACACGCCCTTCCGCTCCACCCCAGAGCGGAAAGAGTCATAAGATGATTTCCCACCCCCCAAAAAAAAAAAAAAAAAAAAACCCAGTAGGGGGAACTGTCCTATTACCTGCTATTGCGCCTGTCTGTTTTTGTTGCACCACATGAATAACAAAAATATCTGTCTCCGAACAGTAAGCTTTTCTATTTAAAAAAAATAATATGAGGTACAGAGGTAAGTAGGTATATTTTTATGCGAAGGTTTCCTCGAAAAATAAAAGCTTGGCACGTTTCAAACAATCCTCAACAACAGACCGCAAAAATATTATAAAAAAAAACAAAATTTTTAAATGAATACGTAACAGAGCACAATTTCTATAAAACATATCTGATACACGCACATACGTTCATTATGTGTTGAGATTCAGATATAAAAAATATACAGATTTTATTGTTGTGTCGGCCTGACCTACAAATACAGTCTGACAAATGTTTCGGAGACGTCATTAATTGGAGTAAAATTGTTTGTTCGATAGGTTGTTTGCGCAGCCAGCACTGAAAGGAACGACGCTGCCGGTTGAGAAACGAACCGGTACTACAGAGCCGCTCGTTTCATGTTTGCCATGGTGTTCAATGCTAACTACATTTCTACTAACCTAAATAAACACGTACAAAGATAATAAACCAAGCATATAATTTTTATTCGGACTTTTATGTAAGCTATATTCACGACGACAGAGTAGTCAACCGATGAGCATGTATTTTTTTTTTTCAAGCTAACCACTTTCTCTTCCACAATATAAAAGTCTAAGAGAATGTAAATAGAAAGCTCAATTGAAATAGTAACCGAAAGCAATAAACTATTGAAGAAAGTGCCCATAAAATAAATTTTCGCTTTTTAAGATCGCAACGTTATTTTATCTTCTTAATTCGAAGCGATATGTTATCGTGGCGGAAATTAAAGCCAACCTATTGTCGATCCTGATGGATGTTACTTTAGAAAAATAACATGGTGCAGTTTTTGCGAAAATTGAACGAGTTAACGTAGCATGGTGCCGTGCTCCAGCCGTATTAATGAACGGGGACGAGTACGGAACCGGAGCGAGCGGCAAGTAAAACTTCTCCGCTATTGTTTCGGCAACTATTAAAACTGGTACCCATACCTCTAAGTTCGCTCTTGGATGCACTTTGCGAATGTCTCACACTTTGAAAATTTTGTCTGGTGGAAACTTGTATCGAAACTTTCAGATTTTCCGCGGTGGAATGAAAATAAAGGCATTATATGTTTAAAGAAATACCTATTCCACTCGTCTAAACTACTGTCTAAGAACAAGATTACACAAATAAGATTAACTTATAAAAGTGGAATAGTAACGGAAATATTCAGCATTTCCTAAGCCAAGTAGTGAAAAAAGGTTTCACTTAGATATTTTAAAAGGATTATGGGGTCTTGTGTGGTTCGCGATTTATCTTCTTAACGACTTCCGCAATGTGACGCGTTCGGCGGCGTGCGCGACGGCTGGCGGCTCACGCTGCGTGCCCGCCCGCGCCACGCAGCGTGCCCACCGCGCCGCCGCCGCTCGATCCTCACACACTAACCACTCGCACGTTCGTCGTCATTTTTCATCTCGACATGCATATTCAACGCAACAATAAATCATTGGAAGCCATCCCCACACAACCAAACGAAATGACCTTACTGTTATGTCACTAACTGTGAAAAATATCGCACAAAATGTATGAAAGTAAACAAACGAAACCGAAATATTACGTTAATAATTACCACCCTTTCGAGTCGTTGATAAATAGCGTCATTATTATCACCAACGCGTTGAAAAATGGTTCCCTCTCTTGATATTTTATTCAAATAGCTAGCCCACGAATATTCTTTTTATATGAAGCCCACGATTTTTTGCGTTTCCCTTTTACATTTTGCAATCGCTTCTTTACTTCTGTTCTGGGTGCTTTCATCGAAATAATAGCAAAAATAAAAAATAAACTTGGCTGGCTCTTTTCTGCTTTTATTAATTAAAGTACAAAGTACCTAATGACTTATCTGCTTCATGGAAAACTGTGTTAATATTATCGCCGCCAATGTCCAAAATTTTTGCCGCAATTTCAAGTAACCGTAAAAAATACCCTGGACACAGCTGCGGTCAAATTAATTTGGAGTTTGTTAATATTTTGCGTATGCGAATATGAACAACACAAACATGTGGAAGTTTATGACCATTAGAAACTTTTGTCGAATGTTCCGCATAATTACATCGTAGAGTTGTAAAAGGACAGTTCCGTTTTTGTTACGTATCACGTTCACAAACTATGTTATGTGCTCCCATTTTGCTAAACATGTGTCGTCTATTACGCTTTATTTTATCGTGGGTTTGCTTGCTTTGTGCTAAAACTGTCGGATCGATTTAGCCTATTAAATTAGACGACATATTCTATTGGGCCAGCCCCGATATCCGGGCAGCCATTTACATAATTATTGTCACTAACGCACGTGGCGCACCCGACATGCCTCATTTTACTAATCATTGTTTTAGTACACATAAGCAATTACATGAGGTAGGTTTAATTTGGCTATAATGATGCATAATGATTAATTAGTGCAACGTGTCGCCTGTACATAGAACGTTTAAATAAGGATTTCATTTTATTTAGAAACCGACTGAGCTATCATAATGGAGCTACTGATAAAATAAGATAAAAAACAATGCTTTTAATTTATAAATTCTATTGTTTGCATAGCATGACACGCTTTTAATTTTAAATTCCTGAAGACACCGGGAATAGAAGCCGAGAACTGCAAAGAATGTTCAAAACAAAAAGTGAAGAATACCGAGATCGCTTGTTTTATGAAAACTTTAACTGCCGAGAATATATTAATCTAGTTATGTTCCTTTTAGGGTTGTGAATCTCAAAAGGAAAACAATAGTCTTTTTAATGCGAACATTTAAATGGGGTGTTGAGTTGCTTCTCTTCTAAGAAGAGTCTGTCTTGCATCATGTAATATAACACATAAATTCGTGTACAGACATTTTAATGTATTCGATCCTGATATTATTTTTCATTATAAAAGCACTACGTAATCCGTGAACCCATCGTGGCAAACCAACAAACACTTAAATAGATTATATTAGCAATAAAAGCACCTAGGTAATTACTGTATTATGCTAGATAATTAATATTTATGCTGTGCCACTTCTACTCAACGTAGCGCTGGAATAGCTACGGAATTCATTTTAGCTTTTAACTTTAGCACCGGCGCCCAGGCTTTATATCTTAGATCAACATAAACGAGGCTCGGATCGATATGATCCCAAAAATGTATATCAAATCCTCACCGACCTGGCACAGCAAACTGTACTGAATAGTGTAAGGGTGCTGTTGAAGGTCATAAGCCTAAATCTTGTTTATTCATGACGTTAGAGTGATTTGGCGAACATAAAGTTGGAGTAATGAGGCGTGACACTACCTGTGCGTGGTGCGGCGAGCGATTTGTTAGCAGAACGAGGCCAACCCTTGGGATCCCTCACCCCCCCAGGCTCCAGCCCGCCCGACTCACCCGCCCCCGACGTTTCTTAGAAGCTCAAACATTAAGTACCCGATGGACGATTAAACGGCTTACTTGAGAATTACATAAATATCACAGACGTCCCGCTGACTACCTAACCATATTTGGATTATGACTAATTCTTAAAAGAGATTTTGTTTGCTACGCTGAACTTTCAAATTGCAAATCCTCTCGAAAAGGATGAAATAAATATTCAAAGAGAATCTACTTACAAATAAGAAAAAGGTTTTAATTCTACGACCAGTAGGATAATTTGAGTAGGTCCTATCGGAGCGATCTTCACGGGGGCGACAAGATTTCTTATTCATCTCGATCCAAAATCTTTTTGTAGAGGGAAACATTTACCTATGTAAAAGAGATACAATAGCGGATATTCATAGTGAAATGGACGGGCACAGCTAATTAGTTTGACAACAAAGTCAGGCTGGTGGCATCAAGGGTTAATCCGAGTTGAGTTCCAGCCCGAATGAAACGGCGAAGTCAGCTCGAGTCAGAGCCAACTTTAGCCGACCCAAGCAAGGTAAAATCTAAATCTCTCCGCAACCACAACTTAATAGTATTAAAGTATCGACAATCGTGTTATTTACCGTATTCGATGATGTGAAACTCTCTCTCGAAAATAAACTCTCAGCCAGTTCAAAGTTTACCGTCTAATGTTTACACTGATACGTTTTGAACTATCCGTGTCCATGTTCCTTTCAATATAACTTTTTGTTGAAGCAAACTATATCGGTTAAAGGTGGGTTACCCTAAAATTGTATTACCCAAGAATGGACGAAGTATTTGGTTGTTAATTTACAGTGAAATCTGTAGCGTTGTAACTCTTAGCCGGCGATGGGCTGACACAAACATTTAAACAAACTTGAACAGTTTTAATTGAAGCGCCCTCGTCAAGGCCCGGGCCAGCCCCGGCACGCCGCCCGACTGCTCTATGTGAGCGGTTACGTGCACAACACTATTCTCTATGGCTGCGCTCGCTACCTTCTATCCGCTAAAATAAAGTTGTTCTCGTATCTATAAGGCGTCTTGTGTTTTCCATTACCTAAATTAAATTCAGTTCTCTAGTGCATTTATAGATTCATAAAGAGACTTTATCTCGAAGCTTTCTTTAACTCTATTATCTAGACAAGGCTAGCTAAAAGCAAATAATACAGACATATATTTTAAAACAAATGTGTGTTTGTATAGTTTCGCATTTATATTTTAAACCTCTGAAATATTATCATAATTGATACTCATTTATGTCATGTTTCGCTATAACCGTAAAGGAATATAATTTTCAAATTTTAATTGAAACTAACAAAAATTAAACAGTGCACTTTCTGAATTGGTACTAACATATTTTCATAATTTCACGTAAGCCTTTTATATTTTTGTGTAATTTAAATAATATGTTGATTAACAATTATATTTTTTTTTTATTGTTAATAAGCACGCGTTTGATCACTATCTCACCCGATGGTAAGCGATGATGGAGCACGCTTGCCTAGAAGTAACCTATCTACCCATCCGATCAGCACCAGGCCCGAGAGAACCTATTTACTCTTGACTTAAAGACTTCCAGGTTGTAGCTATCAGGAAACACAGACTTTGGCAAGGAATTCCACTCCCTAGCTGTACACACAATGAATGTATTCTCAAAACGTTTTGTGCGTGTGGATGGGATTTTCATCATTTTCAACCTCTGAAATATTATCTTAATAAAATTGATACTATTTATGTCATGTTTCGCTATAACTGCAAAGGTAATATAATTATCGAATTTTAATTGAAACTAACAATAATTAAACAGTGCAGTTTCTGAATTGGTACTAACATATTTTCATACTTCACGTAAGCCTTTTTTTATTTTTGTGTAATTTAAATAAAATGGTATGTTGATTAACATGTGAACAAACGGCTTCTGTGATATCGTTATTTAATGGAGGCTGGCCCGGGGCCGCCGCCGACACGCTCGTCCGACGCAGATTAATTATGTAAATGAAGTTTGGGCTGCAGATGCCGATAGAGAAAGGTTCTCTTACAAAACGTACCGCCCGCCGACACAACGCGAGTTAGTACCACTCTCAAAACTTCGTTTCGCCTTCAATAGGCCCACGATCAATCCGAGGGCCATTATCAGCCGGCATGATTCACACAATTTGCGCAATGGATCAACTTGGCTCAAGAAGGAGCCGCAAATCCGGATAAAGATGAAACGAATCCGAGGAATGGTTGAAATTAGGCTAAAAATATACATGCAGCTGTACGCAGCTTACCGTACAACCGACGAATGTTACGCCGAGCTTCCGTACGAATTCGATTTTACATTCCGCTACCCCAACAGTACCGGGCGCATGAAATTAAGAATTTACTAAGACAATAGTGACGAGAAACCGAAAAATAATACGTATGACATAAAAAGAAAAATGTTACCTATTTTCTTTAACGTGTACAAAGACATCTTGAAAATATCACATCTCTGGTGCCTGGTGCGAGTTATATCACAGTTTTAAGACACACTTTTTGCTTTCCGACTTACAAAAATATGTTTCGTTTTCTTACCTGTACTACACTTTACTAAAGCACTTTCTTATTCTGTTTATTTTCAGGATAAACTGAGAGTTATTCGTCAAAAAAACTAAGCCAACTTTACTATTTGAATACATGAAGTTACTATGAATTTTTAAGTCCAAAAAAGAGGTTACGACGTCAAGTAAGTTGCCGCAATTTTTTATCCATTGACAAAATCCAGCCAGAGCATTCATTAAAATTTCAAATAGAACGCCAGCTTAGTAAACTACGGAAACTCTTTGGGAGTTTGTAAATTTCAACCAAACTCCCGATGTTATTTTCATAATAATCCCAATAAAGAATGGCTTCGTCACAATTTTGGTAAAAACACGTTATTTTGTTGGTTTTATGTAGTTTAGATTGCACTTTTTAAGTTGGCAGGAAACAGGGATCATTTTGTGAGTCGTGTCAATGGCAGGTAAGGTCTTTTTTGTGCAGAAAACGAGTGTTGATTTTTTTTTTACAGAATTAAACATCAGTCTGACGACATCAAGTTAACTCAAAAGCACTCTGCTTATATGAAGTATCAGAATAAATTATGACAAATGAACTTCACAATTTATATCACCGTATTTTTTTAATTACATCTGCTTTGTTGCTTTGTATTTATTTCGACACATAATTATGTACCTACCAATATTTTCCCCAAATCACTTTTACAACACAAAATGTTTATTTTGATATAAGGACTTTTATTAAACCATTATGAAAATATAAAATCATAATGTTTTTGTGAACAACCATCAAACGTATCAAAATGAAATTAATTAAAATGTGGCGTGAATATCGAATCAATCATAACGATACAATATTATGTACTAATGCTACGAATAATATTATAAGATAGATTCATAGATTTTAGGCATGCTATCTTTGAGCTAAACTTTTTAGTTAGTTTATCTAAAAGTTAGGTGGTTTTATAAAGAAAAATCTCGATTTAAATACGTTTGACAATTGACCAGGGCGCTATTTGATGTAGGTACCTACCTAATTGAAAATGCGATATATTTAAAAATACATACTCGTAACTGTCACATTTTCGCGGCACTGAGAGAAGAAATTGTTGGATTATCAGATAGTTACATGTCATCAGCCGCATCGGTTTCATTAAAAAGACCCCAGGGGACGTTAAACGATTTCATGACATTAACATTATTCAAGTAATTGACAGTGGGAGGCCAAAGAAAAGATAGATGGATTGTGTACAGAGTGATATGAAAGAAAAGGGAGTTAGTGGTAGCGTGACGGCTGACAGGACAGAATGGAAGAAAAAAACGTGTTGCGCCGACCCCAAGTAACATGGGATAAGGGCAGGAAGATGATGATGATGAAAGACATTGCACATATATGAGAGTGGCACGAGGAGGCGAAACGCCGGGGCGTAACTCCGCTGCCGCGAGAATTCTATAGCACATAGGACAGAGCTCTGGCGGGATCTCATGGCGACATGGAAAGAGCGACTGTTGTAATTCAGTGCTGGGCACGCCACTTACCTTCCGCCTGACGCAGGTCCTCACCGGACACGATTGTTTCGGGAGGTCCCTGTTCCGGATAAGACTGGAGGAAAAGCCCGGGTGTTTCCATTGTGTGGATCGCCCGGAGGGCACGGTGGATGTCTGCTCCGCTTGGGCGGAGCACCGCCGTGTCCTCGTGGAGGCGACCGGCGGTGGCGATCTCTCGCGTTCGGCTTTGGTCCAGGCCATGTTACGGAGAGAGAGGGTATGGAAAGCTGCGACCTCCTTCTGCGAAGAAGGATTATGCTCGCGAAAGAGAATGCGGGACGCGTGAGGGAGAGGCTCCTCATGCCCTCACACCCCTATAATAGCCGCCGCAGGAAACGCCTTGGGCGTCGGGAGTGGCAGGTATAAAGACATTAGTTTGTTTTTTTTTCGTAGATATTAAAATGCATATCGCATCTATCATTTCATTGTTACAATTCTAATAGTCTGTCTGTTCTACATTCTACACCTTTGGCATGACTCACAAGATTCTCAGAAATAGTTAGTACAAACAGCCACAGTGTGCATAGATAACAAACGGTGTCTGTGGGCTAGAATAACATACCGAAAAGTAAACAAAATAGCAACGTTGCACTCACTTTTGCCTGAATATAACATTTCTTTTAGGATCCCGTACCCAGAAGATACTATTTTGCTAAGTCTACCTACGCTACCTATATTACAAAGACTAAAATTTAATATTTCTCAAGTTTAGAAAACTTATTATTTGCTTTAAAATATTGAATTGTGTTAAATTTTAATATGTCTTTGCATAAAAATTAATAGCGAAATGTGTCATAGCACTAAAAACTGATATGTTGCCTCATTATTGTTTGTAAGTCTATCAGTACAGGGCTGATCTTTAAATCCATAATAGCTAACGATTTGAATCGTATAGGTAACTATAGTCGCATCATAGTGAATACATAGTAATAGTAACAAAAATATATGTCCAAATATAGCGGGACCCCAACATAATAACCTTATTTATTCCCATAATTTATTCAAGTGGCACGGAACTCTACATGCAAGATCCGTTTCTCACTTTGCCGGTTTTTTTTTGTAACTACCTATTTTTCGTGATGTCTTACAAGTGTCATACAGTAAAGCCTTCAAAAGAACGCCATGTGGGGTCTAATATAAGATACGTTTGTTTTTGTACTTCTGACAGCCATAAAATAAAGGGATTTATGTTTTCTCGCGCCTTTTTTTTGCGTTTCAGTGAAAGTCCTTAAGGACTAAGCTCTCAACACGAGATTCCTTTACATAACTAGAAATTATTAAAACTGTTCTTGGAAACAATTTATTCGAAATAAGAATACTTAAATAAATAATTAATACCTACAAGATATAGGTAGTTGAAATAACTGAAAACCTGAAAATAGGGCGTTGTTATCTACTCATCGATAAGAACAACTTTTTAACCGACTTCAAAAAAAGGAGGAGGTTCTCAATTCGACTGTATTTTTTTTTTTGTTTTTTTTTTTATGTGTGTTACCTCATAACACACACACACTTTTTACTACATGAACCGATTTTGAAGATTTTTTTTTTTGAAAGCTGTTACTTCACATGTGGTCTCATTTTAATTTGGTGAAGATCTGATGAAGAACTTCGGAGATACACAATGGAACTCTTCAATAAATGATAGCAAACCTTCCAGAATTGCTGCAATCGCATGTCTGTATATTGTTTTCACCACTTCACAACATTACATCACGCTGATACGCTCTGAAGGGGTGTTCACGTCGTTAGGTTGATTATGCGTTGTAGATGTATTTTGCGATTTTATTAAATAAAACGACACTACTGTTTCGAAGCTCTGTATTGAGGCAACTAAACTTAAAACGATCGAACATACCGCCCACCAAAAGGACCCTATGTCCTTTTACAAATACAATTTATTGGGCTACATGACAAACTTATCGTTTTCTAACTTTTGCTACTTATTAAATATAGTACCTACTTATAACAAACATTATAAGTGAACTGTATGTAAAAAAATCGCATCGTATAGTATATAAATAAGTGCTAATATATATGTTTATCACACGATCTAATTTTATGGAAAGACAAGTATTATGAGCACGACACATCAAGTTAAGTAGCTAGCATTATAAATAAACAAAATAGTATACATGCAATGGCATGCAGGTGGCCAAGTACATATTGTTTTCTCGTTTAGCTACTTGCTAAATTACACGGAACGTATAAGTATACCTAGCTATACATTAGTAGATAATTAACAAATCAGTTATCTATCTTGACAAACAATATGCTTTAACATTTACAGACATGAAGTTAAGTAAGAAAGAATGCAAACAAATTGTGTTTCAAATAACTAAAAATTCATTGAGGTTCTTTGGGCAAGAATATTAACTTCGATAAAGCCCTCTTTAATTCACCTTGTCCTTTACACTGCACTGTAACCACTCTCACCAAATCATCTTTTCCAGGATGCAGCGTTTTGATTTTTCCTAGGAGCCATCTCGCGGGTGGCAGACCTTCCTCTTTGATGACTACAATGTCTCCCACGGTAGGTGCCTGTATAGCTGATTGCCACTTGGTCCGTTGTTGCAGAGTGTGCAGATATTCTGAATGCCATCTTCGCCAGAAGTCTTGCGTCATTTTCTGTACTAACTGCCATCTAGTTAATAGGTTGATTTTTGATGTTTCATAGTCATAATCAGGAACACTAAGTAATGGCTCACCTATTAAAAAGTGACCAGGTGTGAGTGGTGACATCGTCTCAATAGTATTATCCAGCTGGCACAGTGGGCGGGAGTTTAGACATGCTTCTATTTGTGTTAGCAATGTCGCCATTTCTTCATAGGTAAGTGTTGTGTTTTTGCTAACCCTAGTCAGATGTCTTTTCACAGATTGTACTCCGGCTTCCCAGAGACCTCCACAGTTCGGCATTCGCGGCGGAATAAAATGCCACGTAGTTCCTTCGGTTGCTAAATATTCGGAAATTTCTTTAGTAATCCTGTTTTCACCTGCTTTGAAAAGTTCTTTGAGTTCTTTTGCGGCACCAATAAAATTAGTGCCGTTATCGCTGAACAGATGATGGCATAGACCTCGACGTGCGACAAATCTCCGAAATGCAGCCAGGAATGCTTGAGATGTTAAGTCTGTTACGGCTTCCAGGTGTATGGCACGGGTAGACATACACACAAACAGACAGATGTACCCTTTAGTAGCATGGTGCCCTCGCCCTTTAGATGTTCTTATAAACACTGGACCTGCATAGTCTACTCCACTGTTCAAAAAGGCTCGCTGTGGGGTCACCCTTACAGCTGGCAATTCACCCATTAACTGATTATTTACCTTGCCTTTATCAATAATGCAAACCTTACAATTTCTTATGCATTTTCTTACTGCTGATTTTAGGTGAATTATCCAGTAATTACTTCTTATGTATGTCATCATAACTTGTATACCACCGTGCAACGTTTGTTTGTGTGCTTCGTGAATCAACAATGTAGTGATATGTTGATTACTCGGTATTATTATGGGATGTTTGACTGTGTCTGGCAAATTAGCGTGTTGTAAGCGACCACCAACTCTCAGCAGACTGTTTTTATCTAAAAATGGTGTCAAGCCAATTAGTGAACTTGATTTTCTCACCTTACCATTTTTCTTAATGGATTCGATATCTCTTTCATAAATTGACTGCTGATAATATTTTATGCAAATTTGCAAAATGGTGTTCATTTCATTTGTAGTCAAATATCTTTCTTTGTTTTTATTGTTTAAAAATCTTCGGCAATAAGCAAGTACCCTCTTCATTCTAGTTAAATTAGAAAATCTTTCCCAAATTGGCTTTTCTTCATTTTCTATTGTTGTAAAACATGTTGATTTTAATTCCATATCTGTCTCTGTATTTTCTGGTATTTTCATATGAACTTTATTTTCTGATAACCATCCTGGCCCTTTCCACCACATCTTCTCTTTCTTCAGATCTGTAAGAAACATTCCTCTAGATGCTATATCCGCAGGATTCTCTTGTGATACAACATGATGCCACTGTATGTTGTTTGTATTGTCTTTGATTTCCACCACGCGATTTGCAACAAAGGTCTTCCATTTTTGAGGTTCACCATGAAGCCACGCCAGTACGATCGTTGAGTCTGTCCAACAGTAGGTTTGGTTATATGGAAATTTCATAGCTGATGTGACTTGTTTTAGAAGCCTTGACAACAATAATGCTCCACAAAGCTCAAGACGAGGCAGAGATACTGTTTTTAGTGGTGCAACTTTGGTTCTAGAAGCAATTAGACTTGTGTAGATTGTACCATCTTTTTGTTCTACTCTGCAGTATACAACAGCTGCATAGGCTCGAGTTGAAGCATCACTAAATCCATGCAGTTGAATTGCTTTAATATTGCTGCTATACGAGTGTAACCATCGGTTTAGAGAAATCTGGTTGACATTCTCGAAATCTTTTCTTATCTTCAACCAATCTGCGGTTAGTTCTTCTGATAATGGTTGATCCCAGTGTGTGCCAACTAGCCATAGTTTTTGAATGAACATTTTAGAGAGCACAATACTCGGTGATATCCATCCTAATGGATCATATAGCTTTTGCACATCAGACAAAACACTTCTCTTGGTAATGATAGATGGGGGTGAATTGAGACTGATTTTGTAGAGGAATTGATCAGTGCCTAGATTCCATGTGATACCCAACGCCTTCACAGTACCTTCTAGGTTTATATCAAGTAAAATATTTGAAGAAATGTTGCTTGGATCCATCGACTTCATTAATTCAATGTTGTTTGATGACCACTTCGCCAACTCAAAACCTCCTCTACTTAACATAGCTTTGAGTTGATTACTAGCTTCTATGGCTTCTTCTATAGTGTCACAACCCGACATAACGTCATCGACATAAAAATCTGACAGTGTAATGTCAGCAGCTATTGGATAGCTATCTCGTTCTTCGTGTGCAAGTTGGATCAAGGTCTTCACTGCGAGATAAGGAGCTGAAGTAGTCCCAAAGGTAACGGTAAGTAATCTATAATCTTTTATTTCTTCATTGATATTATTTCTCCACAGTATTCTATGAAAATCAACATCTTCTTTATTTAACATTACCATTCTGTACATCTTTTTTATATCAGCAGCGAAACAGACAGCGTGCATTCTCCAGCGCATGATTATGCTACGTAGGTCTTCTTGGAGCACTGGACCAGGTAAGAGTTCATCATTTAATGATACGCCATTTGTTCCCTTACAGGATGCATCGAAAACTATGCGGGTTTTCGTGGTTTCTTTGTCTTCGCGCAGAACTGGATGGTGGGGTAAGTATACCGATTTTCTTGAATATATTTCTTTTTCAGGTACTTCTTCTATATGACCTAAGCTTTTGTAGTCATTTATAACCTTTTCATATTCATATTTTAACTTAGGCTGTTTATTAAATCTTTTTTCTAATTGTATTAACCTTGTTTTAGCAATTTCTCTTGTGTTTCCTTCTGTAGATTGAATACAATTTGTTTTAAACGGTAGTTTCACTATAAATCTTCCGTGTTCATTTCTTGTGTATGTTTTGTTATAAATGTCTTCACATAGTTTTTCTTCCTTTGTATTATTTCGCCTTGTGGTTGTATCTATCTCCCAGAGTGTTTTCAACATGTTATCGACATCTATCTGGTGATGCATGACAAGAAATGAATGTTCATTTTGTGTTGTATTTATTTCTCCAAATAATATCCATCCTAGGGTTGTTTTTTGTGCACATGGAGACCCTGGCGGACCCTTGATTAATTCTTGTTCGACTATTCGTACATATTCCTTAACACCAAGTAGCAGATCTATCGGGCCTGGCTTGTTATACTCTGGATCAGCAAGATCAAGACCCTTTAGGTGCTGCCAGTTGTGAACACTTATTGTTTCGTGTGGTATTCTCGTGGTCAGTTGCTTGGGCATGACGTAAGCTTCGACGTGCATGTTGAATTCTGGTTTCCTTCTCGATAATATGTTTAACTGAACCACGTGTTTAATTGGTGCTTGCATAGATCCCACACCTGTTACAGTGCCTTCAACTGATTTTCTTTGAAGATTCAATAATTGAGTTGCCTTTTCACTAATAAAACTAGCTTGCGAACCTTGATCTACGAGAACTCTTAACAGCGTCGCATTTTTCTCTTTTCCTTTTGCTTGAACTAGTGCAGTAGCTAATAATGCTCTTCCCGATACTCCAACACCAACATGAAGACTTGTTATAGCCTCCTGGTGGTCTTCTTGTTGTTGAGATGTCGATGGTTGTATTGGTTCTGTGGGAGCCTTCGACGCCTCTGATTTGTGAAGCAAGGAATGGTGACGTCTCTTACATATACGGCAAGTAACTGGTACCTTGCATTTGTAAACTGAATGACCCGGAAGCAGGCAGTTGAAACAAAGTTGTTTTTCTTTCACATAGTTGTTACGTTGAGTGAGGTCCATTTTAATAAACTGCTTACAATGACATAAGGTATGCTTTTCACTACAAAGTACACAGCTTTTATCTTTAACGACATTCACGGCATGGTACGATCGCTCTTTAATTGTGCGATCTTTATTTGTCACTGGTTGTATCATTTCCAAAGTTCTAAATTTCGATTCTAAAAATCCTTTTAACTCTTTCCATGAGGGCACTTCTTCGGACTTTTCCTTATAAGCAAAAGTTTCCCACTCTTTATGTGATTCTTGGTCCAACTTCTGAATCACCAGAAATATAATAATCGGATCCCAAGAATCGGTGTTAATTTTCAAGTTTTTGAGGTTATTTATGCACTCTGTCGTAGTATCTAATAATATCTTCACGCTGTTAGCTGTCTGTGCGGTGATTTTCTTTTGATAAAAAAGTCTTTTCAAAACAGAGAACACAATAACACGTTTGTTGCCGAATCTGCCTTTTAACAATTGCCATGCTTGATCGTAATTACTGTCCGTAACTTGAATATGCCGTAATATAATTTCAGCTTCACCGGTAACACTAGATTTTAGGTAATGTAGCTTTTGAACATCACTGATTGAAGTATTGTTGTGCACAAGTGATGTAAACATGTCTTGATACGTAGGCCACTCCTCGTAATTTCCAGAAAAGTTTGGCAGTTGAATCCGAGGTAGTTTAACAATTGAACATTGCCCTTGAAATACTGATGAGTTTGAAGTTTCCATTGATGCTGGCTGTTGTTTGCTCATCATATCTGTCAAGTCTGCTTGTAAGCAAAGGTACAGATCTTCAACGATGAAAAAGTCTTCATTAAGAAAATAAGAGATTTCACCTCGTTTGTCTCTCGGAGTACACTGTGTCAACATCTCATGAGCTTGCTTAAAAGAACTCCAATACTCTTCAATGCACTTCACTCTAGCCCTTATATAACCATCTGTAAGTCTCGCTTTAGGGCATTTTTTTAGGTTAACTTGCGTTTTTTGTATTAGTTTTGCCACGTCTTCTAGCGTATTTAAATATTTTTGTTGTTCCGCAGTTAAAGTAGCCATTTTAATGTTTTATTATGTTGTAAAATACTTGTTAATCACTTGTGTTGTGAATTGTCAACCACACTCGTAGAAAAATTATATCTTCATAAAATCACTGCACAATTTTGCGTAAACAAGTCGTCTTCTTATCTCTGGAATGCGGCTGCCTTTTGTTCTCAGCTCGCTCGGTCCGACACCATTCACTAATGATCCACAGGTGTGCCGGTAATAGGTAATTATCCGGCTCGAAGGACCATATGTTCACGTCGTTAGGTTGATTATGCGTTGTAGATGTATTTTGCGATTTTATTAAATAAAACGACACTACTGTTTCGAAGCTCTGTATTGAGGCAACTAAACTTAAAACGATCGAACAAGGGGTATACAGGTGTGTACCGATTTTGAAGATTTTTTTTTTTGAAAGCTGTTACTTCACATGTGGTCTCATTTTAATTTGGTGAAGATCTGATGAAGAACTTCGGAGATACACAATGGAACTCTTCAATAAATGATAGCAAACCTTCCAGAATTGCTGCAATCGCATGTCTGTATATTGTTTTCACCACTTCACAACATTACATCACGCTGATACGCTCTGAAGGGGTATACAGATGTGTACAGTTCACCCTGATACACCTTAATTTCACCAACTATGTTCAAATTCCCTATTTTTAGGGCTATCAATTCGGGCATAACTTTACTATTAATTTAGTTTTAGAATAGGGTACAACTAAAAACTGAAAAATAAAAAACTTTTTACAAAAAAATACAACCGACTTCCATAAATAATACTAAAAAATGCAAAATAACTTTAATTTCGGAAGTCGGTGTCAAATAACGGAGAAACCAAACTAGAAACACCGACTTCCGAAATTAAAGTTATTTTGCATTTTTTAGTATTACTTATGGAAGTCGTTTGTATTTTTTTTGTAAAAAGTTTTTTTCTATAAGATCGTCCCGAAAATCGCACTCTCGACAAATTCAATTTTTTGGTTAGATTTTTATTAACTTATCTTTGTCTATAAATTTAACTATAATTAAAATGTAAATATAAATCCTACTAGGAAAGTGACGTTTTGAAATTGTCGGGCATAACATAAATCCTACTAAGAAAATCCTCGTCCTCACTAAATGAAATCCTTAACATTTCTAGGAAGTGATTTTTATCGTGGAACACTTACAAAGAATTGTTATACTCGTATTTATATCGACAGTTCCCAGTTATCCGGTATTTATGTACAACAAGAGCTTAACCAATAGATAATTAAGTTGCTTGATCAGGTTTTACGCATGGATTAGTACAGTAGCTTATCATACGTGTAGATAACACCGTAGTATACCTATGTACCTATATGGCACGGACATGAGAACAACCCCAGCAAAGCTACATGTAGGTATGTACATACATATCAATGTCTAAGGGACCATTCAATATAGAGCTAGCCACACAGGTACAGGAATGGGAGCTATTCCGATATTCCCGAGGTTAACACCGGAATGTGGAGGTTCTAAATAGAGGTGACCAATCATCTGGCGCTTAGATGTGCTATAGCATGCTATCTGGCCACCTGAATTAACGAGATACGTTACAACTACGGGCAAAGTGAGTGGCCGCCTGTGGCCAACGACCGTCTTTGACGACCCCGTATCAATAGTCGACAGAATTAATCTAACTTCTTTATCGATATTGCTCAGCCTTAGATGAATATTTTCACGTATATGGAGTATAAATACGGGGCTAAAAATATCTTTAATCTTGACTTTTGTCTTATACGCTCCCAACCAATCACCTGCTCGTAACGCGATCGCATATCTAATTCGGAATTCCAAATATAATTCACGTGTCACCTACTAAGTACCAATACGTAAAGATTTTATTAAATGATCGGGGCTGGAAAGACCCGTTTTCTCCGAAAAGAAGCTCCATATTGTAGTGTTGCGTAGTTTCAGAGAAAGGTATTGAGTGACAGTAAACGGTCGGCAGCGAGTAGCAACAAAAAAGTTAATAGTCGTGAGGGAGCCAAACACTTAACACGTTCGCACTGCAAACATCACCGAGATGGGTAATTTCGCTCAACGGGAAAGTCACAAGAGGGTCCACTCCTCGCACACTTCCATTTAGAAAATAAATGAGTTAATCAAAATAGAACGAGGTCTATGCGAAGAAAATAAAGTAAGACAAATAGGTGCGATTCAACGCATCGAGACCATTTTACGCATCGTTCGTCTGTTTACTTGCTCAAGCGCCGCCGCGCGTTGCCGAGGTGAGTGAGCCACGCACTACACAACACTCGCAGATCAGAGAGAACTACTGTTGACTAACTCGTTGATATATTTCCCGTAAGTGTATGAGCTAATAAAAGTATTTTCTCACGGAGATGGCAAAGGTCTTACTCGCGTTATCGCCTGGGAATAAAGTACTAACGAAACTCAAGTTGACTTTTATCAGACAATCGAGTTATACACTGAAGTCAGGTCAAGTGCGAGACAAGTTAGGGCGCGGGGCGGTTAGTCTCCTTCCAAGGTTCATTTTTTGCAGATAATGTGAAGCGATTAAATAAGTTTAAATTGGAGCTCAACCTTTTGAATTTGATTTTATGCGATCTTAATATCGTTAGACCTAGCTTAGGTATCTATATTAGGGTATTAGAATTTAATATCAATATATAGAATATGGTTGAAGTAATTTGATGTAACATAAAGCACTATCAATCATATCGTGCGCGGCGGTGGCGGGCGGCGGCAGCGCGCGCAGTGTTCCACACCGCTGCCACTGCTGCCGACGCCGACGCCCGGAGACGATCATTCATCACACTTCGAGCTCTCTTAAGTGCTTTAGTGCACTATAATCAACTCCTTATATCGGCATTTTGTTAAGTACACTCCGCATCATCATAATTAGATACACGAGTAGCTACTCCAAATTGTTTTGATTGATGATCCCATCTGCTTTAGTCAGATCACATCCCACTCTCGATCTTGTGAACAATTTGTGCACTTCATATTTAGATAAACTCACTTTCCACTTTCATCATTTTACCTAAAACCTTTTCTCGAATGATAAATACAAAATTTAAAAAGGTTCGAAAAACTAACATAGTTCCGTTTACATATAACTTAATTTCTTACAAACGTCTAGATTAAGTAGATAAATATTAAAAGATAACTTAATTTATATTTAAATTAAAATCTGAAATTATATTACAAGTAATAAAGCTGCGGTGTGGAAAATATCCGCTGCCAAAGTCAATCACATGAATTTTTATTAACATAAAGATTTTTCGTTACGAGCCGAACTGACGGTCGTTAAAACTCTTATCCATAATCATGCGAGATAGAACAAGGAAAATGTCATTCGTCATGCTTATAGAGATTAGCTAAGGGGTTCGACTCACGAGATCGTTAGTAAGTGCGAGTCGAAGAGCTCGGGCATGGAACTGATCGCACTCCGTTCCATATGTGATTGACACACATTCACCCGACTCGACGCCGACGCACCTGAAACCTAACGACCTCCCACCACTTTATACGACTCCTTATTGCTTTTTCTTCAGCAAGTATCTCATAAAAGTACGAAATATTATTTATTAGGGATCGAAGTTCGTATTCGGTTCAAACCACATTCGGCCCATGTGATTTGAACCGAATACGAACTTCGATCAAACATTCGGTAAAAATAAAAAGTTCGGCCAAATTTCGGCTGAAGTTCGGATATTTTCACAGTTTTATTTCGAAAGTGACATATGTCGAATCTTGTTTTTGCACTATAACCTGCCCTTGGTAAATTTTAAATACAAGTAAAATGAAAAATAGTGATCTATTAAAAAAAACCGCATCAAAATCCGTTGCGTAGTTTTAAAGATTTATGCATACATAGGGATATAGGGACAGAGAAAGCGACTTTGTTTTATACTATGTAAGGATAAGGATAAGGATTAAGTAACAACTAACAAACAATAAATAAATGTGTATATTTTTTTTTCTGGTTTAGTTTTATTATTTTAGACTAAACAGTTGACTTATTTTAATAGTGTCATGTAAAATTCTACATTTGAACCGAATTTCGGCCGAATGCCGAAGTTCGGTTCTAACCGCCGAAGTTCAGTTCCAACCGCCGAAGTTCGGTTCCAACCGCCGAAGTTCGGTTAAGCCGAATGTAAAACAAATTTCGGCCTATCCCTAATATTTATTAAAACATAGCCATCTCATTTAAATTCAGAAAATTACTAATTAGTTTCAAATTTAAATTATTATTTACATAGCCACATACAGCTGTTTTTCATTAATTTCGTCAGCTAGTCGCAGATCGCAGTCTGCTTTAATGTAAATATTTACACGACATTAATTAAACAGCCATCTAATAACTTACTCCCGTAACATGGAGTAAAGGAGAAACTATTAAACGCGACCACGAATGTTTAACGTGTGAGCGAAGCATTATTAAAATTAATGGCTTTATTAAAGCGGCCGCGCATCAAAATATGTAAACTATGCCGCACTATCCATATGAATGGGCGTGAGCTGCGGCAAGGAATATGACGGCGGAACCCATATTCGGAGCCGACAGCGGTCGACGGCGGCGCGACGGAGGCGTAGCATATTAGGGCCTCACATTCATCCAACCCGTCCCGAATACACGTCTTTATCAAAGACGTTATTAAACCTGCCGCCGGTAGAATACGTAACACGGTGAATCGATCTGACTAAATTACCTCAGGAACATACCTAGTCCGCAAACACTCCATATGTCCATCTCGTAAAATACTAAGCACAAAAGATGACGATACGATTTCTTTACGAACTACCGAATAGGTCAGAAGGACGTTCTGCAACGCTTTATCGTGCGAGCCATTTCTAAAGATTGAGCGGCGAAAGTGTCCATGAAAACATAATATCTCTCAAACTGCTGACAGAGCGTCGAGGTTTTATAGATTCCACGAAGTGGAAAAAATCGTTTTCTCTGTTTCAAAATTATTTTCTCACGCCTCCAAGCTACAAACAGTTCAATAACGTAGCGGCGAGCGGGCAAAGCGCAAGTTCGTTTAATTGCAATTTAGACTAAGCCCAGCGATCGCCACATAAGCTGGCAAACAGAGAGGTCGAGGGTCTGCGGGAAGACTCAGATATAGCCGCCGAACCGAGTGCACTCACTGGTATCTAGTTTCGTATAACAAATGGCGGAGCAAACCACTCAACTAAGCTAGTGCTCGCCGCACAAGAACTGTTCGCCGATGTCGACCGCCAGTAGTACCGACACTTTGACATACAACACTTTGATTGCATTATTCTATCAAAGCAATTATATCGTTTAACTTGTTCGATATTTAGGTCAAAGATTTAAGTCGAAAATTGAAATGCAATTTTTTCATAACAATACAATATTTTGTATTAGCAATTCAATCAAATCAGACACAGGTGCGAAACCATTTCATTAGTTAATGCTGAATATTGAAATTCAATACAAATTGTATGAATTAATCTGTACACGAAATATAATACGAAGTAACATATTGACACGTATGTAGTTGAATAATGAAACACTCCGATATGAAAACAATAACGGGTTAAGCTTAAAAGGATTGTATATGGTAGAGGTGACAGGTAATGGGGAAACGCATTAAGCCACCTACGAAGCTGAGCGACGCTGCGCGGCTCGTGAAGTAAAATGCACTAATGATTGCCGGAGCCACGCTCCCCGCGAACCGTAACGACCTCTCGCGATTAATGCTATTGTACAATTCCTTTGCGAATAAAACATGCACATAACCAGACACTATAATTCGAGTAAACAGCTTATCTTGCGGGACCAAGAAAATCTGAGTCTAATAATGTGGTGAATGTGAAATGTGGAAATGTGTATTTACACGCTACTCCAAAATGATTTAACATTATCAGATTACATCTCTCCTTCGTTATTCAATATCCGCGTGTACGCAATTATTGTCAATCGTGCAGATCTCCGGAAATTACATTTTTAATAACGACGTTTGGTAAATACTATTGTAATCAATAATAATTACTAATAATAATTTGCGTAGTTATGGTATTACAAAATATTCAAAAGCACGGCATGGGCAAAACGTGTCGTACGTCAGCAGTGTCTGTGCCGCGCAAGGCAATGCAGTGTCTGGTTCATATTCTTATATTTTTCTCACTAATCATAAAAGGAATTGGTCAAACGGATCCTAAGAACTATGTAAGTACTTCTGCAGAGCACACATTTAGATACTGAATCCCGGGACTTCGATATTTATCTGTATTAGCCCCGCCCGATTTGCTTGGGCGGAATTTCCAGCGACATTTACTTCAGCCTGGGGAACGGTTTACCATTAGCACATCGGCACGTATACTTGTCGGCGGTATCGTGGCTGCCGGGTTGCACCGTCGGTGCGCCGTCCCCAGGAGCTAACAGCGCTGTTCCCGACACACCTATATTTTATTTTTCTTGACAGCACATAGCCGACGGTGCGTTGACTGCGTATAAAGCAATCGAAGAGATTCCATGCCAAGAAACAAGTGTATTTTCATCAAGAGCAATATTGAGCGAGAATTTAGACGCTTCACAGAAATTCATCAATCGAGCATTTTGACGTTGACCGACATGATCATTTACCGAATTATTTCAAAGACTTTTTGGGTGTTTGGCTTCTTGCGACCTCAAAAATCGTTTGAGCTTTATTAGTTTTAGAGAAGCTTAACCTAAACAGTCACCACCGTCTTTGCTCTAGACACCATTTAATTAATAAATTAACTATCAAACTATTCTTCAGCACCTAAATAGTTGCCATCGATTAATCCAAGCGAGATGTCTACAGTTTTGGACAAAGGAATATCCGTTTTCCCAGACAATCGCTCACCTCAATGATCCGTCACTCACAGAAATCTATTCACACCTGATTACATCGTCAAATCCAATCTTCTGTATGATTTTTGTTTGTCCAAAGATTTTGGGGCTCAAATAACATGCAATTTTCATTATAAACCTAAAGCCTGGAGGGCGAGGGCGATTGAAGAAAGTAAATCGAACTCAATTTTGAATACGTTGAGAACTCCCAATTTACTTTGGTAATCTTCTACAGTCACAAAGATAGTAGGTACAATGAAGGTACAAGTGGAGCGTGAGCAGATAATTTTAATTACGCCCTGGTGTTATTATTTCAGGGTCCGTACCTAATGGAATGGGAAAAGTTTGAAGAATGTAAAGGTCCCAAACAGGTGGAGTGCGGCAAGTTTGAAATCAAAAATTCACAAAATATGTCGGACGTAGTATTCCTGCTGGACTTTCCGAGGGATTGCCCGGCTACCTCGGTAGGTATTTTAATTAAAATTTAACAAAAAAAAAACTATTGCTACATATTTCAGCAACTAATTTTCATTTTAAACAGGCTAAAATTGTGGTTAGTACAAGAAGCAACAATGTAACAAAAAAGTTGTGGAACTATGCACTGAACAAACCCTGCGAACATTTTGTGTTGGGTCCCATTCTTGTTGATTCGTTCAATTTGACTAAGAATTGCAAAGTTAACAAGGTAAGATTTTCAGATAAGTATCAACTAATTTCGGAGAGCTGTCGTTAACATAAAATTAAACGTGATTTTATACACAGGGTCGCTACGAGGTACATCTCGACTTTGTAGCGAAAGCTAAGATGTTTTTGGGGACGAGTTTTTTTTACGGCGATTACGCATTCAAGACCATGTCTTATAACAAGGTAAACAACTTTTTCTGTGTATACACCATGCTGAACATCAAAAAACCTGCTTAAAATTAAAAGATCTTTTCCAGCAAAAGTTTTATTATTTTAAAATATCACGTCGGTACCAAAACGTTTGTGTTAGAGGTACATAGCTCTACATACACATTATACCCTGCACCAGTTCGATTATGACGAGACCTACTTGCATACGCTGGGGACGTCTAGAATATTTGATAGAAAAATCGGCGCCATTTATCCGCATTACTGCGTTCAGGAAATAATACTGCAGTTCAGTTTTATCATCAAATAATAAACGTATATCTCAAGTCTAAAACGTATTAATTGGATAGCCCGCTTCAGAAGTTGGGCGTCGTTTTTATCAAAGTGGCATAATTATCGTGTTTCATTTAGGGCACCACAGGCCCGAGCCCCGCGTCTGAGTTAATAACCATATAATATAGTCGGCGGGCGGATAGACGCGTAATATAACTAATTTCCGTGTCGCGATTAAAACTCGTTATAAATGGTAGTCGGGAGACCTGGAGGCTGTCACCATTACCGGCGAAAGAGGAAAAAGAGATTCACATTAAAACGCGCTGAAATTTTGCAAAATGGCAGCCGGCGTATACGACGAAAACAACCAGCGGACATATTATTTTATGAAGTTTTTATACCTCGTTTACGAAGCGCAACTCTTTGTAATAGCAGTGCGCTCTTTCAGACTAACAAACATTGTCTAGCGTATGGAACAAGTAAGTACGTACAGACTACGTACCTACTTGTTCCATATTTGGGCATCATATTAAAGAATCTCGCAAATTAAATTATGCAAATTTTCCCTCCCAGCTTTCAATAGCACCTAATTATATTCAATGACGCTCCATGATTTCTCCATGATTTACTGAAATTGCGCACACAATTATATCCTCCACCATTCACATTCATTCACAGCGAACACAATACGCCAAAGTAAATCATGTTCATTTCAACAATGAGTGGCTCGCAGATAGTTTTTAATATCGGTTAATTGATAACAGGTAATAACAGAGAACATGATCACGCCAGAGTTCACTAATTAATGAAACATTATTCATCAGACCAAATTAATTGATTTAACTTTTTCATTTACAAATAAAACTTCTTCTTACGGCCGAATAACAGTTGATGGATGTCTGAAATCTGTGCTATAAAACAAAACTCGACAAATTCATCTGTTTGTTAATTAAATAAAGGGAGCGTAGTTAATACATTTTTAATGAGCTGTAATAATTACACAACAAATTACTCGTCTTAGCAGAGCGAGATCTGCGAGTAATTCTGGTCGGTAATGGCGCGCGGTGGCACCTGGGCGCTCGCCGGCCGCGCTAGGCCCCGCTTGGGCGGTGGCCCGGCGGGCCTGTGGGTCCTGTGGCGGCGCCTCGCTAATTTCCTAAAGCACAATATAAATTACCGCCTGAAAACAATGACGACCGCGCTAAACTCGCGCTGCCCGCTTGCACCGATTAAATCGTACATTATAATGTACACGCTAAAAGGATTGTTAGCTTTATATAAATTATCTCAAAGCGACTACAACAAATCAAGTGAAGTGCTCGCTACTTTTTAAATTAAAGTAATATCTTGAAACCAAACCACTCCACGAACTCTAAATGGTGTAAGATTTACTCTTAATTCGGTTGACACAAAGGTGTAGTCAACAGGAGGATGGTAACTTAGCATAATCTCCGGACTTTCCGTCTGGGATGCTTCGATTTGTGTCGAGTCAGCCAGTTAATTATTTTCCACGGACAATGAATTGCTGAACTCCATTCATTATCTTGAAATGAATCGACAATTTTTTTTCATAAATTTTGATTTTCAGCTTATTTTGAAAAGATACAAGCCTTGTTATTTTGTCGTTTGTAGGTATAATATAGCGACATTGTTGAAATGGGGAAGTTAATCTACATTTTAAGATGAGCTTTTTGTTATAAAAAAATGTAATAACCGAATGGAAGCGAATCATTTCGCGACTAAACAAAATAGAATAAAGTACGTGCACTTATTTACAGTAAGTAGTTAGAAGTTGTGCGTCTGCATGGTTCGGATAAGTTTCCTATTCTGTTAACATTTTGGCAACACGCCTAAGCTATTTGCAAAACATATTAAACATCTCTATACGACATTAACAAATGGGCTCTCATAACATAGCGTTGGTGGGTAGGCACAGTAAAACACTATGTATCAAAGTGCTGACTTTATAGCCGCAAATGTAAGCAACACACTTACTTATTCACATCACCTAGCCGGGTACAATTGGAAACGGGAATAGGTAAAGCGTACCGACATAAAATACTATGTAGCTACGTATAGCTGCATTATAGCCAGGAATGGTGTTATTCATGTCCAGAATAAATCAGCACTACCTACTCGGCGATAATGTAGCGCATTAGCATGAGTAAGCTGAGTACACACGACGAGGAACTGCGCACGCGCAAACGTAAATCGTCAATCGAATGAATTCCGTATGAGCGTACCTATTGTATTGGAATAACCGATTGGTTGGGAACAGACCGCCTATTTAAATGCGTGACCCGTCATTAGGCACGCGGCCGGAGTGCTCCGGGATCGCTCAAGTACGAACGCGCTCGATGGCCTCGTATAATCGACCTGTTAACGTTTCGTCGTACATACTACCTAGCGTTCCCAACCCTGTTTGCCGTCATTTATTTTTACTGCTTACTAGGCGGAATTCGACGAAGGCGACACGGGCAGCGGCAGGCGATCGATCGTCGCCATCTCACGGCTATACTAAATATACGACCTGTGAGGCCATATCAAAGGCCGAATTATTCATTTTATAGCTTGCCAGCTACCATGTTTAATTGCGTTAGTAGCTCCGTCGTCGCGTAAGACAAACAGGATCAATATCGCGCCATGATATTGAGTGCGAAAATGTAATAAAGACCTCACGTCCTAAGCGAGTTACCATGTCGGATGTCAAAGCTATTTTTTGTCGGCGACGGCGACGTTTCGATAAGACTATTTCAGTGATTTGTTGCGGTTGTAGGAGTAAAGATTAAATTAGTCCCGTGCTACGTTATGTTATGTTCTTTTGTAAAAATATCTTCATGACAAACAAAATATTTCATGCTCAAGATAACCAGACGATCGATGCTTCCAGAGTAATGTTTGATCTCAAAAAGAAACGAATAAACTTATTTTTCTAGTTTTAAAACAAGTACACCTACACGTTCAATGTTCAGGACAGGTACCTAATGTGGTTATAAATTACGTTCGCTAATACTCACTCAAAATGAGGCACGGTATTGAATCCAAACTTACCTGAAAAAAGAAAAAAAAGAATGAAAACAATATCGTAAAACATTATCCTAGTTCCTACTGAAAAAATATCAATCAATAACTTCCCAAGCAAAAAATAATGAAAGCCGATTTAAAAAGAGATTAGAAACATTTTACTTTAAAACGCTGTTTGTGTTTTAATCACGCCCTAACGGCTGAATGGTTTTAGATACAATTTGGTAAAAACTCGGAATGGATTTTCAATTAAAATCGGACACTTTACAATCCGAAAAATTTACAAGCGACATATCTGTAATAAAGTCAGTATTTGTAATACGTAGACCTACGCATGAATTCGACTAAATGTAGTTAGAGATCTGGAGTAAAAGTGTATAAAAAGCCTGAACTATTTCAAGGCCCGCCTTAGATATGTAGACAGCCCGTATCCCCTTTAGTAGCAGGCTCATTGACTAGGGTCACCTTACTTCGCTTTAGAAGTTCTAACCCAAAGATATTCTTCTTCAAAACATTTGTTATTTTGTTCATACGCTAATAGGCATTATTCAATGTAAATAAGTTTCTGAGCAGACAACCACATAAGTGCTCCGAGAGCTTAAGAAGGGTTATAGAGATACGAGTCTCTTAGGGTACACAGTATTATGTTGATATTATACAAAAAATTTCAACCAACGAAAGGATTTGGTTGCTGTATCTTCTGGCCTCTCGAGAACAGCTATAAACCCTAACATAAACCTTCCTACTTATACGTACAATAGTTATATGAGAGTATACTACATAGTGCTATATAGTATGAAAGTGCAATATTATCCGGGAACTTGGGAACTCCACACAGGAGTATAACACATACTAAGGAATGTTAGTTTACGAATACCTTAGTAGATTGGCCGGCGTTGACTGCTAATACAAAGACCCGCCTTTAATAATACACTCATGGACAAAAGACCTTTAGAAAGGCAATATCATAACTTTTTCAATTAATATAAGGGTTAGTAAAAAGGAAATATTGGGGGACTTTCTTGTCCAGAATAGATAATCAAGTATCGGGATTTCGAATCTTGTTTGAGGATATTCAAGATATGTATGTGTAATAAGATGTCACAAAAGTGACACAGAAATGAATGATAAATAAGTTCAGATGTGAAGTAAAATATATTAGATATTATGGTAGAGTTCGATAACCTTGTCTTTCTTAAAGGTATGAAATTACAAACTAATCTAAAAGCCTAATAATGGAACCCGCAATCTAATCCCTAAATATAACAGCGAGAAACAATATACTTATTCAAATTCAATGATAAATAAGTTCAGATGTGAAGTAAAATATATTAGATATTATGGTAGAGTTCGATAACCTTGTCTTTCTTAAAGGTATGAAATTACAAACTAATCTAAAAGCCTAATAATGGAACCCGCAATCTAATCCCTAAATATAACAGCGAGAAACAATATACTTATTCAAATTCAAATTTCTCTTGGGCCTAAAATTA
Organism: Polia nebulosa; assembly: GCA_951329385.1. Classification (NCBI taxonomy): domain Eukaryota; kingdom Metazoa; phylum Arthropoda; class Insecta; order Lepidoptera; family Noctuidae; genus Polia; species Polia nebulosa. The sequence continues at coordinate 20,695,100 of OX589592.1, read as the reverse complement.
AAACGTCGATTTTCAAATATTCGTGTTGATAACATAATTACTAGAGGCTCTCAAAGTAAAAGGTTGTTTTAATACCTACTTCTCTTTGGTATTCAAACACTCGACGTAGCTTTTAAGTGCTTACTCTTTATTTATAGAGCTGGTATCCGAGCAAAACATGATAATAAATTATATGCGGTGAAAGCTTTTGAATCGTCGTCACCAAAAACCTAGCTTCAAATAAATGGCATTTTGTGCACAATATAATTCCCATTGTTACTAGTTTAAAACACTCGATATATTTGAAACCATTTCGTACTTCAATAGCTTTTATTCTGTCAGTCGTAATTTGTCGGTTGTAAATGAGCTTCATATATTCGTTGAAAACACGGGCGTTATTACTGGGAGACCGTTAATTACACAATTAAATTCAAGTGCAATTAGTATACTGGTTTTTTTTATCGAGTTACAGTTTGTGCATTAAAAATAATGACAGATTTTATTCCCATAACTAACTGAAAAACTGGTCGGAAAAAAATACAGTCACTACAGCTGTCCCAGTCTTTTTATCTAAATCGGTATGGTAGCGTTGGGATCGTCCAGCTTCCTCGAAAACTCACATAAAATAAATTCCCGATAGAATTGTGCCTATATAACCAAAACAGAGACCGGGAATAAAAAAGAAAACGGAAACAAGTACGAAAACCCTCATTCCATCACAAATAGATCCGAGTTCAATGCCAAACAATATCTCTGCGGGACAGTCATAACACGCGGCCTCGGAACACTTACCTACATTATAGCTGACAGTTTGAAAATAATAAAATATCGCCAAGGAACAACACGGACCTAATAAAGGCGATAATCTAGGAGGAAGATGGAGCTAAAAACCATCTTCTTTTGCTAGATGGAAGCATAATCCGCAATGTCGCGCTAAGCCCCGGATGGCCCCTAATGATTCGCCGCGCAAAGATAATCGGAATTGCCTAAGAAAATAACCGTTGCGACGCAATTGCAGCGGACTCTATATAAATGCAATACCGCAATCGATTTTTTTATCCGTTCAAATAATCGTTTCCCAGCGTAGCTTCGATATAGCTTAGGTGCAGCGATGCGACAAAAGCTCCTAAGCGTTTTATTCTGTCGGTAAAGACTCTACGCACATCTCTAGGCAATTAGGTAATTATTTATGACCATAAATAAAATTGTAGTGAGGGCTTAAGGGGAAATCCCTGCGTAATAGCGAGTAAGTAAGCCACCTGAGTGCAGAATTCTGGTAAAAACTTGCGTGTAAATCACTCCTTTATACAAACAATAAGGAAAGAAAATCTAAGCCTCGACAGTTACGCATGTGGTTACGCAAAATAACCAAATGCGATGTCGCAAAAATACAGCGACGAAACTGTACAAAAACAGAACTAAGCTTGTCCACAAAAAAGTGAAAGATGAGTGGAAAGATAGAATGGAACACGATTGTTTTGACTCCAAGTCATGTTGGAAATGAAACAAAACAGTTCCATCCGCTGAGCATCGCACAATATTCGAAAAAGCAACGTTCAAAATGGATACGATTTTGTTCAAAGATGGCCTGGCAACTTATCAACAGTTACGCATCATTTTGGATATTCACTTCGCTATTGGCTTGACGACACAAAGCCACAGCAAGCACGAGCTTATATAAAACAGAATTTTACTAAAAACTTGCAAAGCGTGGCTCTGTATAAAAGTTGGTTCTTTATATGGAACAACGCTTCTTTGTAATTAGTCCACCCTGGCAACAGAGCTGAATAACGCCGCGCAAAATAAGAAAAAAATAAAACATTAATCACTTACATACGGTACAATAACGATAAATATCACTCCACTTTACCCAAAGCTTTTACTATCCGACATTACGAGAAGAAAAATCTTTAATAAACGAAACAATGCCACACGTCACACAAACGTTTCGAATATTGCTTTTTAGACACATATGAAGGTATTTTAGATGTGAAGAAAAAACATTGACGCAAGAACAATGTCAATATAAGAGGAAGCGATTTGTAGCAATCTCAGGGTACAACACTTTACGTCAGGCGCCGTCAGTCACGCCGCTTGTTCCCTGAAACGTTCAGTAACACGAGTTCCCCTTTGTTGATATTCATTGTTGAGAATTGTATTTAAGAAATATATCAAATTGTGTGGGTTAGCAGACAGCTTAAGTTGCTACTACATTTGCGTTTAACCTATTCATAAATGACAGAAAGGAGCGTAAACGCAAACGCTGCATCTTTTTTGTGTGGCTATCCAAATGGATGTCCACTTTCTTTCACCTGAGGAAAATGAAGCGAATGTTTGCTCACGATAACCTTGTTAAGACAATAAGCAAGTCGTTTCCTAAATTTCGACTATGTTCAAAGCATCGACCGGAAACGGAGGAACAAATACCACGTACAAAACTTTGAAGGTGCTAGAATGAAGTGAAGTAAATTCTCTGCTAGATTCGTTTAAAAGGATTACTATCAAGTTTATAAGAGCCTAAGCACATTCTACTCGTCATGGTATTACACGCTTGGCACCAAATAAGCTACGTGTCTCCTATAAACAATATGTACGTGTTTCGTTCGAGTTTTCATTTTAAGCGGAAAGAGCTCTGCGATCGCAGCACACCTGGAATTGATCCCGGCGTGAGCTCCCTTCGAGGTGCACCAACAAAGTAACCAGATTAAAGAGTGCAACTGTGTATAAACTGCCACATGTTGCGAGACATTTTCTGTGAAAACCGATTAACTCACTGAATAACCAGATTATCTCAGCAATGTATAGTCAGGGAAATACGTTATTTAGTAGGTTGACACTCTACGTAAACTTGACGTATTATAGCCATTTCCTACGAGTGTCAAAGAATGACAGTTGTGATTTGGATCTGGGTAGAATTTAGGTAAGCATTTTAAGGATGATTCACGTTATACCGTGTCGCGAGCGGGCCGTGCTCCGGCCGGGGCACGTCCACCGTGCGTCGGCTGGGCCAGTCATTTATGCTGCACCGGGCTGTCACCGTGTCGAGACTAGGCCGTGCCCCGGCCGGGCCACGGCCAAGCATGAATCACATCATACAAAAAGTATACTATAGATGTTTGACCGTGTCCCGGCCGGGGCACGGCCAGGTCCGACGCACACCTTTATGTTACAACGTGTCGGGGCCGGTCCGAGCCCCGGCCGGGAAACAATACCCACCGACATTTAAACGTCGTGCCCCGTCCGGGGCCCGGCCGGGCCACATTCAAGCATGGATCACTTCATACAAAAGTATACTAAAGATGTTTGACCGTGTCCCGGCCGGGCCAGTCATTTATACTACACCGGCCTGTTTGCGTGTATTCTGGCAGCGCACGACGGGGGCACGGCCGGGGCACGACCGGGCCCGGCGCACACTTTCTTGTTACAACGTGTCGGGGCCGGGCCGAGCCGGAGTCAGGAAATAATAATAACACGGCCGGGGCACAGCCGGGCCACGGTCAAGCATGAATTACTTCATACAAAAAGTATACTATAGATGTTTGACAGTGTCCCAGCCGGGGCACGGCTCGGTCGGGACACAGTGTAACGAAGCTCAACAATTTTCTCAGACGACAGAAGTCGCGCAATACAATTCGCTTATTTTCCCATTCAAAACAAAAGTAAAATCATTTTATAAATAGAATAAAAGTTCAGAAAAACAGCATGGAATAAAGTTATATCATTTCCCCCAAGTCATTGTTGGGTAGTCACGCGCACATTAGCCGCGCTCCACACCTGTCGACGGCACTTGCCGCGAGGGACCTCGCCACTAACTATTTCTTTGTGTTTCTCCCTGCAACAACTTTATTTTATTCTTCTCCAGGCACCAATAGAGCAAAACGAATCTCATCTGTCTGAAACCGCTTACTTATAAGAAATTTATACTTAATTTTATCAACGAATATTTGAGCTGTAAAAACTAAGCTGCAAATAACAAAATATTTTTTGTAGATCACTAACATTCGTGTCAAGCTCCATAAAAAGTAACATTGATTTTTTCCTAAACATCAAAGATATTTTTTGTTGGAGACTATTTTTTTGCATTTTTATGTCCAAACGGAGAAACGTTCTCATATGAGCGTTCGACGCCAGCACACGGCATAATTTATCATGATTGATTCGTTCACCTTCGTGTGCTTGTGCCCCAGAGACTCTCGCTTTGATTTATCACATATCTATAAATTACCACTTACACTGTGTACCTATTTATCATCTGGACGCCTACGTATAAATCACCTTTAACCTGACCTGCCTTTGGGCACGACAACAACTATTTTCATATGTTTTAATAACTATTCTTCTGAGTTGTTTATCTATGATGTTTTCCCGCGCAACGCCAAACTTGCACGGAAGAGTTTCAGACATGTTCGCGTTCTGAGAATGGAGTGAAGAACAAAACATGTTACCGGCTGCTCCGCGGCGGCATGTGTGTGTACATTACATCGCTTTTTTTGAAGTGAGCATTTTTATGAAGTAGTATTTCTTTATACAAAATGCAGCTTGAAGAAAGAGAAAACATACATCATGACACATTATAAGAGCTACGAGTATGTAACTTTACTTTAGATTTAAAGTTTTAAAGCTCCGAGTCGAACCTTAGTAACAAATAAATAGAAATTTTGTTAACATAAACCTAGGTAGGTACTATATAGATATTTAGATAAGTAAATTAAAGATAAGATAAGAATTAGGTACCTATCTGTATTTTTACATAAATCCTGTAAATTTTAGAGCCTTTTGCACAAATAAGGTACGTTTTACGACCGGCGCATAAAATCCGTACAAGGGCTATTCAATCGGAAACAAAATTAAATGCAACAGCCACGGACATAAACCGCGTAACTACTAGATAGGATTAAACAGATTTAAGAATCATACCACGACTTAGTTTACTCACACAGAACTGTAAAGACAGAGCAGAAAATTCAGCAATTTAGTTGCGCAATTCTTACACAAACCGCTCATATTTTACATGTTCAAGCGCTTTGAGTCTGTGAGGAGCTTAGAATTATATCAGCAGCTCCGCGGAGTCACGCCCGACGTATGTAAGCCTCTACACATTCTACTCAATACTAATTACGTATTCTGAAAGCAAACTTCCACTTATTTTCTAAACAGAAAGCACGTTTTAAAGACTTCAATTAATCTAACGTATCGGGGATCCACCCGATCCTAACAACCACATTACAGCGACCTATCCACTTTCGTTACCGACTTTGCTCCCTAATTCTATATTATCTACAGTAGACAAGAAGAGAGTACGTGATCCCAGTAAAGGGGAAACGTTTTAGTTGAAAATCGACCTTCATGTACACATCAAAGACCTGACCGAATTACCAAAAAGCCTCTTTCAAACAGAAATTGAAATCACTATTAAAAGTAGCGAATAAAACAAGATGACCACGAATCCTATGCTATTACATATTTACTACATGCGACATAACATGCGTAGTTACAATGTATTTTATGGTTACAGCACGATAAAACCCGTCTTGGCAACAGAAAAACGTAGAAAAAAAACATATAAATGTTCAGTATGGCGATCATATTCGTAGCAATAAGTAACCATAAAGACGGTATTTCATATAAGCGAAGTGCCTTGGTGTTACGACTTGCCGGGAACGTGAGCTGAAAGGCTTGCGAAGACAGCGTTTATTGGTACACCTGCTTACGGCGAACATTTCGACCAAGTGTTTTAAAAAGGTTGTCAAGAGCGAGAAGAGCGAACGAGAAGTTACGCTACCCGGCCAAGTACCTACACTAGTCAAATTCAGCACAGTATAAAAATAAAACGCCAGTACATACAAACATATACATAATTGAATGAACGAATGTATGAAAGTTTATTTAAGAAAATACGCTCGCTATATACAAACGCGTTACGCTATTATACCTATATCTGTGTCAGTCGAGACAGTTGACTTTTCGACTCTCTTTGTTAGTTTTTCGGCGAAAAAACATTAATCGGAAAAACATGATGTGAGTCCTTCATAGATTTTTTGCTTCGCACCGATCAAACATATGTCACAAACAGACAGACTGGCCGCCGATTCCGATTTCATTGTTCAGTCAAGTGAACACTAGAAAATTTAATAAAAGCCGACCATTTTATATTCACGTATATATAGGTGTTATATTTGATACCTAGCTAAAATAGTGCTGGCTATATTGTTCTTACTGTGTTTAAGTTCTAATTTAACAGTACTTTGTATTCTAGGAACAGTTTTGCGAAGTTCAACACAAAGAGAATAGTTCTCGAGCTAAAATATTGTACCTTTGAAATTAAATTCAAATAGGTATACGGATTTTCTGTCAAAAAAAAATGTTAGAATGAAATATATCGCACACAGTATTCACTTTGTTTGCACATGTGTGACATACAGCATTAAAGAAAAATAATATACGACATACGTATACTACGAATGTCTTATGGTTTTTCATTTGCACCACGAGCCGTCGCAGTGTTGTAGAATTTATTACAACAGCATTTAAAATTGCAACACAGTATCCCATAATAGCAATATTAAATCATAACCTATAAGCACCACAATAACTCTTTCCCTCATTCAATGTTTTGTGCGAAAATAAACAACGTATGTTTTTCTTTCACTCCAAGAGCTATTCTATTGGGTATTACAATAATATAATTTGTCTATTGGTAGTTATGGCTAGTTGGATAGCCAAAAGTATCTCAATATAAAAGTGTTTGCTATGCGAGACAGAGCGCCTAAACAAAGTATTTTTATCGTATCAAAATATTCCATGTTGTTTTTTGGTTTCGTTTTAGTTCCGTCCGTTATTACAATGTACAGCGCGGAATCTGTTGGGGCGCCGTTTTAACTTACGCCATATCAGTTTCGTAGTACATTACAATTGCACGTGAGCTGAAAATGCTAGCGAAGTGGGGAAATTGAAGACACCCCAGTTGTGTTCTATTTTAACACCTGCTGCGGTGGCGAGGAAACTGCAAATTTCAACAAAATTAACTGAAATCTTCGAAAGATGGCGAGGTGTAAAATTTTACGCTCACGATAAATTAATGAACAATTTCGCCGGCACAAACATTCCTTTTAAATTTAATTCCAACTGGTTTTGGAGATTCTTTCAACGGCCACACTGATTCAGCAGCCGGTCTGCTCTTATTTCATTCACAGGTTTTAATAATGAATCTACGAGATGTCCTTTGCAAGGGTCTTGCGTTGGCGTAGTGTGCTGCTTTATGAATGAATTGAAAAACTCGGAGTCGGTTTCATTTTAATCTTGTCTTATTAAACGACAATTTGGACTTTTTCACTTTGGCTTTTGTAAGGATGCAATGTTTGTGAGACTTATGATTATATTTGAATTGCCGCGTGTGGTGTGGAGGTTCGCACTCAAGAGAGCGGTGTGATGGTCGCGGTGGAACAATAATATCCTCGTTATCAGTATGCACACCGCCGGCGCCGCCGGCACCGCCGCCGACGCAGACCTGCGGTGCCACTTCATTAATTAGCGAAGCTAGAACTACTTCAGCTTTGCGTTTACGTTGAAGAATTTAAACATTCCCCTAATTTCACTCCAGGAAATCTCACAAACCAACTCGGGAACAAGTTGGGACGTTCATTTATAAATATATTACTGAGAAAAGTATATTTGCTAAACGGACAGTATCCGACAGACAATATGAATAATTTAAAATAATAAAGAAGGAAATGCTACTTGGGGCTGGCCGTAAAAGTTTATTAAAAATATATTTTTATCACATGCTAAAATGTAGGTAGCCTCTCTGCTATACCTACACCTAACACCTTTAAATGAAACGAGGATTCATATTTAGGCGGCAGTCGGTACGCACTGCGCACGCGGTAATTCTAGGGGATTATATTTGTATATGGTGTAATTTGAATAATAAACACATACCTATGTTTAGAAGGAGAAGCTACCTTTACGGCAAATGTATGTTCCTATAGGCACTTATAGGTATCTATTTTACTTTTGAAAATTTTCACTACATTTTACGTAGACGATCAATTTAATTAATCTGGTACTGGGTTAACTTAAGAACTCTCACCACAAGAACAACAATTTAGATACTTTTTAGAGTTCCGAAAGTCCGAATGAAAAACGGAACCCTTATAGGATCACTCGTGTGTCTGTCTGTCTGTCCGTCTGTCACAGTCAATTTTCTCCGAATCTACTGGACATTTGGTACATAAATGGTGGTGTAACAAAAATAAATGGACTTGCACTTTTGCGGTGCAAATCGTAAAATTAAAGAAAAAGTTTTCCAAACTGTACTGTGCTACATATCAAATGAAAGGACTATTATAAAGGTCCCTTTTTTTTCATAATTTTAAGTATTTATGAGAATAAATGAAAAATTTATAATAATTGAAAAAAATACAGGAGGTAGTTCTTCATTTAAAGGTTACAGGAAAATAGGAAGTGTATTGTTTACAAAAATACCTGTAAGAATATATGATTTTTTCGGAAACCTATGTGTGCGAGTCCGACTCGCTCTTGGCCTTTTTTTTCAATCAAGACTTACTTTTGGCACTTTTGTTAAAGAAAAAAGTAAAATATAACTATTAAATCTAAGTTAAGCTTCAAATTATGGATGAACTCAGCGCACTAAACTCCAAGAATTTGCAGCGCGGTCGTTTTAACAAACTCAATTTTAAAACAATAAAAGTACTTCCGGCGAGTTTATTCTCGCGACGAACACAACACGGAAAAGTTCGCCCCAAAAGGTACAACAATAACTTTCGCCTTTCAACTTGACGAAACGCTGCATTTGTTCAAAAGTCGTATTTACTGGCGGCAACTTGTGTGTAACGGCATCTTACACCCTCCTTCACAAGCCATTACGTAGCCGCCGAGCCCCCGCAGCCCCCACAGCCCCCGCAGCCCGCTCAGCGGAGCACACTGCTGCCTGCTGGCCTCTTACAACCTCTCTCATTAACTAAGCCTTGAAAACTTCCAACATTAGCTAATTTACCCGCCGGGACCGCGGCACTGCTTTTTGGCTTCACACATACAACCTACACCCACATTAACAAACCAATACCTCATTACCGTACAATATTCGGAAAATTACAATCCCGCTCTCAATTATTCCAATATATTTCGAACTTACTATTTATTACAGCCCAGCCAAATACGTCACGCAGAGATCGGAACAGGGTTCGTTACTGTACAAATATTTAGCTATCTATAAAATATATGAATGGCATCGTTACGCTACAAAAGAGCTGTGTTTTTACTGAAGGTAGTATTATCAATCATAGCATTTCTCATGACATAAGTGGACCCTCCTCATGCGAGCTCAAAGTTCCATTACTCATGGCGCCACGCCCAATACTGATACGCTGTGCCCCAGCCGCCAGCCCCAGTACCCGGCCCAGCCAGCCTGACAATAACCAGCGAATGATACTTAGTGCCGAGCGCGGCTCAGACAAAGAAACATCAGGCGGTTTCAATGCGATAGTTTAGCGAACGAATATCTGAATTCAATCACTCAGCTGAATCAAGTTACGAGCAACTTACACTTTTTTTATTCCACTGACTAAAAGGTTATTTATATTCTAAAAGTGACTTTCTAAATTCCTAATTTATCACCTGTCTGCCTCGTTTTGAATAGGCATTTAAAACACCAATTAAAATAACGAATGGTGCCTAGAGAGCACAAACTTTAACGCTTCAAATTTTCAAGTCCGCCGCTGCTCTACAAACACCTTTTTGTAAATCTTTTGCTTAGTCAAGTTTTAAACTCACCTATCTGTATAAAACGATGCGATCAGTTCGCACAAGTTCCTTGAAACAAGTGCCCGATAACTGCGGAAAAGTTAAACCTTTTAACTTTTAAAGGATTTGCACTAAATTCGAAACAACTATTAAAGTTGGTTCGTTTGGCAGTAGTTCAAGATATTATTTATTCCACTCCAAAGACATAATACTGCTGTGCTACATATCTTGCTACGTCAGCAGTGAAAAGTGACGACATAACATTTACAAGGTAGTTTCGCCGTAAATGCAAATGTTCCGAATTAATTATTATAGTGTTTTTAATTAGAATCGTTTAGAGTATGTCTCGGCAGGCAGTATCGGGCGCTCTGCTCGGCTCGACCGCTCGTCCGCTCCGAGCGCTCGGCAAGCGATGCTCTGTTTTAATTAAACTTACGCCCGGCCGGCGATAGCTTTCTGTATTTCCCTTTTATAACCTACAAATTCAACTCGAATATTTGTGCACAATCAAAAAATCATTAGAATGTAATCAGGCGAGTAATGTACGTCACCACACGCGTTACGTTAAGAGCAGACGAGCCACGAACTTAATATACACAAACGAGATGGGGTGAAGTGATTTTTATGAGGGCCGAGGCGAGTGATTCCTGGAACTTATGGCGCCTATAAACCCGCTCGTGTCGACTTGACGATTTAGCAAAAATTTCGCTTCTCGTCCGAGTCGCCGCATCGTCTGTAGAAATCTTTCAAATTACCCGAATTCGTCTCGTGAATGGCTGTAACTGTAAACGACAAGGAAAATTGTAGAAACGTTCTGATATTACAAATACAATGACATAACGAGCCTGCAATAACTTTGGCGTTTCGAACAATTTACCTTCAATTAAATTTGTAGAATCAGTATTTATAGTAATGAATTAATTAAAATTGTAAATCGTTTCCTGTAATGGTGCAATTGGTAAATGAGTCATGATAGAGCCTTATTAATTTTGCTTCCAAATAACAACTCAAACAAGGGTACAAAAAGCGAAAAACTCAGTAGAAACGATGTCAACAACTCGGATCCGTAACGTCTACTTTACAGCGTATTTCCAGCTAATTACAACTCAAATGCAATCAGAGCGTAGCAGTCGGCAGTCGGCACAGATTGTTTAGTAAAGAGCAATATTTAATAGAAGCTGACAGTAATCCTCGGCAGGCAGTGCACTCGGGCGCGTCCTCATCACGAATTCCCGAGGGCGCAACGTTAAATGTAGGCCACCAAGTTCCCGCCGCCCGCCAAGCGGAATATTGCTTTGTCACTTGGCGACATCGCACAGCTTCTCTAAGCCCAAGTAATTGGAAATAGTTGAAATAGACGACTTATAGCAACAAAGCTCCGCCCAGCGCCGGCACTGCCTCCAACATCTCAGTCCGGAGTCGCATTGTCGCCACTAACTCCGCGGAGGCAATTTATGTCTCCGTGATGTTACGCCCAAACTAACGAGGCGTCCTCTTCCACGAAAAAACTTTTCCAACAAAAACACTGGCTTTATTTAATTAAGACTCTAGATTCTTAATTCCAAATATACCTAACAGTAAACAAACAATCAGGAAGTCTAATTAAAACAGTCGCATAAATAAACGATAACAGTCACCTAGGGAACTAGGGGTCGAATGAAAACACCGCAAAACACGGACCAAGGAGACCCAACCGGGTTAAAAAATAAAATTTGATGGTGGTTGGTTTGTTCGTTTAAAAAATAAAACTTTATATAGATCGTAACATAGCAGCTTTTCTGAATAAGGTAAAGGTTTAAAAATGTGTCGAATCGAATTGGCAAATAATAAAATACTTTCTTAAAATATTCAGTAAAATAAAATTGAATGTACTGGAAGACGTTCTTGGGCAAGTTATCTACTTTTTACAATGTCCTAAGAACTTACTCAGCTTTAGTGATGTCACCCACAAAACTAGATGAACTAAAAATGTTGTAAATGTGGTTCATAAATGATTTGCTGAGATAAGAAAATCAACTGGATACATCAAAGAACGTAGACAAGAACAAGACTTGCATATAAAGTTAAATCTAGGTACCGAAGCTTGGTGTTACCACTGCGCGGATCGCCCAGAGGATATGGTGGAGCATACGGTGGAGGTCTGCCCCGCTTGGGCGGAGCGCCGCCGTGTCCTCGTGGATGCGATAGGTGGCGGCGACCTCTCGCGCCCGGCTTTGGTTTAGGCCATGGTACGGAGCGAGAGGGAATGGGAGGCAGTCTCCGCCTTCTGCGAAGCAGATTACTGCTCGTGAAGACGGAGGCGGGACGCGTGAGGGAAGCTCAACGGAGTGGCCCTCACGGCCACGGCCGGTACCACCGCAGGAGAGGTACTGGGCTTACTGGGCGTAGGACGTCGCGAGACGATTTCCGGCCACCGTAGACCCGGGCCTGCGGGCGGCGAGCAGTGGGTAGCTCGCCGTCCGATCAGCACCAGGCCCGTGAGTCGACGGCGCGTAGTGTTCCACGCGCGCCTCAAAGAGATGTTGCCAGCCACCACTGACGGGGTTCATTTCGTGGCCGGTGCCTGCATGCCTAGGGGTAGCAGATAAATTCTGAAAATGAGTTACCGCGCCCCTGGGCACTCAGGCAGGGAAGGAACAGGGGTGGGTTTTAGTCAGTAAGAGTCTGACACGCCATCCCGCTCCACCCAGAGCGGGAGAAGTCATTGGATGATTTCCCACCCCACAAAAAAAAAAAAAAAAAAACACTTCTATACGTGTTTATTATGTCAGCTTTGAAGTTATCTCGGGATATGTTAATGACATTATCCTATGATTATCATGTATTGCATAATAATGAGATTAGGATCATAATATCAAGTGTCTGGTGTTGATTGATACCAGGCTTACGAGTACGCCGCAACCAACCAATTAACCATGAGCTAAAACTGAGTACCTACCTAATTACATTTCGACGCGTACTTACGTTATATTTCAGTATCTATGAACACAGGCTTCGGCTAATTGATTTATTGGCAAAAGCTAGATATTTTCCAGTTAAGTCGACTTCGCCTATTATTCTCGGTACACATGGGGCCTTGTTTAACAAGTGTTCCATAGCTGCATTAAGTATCAAAAGGCAAAAGCAGCCTAAGGCTGCATAATACCCACAATATGCGGTTGCCTGGCCTGACAAGCGAGCCTAGGACCCCACGCTCGACTGCCACCAGACCAAAGATGCAGTAGTTAATAGACTATTCTAGACTATCTCCAGGCTTCCGAGCGTTGGAGCTCGGCAATCAATATTAATGCAATAGTAGCGCCGGTAATATGTTTAATGCTCAGCTCTTGTTTGATATAGCGGCTGCATATTACGTACTCACTACAGTGCTTAAGATCTAAGCAACTGAAGCCATTACTGGAGCTACAGGATTACAGCTAAGACGCACCGAAATCGCTGTTAAAACGCGTATAAGCCTTTGTATCACTCGTAAATTTAATCAAGATTTTCTTCCTCTTAAGACGTTACATACTTTTGCTAATAAACGGCAAAGTGACGCCAATTTAGTACGACATCGTTATTCCAAACACCGAACACGTTTTAGCTAAATGCACCCCGAAAGGCCCGCTGAAAATTGCTATTCTGACTACCCGCACTGAAGGATAATATGGAAATACACGTTTACAGCAGTATCGACATTTTCGACTACGACAACGCCTATTATGCGTGACAAAATTGATCATGACTTTTGACCACGAGTGCGCCGTTCAACCAAATTAGAATCGTCTCCATTTAGATTTGCATACTTAAATCCTATTATATATACAGGATTTGTGCTTTTCACTTCCAGCAAAAATAATAAGCAAAGCTTTTGTGTATTACATTTAGTTTTCCGAGACCGAATGACCTACGCAGATTTTAATTCAGTCTGACTGTCGACGTACAGAAAAAAAAACATAACAGAAGTTGTTTAGTGTCCCAGTAAATAAATACAAGCAGCTTCAAGTGTAATGCCGTACCATTAATCACAAACGATTGTAAGTGCGTGCCTACTGTAGTACCTACTATATTCTAATATAAAAGTTATTACAGAACGCTTTGACTGTAAATAAAGTGGACGGACAAAGCCGCAACAAAAATATTTGAACAAAATAAATGTATGAAAACACATAAACTTGCTGAGTGTACCATAGTATTTTTTATTAACGGATTTATTTACGTACTTCAACCTTCTACTCTTAGGAATAAAATATAAAGGTACAAACCGTAAAAAATATTTTGGTCGACGCCAGATAAACATAAATAAAAAAAATACGAACTATGTTTCAAACATTCAAAAGTTTCACGCGAGCCATCAATCGTTATTCTGGTATCAAAGTGATTTAGAGAAATGAAAGAGCGATATTTTTGTGATATTTACGTAGGATATAAAAACTGACATGAGTTCATACAACCGAAAATAAAATAATTTGCGGCAAAAAGTGGATGCTGCAAGTTGTTCATTATTAATTGGTTGTAATACAGTGAGATGAGAAAATCCTTATGTTAGAACCACGTGGTCGCTGGCTGATCAGTATGCTTGTCACGCGTGTGGATACCGCGCCACGTCTCACCACCACCAGCTGCAATATGCTGAAATTGGTACGTGGCCCGGAGACACAATATTCTAGCCCCTACCTAAATATCGACCTCACGTTTTATCATTAATGATAATATAATCCATCTCACATTTCAGCAGTTACAACACGCACTATTTCAGTGAGCATAAATACCACGAATTAGTATTCAGAGCGTGCGAACTAACACAACGCTGCGATTGAACGCCGGTTACTCTAACATTTATTGCATCGCATGAATTCTATAACGGATTATAGAGGTAATAGTAGAACCTAAAGCTAGCTATTGTCTCCGCGAGACGGCGATAGGGATGAGTAGCTTAACCGGATTATGGCCCCGGGCGGCGCCTGATTATTCTCCTGCTTGATTTACGATGACGCGATACGGGAACACGACGCCGACCTCCTTACTGAATAGACGGAGTATACTTAAAATGGACAATATATCGTGAGCCACGTGTCTATACAATCAATTTCCTACGAATCCCGGTGACAGAGACAGGGCAACATTGTGAAATATGAGACCCACGTGTCAGTAGCGAGAAGGGTTTGACCTCCACTACGCAACACTACAAAGTGCGCACATCGGGCAGTCCACGAAGTTTCCACATTACGTATATTTACAAGAGAGAAAAAGACATTTAAATGCGGGTCGTGGCTGTGATTAGCCCAAGGACCGGATCGCCTGCCACCCTGCGACCCTACATCTGCGCACGTGAATTGAACGATTCCTTCAGCTGCCGACGCTTTCTTAGTATGTGCCTTTTTCTAAGTCGTTTAGGATAATAAAATAACTTCCGAGGGCCCTTACCTCGATATAGGCTGGGGATCCATTTCAAATCTACATAATGCTTTATGCTACATGGTCGGCTGACAGGTAGATTCATGATACGTTTCAAGCCATAAACGCTTACGCATTTATCGCATATGCGTTGTTAAGTCGACGCCATTAATATCTGCCATGCCCGAATAAAGTTTAAAGAGCCTATATTTTTATGACGTTGACCCGCGTTCACATATAAATTTTTGATACTGTAATATCCTGTCAACCTTTCGCCTCAAGTTCATAGAAGGTAGCATATTTGTGCTTCATTTGTAAGTCATGTCTTTGTAACCCTTTTGGGTCCGGGACAAAGAGACAATCTTCTCATACAATGTTCTTAAAGGACAGTATCGACCACTCCAACTTTGGGACCGCGGTTAATTATAGGTATATCAAACATTTACACACGAGTAACGCACATATGTACTTGACATACACGTGTAATGTAGATGATGAAATTTTGGATCATTATTAGCTTTATGTTTAATTATTCAAATTCTAACAGGACTATTTGTAACTATATATTATACTGCTAATATTGAAATAGCATTTTTGGTCACATCTCTAAAGATGTCATGCTATACAGATTTAATTTCCGTCTATATTAAGTGTTTTTGACTTCGAAAAGTAAAAACAGTAGCCCTAGATAAATAAACGTAATATTGAGGAGTAAACTGTTTTCCTTCTGTAAATAATCGCCTTTAAGACCGTTGACCGGTGCTTCAGATCAACAAATTATTTTACTTTTTCCGGAACCACAAAAAAATATTCTTTCTCTTTGCGCTTAAAATAAATCGAGATAGCTGCCTTCGTCTCATTATAATCCTTAAACTTTTTCCCCTCGGTTTGTCAGAATAAATAAAAATCGTTTTGGGTAAATCCGTAGAAAAACCAGACGCTTTATTTGTGTGTGTTTTTGAGTCTTTTTTCGTCGTGATGTTTGTCTAGCAGAGTTTAGAAAAAGACGGTTTTTAAGAACTGCTCTGGAATATCCGACTAGGGCATTTGGCATTTTGAAAATAGTAATTGATCCCATTTTAAGTATAAACTTGACAGGCAAGACCGCTGCAAAACAAAGCGTATGTAAGCCGACATGTCGATTCGCTACAGCCAATAGCCGTTCGTTTTTCGAACGTCCATTTTGGAATTCATTTAAAATGCAACATTTCCAGTATATCTATCGTCGCAGTCCCCCGAGTGATCATCTCGCAACGCCCGGCTACGATTGAAAACATCGTGCCACTTGTAAATCATGGTTTTAACAGGGATCTTTCGACGTAAATGAGCCCATTTCATTTATTAAAATGAAAAGCTTGGCTAGTATTATATCGGCTTAATTATAGCAGTGGTGACAATTTCTTTTTTTGGATTTGACTTCCGCTAAAAATCTACATAAAATATTAGGATACCTTTGCGTAACTCCAGTCTCAGTACCTATTACTGATACCACTCTCCAGGCCACAAGCTTTATTTGGATTTATTCTCGTAGGCACCCTAATTGTACCCAATTCCGCTCTTATAAACTTCAATTTAATATAGGGCAACGATATTACCTACGCTCCAAGTAATGAGTCATTATTTAATAATGAAAAACATACCTGAGTTGGGTTGGTTGTCGGAGTTGGGCCGCGCCGAGGGTGCTCCGTCCCGAGCCTCCACCTCCAGGGCGTAGGCCCCCTGCTTCTCTCTGTCGAACACCACCTTCGTGAAGATCTCTCCCGTCTGCATGCTGATCTCGAAGAAGTCCTTCCCCTCGTTCCGCGGAGAATCAACAATGTAGTAGTATACCTAAAAAGAACAAGTGATTTATTCATAAAGTCCGAAACACGTTCCACATATCTTAAGACTTCCGGGTCCTTTGTTTACATCCACAAACAGAAGTAGCGAACCCTTCATAAAAACACGTACGGACAGTCAAATTCGAAAATCCTTTCTGCATGCGTCCGTAATAAAACGTAGCCCTGGCATGTCACAAACTGATGTTATAAGTAGTAATATTACACACGGGGTTATGACGAATCCCATTCACGAAATTACAGTTAACTTTGTGTAATGTGGCGTTTCAATATCCGTGAATGTAATATAACTGTCCCTCAAGGGATTCTACAGAACTCGCTGTCATGTCACGTCAAAGGGTTAAACCAAAAATTATTGTAAAAAAAAATCGAGTTTTTTTTACGGATTCTCCGAATATACCATGTACCTTGGTATCAAAAGTGTCACTCTCTCATCATAGATTTCGTTGGCAGCGATGCCTGCTACCATTATATTTGACACGCGTCCAATTAGATTCTCTAACTTTTTCACGAAAAAAATACAGGTAAAAACGATATGAAACGTAGAAAATAATAGCGGAAACGCGTGTTGATTTCAATATGATTTCAAACGAAAAATTGTTTGGAAAACTCTGACAGCTAAAGTCTTTTAGGAAAATGAAATGAAAATGTTTTACACCGTTTTAATATTCGCGCAGGTCTCTGTTACATTAGTTAGTAGATACTTCACTGTGTTCAAAACCGACTATAATAAACGGAATGTATCAATAAAGATGTCTTACTAACCGAGAAGTGCTTCACTAAACGCATCAGTTTAAATAATAGATAGGTTTAAGCTGGGTGCAAGGGAACTAACTGCTGAGCAAGCCGTTATGTACATACCACCTACCTACATTGTGCACTAGTGGAGTAAACTACATGTTAAACGCAGACTTTGGGTACCCTAATGACGGCTGCAATGCATGCAAGCAGCTCGAAACTATAAAGACAGGTTATTAGAATTTGAATGCCGTATTTCCAGCTAAATGCGTGTTTCTAATAAGCGAAATTGAATGTAAAGCTGGAAACTAAATATTGCATTTCAGTCAAGAACTTCGTATTTGGACTTATTTATTTATATATACTTTATTTTACACCAAGTAAATACACACATTAAGGAAAACTTAAACCAAAAAACATACAATTGACGGCCTTATCGCATTCCGCGATCTCTTCCAGGCAACCTGGAATAGACAGAGATTGCCTGGACACAAAATGGGGCTGCACTTGGTGCAAATTTATACAGTTTACATAGTACATACATACTAAATAGTTTTCTACTAATCGTACGGGAGATTTTAGTGCAGCTATACAGGGTGTAACGGAAAAGCGTGCTCATAATTTAATTGTGATTTTGTGTGTTGTGCTGTGTCTTTTGTGTGCATTAAATAAATGTTTTATCTATCTATCTAGCATATTTTAGATACTACTTAAATTCTGTCCTTGGAAATAAACAACAATCTTCAAAGAAATCATAGTCAGTTCCAAAAAAATCGTCATCCATCGTCGACTTTGTCTCTGTCACCTCTGACCTAGACTAGAGTCAAGAGCAAACCCATCTATAATATAAAATGGACTTTCCGTACAAATTTATAGTTACAGCTGATCAAAATTAGTAGAGATTCTAATTTTTTTTTTCGGAATTCACTATTACTTAAATAAAGTTGTTCATTTCTATGGGCAGACGCAGTATTTAAAATATGTCCACGCATTCCGTTGCACCTGTACATAACCGTAATTATATCTCCCCACATTGAGCGTCTCTCTGTAAGATAATAATTCTGACTCATTAAATGCCGACAAAGCTTCTGAAGGAAGTAAACATTTAATATTCAAAAGCTCTTAAAGGTTCCTATAAAAGTCCATGGTACCTAATGAATAAGACATTCTCGAGTCAGAACCTAACATAGGGACGTAGTTGGTTAAGTAAATCTTGCCGTGCTACCTTCACATCCAGGTGCTCTACAGCTGAAAGATGAAACGTCTAGAACTGTACCTCAAACTTAGGAATAACAGCCCCAACCCAATTAGCGAATCGAATAACAGAATACTTAGCAAGTTTCTAACGACCCTCATTGAAAACTAAAAATATAATTTAAGCGAACAATATTATCTCTAGATTCAGTTTCTTCCGATGGAAAACATTGTATATAGGTATCTATGGGTACGTAAATGCATCTTCAGAACCACCTAAACTTCACAGTCGGTGTTTCTAGGTTAACACTGACTTCCGAAATTACAGGTATTTTGCAGTTTTTTGTGATTGTTAGGGTTTCTTAGTCCTAAAAAGGACAAGAAAGCCTTATAGTTTCGGTCTATCCGTCCGAGGCATAGCTTAGAGACTATTAATACTTACCTAAAAGCTGCAATTTTGCACGCTTATCAGGGTGTTAAAGAAATTGCGTGCCATAGCTTAGGGGTTTTTTGGCTTCTAACCGATTGCTATTTTAAGTTAGTAGGTACTAAATTAGGTTGATCTTGCAATATTTTTTGTTTTTTTTTATGTTTCCTGGGTTCCTTTATCTTTTATATATTAATCGCCTTTGTACATTAACTGTGTAATGACTGTGTTCTTTGTTAAGATGTGTTATACCGTGTACGATATAGAATTAAGAATTAATCACGCCAAGAAAACGAAATAATAAAAATTTTAAAAAGATTTTTTTAGTGGTACCTCGTACCTACTACATGTAAAGAGGGGATGATTTTATTTTTCCTTGCCTATCCTATAGTGTGGGGTATCGTTGGATAGTTTTTACAAAATCACTGCGGCGTTGTGAAGATTACTCTTCGATTCAGTGATTCGTTTAGCGAAATGCACTTTTAAAGTGATATTTTTTGTTCGAGTCGAGAGTCCCCCACTAAAAGCTAAACTGTTGGCTTAAAAAATCTGAAAAAAATCTTGACAGTATGTTTAATGCATATTACCTATAACGAACTTTGAAAGAAAAATATCACGGCTAAGTTAACTCTGTTAGATAGTCGCCCAACTTATAAAATGCACCTTCCTACTTAGAAAATTTCGCACAAAACACAAAATCCTTACAAAAGAGAAGTTGTTACAAATTTAAAATAAATATGTGAAATCAATTAATATGTTCATAGTCATGAACATAAGCCCCCTTCCAAGTCCGAATGTTATAACGAGCGGCTACGGAACCCTATGCGAGTGGCCTGACACGCACTTGGCCGGTATTTTTACGTATAAAAATACAACCGACTTCTAAGGAAGTGCCTACCTTCCGGCTTCATCATCAGATAAGTTCGATGGTACCAGTTTCATCAGAACCATTTATTCAAATTTGTTTCGCCATAATCTCTTAACTACGAGTATCTTAATTGAGGTATATGTATGTTAATAAAGTTCCGTTGGCCATCTGTGGTCTTCTTCATCGGTTCCATTTCATCAAGTGCCATTTTCTGAATGCCATTCGCATTCTTGATGAAAATACCAAAATTGCTATATGTATGCCTACAATATTTAAGGAGTTCATAAATGATGGAGTTCTGAGGTAATAAATAAACGTAAAAATACAACCTAATTATTGTATGGCGCAATGCGACGTAAAGGGGGCGCGTAAAAAAATGACCCATCCCATCAAATGCGGTATCGTTGTTTAGAGCTCATTGAGTAGACAAATATTAATATTTTTGGTTTTAAAAAATATTGGAAGACAAAGGAATTAGAAGCCACCAATGTCAGGTTTATTAACAAAATTTTGTTATGAAGAATTTTTTTAACTTCCCATTGACCTATGAACTTGAAATTTGGTGATAATGTTTATTATTACGTATAATTTACTAAAAAATACCAATATATTGATAAATCAGATTTTTCTTGAAAATTCCCTCATTTAGTACGGAACCCTAAATTCGAGAAGTCCGAGACGCACTTGGCCAGCCCATCGCAAAATTTAAGGACCTATGTAACTTTATTTGTACTAATAACATTAGTTTTCCATTCATTAATAGACAGCGCTTGGACACGCGAAAAAAATATGTCCAAGAAAGAATTGATCAATCAATATCTAAGATAAAAGCTGATATCAGGGGCAGTGAATATTTAAAGTAAGTTATGACATCAATGACGGGCGTAGGCGGCCAGTGTTAGTACTTCTCATACCGTTCGACTTTCAACGAAACTTGACGGACAGAACATCGCCACGACACGCCACAGGACGACTGAAATAAATCGTCGCAAGTCTATTACGCCCA
Source organism: Polia nebulosa (assembly GCA_951329385.1). NCBI lineage: Eukaryota > Metazoa > Arthropoda > Insecta > Lepidoptera > Noctuidae > Polia > Polia nebulosa. The sequence continues at coordinate 20,673,912 of OX589592.1, read as the reverse complement.
CTGGCGGCCCAGACTTCTTTCCGACGACAACTTTAAGGTCTACGCCGAAACTTTACTTCACGAAGAACAATAATTATTTACTAAGTAATTAAAGTATTTAAGAGGGCTCGTAAAAACACCCTAATTTATGGGCGAACAAACAGGTTAACCGTTAACACCCATTAAGAAAGTAATTACTATTTACAATAGAGCGCAAATTATGGCAATAACAAGCAAATTTCATTTTCTTGCCATTACAACCACTTCCGCTGAAATAAATTGAGAACTCACGAAATTGGTGAATATTTACGGAGGTATTTTAAATGGCATTTAATAACGAGCAGCGGAATTCAATGCCAGATTCTCGTAGAAAATAATTTTACAGAGGATCTTCGTGCCTCGAACTTTACGTTACGATCAACAAAAGCATCATGAAATGAAAAGTAACTTTTTGTCGTAGGTATTCTTATTTTCGTGTCGATTTTGACTTAAATTTTGCCCGAACAGTACAAAGTAGCTTTGTCGTTAGCTTCGTTCAAGTCAAGTTGGAGGTGCTTGTGCATGCTGGGCAGGCAATGAGGTGATGCATGGCCTGTGAAGGGGATTCACACTGGCACTGAGGTTGGGATGGGTCAAGGATACCCCATTTCGGCAGACGTGGTTAGAAATGAAGTTTTCATGTCGAAACATTATACAATAAAAAAGACTATCCAATTTAATTTTGACTTTGTGCCTAGTTTTTGTAAATCGTAACTCAATGGTTGCGAACACAACTCACATATTTTCATATGACAGCGCAGTGCAACGGAGCTAAAAAGTATACACACACATATACTAAACGAAGGCAATGTATTTAATTATTCACGATTGCGCACCAATCCAAAGCGCAATCACAACGGGTGAAAATTGCATTTTTATTCCCAGGCGCTCACGAAAATTATAGGCACAGTAAATTGTAGCACTTGCATATTTGCACAAAAATATATAACGTGCTGAGCGGCCGCGTGTCTCTGCATGTTATGGGGGATTAATTAAAATTGTAGGTTTAAATATACAGAAATACAACGAATGCACGGCGGCAGAGCACGTGTAACAATGAATAAAGAACGACCAATCACTACAATTATAAAACAAAGTCCCCCGCCGCATCTGTCTGTTCGCGATAGACTCAAAAACTACTGAACGGATTTTCATGCAGTTTTCACCAATAGACAGATCGATTAATGAGGAAGGTTTAGGTTTATAATTTGTACCCGTGCAAAGCTGGGGCGGTATTGTTATAAGTGAACATCGACCGTAACCAGTTTTCAGGATCGGACTATTTATAGCAGAGGGCGGCCGCCAACAATAAGACGTTTTAGTATCGCATAATTGTATAACGTGAGAGGATTTATGTAGGAGATGAAACACAAAAGGCTATAAAATATAAAACATACGAAAGTAAGTATCATGAAGCTTGAATGCTGATATCAAACCGGCTTTAGTTTACATAGTACCTACATTCGACATTAAAGTTACAAGTACCGACCCGGCCTTATCGGCACTGTTAGGACGAAAGGTCAACACGGATTTTATGATACATAACAACAAGTCACGCATCAGTAAGTATGTATAATAAGCACATAAATAGCCCTTTCGTGTATTCTGTAGCGAGCGGCTTCCATTAAATGTGTCGAAAATTTGCCTTTCGTGTTCGTATTAGCAACGTGTTGAATATTGAGGACTACTCTAACAATTCCTTTTCATATATTATTTTGCTCTCGGCGTTACATTAACGCTTTAACGTGTGGCAAGTCTACGAATAATAACTGAACTTAGTCAGATTCTGTGGAAGATAACACAACAAATGGGTATTATTTCAACATCAGAATCAAAACTTCCTACAAAGACAACAAAAATGATGTTGAAAACTTGTAGAAGTTTATTAAAAGTAATTTTAGTGTTGGATTAATTCCGGGGATCGTCTACGAAAGCTAAACTACCCTATAACTAATATATTACTTGCTTCTGGTTAGGGTAGGTAGGGTAACGTTCGGAACGCTAAAGGAGAAGCTCTTCCTAAACCGATTAAACAAGCAAATTGATTACACTCTAGTCATGTTTACCTATACATAGCTTAGTAGTAGTTCCCCTTAAGTCAAAGCAATGTTGTTGATTTGAGAGCTTTGCATAACCATTTTTAACACACATGTAACTATTTAAACAAATCTTAGAAGTTAAATTTGACCCACTCAGCACATTTCAGCTTAATCAGAAACCGGGAGTTTCCGATTAAGCTGAAATTTTGCGTAAGTGCTTGTTTAGTTTGGATGACAATGCATGGTTAGCTCCACCCAGAGCGGGACGTCATTGGATGATTTCCCAACCCCCCAAAAAAAAAGGTGAGTTAAGTGACATCATTCTAGATCCCATATGGCGGCGGTCTAGTTATTTTGTATGTTTGTCCAAGAATAGTGTTATTTTAGTTTTTTAAACTACAGAACATTATTTGCTTTAATACACAGTCAGCAAAAAGGCTTTAACTAATGCAAGTAGGTAGAACATCATGATCCTAAGCCTCACTTCTCATTAATATTTAAGGAGGTACTAAATAATTTAGATGTAGACGTCGCCTAGTATCTAAGGGTAATCCTAAGCCTAGATTAGTTTTAAGAACACATGTTAAGTGATTATATAAATATAAATAAATAAATGTTTCAGCCTTCAGGACTGAAATACAGATTCTCGAGCAGAGGGACAGACATGAATGTTATTACATTGTTATAGAAGTAGGTGTAGTCCCTATGTAATGCTGAATTTAAAAGTCGGACAATACATTCAGTAACTTCTCTGTACTATTGGGAGCGTAGAGGAACTATAGATGGCGACACATAAATGTCAATGTCAAGTATATAAACAGTAAAAGTTGCTGATTTCACTCACTAGATGCCAGTCTACGTTATGCGTGCTGCATGTGCGCATGATGCGTGTGTGTATACATATATGGCACGGAAATGTTTCGAATTTACTCCACTAGATGGCACAGACTACGCCGCGCACGTTCCCTATTGATAAGCTCGCGTTTAGCGATGGTAAACGATAAAGTAGTCGATGATGGAGCACGCTTGCCTAGAAGCAACCTATTCACTATCGACATAAAAATCCTCAAATTGTACTCGTAGCTAACAGGAAACACCCGGGCCTGCGGACGGTGAGTAATGGGTAGCTCGCTGTCCGATCAGCACCAGGCCCGTGAGTCGATAGCGTGTAGTGTTTGTTCCACGCGCGCCTCTAAGAGATGTTTCCGGTGCCTGCATGCCTAGGGGTAGCAGACAAATTCATAACATATTTACCGCTCCCCTGAGCACTCAGGCAAGGAAGGAACAGGGGTGGGTTTTAGTCAGTAAGAGTCTGACACACCCCCCCACTCCACCCAGAGCGGGGAGATGTCATTGGATGATTGCCCAAAAAAAAATACTGCTAACAGGAAACAGAGACTCCGGCAGGAAATGTCTTCCCAACTCGTTTTGTGCGTATAAGTGGAACGTTTGTGCAAAATAATTTTTTTACACTAAAACAACTGTGAACCTATAAATAGCTTTGGAGTAGTGAACGAATTTGCCAAAATAATGAATAGTCTCGAAAACATTGTTGAATTTTAAATCCGAAAATGTGTTGGTTCTAGCAAAATATTCATCATCATCATCATTTCAGTCGGAAGACGTCCACTGCTGGGTATAGGTCCTAGTCCTGGTCCTGGGCGTCTCGCATCCATCGCATTCGCATATTATGTATTGTGTTATAGAAATATTTATATAAAATGTTGATGTTCAGTTTATTAATTAGCAGTACACCGCAGACTACGCCCTTTTTGAATTACGATTTTTCAGTCCATCCAAAGGTTGTCTGGTAGATATCGCTGTCAGCGATAAGACCGCCATTGTACCCACAGATTTAAGTTTATTTATACAAGTTAATTAACTGTTTTGGCGTACAACAAAGTATTATTGTATTCTATTCTGTTCTATCGGCTACCCGCAACCCTCACCAGTTCATCGATCCACCTTGTAGGAGGCCTTCCAACGCTGCGTTTTCCGGTACGCGATCGCCACTCCAGAACTCAAAATATTACAAAAATTTAATAAATTTGCAAGTATTTTCCTAATAAGTAAAACGGAAAAAATAACAATTGACTATGTAGGACCAGACTAGACTAAGTTGATTAACTTAGTCTAGTCTAGTCTAGTCCTACATAGTCAAACCAAGAATTAGTTTAGTTTATTGTTTTAGTTATAAACGAATACAATGGGTTTTAAATGAGTAAGTAATTAAATTCAACCTCAAGTCAAAGTCAGGTTAATTTCTTTTTTTTTATCACCTCACTTACTGCTTTTTTCGACGGAAAGTAGTAGATACTCGTATTTTCCAACTACGAAGTTACTGAATAATAATAAAAGTCGAACAATGTAATAAAATTAATGAAGATACGAGTATGGGTCATTAGGGCAAATTCTTGGTATGTAGCCGGACAGACCAAAGCTCTGGCTTACCATGTGGATTAAGGAGACTAATAAATCGTTTCATGTGTTCGTCCCACACTCTGATAGTTGGTACCAGGATTTTGAGAGATTTACCTTTACGAAATTAGAAACTAACTAATAAAACAGAAAAGTTGAAAGGGAACCGCTTATCTTGGTATGGTTATGTAAAGAGGAGGGATGAAACACATGAAACTAAAAGAATGATGAAAATGTGGATGGATGGAGAGGGAGAGGGATGCCAAAGAAAGTATGGATGGATTGTGTGAGGAGTGATATGAAAGAAAAGGGAGTGTGTGATAGCGTGACGGCTGACGGGACAGAATGGAAGAAAAAAAAGTGTTGCGCCGACCCCAAGTAACATGGGATAATTGCAGGAAGATGATGAGTGCCGCCAGTCTTTTGGGCACATTACCAGCCGACAGCGATGCGGAGGACATTTTTCGACGCCATATTTTAGATTAACTATGTTGAGTTACTTAAAAGTTTATATTTCCTTGTTAAAGTGTACATAATGTACTCGTAGTTACAGTTAAGAAATATTTAAATTTTCATCACATGCATATTTTTTTATAAATTTATGCATGTGATGAAAATAGGACCATAGCTAATTCATACCTAAGATTTTTGCAGTCAGACGGTACCGATACCTATATACAACTAGTGTTCTGTTACCTACCCATACTCGTATGTTTGTTTAGAATATGGATGAAGATGCATACAAATAGGTACAGACGGATTGAGTGAACTCAGTCAATATTGTTATTAATAGACAGGACAAACTGCTGCCAATGTTCCAGACGTAATCCCTTAGACGCCTTACGATCCTCACAGACGAGTTAAGGAAGATCTATCGTTATACTGGAAACCCGTGCGGAATACACCGGAATATATACCTAGGCTACAAACATGTTCCTACGAGTAAAACTAAGTTGTGTTACGATATCGGCTTGAAGGAACCTAACTATTCCAAAACACATCTTAGAAACAGCAGTTCCAATTATCAGTTAACCATGGTTTTCTTAGAGCAGTTTTGCGACTTCTAATGCAAGACTCCTTTTTACCCGACAGCGTGACGCAAGGGAGGGTAATGTGTTCATCAGCCTACATAGAGACTGCTTGAAAAGTGACTTGTTTGGAACTTTTTTGTTGTTTTTTACAGTCGGGTTTTTTGAAAATATTTAATTTTTTTAGATACCCACTAAAGTCAAACACCTAACATCTCAAAAAGACGTTTTTAGCAAATTATTTTTTAAGTACCCAATTTTAAAGAACCAAAGCGTACCTTTGTGTAAAGACTAACCTAAAGTGTGAGGTTAATGGGGTAATAAAAAGGAATTTAATGAATAAAACAAACAGCCAAATGGTTTTAGTTAATTTTAACCTTGGGAAAAGAGATAACCGCGATATTCCCCTTTCTGCCGTTTTTTGAAGTGCTTGCCCGTAGTATTGGAGACCCCTAGATACATACCTACCTATCTTGTTACGGACTAGTGCCCGACCGAAGGTTCGGTTTCGTTCAGTTTCGGCCAAGAAGTAGCCGAATATTCGGCTTGGCCGAAAGTAGCCTCTTGAGCTGAAGGAAGAGACCTAAAAACTAACTGTCTCGTTCGTCTATGTGTGTAATCATCGTTTATTAACTTATTAAGTATTTTATGAAAATTAAGGCTAAATTTTCAAATAGCTGATACTTAACTCTTTCAAGTATGTAAACATTTTTAATTTTTGTTAATTTTTCTGATACCACGTGATTTCGGTTTCGGCCGAAACTGGAAGGGAAGCCGAAAATTCTGTTACGGTGTCAGTTTCGGCTAAAAATCGTGTTTGCGGACCGTTCAAGTACCTACATAAAATTATGAGATGTGTATTAGGAGTTTAGAAGTATAAAAAAACATGCATCACATTAAATAAAATCAACAAACGTTTTTAGGGTTCCGTAGTCCTAACAAGGACAAGGAGCCCTTATAGTTTCGGTCTATCCGTCCGAGGCATAGCGTATGCTACAATTTTGCATGGGTGTATATATTAATCACGCCAAGAAAACGAAACAATATTTTTTTAGCTTCCTGTCAGCGACGAAACATAAATATCAATTATAGGTATTTAATATTTATGTTTCGTCGCTGGCAGGTTTATTAGCGACAAAACATAATGTCAAGCTTAAGTATTATGATTAAGTTTGTAAATAAGAGTTAGTCAAGTAAATACTCCGAAGTTTCTTTTACTCCGCCTAACCAAGTCACCGGCTCTTCTCAAGGTATGTATATCCGGCCAGCAAATTAATCTCTCTATACTATATTGTTGTATTTATGTGCCAACTTGAATAACAATATAATTATGTGTTATCGTCAACAACAATATGTGCGCTATCGTCAACGTAGGTACATGTAAAGTTGGGATGACTTGTTTTTTTCTCGCCTATCCTATAGTGTGGGGCCTGTGGGGTATCGTTGGATAGGTCTTTCAAAATCATTCTGGAGTTGTAAAGACAACTTTTCGATTCTGTGATTCGATTGCGAAATATTAAACTTTAAAGTAGAGATACCGCGAATAGTTATAACGAATAGTCGAATAACTCGCCATCGGTGCCGATTCTCTTATTCAATAACTAAACTAAAATTAGAGAATCGCTATCTTTTACTAAAAGGCAGTACGAGAAAAGGACGGTGATAGCTATGATCTAAGTTAGAGATGTCAAACTAGTTTACGCCTTGCGCTTTACCGTGTTTTTAGTAGACATGTTTTTACGTGTACCCTTAATTTGTATGGAGATATTAGGTCAACTATATTTGACTCCAATTTACGTCCGTCTCTTTCTTGTTTTATTAGAGAGAAAAAGATAGGAATAGCCTAAATTAAGTTTAGTTTGTGCATAACAGAATCGGCTCTATTATTATTCTATTCAACTTAAAAAAAAAAAAGAAATATGACAAATAATGTATTTGTTATCAAATAATAATATCATGCTTGTTAGTCTTAACCTGTGAGGCATTTGACATTTTTACGTATTAAAACTTTTTTTTTAAATACTTATATAGGTATACATATTTTTGGTAAAAGTCTATGGTTACTACAGACATAATTTATTTGTTACTGTAATCTAAAACGTTTCTAAGGTTATAAATAAATCATAAGTTATGAGAAAAGAAAATAATGAATTTAAAAAATCAGTCTCATGTTACTGATTTTGGGCTAACTTCTTATATTAATGATAATAATTAATACGAAGTGTGTTTTGTTTTGTTTATAATAAAAAATTAACGACGAATAACAAAAAAATTGTCGAGTAATGCCGAATACCGAATAATAGCGAGTATTCACGGCATCTGTACCCCCCAACCCCTACTAAAAACTAAACTGTTGGCTTGAAAAATCTGAAAAAAATCATGATGGTAGTTTATGTATATAACGAACTAATAAGGAAAACTATCACGGCTAAGTTAGTTCACAACACAAAATCCTTACAAAAAAAATATTTTGAATAGTCAATTTGTTACTTATTTAATAATTAAAACGGGTGTAAACATATGAAATTTTAGAAAAATAAAACCGTTACTTTCCGTAAAACCGTGAACTCAATATGTTCATTGTAATAAACATAAAGCCCCCTTCTAAGTCCGCGTGTTATAACGGGTGACTACGGATCCCTACACTGCGCGTGGCCCGACACGCACTTTGCCGGTTTTTCTTATTTCCATGACAGTGGTTATAAATACCAATCGTTCGAATTAAAAAAATGCAATGAAACGGATGTAAAATTTAAATTTTTCTCAAAATAGAAAATCAGAATGAAAATGTGTCTCGACAACACGACGCTTCAGGACACAACCCTGGGAATTTTTTGTTGCCCTCGACCCGTATTTACCAATTTCATCGTGCGCCGCAACTTCGCAAAAATATTAAAATGTCGACGAGGTGAATATGCTAGCATCCATAGAAAAAAGTTTGAACCCCGTTTACTGAATGAAAAGACTGTAATAGCTTCCCTCAGCATTGCCATGTGACAAGCAATAAGTTTTTGTTTCGTTTTTCTCGCATGACTATAGCAAATACAGCAATAAACATGTACCTCTCTCGACTAAAATAAATATTAAACGTCACAGAATTTGCGTGCGGAAGGAAAGTTGAAAACGCCCCGCACGCATGTCGCGAATTTGATCATGGCTATGATTTAACGTTGACCCTTGTTAATTATATTATTAGGTAATAGGGTAGTTTTATCATTTTCAAAAATTCAGTCATTTTTTAGGGTGCCATACCCAAAGGGTAAAATGGGACCCTATTACTAAGACTCCGCTGTCCGTCCGTCTGTCAACAGGCTGTATCTCATGAACCATGATAGTTAGACAGTTGAAATTTTCACAGACGATGTATTTCTGTTGCCGCTATAACAACAAATACTAAAAAACAGAATAAAATAATTTTTTAAGGGGGCTCTCATACAAGAAACGTGGTTTTTTGCCCTTTTTGTAGATGGTACGGAACCCTTCGTGCGCGAGTCCGACTCGCACTTGGCCGATTTTTATTATTTGAATCAAAAAGTAACTTAACATAATCCAAAATCGGAAATAGAAAGAATTTTTCAAATCTATTCAAAATTAAGTAAATTAGAAACCTTTCAAATCTTGTGGAAGAGGAAACGGTCAAGTAACAGAAAAAGGATGGACATACTGACGGTAGGATGTTACCGTCATTAGGTTATGCGCGTAGAAAAGAGATGTGACCACTCTTCCTCATACCAATATTTTAAATGCTAATTGCTGCTTCATTAGCACACTTATTATTAACACACATAAAGCAGCTTCATTTGTAACTAACGAACTATCTAACTATGTAAACAAATCTTAGAAGTTAAATTTGACCCACTTCCTGGTTTATGATTAAGCTGAAATTATGCGTAGGTACATGTTAAGGCCCTACTACCGGTCAAGTAGCGCTCTCATTGAATAAAAAATCGTAGCATAGCATATAAAATAAATATTTAAGAATCCAACGTCACGTTTATTACAAAAAGGATAAAGTAGTTTTACGTTGTTAAATAGGACTCAAAATGTTTTGTATCCAAAGTAGTAAGCAAAACTACCAAAAACGGCTGTTTTTGAAACTTTGGCTTACTACTTTAGATACGAAACATTTTTAATCTAGACGGTATGACAATGCATGGTTAGTTAAGTGACGTCATTCTAAATGCAATATGGCGGACTAGTTATTTTGTATGCATTCCCATGATATGGGTAGGTAGCTATCAAATGAAAGAATTTGCTGAGCAGAACACAAAAATAACGTGTGTTTTTTAGTTTATTTTAAACTACTGAAAATCATTTAAAACTAATTTTTATGTTGTTTTCAGAAAAAAGATTTATTTGTTATTTCATACAAATAACTTTACAAAAATAAAAACATACCCTTTTGCACATCACCTTTAACCACCTTTTATCACACCCACGGTTGGGCTATTCATAGATGTTTGAATATTTAAAGTTCAATTATATATACGTTGCTTTCTATGTAGGTTCTACACAAAGTTTGATGCGTGGCTTCAACGGCATTGCATTGTTAATATATGTTTCTGTTTTGCTGCGTTTCATTATTTAAATGGTGTGTAGAAGTTCAAGTAAAGTTTTATGGCTTTTGTTTTGTTAACCATGGCACTAATAATAGATTTCTATAGTTTAAGAAACCCACTTTATTATTTTTGTGTTCTCCTCAGCAAACCCTTTCATTTGAAACCCATTTCATGGGAATGCATTTAAAATAACAAGTCCGCCATCTTTAGGAATTCGCCATATTGGATTTAGAATGACATCACTTAGTTAACCATGCATAGTTTGGATGACAATCATCCAAACTAAACATCCACCCAAAATTTCAGCATGATCGGAAACCGGGAAGTGAGTCAAATTAAACTTTAAGATTAAACACAAACACAAAAAAACCAAACACAAATGAACCTAATATAAGTCTTAGTGTGTTAAAAACAATAGCTATCAACACAGTGTGTAATATTAAACAAAGGTCAAGAAATTGGTTTGCAAACTCCGCAGATGTTATGTTTTATTCTTTTTTAATAAGAATAGAACAAAAAACCGGCCAAGTGCGAGACCGACTCGCGTGCATAATAAAAAATATTATGCGTTGCATAATATTTTTTTATATTTTTTTTACCCATATTATATAAGTTCTATTTTTAAATATGTAAGTAAAGAACTACATTCTTAATTTTTTTCAACATTTTTGACTCAGTACTTTCTTTTCTTTATCATCAAATGGCTTCTCCCGCGGAGGGCGTGTCAGACCCTTACTGACTAAAACCCACCCCTGTTCCTTCCCTGCCTGAATCCTTTTCTATTCCTTCCCTAGGCATGCAGGCACCGGCCACGATGGGCCCCGTTAGTGGTGGCTTACACTCATCTCTTTGAGGCGCGCGTGGAACACTACGCGCCGTCGACTCACGGGCCTGGTGCTGATCGGACGGCGAGCTACCCGCTGTTCAAAGTCCGCAGGCCCGGGTAAGCAACTACAGGTCTGCTGGTTGTTTTAGTTACTTGAAATCAAGTTTTTTGTTTTTGTTTTATTTGTCATCAGTAGATCATATCAATAGGTAAGTACATCTGCGGCGTTTTACTAGCTAATTTGTTTTGGCCCTGTAGATATTTAAATGTTATGCAGGTACTTCTTAAAGCAGGATGTTGTATTTGACATAACAATGTCGGTCGACACGCGGTAGTTACCAATTGAACTTCATCAAGGAATCAAGGAAACCTGGAATTACTAGCCTAAAATTGCAAACACTCAATGAGTTAGCGCGATGGGCTCCCGTAAAGAGGTAAATCGCGATAATGCGACTATATTTTACATTCTGCATAGAACAAACGCGTCTGGCCTGTCTGCGAGAGCCATTATACGTACTCCTCTTGACAACAGTATCTCGCATTTTCATTGGTTATTTTCCAAGTTATCTTACTAAATTATTCTTACCTGATTATTCGGAAATGTTCCATCCTTGTCGATAGCGTTGACCTGCGTCACCTTGGTTCCGATGGGCTCTCCCTCCAGCACCGTCTCCTGTTCCCTCTCGGTGAAGAGAGGGATCTCATCGTTTACGTCTTCAAGCATGATGTACACCGTCGCTTCTGAAGCCAATTGTTGGGCGCCGTTGTTCTGGATAAAAACGAAGTTGTAAGTTTTTTTTTCCTTGTCCTAGAATTCATTAATAGGATGGACCCTAATCTTATTACAATCTAGCCATAAAGATAGACTAATAAGTAATTAAATTATAACATAAACTATTCAATTTTCTTTACTAAGAATGTGTCCAATAGCACTTTTCTTTTTGTCTCTATTTACAACAACGAATACACTTCACTCTTGTGTTTGTTTGGTGCTTTTGTACTTAACACTATTTGTAAATGGCTTGTAAGAAGTTGTTAGTGGAGTGGGAGATTTTCTGAAGAAGGAATGGTCACTGCAGAATCAGTAGAATTTGGGTCTGTTAAAGACGACCAGCAAAGGGAAGGCTGTTTTAAGTGTATCAATAACAAGCCTTTATTATCCTTTTCTTTATGTAGATATTAGAATGTGTTTTGCTAATATGACATTAGACGTAGGTACGATTCCAGTCATGACTAAAAAAAATACAGTTACTGAGAAAGTAGGGATTTCAGTTAAGGATCATTAAAATCTGTAAGTAATTATTTATTAATGTCATTAGGCAATCAAGAGGTACTCCGAATTGCTTCAATATAAAAATCAAATATCGATTCACCAGACCTTTAAAATAACTCTAGGGATAGACCTCGACTACTACGTAGGTACCTACTTATATCAATAAAGCAATGAAATTGAAAAAATTTAATGAACAAACTCCAATTTCACAGAATCAATTATTATGTATTACGATAACAACTAAATTGAACGTGTTTTCGATAGGTATTCGATATTACTTCCGACCACAGAATCATGTTGAAACCAAACAATAAATAGGTCCGAACGTGTGTAAACAAAACATACATTTGAATAATAATTCCGAATAATAATATAGTTTAATATCCTCAAATTCAGCGAAATGGAAAATTCAATTTAATAAGACAAAAGACCATAACCCAATTTCATGACGTCGTTATGTTTCATTATTCACACAAGGTATGGGTTTTTAATACCAAAACGTAAATATAAACGGTAAAAGCTCACCTCAACTCGGATCGTAAGATTATACTCCTTAATACTCTCATAGTCGAGTGGATGATTAACTTTTATATCGGCCCAAGTAAATCCGTTGTCGGCCCTTTGTTGTAAATAGAATGTGTGGAATTTGTTAGTCTGTGCCGTGGAGCCGGGCATCAGCCGGTAAAACACGGTCGGGTTGTTCTCAATACCCGAACTGAAAATAGACAACAAGTTATAACAACAGTTTCTTAGATCACAATCAATAAATCATAGGCACGGAACAAAAACCACTACTTTATGCACATGACGACATCAAATATTGAAAATGTTTTATTATTGATTTTAAATAAAAACTAAACAATGAATGCTTTAAAGGGACAAATGTTAAAGACTATTTCTTTTACTGAACTAGAGAACACAAAAAAATAGTAGGTAGCTAATAATTCAGGTAACTCCTTTACAGTTTGGTAAATCAGAATTTTCTCAAAGTAATACTGGTTAACGGTAGAATAGATACCTAAACTCCGTAACTAACTTTTCATTCGATGAGTTGCTAAATAGTTTAAAAGCCGGGCCTGCCTCCAAATTGTTTGGATAGGTACCTTAAAGATTGCTAGAATGTTATGTTTTGCATAGACTCCATGGACACTCTTTTAAACCATGTTGTCTATTACAAATCTGGTTACATAAACCATGTTGTTTCTACCAACTTTCGTTTCTTAAACCGTGTTGAATTTTGTGAAAGATTTCTATAGAAAAGAGATATAGAAGAGAGATGTTTCGCCAACCCCAAATAAATTGGTAAGGGCAAGAGAATTATAGTTATAATGATATTCTTCTACGATGCTCATTTGTTCAATTTGATATTCCTTGTTCAATTGCAAAAAACTAAATCAGACTAATTAACCGATGAACCATTCGGGGTAAATAGGCGACGTGCATTACTAGAGCTACTCAAAGTAAACATTCACATCGTTAATTTTTTTCAGTTTACGTCAAACCTTTAACAAAAGGTATTAATTCACACTAATTGATTGAAAGCATGATAAACCTGAACAATATTCGAACTACACGATATTGTTCATAAAAGAGCAACTACACATATTGTTTCCGACTCTGTATTTAACAAAATTGAAACCTATTTTAACGAAGCGTGCTAAACTGAATTCCGTGCTCATATCTAATTTATTAAAACGAGGCACAATTGTGCTCTGTTGAACTCGGTTTGGAATGAAATCGATAGTTAACTTTATTGTTAGAGTCAACATTACTAAACTGTAAATGAATTACATATAAAGCTTCTGCACTTTTTGAGACGGTCGCAGGTTAAACGACAGTCTCAAAGGTAACATATAAAATGTAGAATGGCTCCCATTCATGCCTCGATGCGAGGCGAGGTGCAATTTGTCATATCGCGCGTTCAATTCAAGGCGCCCGGTCGACACAGCCTCGACTTAAGGCCCTTCTCGCGGTCCAGTGGCGCCCTCATTGAATAAAAAGGCAAAAGTGCCAAAAACGGCCGTTTCTGACACTTACTACTTTGGATACGAAACATTTTGAGACCTGTTTTAACAACGTAAAAATTCTTTATCCTCTTTGTAACAAACGTGAAGTTGGATTTTTTAATATTTATTTTCTGTGCTATGCTACGATTTTTTATTCAATGAGGGCGCCACTGGACCGCGAGAAGGGCCTTAAAACGACTTTTAAAATTAGTAAGGTGAGTTAGTAATGGTTTCGTCTTCGTGTATTATAATATTGTGAGTTTGAAATGTGTGTTGTTTAGGACGAACAGATAGACCATAGAGATGTGCACCAAACTTGCCATCGACCAGCACTCTGTGATTGATGCACTGTGAAATTGAACTAATATTGCATAACAGTTACATTATATAATTTAGCCCGTGGCACAGGTGATGCACATACATTTATTTATTTGAACAAAAAGTTTTCTACCTGAGATACCTACTTACTTGAAACGTTATTATGTTTCAAAATTGTATCTACTCGTATGTTAAGTTACCTATCATCATCATTATTTTTATTAGAACCAGAACTATTTTTATGGAAACAATAATTATGAGTTTTTTCATGATTGCAATGAATTTCAGAAATAGAAAAATAACCATTAGGTACGTTGGTATTAAGTTTTATTCGGTCTAAAAATGTATCGTTATTGAGAATCAAAATTAATTAATTTAATACTTATTACTTCCAAAAATCAGAATTGATACTTTGACCTCTCCTTGAGTAGGATTTAAATTAGGCAAAATAAAGAATTTTAGCAAAAGATTATATTTCTTTGGTATTTATCATTGCTTACAGTTGAAAATGAGGTTAAAATAACTAATAAAATCAATTCCTAGGTCAACAACACCAAAAATTAAAATTGTCAAGCACTATTTTAATCCATTGAAATGAACTTCTGTCAAATAAAAAGTAAATGAATGAACAACTGCCTACAATCAATCTACCAACTAAAACATTTTAAAATATAAGGGCAAGACCTAGGCAAATGCCGTTTTTGAAACAGCACATTTCGAACTGTGATAACATTGGATTGACTTGGAATTAGAATTTCAAATAAAATATTTAAGGTACCTATCTAATCTTTTTTTTAATTAGTTAAGTATTCATTTGTCTTTTGTTTTTCTGTTATATCGCATTATTTAAAAATAAACATGAAATCTCAAAACAATGTGTGTTTTTTTTCATAATATGAGTTCCAACGTGTAAACAATGGGTTTCAAACGGCACGCAATATCAATGACGTATAGTTACTATGTACTTTCTTCTAAAGAACTAACTTGTTATTAGTTTAAAAGCTTTCGTTTTGGAGATTTTATCACGTAACCGCCCAAACGAAAGCGATTGAAACAAAAATACGTAGTAAGTATTCTGTACCATTTGAGACGCATTGTTTCTACTAGAACTCATTTTCATAAATAACACCAGTTTTCTTAGATTTCATACAAAAATGGTTATGGTTATGTGAGTGACATTAAAAAAATACAAAGAAACAAATTAATACTTACCTAACTAATTAAAAAAAAGAAATAACATGCCTTATATAGAAAGTTTATTTGAACATAATATAATTTCTAGTCAATCTGAAGTTATCACATCTCAAAGTGACATATTTTATAAAACGGCAACTTCAGTAGGTAAAGACCTAATATTTCTGAACATGCTACTTTGACTCGTACATTAATCTCAAACGAATTTTAGTTAAAACTTTGATATATTTTAATAACTCAATGCACTGATGCCTACATGCAATACGATACACAGACTTTAATATTAGATATGTACCCATTATATACCCCTCACAATATTGTTCAAAAACATCTATTTAAATAACATAAAATAAATCGAGTTTATTATACATATGATTCGTACCCGACTGCAGCGAAGCCCATAAAGAGGGTTATGTTTTAAGAAAAATAAAGCATTCTTTTTTTGCGAGGCTGATAATAGATGTTCTTGAACAATACAACACAGTGTTCCCCGTTCCACGTAAGCAGTGAGCCCTTCTAAATGCACGCTGGTGAGTCACGACAGTCCGCGTGTGTCATACGATGCATTTGATGTTCTCGGACAATGACATGTCATCGTAGTCAGACCACCAAGTGAGAGGCAAACGATACGAGACGCGCGCGGCGCACCTGCTAGCTGCACGGAGACAACCCTCCGACCTTGCGGCATCTGAATAAACCTTGTTCGTAAAAAGCACCACATCGAACAACAGTAAACAAGGTTTAAACTCATGCGACAATTCAGACGGCTCACCGTAAGAAAGTAACGTTCATCAACGCGTTCTCTTTCGTTCCAAGCACCAAAGCTCAGTTAATACCTTCGCTTCGACACTTGAAAATAAAAGCGTCGGTGCCAACGGACGACACCTTCTACGATGGAAAAGTGTCGCACCCTATGGTTCACCCGACCACTTAGCTTGTTATTACTGATACAGGAGCCCGAATATTTTCCCGGATTCTAGTACCAGCAGTAAAAAGCAAAGCGTGGCGTGCGCCTAAGGTGCGACAGCGTCGTGCAGGGCGTGCGCGCGTAGTGCACATTGCGTGCAGGTGACGGGGCTGCGTGCGGTGCCCGTGCCGAACAGTTACACGCACCTTGCTTTCACGGACACCACTTTGGCACCCACGGGCAAATTCTCTCGAATGTAGATCGGGCCGTACACCGTGTGGTCCCACACGGGGGGATTGTTCGCACGATCCACTACGTCTATCTGGACCTCCACGGTTCTGGACAAGGGCGGGAAACCCTTGTCTTGAGCCATAGCCTCCAATTTGTAAGTTTCTCGCTATCGGGGAAAGAGTCGATGGAAACAGACAAAACCACGTCGTTAGTAGTGTTAAGGAGTAGAGGTGCGGCGGGCCCGTGGGCCCGCTGCGCCTTATACCAACCTGGCTTTCACACTGGTCACTACGGTACCCACTGTGACATTCTCTTTGATGTGAACGGGGCCATACGTGGTCATGTCCCAGATGGGGGGCTTATTGTTCCTGTCTACCACGTCTAATTCAACGTCCACGTCTGCAGCGGAGGGCGGGACACCTCTGTCAGAGGCGCGCACGCGCAGTCGGTACCTGTCCCGCTACAGATACACGGGTCAGAGGTCAGCGGGGAGAAACAAAACATAACACAACTAAAATATAAACACATAAGTACTCATCGCTAACAAACAATTAAAATAATTGAAAAATAAACTGAAGTACGGTTCACTTCCACATTATTGGCTGTTTGCAAATGTTTTATTTCACAGTATAATGTGCTAAAAAAGTAGAAGCTTACACTCATCTTCTCACATTCAGTAAGCAAAAATAAAATATAGAGGAAATAGGTTCTATAAGAATAAACTTGTGTCATTACGTTCGCTCGTCGTCTGCTCCCACTCACAGCACAGGCACTGTCGTACTTACAGTAGAGATCATTCCTTACTGTTGTAGCCAATATTAGATGGTGCAAGAAATAAATCGGAAATAAAAATGTTTATCATATTTTACAAGTTTCGTCTGTACAATAAGGAGAAAGACAAACTGTACATTATAGGTATTAGGTACTTTTTACAGTAATCAAACTAAACTAATTTTAAAAATAAAAAAAATCGTAACGAAAAGCAGGCAAATGCATGCAGCTCTGCATACAAGACATGGCGGAAAGGTCAGGTTGTCATATGAATAGTTTGGTGACCTCTTAGTTACTACAACGAAACGACACTCATTGAAATGGATAATTTACAAACGATGGACGTTACGTTAAACTGTACAAATTTGGAATCGCGAACGTTGCCCCTTTCACAGAAGGAATATGTCACAACTGGCCAGATGGCCAAACTGCCTTGCGGGCAATCTGACCATCTCAAACATTAAACTAATATAATACAAATTATGTTAATAGCACTGCTGCCCTGGAAAAAATCACAATTATCATGATATCACTATTGCATAATTATGATGTTATAATGCATGAGTAGTCGTCTACAGCACAGCGATGCGCGTCCGGGGTCGAACCGGCCGGCGGGAACTATCGCTCCGCAAAATAAAATCAGATTAGTAACAAAACATGTACATAATACATAATTATAATACTGATAGGTATGTTAAAAGCGTAAGCTTCTCAAATCAATTAATCATTAATTACGATAAAAAAAAAACTTTGAAACTAGTTTGTGCGAAATATACAGAAGTGCTGTTACAGAAACTGTACATGTTTTAGAACTAAACACAGGTTCAACGGTGAAATATTTACAGCAGTATAATTCTGGTACAAGATAAGTATTATACACAAGTTGTATTCATCTGTAAGACAGTTAATGCAAGATGGTGCTGCGGAAATAAATCTTAACGAAGATTTAGTGCGGAGCCGACGCTGGCGGCAACTCAAACTAATTGTGCTGCAAGAAGAACAAGCCCCCGACGGCTGCGGGGCCCGCGGGCCCCACCCTGCCGTTCAATGGACAACTACTCCTCACAGCCAGGATTTACCCCTCTCCACAGCAATTTACAGCAGCGGTTAATTTAGAACTATTTACAGTTAAATCAACTTAAAGTAAGTGCCAATTGAATCCTAAGGCCTGTAGGTAGCACTCATCCACCAAACTTTGTAGTAAAGTTGATCCCTTTCATTCATCAATCTTATCAAATGCTCTCACCAAGTGATCAGTGTGAAATTATAAAAGGTAAAGCATACTTACGTCGAGTGGCTTCTTTAGAACAATCCAGCCCGATTCGGGCTGGATCTCAAAATACTCAATATCAGCAGGGTTATAGGGTGCGCTCAAAGTATAAATAATGGCCCCGTTATTATCGGCATCCTCGTCGGATGCGGATACTCTCAATATATTCGTGCCTATACTGGCGTCTTGTTTTACGTTCTCCACATATTTCTGCAAGACACATTATAATGATAGGTCAACAATCGCGATGGATCGATGAAATTCATGCAAACAAAAAATCTAGTGATTTCATGCAATTTTGTGCTTAATTCTACTGTTTAGTACACTATTGCTCTTACTTGTCTGTCGAAAAGTGGAGGGTTGTCGTTTACATCGGTGATCTCAACAGTGAACGAGCAGACACCTTCAAGAGAAGGTTCTCCTTGATCTGTTGCCTTTACCGTCACAGATACGAATTTTCCGTCGTCACCTTCTCTGTCGAACACTTTATTAGTAGATACTTCACCAGTTTCTTCGTCGACCGTAAATTTAGTTCCTTTCTGATTTGGTTGTTGTACTATTGAATATTTAACTTGACCATTGACGCCTTTATCTTCGTCAGTAGCATGAACTTTTATAACAGGGCTACCGTTTGGAGCACCTTCTTCTACTTTTGGAAAGTAAGTAGGACAATCTTTGAATATGGGCTTATTGTCGTTGACGTCTGTGATGAACACGACGACGACAGCTGTAGACGTGTGGATGGTAGCGTCTCCGTTGACGCAGCAGGCGCCGTCGTCCATAGCCGTCACATTAAGTTCGTATTTGTCTCTGTCGAGAGATATCGCCTTGTTGTGTAGTCGGATGACACCAGTGATTTCTTCAATAACGAATTGGCCGGAGCTGGTACCACCGCCGACAAAGCCGAACCGTACGTTGTCGCCATCTTTGTCAGAAGCGACAACTGTCGTCACGAGAGTGTTAGGCCCAGCATTTTCATCAACATTAGGAGTATACACTTGTTGTGAGAATTTCGGTTCCTCGTCATTTTTGTTCTTAGTATAAACTCTGACGGTGGCTGTTCCAGTTTTAGCTGGTTCTCCCTTGTCCTTAGCTGTTACAACAAACTCATAATAGGCGTTATTATTGTCAGCGTCCAGTTGCTTGTTGTTTGTGATTATTCCATTTGAATCCACGCTGAAATGGTCATCTGAAACAAGGTGTTGCAATTTGTTAGTAAAACGACGAATGAAGCTTTGCAGATGTTTTATATTTGCTGGAACATGTATTTTTTAACATTATAATCTTAATGATTTATGTAGGCCAACTGTTTACTGCCCATTTGAAACACTGACGAAAACAACATGAAAACAAAGACAATGTAAACCGAAAGAAAGAAAATGTAAACAGTAAATATTACAAAACAATAATGTTCTTGTTCTTGGAATATTGGGAAACGTGATACCTATTTACGTAATACGTTACTGGAGATGATCATAAATAATGAATTTCTTTTGTATTTCAAATCAAAAGTATCTCTCTATCCATAAAATCTTAAATTGTAAGTTTTTATAAATCATTATTTTTAAACCTGTGCTAAGAGGACAAAGGTCAACGACCTCAAGTTCATCTGTACTAACAGCACCATCTATTGGCTTGTAAAGGTTTCAAGAGGTTTTACTAAAACACACTAGATGGCGCTAGTAGTCGCGTCGAATGACCTTTCAAAGGGAAAAGGTAGTATTTACCTGAAACTAAATATTCAATTTCAGCGTTCTTTCCGGAGTCAGCGTCCATGGCTTTAACCTTGAGTATACTGGTGCCTAGTGGAATATCTTCGTCGACGTTGTGCGCCTGGTAGTCGGGCAGTTCAAACTTTGGCGCGTTGTCGTTCACGTCCGTCACGCGAATTGTTAGCTGTGGAAAGTTAAAAATAAAATGAGTAAACTGCGTTTCGTATAAGTCGTAATAAGTTTAAGGAATTTTAAGAAGAAAGGGAATTTATTTAAAATGCTCGTGTTTTCCTTTAATACTTTTTATTAATAGGTAGTAGACCGTATTGGTTTTTAGGTTTTTCTTCTTCTATAGACATTGCATGTATCCTAGCCTCTGAAATAATCGTACTATTTATATTCTATTCTATCAAACATCTAATCTGGTAGATAAAGAGGAAGCAAAAGGATCTTATACATACCTCAACAGAAGTAGAGAACCCTCCAGAATCTTCTGTAGCCGTTACCACCAAAGAGTACACGTGAGGTTGCCGCAGATCTTCGAAGTCCAGTTCCTTAGCCAGCTTGACGATGCCTGACGTAGGCCCAATGTTGAAGGTCCCTGCTCCCTGACCCTGCGCCTTTAGGGTGTAGCGGATCTCGCGGTCGGCGAACGACTTGGCTTTCACTGATATAATACTGGAACAGGAGAAATTAGTATTTTTAACCGACTTCAAAAATTAGGAGGTTATCAATTCGGATGATTATATTTGTTTTTTTTTTTATAACTCCGTCCTAGATTGACGGATTTGCACAATTCTTTTTTGTTTGAAAGGGGTTTATTCCGAAATGGTCCCATTTAAATTTCTTATAGATCTGATGAGTTTCGGATACAGACAACGAAACTCTTTAAAAATTGACAGCAAATCACCCACGAAGGCTTTTTTTTTTGGGTGCGATCGTATGTATATGTATTGTTAACACAATTTAATGGAGAACTACAACTAAAAAGTGGAAAATAAAAACAATTTTTTTTACTAGTTCTATTTTTTTGTAAAAACAAAAAAATAGAACCGACTTCCAAAAAAAGTGTCAAAAACGAAGACACAAAACCAGAAACACCGACTTCCAAAATTAAAGTTATTTTGCACTGGAAGTCGGTTCTATTTTTTTGTAAAAAAGTTTTTTTAGTAAGAGAAATTTTTTTTATTAGGTTCTCCATTTGTGTTTTTATCCATCTTTGCTACTCGAAGCTATAAAAACGACCTTAGTAGACACACGCCCTAGTCTCACAATCACAGCTCAATTACCTACCTAACCAATTAATCCAAAACTTAGGAAAGCCTACGTTTAGCAAAGCTGAATTTCCCATCTTTTTAAATCCATAGTTTAATTATTAACAGGCCGATTACACTATTAATTAAATAAATTCATAATAACCCGGATTGATTAAATTCACTACCGGACAGGCTGATATCGAATTCAATAGCTCAACCTGATCCACATAACAGAGCATTAATTAAACTTGCTATTACCATACAATTACCGAATAATTAAGTAATAAAATACCAAGTTTGTTTATTCCAATGAACGCGAGATGAACATCACACTGACCCAGTTTCCGTTTTTAAACGGACATATGGCCGTTAGTGGAATTTCCACAATTGAATGTGTCAACGCGATCGCTGTTGGGTTGCTATTAATTTGGGACACATCAAAGATCAACATGTTGTGTCAAGACAGAGAGAGGGGAGAAGCTCGCGTGATTATTATACGACTTCGATTAATTAGTGGAAGATTTATCTACAATCCTATCTCAAGCCAGCCAGAAATAGGGTTAAAAAATTAAATAAGTAGGAGTTACCAACTTATTCAATTTCACTTTCATTGATTATGTAGTCAATTACGTTTTATGAATAATCATTTTCATCAAATATTTTTATTCAAAATATTTAGGTATTAGTGGTTCTGTAACGATGTATTTAACCAATTATTTTTTACGCCAGAATGGCTGCACGGATCTGGATTCAATTTGGCACACAGATAGATTATAGTCTAAAGTACATAGGCAATTTATAATGGGGGAAGTACTTATTCCACGCGGGTGAAGCCACTGGCAGAAGTTAGTATGTATAATGTGTGCTAATGTGAGTTTGTTTGTTACGCTTTCATACCTTAACTAGTCGACCGGTCAACATGTAATTTTGGGGGCACAAACGTTTTCGAGGGTACAGAAAAGGACATAGGATATAAGTTTCATCCAGTCAAAAAGTACTGTCGCGAGCTAAGCAGCGGGTAAAAGCTAAAGTGACTCTGTCTGTCTGTTTGTTTGTCACCCCTTCACGTCTTAACGGCTGAACGGGTACTGGGTGGACCATGTCCTGCAATGGGACATAATATGTTACTTTTTATTCCGGGTGTGTACTCCCTTCCAGGCTGGCCTTCTACACACACTCGCAATTATATAGCAAGTTAGGTACCTAACAATATGAATATAAACTAAACAAACACTAACTCTACTAGAATAAATCATCCCAAAAAATAGGGTTGTTGATAGATACAAACTTGTACTGAATCTGTTTATTGAAACTAACAAATAAGAAGAAGGGACAAAACAGTAACCCATCCACTACAAGGTCGAGTAATCTATTACACTCAATTCACAACTTTCCGGGAAAATAAACAAACACAAGTGATTTGTTTTTGCTCTAATATGACACACTATAAATCTGAGCTTAATATTCCTTTTATTCTCTCTCATTCTTTCGTCTAGCTGGAATAATCAGAAACTCAGGAAAAAATATATAGTAAACTTTAATAGAACAGAAAAACGGGAGCTTTCTGTTTTCCCTTGCACGTTTCCAATGAAATTCATAGATACTCTCGGTTTCTTGCTAAGCTTACTAACAAATTACACATTCAACTAAACTTCACCTCCGTTCAAGAACGTTAATTTTCTTTCAGCAGAAAACTAGAAATCCGCGGAAAAAAACATTACTTTTACTGGTAAACAAGTTTTAGTTACTAGTAATCCTACCTTTGCTGTAGGTTTAAGGCTCCCCCACACATGGCAGGCGCGTTATTATCGGTCGATAATATCGCATGCGTTATTGCGATATCTGTTTTCAGTACATTTTGTATTAGGATGGTCATGTATTACACACTGCTGCGATAATAACGCCGCAATGGAAGTATAGGAAGTTATCGCAATACCGCATGCGATATTATCGACCGATAATAACGCGCCAGTGTGGGGGAGCCTTTAATCAATCAGGCCGAAACGGTTGAACGTATTTTGACGGGTTCACTATGGCATGTATTAGGATAAGAAGGAAACTTTGTTCCGTTTCAAACCATCACGCGGACGAATCCGCTGGCCAAATAATCCTGACTGATATTATAAGTAAATATTATAAGTAAATATTATAAGCAAATGCGAAGGTAAGTTTGTTTGTTTTACCTTTTCACGCCTAAACCGATCATCATGAAATCTTGCATTTACCTTGTCAGAAGTACCTACAGAAAAGGACATTGGTGCCGATTCTCTTGTTCAATAACTAAACTAAAATTACAGAATCGCTACCTTTTACTAAAAGGCAGTGCAAGAAAAGGACGGCTATAGCTATGCACTAAGTTAGAGATGTCAAACTAGTTTACGCCTTGCGCTTTACCGTGTTTTTAGTCGACATGTTTTACGTGTACCCTTAATTTTGTATGGGAATATTAGTTCAACTAATTTTGACATCTCTAATTTACGTGCGTCTCTTTCTTGTTTTATTAGAGAAAGCCTAAATTTTGTTTAGTTTAGGCTTTTATCCTGAAAAATCATAAACTTGTAATCTTAGACTAAGAAAGGCTATTTCAAGCTTGTAATATCTTACTCTGAATCTTTCTTCTGGTTCTCGGCGATTTCAGCTTCGTAGCTGGGTAAGTAGAACTGGGGAGCTCGCTTGCCGCCAACTATGCTGAGCCGCTCCTCCGGCGTCGACTGGAACCTTCTCTCATCAACACGGCCGTTCTGGAAATGGCAGAAATAGCAATGAATTAGTGACAGCCAACTTTGAAGATAAATGTGGCTGGGTATGGAGAGTATTATAATTATTATCTGTAGTACGGGAAAAGAGGGTGACCAAAGGACTGTCAGAAATAGTTGCCGCGGGCCTGGAACGCAAAGCGAAACTAAAGGAACACAGTCCCCGGGCCTGCGGACGGCGAGTAGTGGGTAACTCCATGAGGTGGTGATCAGCACCAGGCCCGAGAGTCGACGGCGCGTAGTGCCTCAAGCTCGCCTAGCCCAGGGGCGAGGTAACTCTTGACGGGCAGGGAGGAACAGGGGTGGGTTTTAGTCAGTAAGAGTCTGACACGCCCTTCCGCTCCACCCTAGAGCGGAAGAAGTCATAGGATGATTTCCCACCCCCCCAAAAAAAAAAAAAAGGAACACAGTTGGGTTTTTAGTCAGTAAGAGTCTGACACGCCCTCCCACTCCACCCAGAGCGGGAGAAGTCATTTGATGATCCCACCCTCAAAAAAAGAGGGTGACCAAAGAAACAATGGACGGTTTGTGTGAAAGATGATATTGCTAGAAAGGAAGTGATTATTGAGTTAAAGACAAATAGAAATGTATGGAAGAAGAAATGCTGCGCCAACACCAAATAAATTGGGATATGGGCACTCGCTCCACCTTCCCATAGTCCTACCAACATAATGTTATAGGGGCCGAATCGTGGGGCGGCTACGGACATAGCGCTCTTGGCCTTCTTATTTTATTGTCCTTAAGCGCTTCTTGATCCCTTACAAATTAGCCATGTTCCCTTTTAGCACTCTCCCAGACTTGGAGGTTGATAAAGAATGCTACTTCCAAGTTCCTACTAATATTATAATACGAAAGTTTGGATGGATGTTTGTTACTCAATTACGCCAGAACGGCTGAACGGATCTTGATGAAATTTGGCACAGATATAGATTATAGTCTGGAGTAGTACATAGGCTATAATTATATTGGGGGAAGTACTTGGGAAGTAAATTCACGCGAGTGAGTGAATGCACTGGCACTAATAATAGAATTCCCTGTGTATGAGATCCAGGGTTGTTCGTTCCATTTATGATAATGACTTTTAAGGTAATCTATATGAATAGAAACTTCACGTTTGGAAAACATCGTGTCTATTTTATTTTCATTCATCGATGAAGTGTGAGTGAAATATTGATAAGGACCTATAAACACTATTCCAGCTTCAAACTTCAGTGAATAGTGTTCGGTAACTTCTTGAAATTCTAATTCAAAGTAAAATCATACGCTATTTAAATGCCCTGTTGTTCTTTAATCTGATTTCGCCCCAAATCCTAATTTAGCTACCTCAGATTTATATGAAGCTGAAAAGTCGAAGAATAGAATAGAATAGAATAGAATAGAATAGAATAGAATACTCTTTATTATGTACACCATATAAATTACATAAAAATATGAGGAAAACATTACATAGGAAGGAAAGGAAGGAAGGTCATTTAAGTAAGTTAATTAAGCAGAATCTAATCAGCCTTTTTAATGTTCCCACTGTTGGGACACACGCCTCCTCTCTGCGAGAGGGAGTGGGCTGTAATCCACCACGCGAACCCAGTGCGGATGGGTGAATGTCACATGTCTTTTTTTTTTTTTTGGTGGGGTGGGAAATCATCTTATGACTTCTTCCGCTCTAGGGTGGAGCGGAAGGGCGTGTCAGACTCTTACTGACTAAAACCCACCCCTGTTCCTCCCTGCCCTACGTGCCCGGGGGCGAGGTAACTCTTTCGAATTTATCCTCCACCCCCGGGCAGGCATTGGCCGTGGCAGGCCCCGTCCTTTGCTGACAACTCTTTGAGGCGCGCGTGGAACACTACGCGCCGTCGACTCTCGGGCCTGGTGCCGATCGGACGGCGAGTTACCCACTACTCGCCGTCCGCAGGCCCGGGTCTACGGTGGCCGGAGATCGTCTCGCAGCCCCTGGCGTCTCCTGCGGCGGCTGCTGCTGTGGGCGCTAGGGCGACTCTGCCTCTGTTGAGTCTCCCTAACGTGTGCCGCCTCCCTCTTCGCGAGCATTACTGCTTCGCAGAAGGAGGAGACGCCCAGGCGGGGCAAACCTCCACCGTACGCTCCACCGTGTCCTCTGGAATGTCACATGTCTACGAATTTTTGGGTCAGGGACATGCCGGTTTCCTCAAGATGTTTTCCTTCACTGTTTTGTGAGCAATGATGAAACAATAATTTACAAAAAGAAAAAGCCTGGCTGGGTTCGAACCCACGACTTACAACTCGTAAGTCGAGGCCACTGAGCCGCAGAGTAAGTAGAGAACCTCGTCGTTTCTATGAATTAAAATATTCATCAATTGCTTGATATCGTATCGAATAATGACCGTCATAGACAACTGCCAATAGTAAAAAACCTTATAACTAATAGTTTTATAAACAAAAAAAAATACCCCAAAAAAGACTTATCTTTTTGTTAGCAGAAATGACCACTATTTGTTTTTTAACTTAGCTAAAACTTATTTTTGTTGCCTAATGTAAGTGGCATACGTTATCTTAGTTTTTAAATATCGTTGCATAAAAGTTTTGAAACATTAGTGTTCATAGATGTTAAATAAATTAAGAAAATGTTCGTATGAAAAATGCAACTTCTTTAAAATTCTCCATACAAAACGCTGATGTCATAGCTGGGGACCTAATACTTCACGATAATTATAGCAACCCAGGGTCTAGATTTGTTCATGGGACTTCAACAAAACTGGTGAAATGTGAGCATACTATAGGGTTCCTCCCTGCCTTACCCTTAGGAACACAGGTGTGATGTTTCTTGTATGTGATTATAGTATGGCTAAAGGTAATATCTACACGACATTTGTACACAGGTATCTATTCGATTTTCACTGTAACTCCAATCTACGCAGAGCCATATCTCCTGGGAAGCTGTCTGTCCTGTCTGATAAAGGAAGCAAAACACAGACAAATATAATTACGGTTCTATCCCCAATACAAATGACCAAGATTTCAACTGTAATCTAACTTATAATCATGTACCTACGTATTCCAGATAACTAATTTAGATTACCACATCGTGTTACGAAATCTATAATATAAGCTGAGTTTCTACACCACTCAAGAACCTCTCTACATTATTGGGAGGTATAATGTTTCCAATTTTATATTCACTTAGTCTTCCAACGACGATAAAAAACTAGGTAGATATTTTTAAGAATAGCAACCCGTTTCAGTTTCAATAAAGTGGAAAACTGTTAAAGTTGAGATATTTATTTTATCGTTAAAGGAAAATCGGAAAAACCATTTGCATCACTTAGATGTTTTACTTCAAAGGGGCGTTAGTACCTAAAGCTAAACCATAAAGTAGTATGGTGAATGCATGACTCATAAAATGTTGTGTCATGTGCATAAAATATTGAATTACTTAATTACGTCAAGCGTGGTTTCTTTCTGCGAAGAAGCGGCAATAAAGTCTGACTGAACTTAGCTACGATACGTGGAAAACAAGACCAACACATACTATGAACCTTGTCGTTAGCAGTGAATAGCCACATAATTTCATTACAGCTGTATGCAATTCGAAGTAATTCCCAGCTAATAAACAAAGAAATCATCACATCATTTTAATTTTAATGAATCCACAGCATCACTGCGAAAATTAATTGGATTGAATATAATTACCGATGTTTCGCCAATATGTTTTAAATGGTTCGTCCGCAGGAATTCTTAATAAACTAAACGAAATGTGTGAGCACTGACTGATATTTCAAGAAAGACATCACCCTGCTTGGCAATGTCCAGAGAGCCCCTTAAAGACCTTGGTCTTATCACTCTAGAACAACGTAGACAAAGGGGGTAAGCTCATTGAGACATACAAAGTACTCACCAATTAATATGATGTGCCCAGCCTTGAAGACCTCTACATACTGAATTCCAACAAACACCTACCAAGACATTCTCTCAAGCTGTGGGGAAATTCATCCAGGAAGAAGCCTCTAGAGCAATTCCTGCCTAACCGAGTCGTAACAGCATGGAATAGGCGCCCGGAATGTATTGTCACAGCTCCCACACTGAACTGCTTCAAAAACAGATTGGACAAACAAAACATCTCCAAGCTATTTATTCATACACACGCATCAGTTAATTAGCTGCTAAGAGCGTGTGTCTTAACAAATAATAATAACTGACCTGATCTTCAGCCTTGACGTAAAGCACGTATTCCATGTCGAGCTGGAAGGGATCGGTGCCTCTCGTGCGTACCACGCCGGACCGCTCATCCACCTCGAACCTTCCCCCGGTTCTGTCTCTGACGATGAAGTAGTGGATGTTGTGGTCTGTGTCAGGATCCCTGGCCTGCAGAGTGAAGACTGGGGTGTTGGGAGCGGCGTTGAGCTGCACCACGGTCTGCATCGGCAGCGGCCGATTAATGAAGTAAGGAGGCTCGTCATTCACGTCCTTCACATGAATTATCACCCGCTGATTGTCCGTATCTGAAAAACCACAATGTCAAAGTCAAAGAGACTCCAAATACTCATTACCAAATCAAGTAGGTAGTGTTTGTCTGAAGGCCTCTTGGCACAACTATCAAATTATTAAGCTATCTGAAGTGTACTTGAGGGGTATTAAACCGCAGGAATTAATTAAGCACGCAAATGTGAAATGGGTGTTAGTTTCTAGTCGAATTTTGAACTCGTTGTCGAGAAAATCATCATAAATTTTCATGTAAAATACAGACATATCTTGGTTAATCCTGTTAAAACATGGGCATACATAATATGGCATGCATGAATCAACAGAGGGGTTTTCGTTTTGAGGATAAAATTGTATTATTGAGTTTCCCGCAAAACCGCTTGATAAACGGTAACGGCGGGATGGTGCAGCCAGTAAGCCGTGTATGTTAAAGGATAGTGGCAACTTTTTCTCTTGTGTTCGGGACGATTCACTAGTTTACACGGCAGAGAATCCGCTTATCACGTCGTAGGAACAGTTCCGCGAGGTTTGGAGCGAGTTTTACGAGTATGTTGAGATTTTACAGCGGCGTGGACTAGGCTGGCTGATACATATGTTATGACGTGCACCAGCATATTTTAATCCTTCAGTAGAGCGTCTGGTCACATCAAACTGTGTATCAGACATTTTTACAAATGCGCCTTTTAACTATACATATATGTATATAAAATTCAAAACCTGACTGACTGATATATCAACGCACTTGTAATTGTGCACTATACCTTATACAGTGTAGGCATCCACTAAGGAAGGATTTTTGGAAATTCCACCCCTAAAGGGATAAAATAGGGTATGGAAGTTGTATGAAAAATCTTACAGCTTGGGTTTTAAAACTTGAAACTAAGCAGAAACGTGTCTCTAAGTAAATAATAAGATTCGACATAATTAGTTTGCCAAAACTACCCCCAAATGGGGTTTAGAGGGTTTTAAAGTTTGTATGATAGAATCTTAACGATTGGTCCGATAAAGTTAAAATTCGGCACGAATAATTTTGATTAAAAATTAATGAATTACGTATTTTTGAATTTTTCGAAAATCACCCCTTAAACGGGTGTTGAAGTTTTTAGGGAATAATTTTTTGCTTGCTTGTTAATTCGAAAATTGGTATAAACAGTCTAAAAGTAAAGTAATTTTAACGGCTCCAAAGAATTTTTCACATTCAACCCCTTTCGGAGCTAATTGAGCACGGGTGCTACCACGTGATACATTCTGAAGGTCTGATAATGACCAGGTAAGTGTTTATCGGTTCTCAATAACGGAAAACATTTATCTAATTGAGCACGGAAGCTTCCACATGATCAATTCTGAAACTCTGATAATGACCAGCGGAATAATAGCTTCATACTCGTATGTTCGAAAAATTGGTCTGCTCAACAACTTCAATTATGCAATAAAATTAATGATGTTGAAATCTCAAAATGACAACCATTGCTACTGATAGTGTGTTAAGGGTCTACTCACACAGGACTCGGAATGTAGTAAGCAAAAGTAGGTACCAAAAACGTCCGTACTTTTGCTTACTATTTTGGATACGAAACCTGACCTTGAGTCCTGTTTTAACAACGTAAAAATACTTTATCCTCTTTATAACAAACGTGACGTTGGATTCTTTAATATATATTTTTTAGGCTATGCTACGATTTTTTATTCAATGAGGGCGTCACTTGGCATGTAGTAAACATTTTATTATTTAGCAATATCCATCAAAATGATTTGGAATAAAAAGGGCAGGACTTTTGGGACTGTCTTTATGTAGAACTTTGACGTTCAAAAACTTCTGACTCTCAGCCTAATATTACTACTACTACTCTCAGCTTAATATTAATATTAGTACTTTGGATTTTGATTCCTACAGTGCTTTCACTGAAAAGGCCACTCTTATAATTAAACTTTTCGCGCGGGCGAAGCCGCGGGCGGAAGCTATCTGTTATATAAAATTCAAAGTCCTGACTGGCTGACTGACTGATATATGTATATCAACGCACAGCCTAAGCCACTGGCCCTAGAGACATGAAATTTGGAGGGTGTGCTCTTTTTTAAGATTAAGTATCCACTAAGAAAGGGTTTTTCGAAATTCCACCTCTGAGAGGGTGAAATGGGGATTGAAAGATAATAACGGGGGAAGTACTAATTCCACGCGGGAGAAGCCGCTGGCAAAAGCTAGTATTTATTATAAAATGCGCATTTGTATACGTACCTTAAATTTTAAACACACTTATCATAAGGCAAATATTATTAGCAGTTAGAGCATAAGTTCATACTTACATTTGAGCGCAACTGTTTTGGTTAGCGTGAAAAATAAGAAAAAACATTACATTAGTAACCTTCACCACTCAGTTAGTATAGTAGGTACATATTATACAACATACACATTATATCAATGCAACACTTAAAAAACCATTAAAATCAATAACTGAACACAAAGGGCCTTTTTTATAAATAAAAATATCGGAACTGTTTTGCGAAAGAATAAATTCTTAACAGAAAATTTTTAATAGAATAAATTCTTAATAGAAAATAATTAATAAAAAATTCTTAAAAAAAATAAAGGATCTCATAATCAGTTCAAATATTTTCATAAATAATAGTGTTATAATTGGACCTACTTTTGCATAACAGAACCAATCCACATAATGACAATTTCGAGAAAAAGGCGTTTTTGTCAAAAAGTTGTATACGTAAAATGGTTAGTTATTTTGAATAAAGTTTATTTACTACATTATACAAAATAATTTGTTCTCTAAATACAAATTTAATATTGATGAAAATCATTAACATTTTTAATAGTAATTAAAAAGAAACTCAATGGTTCCTTTCTGCAAAACTACACGAGTGTGTGTTGGTTCTTTGTTAATTTATTACCATGCCCATAAATTTATAGTAAAAATGATAAATCTCATATTTCTTTTAACCATTATAATGATGGTGAGCGAGGGTGGGAAGGGTGAGCGAGGGTGGGAAGGGCGAGTGAGGGTGGGAAGCGTGAGCGAGGGTGGGAAAGGTGAGAGAAGGCGGGAAGCGTGAGAGAGGGCGGGAAGCGTGAGTGAGGGCGGGAAGCGTGAGTGAGGGCGGGAAGCGTGTGTGAGGGTGGGAAGCGTGAGTGAGGGTGGGAAGCGTGAGGGTGGTTGGGAAGCGTGAGGGAGGGTGGGAAGCGTGAGCGAGGGTGGGAAGCGTGAGCGAGGGTGGGATGCGTGAGCGAGGGTGGGAAGCGTGAGCGAGGGTGGGAAGCGTGAGGGAGGGTGGGAAGCGTGAGCGAGGGTGGGAAGGGTGAGTGAGGGGCGTGAGGGTGGGAAGGGTGAGTGAGGGTGGGAAGGGTGTTTTCTCGAAATTGTCATTATGTGGATTGGTTCTGTTATGCAAAAGTAGGTCCAATTATACAATGTGGAGACGATTTATTGCCGAGTCGAATTGCGAATTATTGACTTATTGCCGTGTTTTCATTTATTGCTGTATGTACTATTATAAATTTATTATAAATAAATACTCACGAGCAACTTTTTTTATGGGACCAAGACTGAAATCGTGAAAAAACCGGCCAAGAGCTAATCGGACCCGCACGCATAGGATTCCGAACAAATCATTTTTTTTTTCAGGTTTTCCTGTAATGTATAAGTAAAGAACTTCCAACTGTATTTTTTTTTATTTAGGTCCGATGGTTTCTGAGATAATGGGGGGGGAGGTCAGACTGACAGACAAACAGACGCGAGTGATCATAAAAGGGTTCCGTTTTTCATTCAGAATTTCGGATCCCTAAAAAATAAACTCCTCAATGCATTTGTGTTTGCATAACTTGAGAAAATGTTCTGCTGAAAAGCTGTTTTTTTTTCGCGATTTCAGTTTTGGTCTCATAATAAAAGTTGTTCATAATGATGAGTCTTCCCTGTGTATTTCGATTATTATTGTATTGTCGTCTTCACATTGTATAAGTAATAGGTTAATAGGTTACGTGCTCCATTATTGACCGCGTCATCGCTTACCATCAGGTGAGATCGGTGTTAAACCGGTGAAACGCGAGCCTATCAAAAATAAAAACTAAGTAGGTAAATATAATAAATAATAAATTGAGAATCGCCAATTCACACTTTTGTTAATACTTAAAGATTTATTCACACAAATTTAAAAAAAAAATGTAGTTCCGTGGACCTCAAAATATGAACTAGTCACGTTGGTAGACCGTTGTGAGTTAGTTGCATAGATCGTATCGTTAGGAAAAGTCGCTAAATTTAAAACTTTGTCACAAAAATATTTTATTATTTTCATTGGTACAGTAAAATAAATTCCGTAGAAAATTCACGCTGTATTCTTTTATTTACAAGCGTCCACTTCAACCCTAAAGTAATAATAGAATAACTCAGAGGGCGCTACTTGTCAGTTGTCTAGTAAAACATAAAGAGTAGGGTCATTCCGACAAGCTACCAACATCAGAATACAAACAGCGCGTATTATCAAACATTGCCTCTAATGCTGCTGTAGCCATGCGGTATCCTTTTTGTCCGATGGGATTCTACTAAATCCTCGGTATAAATCCGCAGTTTGCTGTAATCCCATTCCGCGGCCCATTTAGGGTAGTTTCACACACAACTGAACATTACAATACATTGACCTTAGCGGTGTCTTATTAAGATTCTATCCTTACGATAACAACCTTATTTATGTAATCTATCTTTAGAAATTAATGTTTTACGGAAGGAAGCATTTATTTTCTTATATCAAGCTTACCTTTCCCACCTACTCACTGACCTTTAAATATTGAGTAGGTGACTGTAGGAACACATTTTCATAAAATATTAGGGAAACGAACTCGATATGTATCGAACTCGTTAAAATAATTACATCAGGTTTGTTCCTACCATCTATTTTATTCGTTCTAATGTTACTTTAATAACTTTTAAGTGTTTTGAATATGTTTATTTTAGCATATCATAAAAAATACCGTCGTTACTGGCAAACGACTACATCACAATCTGCTAATGCCCCGCATTTTACTACTTATTGTGTGTTGTATTTCTTTTACCTGTGTACAAAATACCTACGGATGACATCTACCAACTCTTTCAAGACAGAACCGGGGACTATTCGGGTTACACATTAAAAGGGTATTCAAAAACCCTATCGCATTGGGTAACCCTATCCAACGGGTTACCGTTATGAAGCAGTTACCTCATCAACCCAATAGTGCACGAACCCTATCAAAAGGGTTTCTAAAACCTTATCAACAGAGTTTTCGTGGCTTCTCGTATGTTCAAAAAGGATGTACAAGGCAAATAAACTCACACTGATCACATTTTAAATACCATAGTCGCTTGCGCAACAAATAATTGTTGTCACTGCCGCCTGTTGTTGACGCCGTGGTACGGTGGCTCAAATTATGTTATAATCCTATTCACATCATACCCGGGCCTGCGGACGGCGAGTAGTGGGTAACTCGCCGTCCGATCAGCACCAGGCCCCAGAGGCGACGGCGCGTAGTGTTCCACGCGCGCCTCAAAGAGTTGTCAGCAAAAGGACGGGGCCTGCCACGGCCGATGCCTGCCCGGGGGTGGAGGATAAATTCGAAAGAGTTACCTCGCCTCTGGGCACTCAAGGCAGGGAGGAACGGGGGTGGGTTTTAGTCAGTAAGAGTCTGACACGCCCTTCCGCTCCACCCTAGAGCGGAAGAAGTCATAGGATGATTTCCCACCCCCCCAAAAAAAAAATCCTATTCACATCATAGAATTTTGCATACAATGCAAAGCAACGAAAGTGCAAATTGTAATAACGACAATCGGTTTTGAAATCAAATCCGAAATGACGCCATGAGTGGTAGCAAATTTTAAGAGCGAAGCTCGCTTTGTTTTAAGAAGCTTTATCGTCATCAGACGCCCATACAAATACGATAAGTTCATAAGTCGTGTTCGCAATCCAGATGTTTTTTTTATTTATTTTACTTAACCGATGGTAAACTTCAAAGTTTGGTCATTGGTTGGCTGAGAATTTTGCTCATCAACAAAATTTGCTAAAATTTCTCTATTAGTGTGCTTTTCATAGATTTCGGGGTCGCTAATAACGAATATGGGGTGGAAATCAGAATACATGATAGCGCCGGCGAAAATTTGCTAAAATGTCTTCTAGGGTGTACTTTTTACCCGACTGCGAGACGCAAGGGAGGGTACCTAATGTGTTTATCAGCCTATGTATGTATTTATGTTTGTTCCTTTGTGGCGCTCTAGAGACCCAACGTGTGGGCCTATTTTGATAAAAAGTCTTACGTCAATTGATTCGTCTTAATCTTGAAAAACATGACAGTAATCAAAATACAATATGGCGACCAGACGCCACATTGTGAAAAAGAAAAAAATCAAAGACGACGATCTGTATTAAGTGGGGTATCAAAATAAAGGGTTCGAGGAGGCGATTCCTAAAATATAACTCACTAAAAGGTAGAAAAAAAAATTGAATATTTTCAAAAAACCTGACTAAAAAACAACTATAAAGTTCCAAATAAGTCACTTTCAAGCAGTCTGAAAATATTATTTTTTTTTTATAGGCGTGTTTTTATATTCTCGTTAAAATCATCTTGCAGTCGACCCGTGGCGAAATTTTAGCATAAATGTTGGTGCCGACAAAATTAATAGATCTATGTAAGTATATATGCATGTATATTGATCCAATATCCGTTATAAGCGATACCCGACAACCATGAAAAGGGCCCATAACGAAAATTTTGCATCTTGGATTTTGATTTCGTCAAATAATAATAGACAAATTCGTTGTTCTTGATCCCAGAAAAATAACATCCATGACCATGACTTTGATTTCGTGCCCACTTTCTCATATAAGCATAATTTGAGCCACTTTACCACAGCATCAACTTTGACAGCGACTTGATACGCAACCAACTATGGTATTTAAAAAGTGACCTTTGAGTTTATTTTCCTGGCACTACCTTGCTGCGTACGTGTGTCAAGCCGAGACATAGAAACAGCGACCAAGTCACTACTATCCACCTGTACAAGATGTTACAAGCTCTGTGACCGAAAAAACGACTAACTTTATCAAAACTCTTTTGGGTGGATTTAAAAACCTTGTCGATAGGGTTTCCAAAACCCTTTGGATAGGGTATCTAAAACACTTTCGATTGGGTTACCAAATCGGTTGAGGTAACCCATTAACCGGTTACCGTTATGATTGGGTTACCGTTTCATTGGTTTTAAAAGGATTTTCCTTCAAAGATTTACTATTT